>JAQQTO010000053.1:12126875-12825000 GCA_029884595.1 Ormosia semicastrata | reverse complement strand
AAAAGAGTGAGACCCTTGTTGGTGATTTCTTCAATTGTTCCATGATATCAAACTTATTTTACTTCATTATCTTAAAAAATTCTTCTTCTTTCTTATTTTTCATGACATAAGCATCTTCCCTAGTCTTTCCTTCTTTATCCTTTCAAATTGATTCCTTTTCCCCATAATATCTGCCACTTTTGGTTATCCCACCAATTTCCCCAACATTTGATACTATTCCTACCTGACGAGAGATGATAGTATAGCCTGTAGAGGATTCACCAGTAACCCCTTTCATCTTTATCTCTGTTTCATACTTCTATGGCACAATTTGTGTGTCAACAAAAGCAAAAGGAACAAGCTTCTTTATAGTCATTACCTCCTTTTCTTTTGTTGTGGTATTCTTGAGGGGTGGTACTCGGAGTACAAATTTCTCAACCATACTGACTTCTTCTACAAAATCTTTTCATTGTTGAGCTTATATTACCCTCATGGTGATTAACCCTTGAACACAAACTTTGAAATCCTGATAATTTTCAATGTTATGTCCTCTTCCCCCACTGTAATATGCACAGCTTGACTCCTCATCATACTTCTCCTCCTCCTTTATTGAGGCTGATGGTGCAGTGACATTATAGCTCGCCATCTTTAACCCCTTAAACACATCAACCATTGTAGTGCGTATATCCATAACATTTCTTATCAATGATTCCCCTATCTCCAAAGCATTTACTCAGTTTCCTCCTCCATGATTTAGAATTGGATTATTGACTATATTGGGCCCATGCTCTTCTTCTATATCCAATCTACCACATGCAATTAACTATCTCACCATTGTCTTAAAAGCATCACAGTCTTCAATGGAATGCCCAGCAATATCCATATGAAAATTATAGGTTAAATTCGGGTTATACAAACTTGGGAATGGTGGCTCCATAGGGTGCATAGGACTCCCTAAAATTAAATAGGCATCATAAAGTCTTTGGAATAGTTTTGCATTCGAGATAGCTAATTTTGGGAAATGTGGTAAATTTTGATGGCGAAAATGACTTTGGTTTTGATAATTTGATCGTGGTTGTGAGTAATTAGGGTGGTTTAGTGAAAGTGCTAGTGAATGACAGGTGAGTCTATAAGTTTGAGGTGCTAGGATGTTATTGACTTGGGGTGGTGGGATTTAAGGTGTGTTTGTAGGTGGAGCCGTTAGGCCAGGTGGATGAGAAGGTGCAGGTGTCTAATAAGAAGGATAAGGGTTTGGGTTATATGGAGGAGCTCAATATATAGGGTACAATGGTGGATAGCAGGGTTGTGAATGTTATTGATTTTGCACGTAGCTCACTTTCAGCTCCTTTTTCTTAGGGAGAAATCCCTTCTTGAAAGCACTTTCATTATTGCTAGTTGGCAATTTGCAAGCCTTTACTAGAATTTCAATCCTCTCTCTGGCAACTATTAATTTAGTAAAGTCTCGATAAGCAGCACTTATCATGGTCCTAATATAGGGAGCTCCCAAAGTCCCCAGAAAATATGAGCATATTTCTGTCAATGTCAATGGTGGCTAAACTTGTGCTGCGAAAGCTCTCCACCTCTGGGCATACTGCTTGAAGGTTTCCTCATTTTTCTTTTGCAGTGTTCCTAACTGTTCCCAAGTTGGGGCTGTATCCAAGTTGAACCAATACTGTCTCATAAATAGGTTTGCCCAGTCATCCCAAGAAGAGATTTTGGAAAGGTCCTGTTGGATACAACATTCCAAAATGAGCCTAATCAAGTTTTCGTGAAAGAAGCTAACAAGAAACTTCCAGTCCTTCCTTTGACCAAATTGATATTTTGGTAATGTATGTTTTCAGGTGAAAAAAAGGGTTAGTGCTCCCATCATATTTGTCGAATTCTAGAACCTTAAAGTCTTTTGATTTGACAATGATAGCAGTAGGGCATAACTCTTTTATCCCAAGGGGACCATAGGTGCTAGGACTTTTGATTGCTTTGATTTGTTCTTCTATCCTTTCCATCCATTCTTTCTTCATCTTATTATTTTGAATTGTTGCATGACCACTCTTAGTAAGAAATCCTACTGACATTGGGATAGACATATGTGGTTGTTCCCATGTGAATTCAACGTTATTATGAACCTCGTTTCGAGTATCCTCTGACGAACGATACCCTTCTTTAATAGGAATCACTAACGGTGCAATATTCAAGGTTCCTTCCACAAAAGGCATCTCATGGTGACCCGTGGGTTTGTCCTTATGGAAGTGATAGTTAACAAGCACAAATGTGCCCTAATCACTCCTATACTCCTAGTTGCCTCAATCAAGGTGAGGGTCTCCCTCATGGTAGACAACATTTCCTCCATTCTTCTTTGAGACTTTATCACTTCATCCATGCTCCCTTTCACCTCATCGACTTTCATACTCAGATTTCTTCCTTTGTTCTCAACTATCATTGTTGCAACCCTTGCTAGAGCCCTTGTATTGTGAACTCAAGTTTGGTTGGTGTGTTCTTTTCTTAGTCGTGCAATGGTTCTAAATATCTATGTTAATAGTCAAAGTACAACTTATTAAAAACAACCATAATTATTATCGATTTATTAGAGGACCGTTACTAGTTTATGCCGAGTGGACTTGAGTGACTATCTTTGATTTTTGTTCATCATGACTGTTCCATAGAACGTTTCGTTCAAAAGTATTAGGTCTCAAGTAAGACATGGGATCAGAAAAACAAATAGACATACTTTATTCAATTGAAAAATATCACCAATGTCATTTGAGAGGAGTACATCATTTTTTAACCAAAATATTTCACTTCCTAGCTAAAATACATCATTGCCTAGCCAAATTCATCATTCTCTAGATAAGTACACCTTGGTTATATGCTTTATTTACCCAATAAGACTATTGCAATACTCAATGAAATCATTAATCTCTGCTGGTATGTTAAGGGATTGACCATCCTATCAGCCACCTTCAAATGATATGGAACATCTACAATTGCTGTGTTAGCTAGACATGCTCCTTCTCTTTTCCATTTGATGTCCTTGTCTTATTGTTTCACTTGATATATCAGCTTTTGCAAGTCCTCTTGTCCCTGTTGTAATGCTACTTCATATCCCGCAATCACCTTGTCTGTGTGCAACTTCTCAATTTTGATTATGTCTTCATATCTTGCTGACACCATTTTTATTTATTGCCTCATGCTATCCACTTGTCGTAAAGCATTATTCTTTGCTACTTTGGTAGTTATGAGCATCCCTTGAAGCTTTTGATTCTCAGCTAGAGCCCTATCTATTTCTTGCTTTCAGAGTCCTAATTCCTTATTTACAGCTTCCAAACACCTTTTAGTTCTTGACATATGATCTTGCTTTTTCTTCAGCCTCTTGTTAGATCTTTCAAGAGTGTGGCCTTTCTCAGAATTTTCACGCTTTAAAGTTGCATATGTTCGACGAGTCTTTTCTAACTCTACTTCTAATTTCTTTTTTCCTTCATTAGCTTTGGTTACCTTTTTCTTTATTTTTTTCATCTTCTATCGAGACTAGAGGCAAATATTCACTAACTGCAGTGGTTGCTGAGATTTTGAAGGGTAATTTTACTTCCTGACCTTGATTCTTGACCTACTGCTAGTATATTTCTTTGACTCCACAACTTCTAACTCCCAGCTCTCTACGCTTTCTGATAACTTTCTTCTAAGCATCTCAGACCTTCCTGAGTGTCTTAGTACACTTTGTGTTCATGTCATAAATAAAGGGAGTGGTTTCTAATTCCGAAGGTGGTCCTATCATGGGATAGCCAAGTTTTTGCATTACTAAAGGGGGGTTGTAGTTAATACACCTCGAGCACCTACGAGAGGAACACTAGGAAAACCTTCACACTGATAACTTGGGAATTTTTATCCTAAGGATCTATAGGTCTTTTTAATTTGTGAAAACTTTCTTTAGGTGGCTTTGTTAATCTAAAGGCCCCTAGAGCTAACTCTCATTTCATAATGTTGATCACAAACAGTGAGTAAGCCACTAGGTGTGGGACATTCATGAAAAGAGCACACTCTAGGTGAGGTTTTCGCAGTAACCAAACAGGATGTACATCCAAAATAGCTACCACTACGCAACCTCTACTTAACTTAAGTTTTCACGCAGACTTGGGTACAGGGCCCCACTCAAATGTATGTGAGAAATGTATAAATGCAATGGGTGTAGGAAACGTATAAACCTTTATAATCTTAAAAACTACCCACATCCTGCAAAACAAAACAAACACAACACAAATTTCAAAAGGTCTCTACCCTAAGGTTTGCACAATAAAATAATTAACACTATAAATAAAATAATTAACAAAAAAATTAAAGGTAAGAATCAGAAAATAAAAAAAAAGGTAAAACAAACATACAAAGATCACAAAATTTTGCATAAGCAACTTATATGGGCTCGACCCACTAACCTTCCCCAGTGGAGTCGCCATCTATCGTGACTGAAATCATGATGGGAGCGGCGAAAAATAAATTGTTAAGAAATGAAATGGAGTCGCTACCAATTTTATATAAGTCAAGGAAAAATTTGAAAATCTTTTTATTTAAAAAAAAACTAGTCTTTTAAAACAGATTGGATTTGAGAATCGATTATGCATAGGGAATGGTGGAAACTTAATCCCACAGCACCCTAATACATCCGTATTAAAACGGTTACCTTAGTTAATCGTGCAAAAATTTAATAACTTTTAGAAATATTTATTTTATCATTTTTTAAAAGATAGAAAAGAAATTAACAGATAAATTGTGAAATTTTAATTTTAACTTGACAAAATTGAGATTCTACTCCTACGTATTTCTAGATGCAATGAGGAATTCAAAGTCACGTCGTTCTTTAAAAAATATTTGTTGGTTAGTTTGTTTTAATTATTTAAAAAATTATCCTTTTTTATTTTACAAAAATAATAATTTTTAAAATTTTACTTAATAAGCTGTCATGACTCAATTAATTCAGTTAATTCTTGAAAGGTGAAGCTTGACGTCACGCTTGAGACATCACTCGTAAATGGTTATAAGTTAAATAACACTTTAAAAAAAACAAATTTTTTAGATTAACAAGTTGTCACAACTCATTTAATTTTCAGTGTACCATTTGATAGTCAATTAAAATACACACCAATAATATATAAACATGTCATGTAACCCAAATTGATAGAAAAAAAGGAATAGACTTTACCTTGTTAATTCATACTAAATTTAATTCTCAAGATTCCAAAGTCATTTGGGAACAAAAAGGATAAATGTGATGTAGTGTGGTAAACAGTGCTTGTACGTGTGTGAGTTAATTAAAAAAAACTTTTGGTTGAAAAAAAATTCAACAGAGACCAAACAAATATCAAAATGCATTCAACATCATAATTAATGTATTACTACAATACCTTGACATATAAAATCAACTTTACTAGCATCTAATTCAACACAAGTTTGAATAATGTATGGTAAGAGAACGTACCTGTTGACAATTAAAAAATCAGGGACTTCTATTTAATTAACTCGCACATAGCTCTTATTTTCTCCTAATCTCTATCTCTAACTCTAACTCTAACCCTTCACGCAACAAGTTCTCTCCTCTTGTATGCAATTGTCTTCTTGTGAATGGGTAAAGGTTCTATTTATATGTAATTATTAAACCTTAATTCCCATATAAATATCAATCCATTAAATGATAATTGATCACAAAAAATCTCAACAAAATTAGCCTCCTAAATTATTCCATGATTTATTTATTTTAAGAAAATCGAATCATGATCTCTCATTTAAAACACATTTTCCTTTTTCCTTTTTATTGAACCAACACAATCTTTTATTTCGAGTATTACTTTTTAAATTTTGAATTTATGTTTTAAGAGTATCAAATCACGATTCCTCACTAAAAGCACATTCTTCAATTATATTTTAAGAAAATCAAATCATGATTTCTTATTAAAAATATATTCCTTATTTTTCAAGAATATCAAATCATGATTTCTCATTAAAAACATATTTTTCAATTATTTTTTAAGAAAATCAAACCATGATTTCTCATTAAAAACATATCCCTATTTTTCAAGAATATCAAATCATGATTTTTCATTAAAAACATATCATTTATTATTTTTTTAAGAAAGTCAAATCATGATTTCTTATTAAAAGCATATTCCTTATTTTTCAAAAATATCAAATCACGATTTCTCATTAAAAGGATATCCCTAATTTTTTTTAATTTTAATATTCATTGGGCATTGAGGCTCTTATTGGTCAAGAATTAGACTTGAAAGTTGAGTCATGAGAATTGAGAATTGAGAATTGAGTTACTTTATTTTTCCTACACCCATTTTCAATTTTTTTTTCTAGATAAACTTAACATGACTCGAACAAAATTAGGTATTTACATATATACAGTAATTGAATCATGATTAGATTAATAAAACAAGGATATATCATTTTTAGAGGAAATGACTATTCCTACCCAAAAGAATAGATATTTCTTCACATATGCAAAAGTTCTAGAGAACACTACATTTTTGTTTACAATTTTTTTATTTTCTTTTTATGGAATAAGCTTATAAGATTTTTACAAAGTATCACTTTGAAAAATGATAGTTCCACAACATATAATATGCATACCATGGCTGAAGAAAATTAGAGTGGTTAAAGGAAAATACTAGATAGTCGAAATTTGTTTTTGAATGAGCAGTTATATCCACATATACAATATAAAATATACATTGTAAAAATTCTTTAATATAAAATTTTGTAACATAACAAAAAAAAAGTATAGATATATAGTAATTGAATCATGATTGATTAATAAAACAAGGATATATCATTTTTAGAGGAAATGACTATTCCTATCCAAAGGAAAAGATATTTCTTCACCTATGCAAAAGTTCTTGAGCACTACATTTTTGTTTACAATTTTTTATGGAATAAGCTTACAAGATTTTTACAAAGTATCTCTTTGAAAAACGATAGTTCCACAACTTATAATATGCGTACCATGTCTAAAGAAAATTAGTATGGTTAAAGGAAAATACTAGATAGTCAGAATTTGTTTTTCCTAGAATGAATTAGTGATGTTATTGACTATTAGATGAATGAGCAATTTCTACAAATTTGACCTAGTCCAACAACTACTCTTTAATCTTAACAAATTCTACTTAAAATTATATCAAATTTTTGTAAGTGTGTACCATCACTCTTTATAAGTCTCAAAACTTACACACAAATCCGACATAACTAAAGAGAGACCCTACAAAGGATGGCTATATCTGAATCCAGCCTAATACCACCAAGATAGTCACTTCTGACAAGTCAAAAGACCAAGGGCACAAGAGATGGTACGGGACACGTTGACTTTGCGCCTTAGAGTCATGTACTTGCAAGCTAAGTTCTGAATCTGATAGAAACAAATACAAATTGAAGATTTTGTCTCCTAAGACTTTCTGCCACAACCATATTCCCCACGAGCTAACGAGTGATGGAGTGAATGTATGAAAATTGAGATAAGTCCATCGCCAACACCAATCATATGAACTGCTCAGCCTGATCGCTAGGATTCGAATATCTAATTGAGCTAAATGATGGTTTCCTAGAGATTCTGATGTATACGTGAATTTGTGTGCAAGACTAATGCAAACATGCAGTTAGTTTAAACAAATAAACATTAAATTCGCATTTGATCTTGTGTATCAACTGAATGGTCGCTAGATTTTCATAATTAAGAAATATATTATATACTTTTTTGTTGTCTGGTTTCAGATTAGATTTATCAAACTTAAATTTGGTGTTCAAGCTATTTAGAAATCAAAATTTGTGAGAATGAGTGTATAATTAATGTTTATGAAAGATTGATGTGTTACTCCGTTGTATAATCGATCAAATTTATTTTTAATACTAGAGAAGATTCATTCATTTCCATTTCACTCGTACGTATATATGGAAAGTGAATTAAAGCATTCATTTCAACGTTTATGGTATACTTGGTAGGTGGAAAACAAAATAGAGAAACAAAATTATAAACTGATTGCTGGCTAAGAAAAAGGGCACGTCATGCCTAAATTTTATTACTCATCTCCAATGTCCAATCCTTTTCCTGCTTTAAAATCAATTCATCTTTAGCAGCCCCAAAATTATGTTGCAATGTTCTCCCTTTAGGAGAGTGGAATATATGGTATAGACTATAGCTATCAGCTAATTTAAATCATCTTATTCAATCACCACTTGCCTCACTGCGACAATAACAATAGAAAATCCAAACGACAAAGGGTCAAAGAGGCACTGTAAGATCAGCATCAGCATCTTATAAAGTCAACTATAGGTACCACACGACACAACATAATAACAATATATAATAATTATCACATGCTAGTGTTTGCATGGATAAAACTGAATATCTGCTGAACCGAGCTGGCTATATCTTCTGCGGTGAATCTTGAATCACTAGCCACCTGCACAGGCAAATTAGACAATTAACACAAGGATCTCAAAGTAAATCCCAGATTTCAATTTATGTCTTGCTTGAAGACTTAAATGGCTTAATTTCTGAGTACCATATATAGATACCTTGACGTTGAATGAATAAAGAACTGTTTGTTCAATGGTTGTGATGTTGGTGTGAAGGATAATTAGCTGCAGATCTTCAAGTGCAGCAATGGTCTTGATCAACTGTCCTGGCCTCCTCCTTGATAGGATTTTTATCATGGCATCGAATCCAAGAAGCTTCACTTCTACATCAGCCAAACAGGACTTGCTCTCCGCGGTTTCTTCGCGAATTCCAGTCTCCAACTCCACAAGCTTCATCTGGTCATTTGGCAAAGGCAAAGGTGGAAAGAATGGAGGCTGAAGAGGCTGTTGTGCTGCAAGAGCTGAATCCCCAACCTGTCTTGATTGAGCTTCTCCAAGTAGTCTCCTCCTTTTCTGTGATTCCAAGCACTGAAGAAGTTGCTCCAATTCCCTCACAAACTCTATAGCTCCCCCAATTATAGAAGCTTGATCACCCTATACATAACATAAAAAATCAAGTATATAATCAAGAGGATGTTGGAATTGAGAACCTAACTCAATCTCAAAAGCTAGCTAGGTGGGATTGTCTAAATCATTATAAGAGTATTTTGTCTATATAATCTGAATATAAGATCTTAACACACCGGCTCACTTTTGACATCTAAAGCGTGAAGTTTACGAAATTAAACATTTGCGGTGTCTTAACATCAAAACTAGGATAGACTCTGATATCATATTCTAACTAGACTAATAATGATGAAGATTGAAGACAGAAAATAGGGTAACTTACTATTACATGTTAATTTCTTTCTTAGTTTGTGTACGATAGTTACATACCCTTTGCACGTATGAACCAGGCATGAGGGATCTGAGGACACGAAGGTGCTCATTCATTTGCTTCCTTCGGTTCCTTTCAACTGCGATGTGAGTCATGCGCTGGCTCTCAACTTCTTCACTTGTCTTAACAGTTCTGGGCCTCTTCCTCTTGCTCTTGTTTTCCTGCACTGTAGAGTTCTTCTGGAGTTCTTCATGGCCAAGAAAGCGAAGCTGCACCGAGTTGTTGTCATCAGAAACCCGAGTTTCTTCATCTTCTCTGATTATTCCTTCTTCTTCTGCTGTTATCCCTACTACTCTTGACTTATCTTCCACGCTCATCACGTTGAACCTCTCATCATTTTCTGCTTCTCCAATATCACCAGCTTCTGGGTTGTTCACCATCAAATTTTGGTCCTCCATCTTGTCGTTCAAGACGGGAAACTTGAGGAAATACACAGGATCGATCCCGGATTCTTCACAGTTCTTGGCTTGGTTTAAGGCCAACTTGGGTCCAAAATCTGCAAACTGCATCACATCCGCAAAACTCAGTTTATCAAAGGAAGTGGTACCATAAAACCCTGATGATGATATTTGTGGTGGTGGTGGTGGTTGTTGTTGAGGCAGGTAATCCACCATCCCGTTGTTGTCTTCGCCTGAGGTTTCGCCTATTCGAAACTTCATGAGATGCTGGTGCTGTTGCTGATTTTGGGGATAAAGATGGTGATGATGATGATGATCAACAAGAGAGTAGTCAAGTGTGTTGAAACTTGGTGGCATGGGTGCCTGTAGCAGTGATTCAATATTGGAGCAAAACAACATGAGGTATCTTCTCTATGAGAGTGAAAAGATCTAACATCTAAAACTTGAATGGAGCCAAAAACATAAAAGTGCCACTAAAGAGAGATATGTTTGTACCGAATAGTTGTGATCTTTCTCCATTATTATTATCTTATAAAGAAGATGACTTTAATCGAAAGAAACCCTAAGCAACCTCACTTCATGTAAGACAAAACCCCACCGAAGTTTCCTGAGGGCCCTCCACCTGAAGTATTGGTAAATCCACTAAATACCAGACATTATGTTAAAATCACCAAGCGTAATTATATCGAAGAACAAAAGAAAAGACCATAGATTAGTGTTTATCTTATGTATATCAGAATAATCAGATTTATATATAATAACTAAATGAAACAGCTATGTATGACATGAGCTAAGAAACCTGTTTGGAGTGAGGGAAACTGGAAGCAGACAAGGATGAAAGTCAAGTGGGGTCTTGAAGACTTGTGTAGAACAGAATCATGAAAGGCGGTGTACCCCACCAGTAGACCACCAGAAGAGGACGATGGAAATGGGTGTTTTTATTGAAGGGGGTGGTGGTTTTTTGTGTATATAATGGGCCAAGGTGTGGGGCGCTAGCTAGGGGTGGGTTTGACCTGTTGATTGTCACAGAGAAAGACAGAGAGAGAGCCTGAGGTGGATTAAATTTCCACCTCACAGGTTCACCTCCTTTTATTAATGTTTGTCACAAGCTAGCAACGCTCTTGTGGTTACTTTACCGCCTAGTTTCATGAGTTTACGCTGAAGATTCTACACTTTGTCATCTAAACTTTCAACTTTGAATTTTCAATTAGGGTGACATTCAGGTATCTAACATATTTTCTTTTACTTTTTCTTCCCCGGTTTTTCTTTTTGTTGAGCTTTTCCTTCCCCCAAATTTGTTGGTGCATGAGTCTCATGGCAACATGAAATAGACAAGCATTATGTTTACTTGAGTTATTGTTTGCAAATCTCACAGTTCTATATATCCTTAAAAATCACCTCACATTAGAAAATTGGTCTCTTCTATGAAAGTTTCAAAATTATCTTAACCTCAAATGAAATTAAATTTTTGCATACTTGATGAATTGTAGCGTTAATAAATGCCAATGACAATTTTTTTTATGTAAACTATGACTCAAAACTATAATTGCTATCACAATATATTGCGACTGTATGTAGTATGTGACTGAAACCACAATTTAAAATTTTGCCAAAACATTTTTTATCAGCTTATATATGTTTTGAAGATGAAAATTAGGAAATTATATCATATTATAAGTTGCACGATTTAGGCATCCTAAAACTAACTTACAAAGTGATGAAGAGATTGTTGTGCGTGTCACACATAGAATTCAAGCTAAGTGATTGAAAGGAAGAAATTCGTCCTGCGTAATTTGTGATTGCAGCCTATCAAACTCAAAAAAAAAAAAAATGACTGAACTATTATAATGACCAATGATGCTCTATATATAGTAGTGAATTGGGCAATGGAGTGACCACGAGCAAAAAATGAGTATCGCAAATATTAGAAAGCCAAGGTGAATCAGTGAATATAAAAAACAACAATATTAGAATGAATGAATCTCAGATAAAGTTCGAATAAGACATATTGAGGAGAGAGGACAAAAACTCACTTAAGGTGGTTTGGGTATATAAAAAGAAGACCAAAAGAAACTCTAAAAAAAAAACAGTTGAACAAAAGAAAGATATAACCGGATTAAAAGGGGTAGAAAACGACCTAAGAAAATATTATAAAAAATTATTAAAAATATATTTTTTTTATTGTAAATGGTTTAAATTAAATTTGATTTTTGATTGAGTCTAATAATATCAATTGATTAATAAAGTTAGAAGATTAAGGCTTGGGGTGACGCTTTGTTGGGAAAGAGGGGGCCTTGGCCCCGTCAATTTTTTTTCCTTTTTTTTTGTAAAATTCTTAATTTTTAATGCAATTTCTTTTAAAATAATTTAATCCCTTCAAAATAAGACTATTCTCTTTAACTTCTAGCTATTTCAATCTAGCTCGGCCAAGGACGGATTTAGGGGGACAAGCAGTTGTTGTATCTCTTAACTTTTATATAATTTTTTTAACATATATTTAGTATTTTTAACATGTCAAGAAAAATAACTTCTGCTACTAGTGAAAAAATAACTTCTGCACTAAGGATTTACTTTGAGTCTATATCTTTTTACTTTGGTTTTAAATGTGCTTACTGCACATATCCAAGAGTCAGTGCCACAATGTATGCTTTTTGCAGATAATATAGTCTTACTTGAAAAGTCGAGAGAGGAAACAAATGGGAAACTAAAGTTATGGAGACGAGTTTTAGAAGAACATGACTTTCATCTAAGCAGGGAGTAAGACGGGGTATATGGAATGTAGGTTCAGTAAGAGAAGTGTTAATGTTAGTTTAGCGGTGAAACTTGAAGATCATACCATATCACAAGTCATACAGTTTAAGTACCTTGGATCTATCATACAAAATGATGTAGAGATAGAGAGAGATGTGAACCATAAGATTCAAGCTGGATGGATGAAATGAAGGAATGCTTCAGGAGTTATTTGTGATAGAAAAGTGTCTCTCAAGCTTAAGGGCAAATTTTACCGCATAGCTATAAGGCCCGCGATATTGTATGGTACTGAATATTGGGCAGTAAAAAGTTAACAAGAGCATAAGATCAGTGTTGCGGAGATGAAGATGTTGCGTTAGATATGTGGTCATACAAGATAAGATAAGATTAGGAATGAATGCATTAGAGAGAAAGTAGGAGTAGCACTTATTGTGGAAAAGATGAGAGAATCTCGCCTTAGGTGGTTTGGACATATAAGAAGAAGACTCTTAAAAGCCCTTGTAAGAAGAGTAGATCAGATAGATAATAGCCCAATAAAGACTATAGGTGAACCAATTAAAAAAAATTAAATTTGAATGACATCTCTGAAGACTTGGTTTATGATAAGGTATAATGACGTCGTTTGATCCATGTAACCAACCCCACCTAATGAAAAAAAGGCTTGATTGTTGTTGTTGTTGTTGTACTAGTGAAAGATTATTTTTAGGTATAAAAATTGTCAAAAACAAGCTTAGAAACAAGATGGAGGATATTTTTTGACTAATTATTTAATCACTTTATATTGAGAAAAAATTGCTAAAATGTTTAACACATATTCAAACATTGATGAATTTTATAATATAATGAAGCATCATGTTCAACTTCTTTAATTTTTAAATTTACAAATTTTCTTTTAAATATCTTAATTCTCAACTTTTATAATTTTAATCCCCTCATTAGTTTATTCATGGATCTGCACGTGAGCTTGGCCAACTATTTGAGCTTTTTAACTCTATATCGAGTAGGATCTAATAAGGTAATAGACTCATATCTTTATTCATATATATATATAAACAAAAGTATAGGGTAAAAGGTGGTTGTGCCATTCTATGATCAAGGTAGGCATCCAAATTCAACAAATATTTATATATAATTCACCAATAATAGATCTTAGTAGGAATTGAACATAGGTCAATTTAATTGACCCAGTCCGCCCTTACCAGTTATCTCAAACTATACTTATTTTTATATGTACAATAATGATATTTGTAGTGGATTTGAGTGTAGACTAAATTTCAAATAACGAACATTTATAAAAACATGAAGCAATGTGATTCAGCTAGAAATGTGAGTTGTATGCTGGTGAAATTTATCGGCAATACAAGTTTAAATCTCAAATAAAGCACTTGCTAGAGACACACACTATTAAATGTTTAAGGAGAGATTAGTCCCACACTATAAAAAACATGAAATACTTTTTAATCATAACAACTCATTTTAAAAAAAAAAAATTATTACATTTATCTTTAAATTGTAGATAATCATATGCATCGACAGTGCCGAAGCTAAAATTCACAAGGACAAAAATTTTATACATAAAAATAATATACATTTTTTAAAATATTATAAAATCCTGTTTGTTTTAATTTATAATTAAAATAAACTTAAAATGGCATAATTATTTATTAATAATGAATTACACTTAATTCTTTCACTTATTTTAAATGGTTTTTAAAAAATGAGTAATGTATAAAATAAATAAGTTTTCTGTAAATAATTTTTTTGTAGTATATGAGATCAAAATAACGACAAGCGAAATATTTGAGAGTGGGCAAAACTTATATCAAAATTTAATTTATATCCGCTCTAAATATATTAACTTCTTTTGGGTTAATATATATTAACTTTTTTTTTATTAAATTCATATTATACAACATTTGACGTCTAAACTCATCTATCTAAAAATTGATTTTAGCAATAGCATGTAATATCTCCAAGATAAGAATTGCTTGTTAATTGTCAAAGAGGAAGCGGGTATAATTGGGTTTTTGGCATCTTTGCTAGAAAAAATTATCTTCCCCCCAACATCACAGCCACACAAATTCCTTCCTATCTTCATCTACGCGAAGCGTCCAGCGACCGTGGACCATGTTAGAGTTTCGGCTCCCATAGTAACAAAACTCATGGGAATTGGGAAACCATTAATTAATGCCAATGACTTCATGAAATTCATCAAACCCAGACTCCACTCTCGTTGCTCTGTTATGTATTACGAGAAAAATTTTGATATATCATTTGAAAATATTTTTTTATTAATTTTTTTAATATTAAATAAAAAATATTTATAAAAAAATATATATTTAATATCTTAAAAATATAAAAAATATTTAATATTTTTTATTTAATAATTAAAAAAATTAATAAAAAAATTATGTAAAAGAATTTAAAATTATTCTTACGATAAACATCACCTCCCCTCTCCCCACACCCTTTTCCATTTTTTTGTATTGCTACCAAATTTGTTATGATGGAATCGGTTATTAAATTGATTAGGGACTGATTTAAAATTTAATGATTGAAATATGGTTATATTGTAATTGAATTGAAATAAATTTTATATATATATATATAATACATTTACACTACTTGAGAATGAAACTTAATAATCCCCAGACCAATTTGATTGAGAAATATTGAGAGAAAACAGAAAATAAAAGGTAAAAATAGAGTATAATGGAAGAAAGAATATAAGCAATTTTTTGGGAGAAAATAAAAAGAAAAAGAGAAAGAATATGTAAGAATAATGTACTTATCATTATTGTAGTGCTTGTCTTTCTCTTGACTCTTGAGTATTATATAAGTCTCATCGCCATTATGCAACTGTCATAAAAGGCAAAAGAAAGAATTAAATCTCACATCGACAGCTCGTTTGCTTTCTAGCATGCAACTTTTATAAAGGGGAAAAAATATTTCCACATCATATTTTTACATCTTTATTACATCTATATTTATTTGAGAAAGAAAAAAAATGTGTATTAAAATATATGTTTCTCTTATTTTATTATTTAAAAAATATATAAAAATAATATAATATAAATAATGTGTAAATAACATTACTCTTTATAAAAAGATAAAGGCAGGACACTTTTTTACCATGCATAGTTATTTTAGTTCATTGCTTATATACGTGAGCTTTAGCTAATGTGAGGCTTTTATTGGGCCTTAGTTTTAATTTTTTTTCAATTTTAAAAGGCTCGAAATGATGTCAATTTGTACAAAGCTCGAAAGTTTTAAAGCAAAAATGTGGACCACTCTGGTTGGCAAGTTTTATCAATTTGAAATCAACTCTTATATTCTTATCACAAATAGTATATATATATATTTTACATATTATTTAATATTATTTATTATACTTATTTTTTTATTATTTTTTCTTTCTCAATCACATATCTTTAAAAAGAGTATATATAGTATTTACACCTCTAAAAAAAATATAAAATAATTATTTTTCATTTGAAATTGGTTTGTATGGTTTTGACTGATTCTCGACTTAAGCGGTTTATAGATAATAATCGGACCACTGAAGTGACCGACTCAACTGGTTTAACAAGTCAAATTGGTCTAGTTTTAAGAAAAATGACCTATACAATAGCTTTTTTTTTTGTTCGACATTAGATATCGTGCATGCATGCACCTTTATTCTTCACATTAGGAGTAAGGAAATTTGAGTAAGAAGATGAGGCCTTTGAGAAGCTAATACAGAATTCATCAGCCAGTGTCTTGAAAAGGGAAGGAAATTCTTTGATAACTTCATAAAGTTATTATGTCTTAGTTTTGTACTTAAATGTATGTTAAGTCTTTGATTTCTTTAGAAATTAACAAAGTTTTTGAGCTTGTTTGAATATCTTAAATTTCATGTGTCTTAATGTTGAATAGGCTTGATTTAGAGTTAAATTGATTTAATTATGTATCATTCATGATTGATGTCATATTGGGGCATATTTTGATCTTGAAATATAAGTTGATGACCTAAAAGAGTACCAAGAATGAGAGGAATCAAGATTAGCCAAAAGATAAGGAAGTCAAGTTTAGAGCCTTGTCAATCTTGCTAGATTAAACAGAGTGTGTTTGAAGATGTGGACCTCCAACTGGAACAAGATTAGAGTCATTAGAAAGCTAAGAGATATATGTACAACTTTAATGTTGATCACTTTCCTTAATTTCGCCAAGTTAAGTATTTAAGCTTTAATATAATTTTGGGCTAAATTGGTGAACCGGCATCATGACACTGCTTCGGTATTTTAATTATAACTTGGGAAAACGACCTTGTTTTGGGATGATTCCAGTGTCATCAAAAAGTTAAGAGAAAGCCCTACAACGTTTATGAAGAACTCAAAGTCTAGTTTTAAGTTTTGGAATGTGAAAAATGGAATGGGAGATCAACAAAATGGAACTAAGCAAGAAAAAACATTAGAAGCCTATGCTAGGAGTGGTGGTCTCAACTGATAGAGCATTTTACCACTTGCGAGCTTGACGCCTAGGCGTGGATGCTAGGTGTGGATTAGCGACCCAATCCCGAGTTTTGAGTTTTTAATCTCATTTGGTATCACTTGTAACAGATTCCATCTTCAACCCCAATTCTAGTGAGAGAAAATGTGGTTTAGGACTCTAGAGAGTGGTTCCATTAGTGGCTTGGAGATCAAGATCAAGGAGGAGTTCTAGATCAAGGAACCACCATCCTACTTCTTCTTTCTCTTCCCTTGGATTTTCTTGTTTCTCATGGGTTTATATACATCTAGGTTGTGTTTCTTTATTTTTCATGGATCACTAGATTTGTATCTAAGGGATCCCCTATGGATCTCAAATAATATATAATTTCGTGGATGTTCTATGTTAATGCTATGGTTTTATTCATTCATATTTATACTTAATGCTTGCATTTGATTAGCCACCAATTGCATGATTTGGATATTTCCAAATGAACTAGACATAGGGATTTGGAAACAATGACATGATATGAATGATGTTTGTTCAATTACACTTGCATGGGTTGGGTGTATTAATCAACCAATTAGATGGACACATACACATTGGCCTTGCATAGCATGTATTTAATACTTAGTCTTAATGAGTGAAATTAAGCTAATTCACATGGATAAGTAGTAGATTAGGCAATGACATATGGTTAATTGACTAAGACATAGACATTTAATTAAAAGACTATTTTTGCTAACAAAACCAAGGAATTGATATATATGAATTGTCAAAAATTACATGTATCCAAGTGAAGTAAATGGTAAAAAAAGAATCCCTAGGCTCTTTACCATAGTTTCATATAATTTGGATTTGGGTGTTGTTTTGCTTTCTAGTTTAATTGTGTTTTCCCTTAATTTCAATCTTAATTGTATGCTTAAGCCTGATCTAGTAATTAATTAATCGTTAGCATATAATTACTCCAATCCTTAAGGAGATGATACTCTCTTATTCACCTTTTATTACTTGTGCAACTCATACGCTTGGGGTGACCAACATTCTTCTCCATCAGTTGGGATACTAGTGATAGCTACTAAAACCAACAAAGTTGGGCTCATTATAGCAAAAGGCAAAAAGGAACCCGTTGATGGTAGTCAATCGAAAGTCGAAGAAGCCGAAGAGCCCTATGTTCAGTGGAAATGTTGTACTTGGTGAGCATTATGATATCATAGATGCCTCATTTTTTCTTCCAATTATTTCCTTTCTCCTTGGAAACCTTATCCAACCAAGTCAAATAGGGGTCGATCTTACTCGGTAAAGCTCTAAAATCAAAAGAATAGTTTGACATAGAAAATTTGTTAGAAGTAATGGGAAGATTGAAGCCTTATAATTCAATTCAGTGAGAGCTGGACCAAGCATATAGGAGTTTTGCGTAGGAACATATGGAATTAGAGCAAGTTTCATCAAGCTTGGTAGATGAGTTAGTTTACTAAGAAACTGCAACATTAGAATCAAACAAATCATCGCTAATGGAAAATTTGGGTTTTGAGAGTTAGAAGCTTAAAACACAGTTTTGGGTTGCAGAAAGAAAATAATGCATTTACAGAAAGGAAGAAAAGTTAGTGTCTTGATTGCAAGACAAAGTGGTGAAATACGAAGAAGGGCTTAACCTTTTAAAAATTGAAATCTCAAATTAAAAGGTTTTGACAATTGTTGCATATAATGATTCTTATCATAAGATGAAGCATTTGAATTAAAAGTTATTACATTGTGTCACTTAGTTGCCTAATTAACAACCATCTAAACATGTGCTTAATTTCAAATCTCAAAGGATTAAATTCATCATTTCAACTTCTTCGCATGCTCAATAGCTTGGAGATGTATGGGGGCAAAGTGTTGACACCAATGAAAAATTTTAGTTATGCCAAGCCATTAAGCCGCTCACTATTGGGCTGAAAATGCGTCTAGTGGAGCAGCTAATAAACGAAACACTCTAAGAAAATTGTCAATTTTCAATATAAAAATTTGCCAAAAATTAGAAAAAGAAATTTCTAGAAAGACAATTTTCAGCAAAGTCGGGCCACCTAAAAACCTTTGTCGAAAATGCTTATCTGCTAGAATCCACTGTAAATTTTAGCGTATTCATCCATCAAAAATTGGATGACATGCCTTTTTGTTAATTTCTAGCGGACATGCTGCCAAAAACTTTCTGGCAAGCGTAGTTACCAAAAATCCACTGGAACATACATTTTGAGTAATTCTAAGAAGCTCGAGAAATGATTGCTCAAATTATTTCTGTCATCTACTAATAATGAGAATGATGACTCTAGTGATAACATTTCCAAGTGATAAATGTGATAGAAAGCTTGAATAGTGAAGACGATTCCACCTCTTATGATGATGAGGAGGAAGCTAGGAAAGGAGTATGAAAGGAGGAAGGAGAGAAGCATTGCAGTTCAAAACAATAAATTTACATGTTTTTATGAAATAACTTTTCTGACGGAAAGAAGGTGTTACCAAATTGACTTCAAACTCAAGAAAGGGAGTAATTGAATTTGTAAAAGATTTTTGTAAACTTTTCAAAAAATACTTGTTTATCAATTTTTATTGAAACTATTAATTATTAGAATGAGTACATAGATGAGGATGAATGCTTTTTACACCAAGAAATCAACTAAGAGGTACCAAGAAACCAACCAAGAGGTAAAGTATTTAAGAAAACATATAGCAAAGAAAGCTCAAATATAAAAGAGAAAGGGTAAAAAAAAAGCAAACTCCAAGATTTATATTGGTTCAACCACTCCTTGTAAGCTACGTCTAATCCTCAAGTGATACACCTGAGATTTTTCTACTAAACTTCAAGTTTCAATAGGTGTTTGTAACCTTTACATCCAAGAACACCCACAACACCTTTTGAATACATCACTCTTAGTGTTTGAACCTCACAACAAGGGATATCTCACCATTTTCTCCCTTGAAGGATACCTCACACTCTTACAATGATTTTAAAATGAAGAAAAAGATTAGAAACTCTCACAAGAGTGGATAATACAAATTGAAGTCCAAAAGGTAGCAAGATAATCACATACTTAAGCTCAAAAACAGAGTAATATAAATGAAGGTTGTTATAGTTTGTAATAAATGCTCAAGAAGGTTTTACAAAGTGATACCCAACTCTACTTGAGTCCCCAGTACTTTGTATTTAAAGTCCAAGTCATTAAAGAGTCGTTGGAAGTGAGTTGGGTGCATTTAATGCGAGCTACTTGTCGTTATTACTGATTTTAGAAACTCATATAATCTATTATTGGAAGCCCATAATCAGTTATTTGCTAGATAGCACAAAAAGGATAAGTTTCAGGATAAATGATAATCCATTATTGTAAAGCAATAATCAATTATTATTGTTAAAACAATTTGGGCGCGCATGAACAAATTTGATCAATAATCGATTATTGTCATGCAATAATCGATTATTGCCTCATTGAAACAAAAACTTAGCTTATTGACTTTTGCTAATCGAATATGGCAAGCCTATATTCGATTATTAGCATTAAGAAGACTTAGCCAGTATAAGCCTCATGCACCAAATTGTCCCAAAACATTTTCAAGCACTTAAAAACCATTTTGCTTGATTCTCGAAGAATTTTTAGCAACTTAAAAACATTATTTCACTAAGTGTTATCTTGGGTTTTTGAAAAACAAATTTAGAGCTTAGTGTGAATCTTTTTTACCTTTATATGAAATCTAAGTCTTATAACTAGCTTGAAAGATCTTAGACTTGATCTTGCATATATCTTCTTGTTTGTGATAATCAAAACCATTGTCAATTGCCAATTATAGAAGGCCTATGGTAGAGAAGTAGGGGAACAAGGTGGATACCAAAAGCAATGAAATTTGTAACAAAAAAAATGGTGGTACCACTGATTTTGACATTATACAGAAATACCATAAAGAGAAAGAGCCTGGTGAAATTGTGAGGGGGTTGGGGTAATTGAGAGGTAATCCCAAAGACCAATGGCCATTCAGGTGGCACTGGATACATACGTCTACTTGCATTTGTCAAATGAGTTTTAGAAAATGGTGGGAAAAGTTTAATTTCAAGGGAGTTTGGATGAATTTGAGATTTGGGTGTTGAGGGTGATGGTGATGGCAGGAGGATAGATATACTTTTCTTATTACTTATAATATAATTGGAACTTAAAGGAAGACTATCTACATTTAATGAATAATTATAGAGTGGGAGTATTAGTATCAGGAAAAGTCAATTTTCTTTTGAGCTTTTCAATCGATTACACTTATGTTGAAAGATTTTTCTACTGAAAACTACTCCTGATGAATTAAGACACTAATCTCTGCACCAATATGGGAAGTACCATTTCTTCTCAGCAATATTCATTATGAAATACACCTATCATCATCACTGTTATCAATTGTTAGAGGCAAAAATTTTCTTAGCCTACTCACACTCCTCTTTATACCCATGATAATTAGAGTCTATAGAGGTTATCTCATATTATACCTTTTCTAACCTAGAGAGGTCTCTATTGCTCAAGACAAATACTTTTCTAGATTGGAGAAGGTATGTGTTCAACTCTGTAGGCTTTGGTTATCATTGACTGTGAACAAACTAAGAAAAATCATGTTTTAAACTATCAAAGACTAATGATTATGGGTGTATTTCACAAGTACATTACATAGAAAAAGGGTACTTCCCAAATTGTTGCAGGCATTGATATCTTAGTTCATCAAGAGTAATCCAACAAAAAATCCTTTTGACATGAGTGTAATACATTGAAAATTTTTTTTTTTACTTTTTCTAATACTGATACTCCCAGTTTTTTAAAACTGATTCATCAAACATGAATAGTTTTCCTTTGAGTTCTCATTGTATTACAAGTACTAAGGAAAGTACATCTACCTCACTTGGCATCACAATCACCTTTGAATCCTTAATCTTAAATTTGTTAAAAACCCATGAAATTAAATTTTCTTCAACTACTCTCCAAAACTTGTTAGACGAATGCAAATAGACACATGCTTCCAGTGCTACTTGTAAGGCAAATGGTCTTGGGACTGTCCACTCAACTCCCTTAATCCCAGCAATGTTAAGCTCATAGTTTCACTAGGCTTGTTCTCTCAATGAGACTCTTGCAAAGTGCCATTATCGTTGCTACAAACATTCTTTATATAAACTTCATTGCTTCTAGTCTCCGTCTTATTTCCCGATCTCCTCCACCATACGACTTCTCTCCATCATAAGATTTGCTTTATAAAAAACCTGCAAATTTATTTTCCTAAGCTACAATTTTGTTCTTCTTCCTATTGTTATATCTCCTTACCTATCCTCCTCTTCCTCACCTATCCTCCTCTTCCTCATCATAAAAAGTGGAATCGTGATCACAACTCAAACTTTCTATCACTTCCACCACTTTCGATCATTCCTCACAACTAGTGGATGATAAAATATAATTATCTAAGCAATCAAATCCATAACTCCTCAGAGCCACTCAATCCAAACTTCATGCCAATCCAAAATAATTAGTGGTTATGAACTTCCTTCACTACAAAAAAAAATGTGTAATTTACGACACTTATTTTTGTATATTACGACAGTTTTAACTGCTATTTTTTGTGTTAACGGCACTTTCCAAAATTGACGTAATTAACTTCGCCGTTTGATATAATACGACGATTTTCTATTAACCGCCATGACAACCGCCACAATTTTATCATGTATAAAATGACGATTTCATGGTGCATAAAATGACGGTTTATGATTCCCGTAATTCACCAAAAAATTACGATTTAATTGCGTATAAAATGACAGTTTAAACTACCATAATTTATAGCGAATGACGACAGTTTAAGACAGCCGTAATTTACAGATAATTACGATAATTTTAAGACTGCCGTAATTTTGTAAATAATTACAACAATTTAGAACTGTCATAATCCACCTACAAAATACCAGTTAATTTGCATAAAACAATGGTTTAGCCCATCGTAATTTACAACGAATTATAACAATTTTAAACTATCGTAAGTCACAAAAAAAATTACAATTTACTTTGATGATTATAGTGGTTCTTAACCACCCTAATGCGCTAAATGGTAATGATATATATAAACCCACCATGACTGACATAATGCAAGCTATTTTTCATGTTTATTATAACAATTCTTGTTTGTCAAAACCCACAAATATAAATATAATAATTTTACTTAATGAAATGTAAAAAAAAATATTCATTAAGTTAATTAACCAAATATCAAATTTAACATGAGTACATTAACTCAATAACTACAAATTATAAGTCATCAAAGTTTTGAAAAATAACATCCTAAATAATAACATGAATACACAAGTCAAATAACTCCAAATTACATATAAGTCTTAAAAGTTTTGATAAATAATATCTTAAATAGTATTTCATTTGGCAACAATTAGTAAATTGATTAATGAAGACTCGAAGTATCCACTCATTGATGAGTGTTACTTCCATTGCATGATCTTCTTGGGTCATTAGGCGATAGAGCCCCACTACCTTCATCTAGTACTTACAAGAAGGATAAAATTATGCTTGAGATTCTCCAAACATAGCAATAATTTCACAGATCCAGAATTACCCAATCAAAATACAAATCAAAAAACTTCTGATCTATTGAATTAAAGTTACTTATGGCATATGTATTCTCATATAAGGGTTGAAGAAACTGAGCAGTTATTATGTAACCAAAAAAAAAACTGAGTAGTCATTGGTGGACTGGAAATGAATTAAAGGTAGTTAAACTTGCCGTATCACTGGCTCATATTAGGCAAAAAGGAGTTGTTTCAATTTTTAATAAATTAAAGGACTATAACATAATATAACAAAACATGTTATTTTTTCTTTATTCTCTACAACTAATGTTATCCATTTTAAACATTTTCTAAATTCATTTTTACTTTATTATTTTAATTTTTTTATCATACACTATTGAAAATGAATTGATAGCATTTGTATAATTTACATACAAAGTGTACTTTGTAACCCTATATATATATATGAAGTGTCACCAGTTAAGTGCTTGTTTGGCTCAATTATGTATCAGTATACTTCACATAAAGGAATATGAAATCACAAGTAGGAAGCAACCAACATAAAGGAATGACAAATAAGAATCAAGACTTAAGTCGACATGACTAACACAATACACATTTGAATGTTAAATGAGATACTTGTAGTATAGGATTATGAAATAAGCCAGCTAACTCTTCAGGGAGCCTTCCTCCTTCCTTCGTAGCAATGTAGGCATACAATGCTTGTAATTGTGATTCAATAGTCACCACATTTTGTCGTAAGTCAAGAGATGATGTGTTAGCACTAGATGAACCTAAGTTCATAACTCCAAGCTGTGGTAGTATGCTTGAATGCAATGGTAGGAACCACTCCCATGCCTAACCCTCAAACACTGTCAGAGTGCTCTTTTCCAAATATCACACCAACAACATCATTTGGAGAAAAAAAACTTAATTATTTTATCTAAGTAGCTTTGCTATGGAGAGAATAAAAAAACTTGTACAAAGGAGTGCAAGAGAGAGAGGTTGGGGATGATTGCATTACATCACCCAGTGAGAAGCAAAGTAACTGATTCTGTAGCATCAACAATCAACACACGTGAAGGCTTTGAAATTTCATCCCATAGTTATATCAGCTCATCATGGGTGAGCGTGTGATACCAAATGTTAACATAATAACATTTGATTTTATTTTACCCTTTTTAGTCCTTTAATCCCTCTGCCCAAAGAAAACCAATAAAAGGAAAGAACAATTGTAACACCTTAAATGATAGTCACCATAAATATATCAAAGTTAAATTGATAATATAGTATCTGTCTAATATCAAAAAATAAAAAATAAAGAACCGGGTGAGTGAGGGAAGTTCAATTCTCTAAACTCTAGTTTGTAGACCAAAACCTCTGCCTTTTTTTTTTTTTGATAATCTCTGCCTTTTTATTTTTATTTTAACTTTTGTGAGCAAGAAGAAAAATTATATAATATATACACTATCGAGCTCGAAAATAAATAGGGAAGATCTTGTCATCCAATATAATATTATATACATCCTATAATATATAGGAGATAGAGGACCATATGCTTACAAATTCAATTTCAAGGCATCTTTCAGACTAAGAACAACTCATTATTCATCAACTATCATGATTGTGAACACCTATTTTTGTCCGGGTAAAAAAAAAAGTTAATAATTGTCCACATTTTTTACTAAACCCTCTAAATATCTCTTAGCCCATTTATTTTATTTTATGTTAAAAAATAATAATAATCAATAAAAGTAAAAAATATAAATAAATAATAATAATAAAAAGAATGTTAATCTCGGTTTACCAAAAAAAAAAAGAGGGGAAATTTGATTTCATTCTCGGTTGGTTATCAACTATTAGTTGAAATGTAACCAGCATCCATCATTCACATCTTTGCCGCCAACCAGCAAAATGCAAGGCTCAATGCAGCCCAAAAGTGGTAAGAATGCAGATACAACATGTATGAGAAGTTGACAACCTAAAGGAATGTACATAAAAATGGAAGGCACCTACAACTGCAGCAGCCACTCTATCTAAGCTACTTTTTAGGGGTTGCAGGATGGATCTGCTTACAAGGGAGGAAATAGAGAACCGGGGGGGGGGGTTGAAGATTTTTTCGGAGAACATTTTTGGAAGGGAAGAGCAACCAACAAAAATACTAAAACCTCCCACTTCATCACCTTTGCCACTTTGACCATCCTCATTACTCGTTACCACCAACCAACAACCACTTCACCAACACACTGAAACTCTCATAACAGCCCCCAACTTTCATCAACCATCGCTCTCCAACCTTCACTACCATAGCCTTAGCACACGTACTCATCTTCTTCACTAACCCAATCTCCACTTTCAACCACATCAAGAGCCACCACCCAACCATCCACTGCGCACGACCTCGGACCGACATCACTTCTGCGTGCACCAACCGCCGATCGCGCCGGCCACCAAGTCCATCGAGCGAGCCACCACCGCGCGTCGCGGAATCTCTACTCCGACCGAGACACGCTTCGACGCCGAATCGCGACCTTGTCACGCCGTGAACCGCACCGACCACCACTAGACTGACCGGCCAGCACCTGTGCTCCCTTGCGTGGTCGCTTCGCGTGAAAGACCAGAGGTTCTGGTAAGTTCTCATTTATGTGGTCTAAATTATGAAAATAAAGAGTATAATATGCATAGTGATTTGGATATTTGGAAACAGCAGCCCACTTTTACGTGGTTGGCCTTGCCGATCGCAAAAAAAAAAAAAAAAAAAAAAACAAAGAGATGAAAAGTTTTGGGTTACTTGATGGGGCTTTTTTTTTTTTTAAATAAGAACAATATAAAATAAAAAAAATAAAAATAATAAAAAGGGAGAACTGAAAACAAAGAAAAGAGGTGAATGTTAGAAGAGTGTTTTAATTAGTGAGTTGAATTTCTTGTTTTTTTTTTTTTTGGGACTAAGATCAGTTTGCTTAGTAGTTTAGAGAATTAGTATATATAACAAAAATAATAAATAAAAAATGATAAAAACAAAAATACAAAAATAAGGTAATTGAATCTTTTTTAGAAGAATAAAAATAGGATTAACTGAGTTGTGACAACTTGTTGATCCTGTTTTTTTTATAATCATCTGAGTTATGACAACTTGATGAATCAATGGGCGACGTCTCTAGCGTGACGCGAGCTTCATCTATTTAATCCTTAATTTGAATAACTGAGCCACGACGGCTTGTTGATTCAAATTTTTAAAGTTAATAAAATCAACCAGCCCACCAATTATTTTCTAAAGAACTACGTGACTTTGAGTTTCTCATTGCACCCGAGGATATGTAGGAGCGGAATCTTATTCTGTCAAGCCAAAAAATTAAATTTTCATAAATTATTTGATTTTTTTTTGTGTTTGTTTTAATAAAAGGAGTAAAGTAAATACATTTGAGATATAAAAAATTTTGCACAAGTGATTTAAGGTACCGTTTTAGGAAGGGTGCATTAGGGGTGCTGTGGGATTAAGTTCCCACCCTTCCCTAAGCATAACCGACTCCCGAATTCAATCTGGTTCCAAAGACCATTTTCTAATAAGGGTTTTCCAATTTTTCCTAATTTAAATAAAATTGGTGGCGACTCCATTTTTCATTTTTCTTTTTTCTAAAATCACGAAGAATCGTTATTTTCCGCCGCGATCTCGGTCGCGACAGATGGCGACTCCACTGGGGACTTTTGAGAGTCAAGCCTTTGAAAGTTGATTGTGCAAATTTTGTAACTTTTATATGTTTGTTTTACTCCTTTTGTTTTTACTTTATTTTTGTTTTGTTTTTCTATTTTATTTAAATTGTTTATTGATCACCTTAACTGTGATTCTATTTTATCATGCAAACCTTAGGATAGAAGATTTTGGGGAATCTTGTTTTGTGTTCGTGTTGTTTTGCAAGATGTGAGTAGTCTATAGAATTATAAAGATTTGTATGCTCCCTACGCACACTACACCTACACGCTTATCACACACATTCGAGTGGGCCCTATACCCGGGTCTGAGTGAATCTTAAGTTAGGTAGAGGTTGCGTAGTGGTAACCATTTTGGATGTACATCCTGTTTGGTTATCGCGAAAACCTCATCTAGAGCATACCTTTTTCATGAATGTCCCGCACCTGGTGGTTTACCCACTATTTGTGGTCAACATTCTGATATGGGACTTAGCTCTAGAGGCCTTTAGAATAGTAGAGCCGCCCGAAGAAGGTTCTCACGAATTAGACAGCCTTATAGATCTTTAGGGTAGAACTCCTCAAATTTAAGGCAGTCCTTTAGGGCACAAAGGGAGCGTACATTTTCGTTATCCTTAAATTTATCTGTCATTGCATTAAAAAAAATCATACTTTGCATCCTTGCACCGTGTTTTCTTTACAATACTCTAATCTTTTTGTCTTTCCTGAGGCAGATTAGAACTCAACCAAGATTTGATAGTGAATATATTTCACTTGAGATTTAATACTTTTGAACAAGACGTTCTAGGTAAAAACTTTGAACCATTGCTCGTCCTCGGAAAACGCAGATTGCACAAACCCGGGCTTACAGAACTAGATCGCAAACTAGGCTGCAAGAGATGTCAAACTCAGAAAGAAACTTAAGTCAAGAGATGGATGAAATGAGAGAAAGGATCAATACAATGGCAGAAGGACAATCAAGGGTCGAGGATTTACTGAGACAGATAACTGAGACCCTTAGAGCAACAAATGGAACATCTGTCGGCACTAGGGTAAACGCAAATGCAAGCAACAATGTAAATGAAGAAAATGATTCCATGAACGAAAATCAGGAAGAGGAGAAGAATAATGTAGAAGTAACTCGTGAAAAATGTAGGTGAAGATATTCCCGAACAAAGAACTCGAAAAAAAAAAATTAAGAGATGAGTTTATTGGAAAGATGCAAGAGCAGATTAAAGCCATGCAAGGCCCTAATCCATATGGCTCAGTGGGAATCGATGAGCTGTTCCCTGAGGTCGAAGTTAATAGTCCCAAGGACTTCAAAGTACCAGACTTCTCAAAGTATGATGGAAGCACCAATCCAAAGTTTCATCTGAAGACTTATCTCACCAAAATGGCCATTTGGTCATGAGATCAAAGGTTCTTAATCAATTTCTTCCACGAGAGCCTGACTGGGTCGGCTTTAGAATGGTACATGCAACTTGACCATTCAAAGGTTTCTTGCTGGGATGATCTGACAAGTCTATTCTTGGAGCAATATCGATTCAATATCGACACCGCACCTACCCGAGAACAACTAGGGGCAATGCACAAAAAGAAGGACGAAACTTTCAAGCAATATGCTCAAAGATGGAGAATGTTAGCAGCCCAAGTTCAACCACCATTGACTCCATCAGAAATGAGCTCGTATTTTATGGGGACCCTAGGAGTACCTTTTATTGGGCTGATGGCAGGCGCCGCCTACAGAGATTTTTCTGATCTAATTTCAGCTGGAGAAAGGATTGAGAATCTTGCAAAAGCAGGAAAATTACCTACTGGAAATACTGAGAGCAATTTTCCTAAGAAGGTGGCACCAACAAGGAAGCAAGAGCCAGAAGTCAGTTATGTGCGTCAACAAAACTCAAGTTTTTCTCGTAATCCACAACCATACCCTTTTTATCAAGCCCCTTCACCCGCTTTTCCGGCTTACCAGACTTCATACCAAGTTAACAATGTTCCCTCACCACGTCCCATCTATACCAATCGTCCTCCCGCACCTCGGAATTCAGGAAACCAAGGGTATGCTCGACCCCCGTCGAATCTACCCCATTTTCTAAAATTGCCAATCTCCAATGCTGATTTGTTTCAACAGTTGTTTGATGCACATTTGGTTGCATGCGTTCCTTCTCGCTCTATGGTGCCCCCATTTCCAGCCTGGTACAATCCCAATGTAACTTGCAAGTTCCATATGGATAACCCAGGACACTCAATTGAGGATTGCGAGATATTTAAGACCATAGTGAGGAGGTTGATTTCCTGCGGAAAGCTGGATTTTGAAGAGTAGAAGGGACCTAGCATTACTAGTAACCCAATTCCAAATCATGGGAAAGGGATTGTAAACGCATTAGAAAAGGAGGATAAGGGACTTCAAAATGTAGAGGATGTCAAAACTCCTATGAAGTTGATATTCCAAAGTCTTGTCCAAGCAGGCTATTGTTCCTTAGTAGCCTGGGGTGATGCTAATACTGAAGCTCACTGTGAGTACCATATGGAGAAGGGGCACGATATTGAAGGTTGTCAGGAGTTTAAGGCTCAAGTGCAAAGATTCATGGCTTTGGGGGTAATAGATGTTACCCAAGCAAGAGGGTTTGCAAAAGAGGTAGATGTTGTGGAACGTCTAGTCCTCAAACTCCCGCGTACTAGTCAAGTTCCAGATTCCCAGAAAGTTGTCATAGCGATAAAGAAGCCTACACCTTTTCCCTATAGTGATACACATGTTGTACCTTGGAAGTATGATGTCAAGGTAAAGACGCAAAATAATATAGGACAAACTGCTTCAACCTCTATTGCCCAGGGCCGTCAGAGAGCCGCACAAGCAGGTGTCGAGCGTCGTGGGCATAGGAGGGATCACAAGAAGTGGCAGGTGCTATGGGCAAGAAGATAAGACCGGAAAGGAAAAGCAGGCTTTGTAGAAACAAAAGAAGATGATGATGAAGAATTCCTAAAAATCATGAAGCAAAGTGAGTATGATGTGGTAGAACAACTCAAAAAAACTCCACTCGGATCTCTATTGTTGTCACTCATCTTGAGTTCCGAACCTCATCGCAAAGCATTGCGAGAGAGTGTTAAATGAAGCTTATGTGAAAGCCTGGATGTTACCCCAAAAAACTTAGTGAACATGGTAGACCTAGTAAGGCACACCAATGTGATCCCCTTCTCGGAGGAAGAAGTGGTACGTTCGATAGGGAATAACCCACGTGCTTTGCATATCACTTTGAAATGTCAAGGGTATGTAGTCGCAAAAGTTCTGATTGATGGGGGGTTCTGCCTTGAACGTCCTCCCGAAGACAACCTTGTCCCAGCTGGCTATGAGTGTAGAAGACCTTAAGCCTCAAGAAATGACAGTGTGAGCCTTCGATGGAAGGAAAAGAGGAATCCTGGGAGAAGTGACCCTTCCACTTGAGATAGGCCCGAGCTGCTTCCAAGTGTTGTTTCAAGTAATGGATATTGAGCCTAGATACACTATGCTTTTAGGAAGACCATGGATCCACGATGCTGGTGTTGTTCCCTCGACCCTGCACCAATGCCTGAAATACATTGAAAATGGATGTCTGGTTACCATTCGAGGAGAGGAAGAAATCTTACTGATGAAGCCCACTTCAGTGCCTTATGTTGAAAACACAGAGCTGGAGGTGGAAAACTTCCTACAAAGTTTCCAGTTGGTGGAATCGAAGGCAAAGAAGGATGAGTCGTCCTCTAAATATGTTCATCAGGTTGTGACTCGCATCATGACCAATAATGGTTACCAAGCCGGAAAAGGTTTAGGAATTCAGCTGCAAGGAACCAAGTCTATGATCACCCTGCCGGAGAACAAAAATAGATATGGTCTGGGATATGAGGCACCTTTGGAAGACATGATGAAGCACAACTTGGTTCTCAATGAAGGAAAAAAAGTGATTCCTCATCTGAAGGAGACATTCCCCATCCCTGCCGAGGTTATCAATGGGACCTCTAATCATCAGGTCCGGCTAATCATTAACAATGTAGACGAGGACTCCGGAGAAGACCATGTTATCCAACCTGCTGACAACTTGAAACCTCTGAACAATTGGCGATCTGAGGCGTTAATGGATGTGATTACCATAAAGTAATTGTTTGGTCATGATGTTATCTTATACTTTTGTAATGTTGAATTTATGCTAACTCTTGTCGAAGCTTTAATGTAATGAACTTGTGTGTTTTTCCAGTATGATTCTCTGCTCATGTTATCTTTCACCAAAATTTCAATACAATAAACTTGTGTGTTTCTCAATTGATTCACTGCCTTAGTTCTTTTCTATCTTTGATTTACGTCTTTACTTAGCCTTGTCCAATTACCATATTTTCTTTCTATTTCCAATCGGGCATAAACAAATCTTCCAGGGGACTTGGGTCTGGTAGAAGCATTGCCCCAGGAAAGGATGCCTGAAAGTTCAAGGATGGATTCCTATTCAATGATGGATATAGATAACTGTGACTCAGATGAAGATAGGAACGCCACCGAAGAGTTTGCCAAATTGGTAGAAAGGTCAGAAAGAGACTTCAGCCTAGATGAGGAAGAAGTAGAGGTGATCAATATGGGAACCGATGAGGACAAGAAGGAGCTGAGGTTAGTGGATAACCCAGAACGTGAAAGCATGATCAAGTTATTCAGAGATTACATGGATGTATTTGCTTGGTCCTACCGAGATATACCAGGGCTGGATCCAAGCATAGCTTCCCACAAGATTCCGCTATACCCAAATGTTGAGGCGAAAAAGTAGAAATTGAGGAGAATGCACCCTGAAATGTCTTTAAAGATCAAAGAGGAAGTCACCAAGCAATTGGAGGCAGGATTTTTAGAGGTATCAAGGCACCCAGAATGGGTAGCAAATATCGTCCCCGTTCCGAAGAAAGATGGAAAAGTCAGGATGTGTGTGGACTATAGGGACCTGAATAAAGCTAGCCCTAAAGATAATTTCCCATTGCCTCACATTGATGTCCTCGTTGATAATGCAGCAAGAGGGCATAGATTCTCTTTTATGGATGGTTATTCTAGTTACAATCAAATTCTTATGGACATAAGTGATAAAGAGAAGACCACATTTGTCACATCATGGGGAACCTTTTGTTATACAGTCATGCCATTCGGATTGAAGAATGCTGGGGCCACCTATCAGCGTGCCATGGTTGCTTTGTTCCACGATATGATGCACAAAGAAATTGAGGTGTACGTGGATGACATAGTTGCTAAGTCCCAAGAAGGGGAAAGCCATGTGGTAGTGTTACAAAAGTTGTTTGAAAGACTCAGAAAATACAAGTTGAGGCTAAACCCGGCAAAATGTGTTTTTGGTGTGTCGACTGGAAAATTGCTTGGTTTTGTTGTTAGCAAGGAAGGAATCAAAGTCGACCCTGATAAAGTCAAAGCCATACAAGAGATGCCTACTCTCAAGACTGAAAAGGAAGTAAGAGGCTTTCTCAGGAGACTGAATTACATCGCTAGGTTCATAGCCAACCTGACCAGCACTTGTGAGCCAATCTTCAAGCTATTGAAGAAACAACAACCAGGAGAATGGGATGAACAGTGTCAGGAAGCTTTTGAGAAGATAAAAACTTACTTACAAAGTCCTCCTATTTTGGTGCCACCTACACCTGGTCGTCCTTTGATATTATACCTCACGGTATTGCAGACATCCATAGGAGCAATGCTAGGGCAGCATGATGAAACGAAAAAAAAAGAACAAGGCCATCTACTATTTGAGCAAGAAGTTCAATGAGTGCGAGTCTCGCTACATGGCAGTTGAGAAAACATGTTGTGCACTGGCATGGACATCTAGAAGGCGAGGCGGACATGTTGTACTATACTACTTGGCTTATCTCAAGGATGGACCCGATAAAGTACATATTCGAAAGCCCTCATGTTTCCACACGAGTCTCCAAATGGCAAGTGGTTCTTTCTGAGTTCGACATAAAGCATGTAACTCGAAAATCTATTAAAGGGAGCATAATTGCGATCACTTAGCCGAGAATCCACTCAATTACAAGCAACCCGTGACGTCGATTTTCCCGATGAGGATGTTTTAGCGATTGAAGAAGAAGAGTCGGATAAAGAGGACGTGTGGAAGATGTTTTTGATGGAGCAGTCAATATGTATGGGAACGGCATAGGTGCAGTGGTCATATCACCAAGTGGGAAGCAATACCCAGTGGCCATCAAGTTAGAGTTCGATTGCACCAATAATGTAGCTGAGTATGAAGCTTGTGCTCAAGGGCTAAATGTTGCAATAGAATTGGGAGTGAAAGAACTACAAGTATATGGAGATTCAGCACTGATAATCTATCAAGTGAACAGAGAATGGCAGACTAAGGACCCCAAGTTGATTCCATACCAGAAATATTTGATGCAATTGATCGAGAAGTTTGAATGGATCACCTTTTCGCACTTGACGCGGGATAAGAACCAGTTCGCAGATGCTTTGGCGACTTTGGCTGTAATGACCAATCTGAATATTCATGCTAATGTGCAACCCATCCGAATAAGGGCAGAAAGCGAACCAGTCTATTGTTCTAATGTTGAGGAAGAAGAAGATGGGCAGCCCTGGTTCCATGATATCATGCAACATCAAGTTCAGAGAATACCCATCAGGGGCAAGTGAGACAGATAAAAAGAGCATCCGTCGGCTTTCCATGGTTTTCTTTTTGAATGGGGAAATATTGTACAAAAGAAACTATGATGGCACACTCCTCAGATGCATAGGAGCTAAGGAGGCTCTCACCATCTTAACGAAGTTCATGAGGGAATATGCGGAACACATGCCAATGGTATCATGATGGCTCGTCGAGATCCTGCGATATGGTTATTACTTGGTCCACTATGGAAGGCGATTGCATAGAATATGTTTGAAAGTGTCATAAATGTCAAGTGTACGGCCGATCGCATTAACGCACCACCCGTCCCATTGCATAATATGGTGGCACCACTGGCCTTTTTCAATGTGGGGAATCGATGTTATTGGGCCAATAAACCCGAAAGCTTCTAATGGCCACGGGTTTATCCTGGTAGCAATTGATTATTTCACCAAGTGGGTAGAGGTCGCTTCCTACGCCAAAGTCACTCAAAAGGTTGTCCTTAAATTTTTAAGGGTAAACATCATTTGTCGGTATGGAATTCCGCAGAGAGGATTATCATAGATAACGGCCCTAATCTCAATAGCACGTAAATCAAGAATCTATGTGAGAGATTTAGGATCAAGCATCACAATTCACTCCTTACAGGACTCCAAATGAATGGTGCGATAGAAGCGACAAATAAGAACATCAAGAAGATCGTAGCCAAAATGGTGGTCAACTACGAGAATGGCATGAGATGCTCCCCTATGCTCTCTCACGCTTATCGCACTAATATCCGATCCAAAGACCGGGGCAACACCGTTCTCCTTGGTCTATGGTATGGAAGCGCTCCCATAGAGGTCGAAATCCCATCTTTAAAAGTGTTGATGGAAGCCGAGTTAGAAGAAGCGAGAATGGGTAAAGACTCGGTACGAGCGCTTAAACATGATTGAAGAAAAGCGATTAAAAGCTATCTCATCATGGGCAACTATACCAAAGAAGAATGGCAAGAGCTTTCAACAAGAAAGTGCGCCCTAGGGAGTTCCAAGCGGTGACCTGGTTTTAAAGAAAAAACTTCCAAACCAAGAGGACGCTCGAGGAAAATGGGCACTTGAGTTATGAAGGGTCAGTATATCGTTAAGAAGACATTCTCTGGAGGAGCCTTAGTTTTAACGGATATGGACGGAAATGAATTACCAAGACCGACAAATCTTGTGTGAGTCAAAAAGTTCTATGCCTAAAAAAAAAAAAAGAAAAAAAAAAAAAAAAAAAAGAGAAAAGGAAAGAAAAGAAAATAGCACATTAGGTTGAAAACCCGCAAAGGCAGCCTTAGCAAAAGTTAGGGCATCTAAATTAGGCAAAAAAAAAAAAAGTTTAAAGTCGGCAAAGGCTCTCCTAGAAGATGTCGCTTGAAGGGCTCACCCAGACAGCATAAAAGGAGACAAAACTGGGGCAATTTTAAGCGGTGGTGGATGGAAGAGAGCTCGTGTCACAAGTGGTTGTAATATCCATCTGAGAATTAGGACCTATCTAATGAGAAGAAAGGAATCCTAACTGGGGCAATTGTCTGTCACCTTGCCTTTGTATCATCCTTTTTGTACTATTTGCCTTTTCGTGCTTGTGAACATCCAAATCAATGAAAATACTTTCCTTTCTTCTCTTTTTATTCTTCATCTTTCTTTGTCATGTTCCTTTCTTTTATATTTGTGAAGTCACACGTGTTTATCACAAAATGCTTCGATAAGAGGGAAATAAATTCAGTATCATTGATTTAACAATTTAATGGCAATCCTCTGACTAACAAGTTAGATCAAGAATGAATCAGAAGGTTCAAACGAGGGAAGAAAAGCTCCTGATGCAATCGGCAATGTTAAGAGGGAAACTGTGTGCCTGATGAGCAAACTCAGAAGTAAAGTGACTCCAGTGTCCAAGGATCCCAAGGAACTCGAAACAAGTTGATGAGCCCTAGTTCGCGAGAGCCTACGCCCGGGTTTGATAGATCAAAATTTTTCGAGGAAGCAATTAGAATCGGGTATGCAAGAGAAAAGTTTTGGCATAATGTTTTCAATCTTTTGATATGATTTTGAGTTGCAGGAAAGTACGTTGCAACATCCCTCTATGAGCTGCAAATTTGTGAAAAGTGACGTCTTCGGCTTTTGCGCCAAGCTTCACTGTAAAAGAACAGCAACATAATAAAAAAATCCTTTCGGGCCATGCCCACTATCCTTTTAAATTTCTGGGTCAAGCCCACTGTCTTTTAAATTTTGGGCCAAGCCCAACTATCTTTTAAATTTTGGGTCAAGCCCACTACCTTTTAAATTCTGGGCCAAGCCCACTGTCTTTTAAATTTCGGCCAAGCCCACTATCTTTTAAATTCTGGGCCAAGCTCACTGTCTTTTTTAAATTTTGGGCCAAGCCCACTGTCTTTTAAATTTCGGGCTAAGCCCATTGTCTTTTAAATTCTGGGCCAAGCCCGTTGTCTTTTAAATTCTGGGCTAAGCCCACTGTCTTTTAAAATCTGGACCAAGTCCGTTGTCTTTAAAATTTCGGGCCAAGCCTATTGTTTTTTAAGTTCTGGGCCAAGCCCGCTGTCTTTTAAATTATGGGTCAAGCCCATTGTCTTTTAAAATTCTGGGCCAAGCCCGCTGTCTTTTAAACTTTGGGCCAAGTCCGCTGTCTTTTAAATTTTGGGCCAAGCCCACTGTCTTTTAAATTCTGGATCAAGTCCACTGTCTTTTAAGTTCCAGGCCAAGCTCGCTGTCTTTTAAATTATGGGTCAAGCCCATTGTCTTTTAAAATTCTAGGCCAAGCCCACCGTCTTTTGAATTCGGGCCAAGCCCGCTATGTTTTAAACTTTGGGCCAAGCCCGCTGTCTTTTAAACTTTGGGCCAAGCCTGCTGTCTTTTAAACTTTGGGCCAAACCTACTGTCTTTTAAATTCTGGATCAAGTCCACTGTCTTTTAAGTTCCGGGCCAAGCCCACTGTCTTTTAAATTATGGGTCAAGCCTATTGTCTTTTAAAATTCTGGGCCAAGCCTGCTGTCTTTTAAACTTTGGGCCAAGCCCGCTGTCTTTTAAATTTTGGGCCAAACCCACTGTCTTTTAAATTCTGGATCAAGTCCACTTTCTTTTAAGTTCCAGGCCAAGCCCGCTGTCTTTTAAATTATGGGTCAAGCCCATTGTCTTTTAAAATTCTAGGCCAAGCCCACCGTCTTTTGAATTCGGGCCAAGCCTCTGTGTTTTAAAACTTTGGGCCAAGCCCGCTGTCTTTTAAACTTTGGGCCAAGCCCGCTGTCTTTTAAATTTTGGGCCAAGCCCACTGTCTCTTAAATTCTGGGCCAAGCCCACTGTCTTTAAATTCTGGGCCAAGCCCACTGTCGTTTACCTTTTTTCAGTTGCAAGGTCACCCAAGGTTTTTTTTTTTAAAAAAAAATGTGTCAACTGAGCTGTGACAGCTCGTTGACAATGCAGTGACGTCTCTGGCTTTACGTCGAGTTTCACTTGGGTAGGATTAACGATGTTGCAATAACTCGTAAATCCAGGTTTGAGTTCACTAGTTTTCAATTAGCTTCTTTACGTTATCCATTCACACCATCTCATATATTACCAAACAAAATTTAAGTTCACGTCTTTACTCATTTCTTACGACAATAATATGAAAAATTACGGTTATTCCTAGTATCTAGTAAGAAACAAGTAAAGATGGGCAACTGTGAACACTCATTTTTGTCCGGGTAAAAAAAAAAAGTTAATAATTGTCCACATTTTTTACTAAACCCTCTAAATATCTCTTAGCCCATTTATTTTATTTTATGTTAAAAAATAATAATAATCAATAAAAGTAAAAAATATAAATAAATAATAATAATAAAAAGAATGTTAATCTCGGTTTACCAAAAAAAAAGGGGGGAAATTTGATTTCATTCTCGGTTGGTTATCAACTATTAGTTGAAATGTAACCAAAGATCCATCATTCACATCTGCACGCCAACCAGCAAAATGCAAGGCTCAATGCAGCCCAAAAGTGGTAAGAATGCAGATACAACATGTATGAGAAGTTGACAACCTAAAGGAATGTACATGAAAATGGAAGGCACCTACAACTGCAGCAGCCACTCTATCTAAGCTACTTTTTAGGGGTTGCAGGATGGATCTGCTTACAAGGGAGGAAATAGAGAACCGGGGGGAGGGGGTTGAAGATTTTTTCGGAGAACATTTTTGGAAGGGAAGAGCAACCAACAAAAATACTAAAACCTCCCACTTCATCACCTTTGCCACTTTGACCATCCTCATTACTCGTTACCACCAACCAACAACCACTTCACCAACACACTGAAACTCTCATAACAGCCCCCAACTTTCATCAACCATCGCTCTCCAACCTTCACTACCATAGCCTTAGCACACGTACTCATCTTCTTCACTAACCCAATCTCCACTTTCAACCACATCAAGAGCCACCACCCAACCATCCACTGCGCACGACCTCGGACCAGCACATCACTTCTGCGTGCACCAACCGCCAGATCTGCCAGCCACCAAGTCCATCGAGCGAGCCACCACCGCGCCGTCGCGGAATCTCTACTCCGACTGAGACACGCTTCGACGCCGAACTGCGACCTTGTCACGCCGTGAACCGCACCGACCACCACTAGGCGGCCGGCCGGCCAAAGACTGTGCTCCCTTGCGTGGTCGCTTCGCGTGAAAGACTAGAGGTTCTGGTAAGTTCTCAATTATGTGGTCTAAATTATGAAAATAAATAGTATAATATGCATAGTGATTTGGATATTTGGAAACAGCAGCCCACTTTTACGTGGTTGGCCTTGCCGATCGCGAAAAAAAAAAACAAAAACAAAGAGATGAAAAGTTTTGGGTTACTTGATGGGGCTTCTTTTTTTTTTTTTTAAATAAGAACAATATAAAATAAAAAAAATGAAAATAATAAAAAGGGAGAACTAAAAACAAAGAAAAGAGGTGAATGTTAGAAGAGTGTTTTAATTAGTGAGTTGAATTTCTTGTTTTTTTTTTTTGGGACTAAGATCAGTTTGCTTAGTAGTTTAGAGAATTAGTATATATAACAAAAATAATAAATAAAAAATGATAAAAACAAAAATACAAAAATAAGGTAATTGAATCTTTTTTAGAAGAATAAAAATAGGATTAACTCGAGTTGTGACAACTTGTTGATCCTATTTTTTTATAATCATCCGAGTTATGACAAACTTGATGAATCAATGGGTGACGTCTCAGCGTGTGCGAAAACTTCATCTATTTAATCCTTAATTTGAATAATCGAATCGCGACGAACTTGTTGATTCAAATTTTTAAAGTTAATAAAATCAACCAACCCACCAATTATTTTCTAAAAATTACGTGACTTTGAGTTCTCATTGCACCCGAGGATACGTAAGAGCGGAATCTTATTCTGTCAAGCCAAAAAATTAAATTTTCATAAATTATTTGATTTTTTTTTTTTGTGTTTGTTTTAATAAAAGGAGTAAAGTAAATACATTTGAGATATAAAAATTTTTGCACAAGTGATTTAAGGTACCGTTTTAGGACGGGTGCATTAGGGGTGTTGTGGGATTAAGTTCCCACCCTTCCCTAAGCATAACCAACTCCCGAATTCAATCTGGTTCCAGAGACCATTTTCTAATAAGGATTTTTTAATTTTTCCTAATTTAAATAAAATTGGTGGCGACTCCATTTTTTATTTTTCTTTTTTCTAAAATCACGAAGAATCGTTATTTTCCGCTGCGATCTCGGTCGCGACAATGATCAAATGGTTAATTGAGTTCTGAAACCAATGACAAGAGCACTCTTAGCAACAGGTCACAGCATACTCAAAGCAAGGATTTCAGGCCAATGATGATTACTGCATTATCTATAACTCATTGGTGGTAATCAAAAGATGGCTTTCTTTTTCTATTTCTATGATTTATCAGAATCAGATATTCTATATATCAAACAAAAATCAAACTGATCCCAAAAGCAAAGTATTGTCCAGAAAGTCAAGATGCACAGGATTCAATATAATGAATGACTGGAAAACTACTGCACAAAATATATCAACTTAAGTTCATTATACGTTCATTATACAAGACCAAGACTATCACCAACATGTTTGTTGTAAGCTTCTTTATTATCAATAACTTTGGAATTCTAGGCACTTATAGATGAAACACTTTTGTTCTCTATGTTTTTTTATTTGTTGGCTTTTATTTGGTGTGGTGAAAATATTGTATATTTTCATGTAAGCATTTTTAATCTACTTATCAATTTGAACTGAGGTCGATTTTAGTTAAGCAGGGGCACTAAACAGATTAATAATTTATTGACAGGTCCTAGGTAACAAATACCAGAGCAAGTTGCTTGAAATCATTGATGCCAGGTTAAATTTTTCTCCTTTCTCATTGAATTATTTTATCTCATACTCATCTCCATAGAAATTTAGGCTATCTAAGTTCTAAGATCATGTTGTGACATAATTTAGAATTGGGTAATATTAATCTTCCTGACCAAATAAATTGATTTGTTAGTTTATTGCTGAAAGATCAATGTATTTAATTACATATTATAGAACATGGAAAACAATATAGTATTTTTTCTGCATGAATTAGTTGGTTCAAAATGGCAAGGGTAAATGCAAGAGAAAAACCTTATCTGGGATTGAGGAGAAAACAATCACTGAAGATGAAACAGCACATCAAAAGGCAGTCAGTTTCCTACTTTTTGACAATTTCAGAGTGCAAAGCTTTGTTACACCAATTACAAAGAAATAGGGATTTGGAGCATTATTTGAAAATGTTTTCCAAATAATCATGTTGGCTTAAACATTTATTTTATTTTATTTTTTTTGGTTTACACATAAGAAGAAAGCCTTTTGACATGCTGCCCACCGGCAGCAGTCATCATGAACAAGGGTTTCCTGTTAACAAGCCCATAAAATTCATGGCACCTCAATAAAACAGTTGCCAATTCAGTAGCACTCCATAACAATTTGTAGTTTTATTCTCAAGAAGCCTACTCTAATCTAATGAGGATTCATACCCATGACAACATAATAACAGTTAACAAGCCATTTTGTATTAAATACAATCAAGTACCAAAAAGGGAATTATTGTTAAATTATTCTGCATTTACAAAAGAATCAGAACTGCTAGACACTAGCCTAGTAACTTTGGCTAATCAGCCATAGTGATTGATTATTACCTATAACACAACTGGTACAACACTCAAGCTCCCTAAAACCTAGGTGATTTGCCGAGTGATATATAAATAGGAAAAAGTTCAATAAGTGGTTGAATTACCTTTAACAGGTCACTTATCTGCATATACAAAACAGGAATCTATATTTCTAAATATTCCTACAAGGCAATCCAAGGACTAAGAGAAGTACCGCCCTCTGAGATAAAAGAATAAAGCAGTTGAAGCAGCCACAGCATATGGGAAAATAGTCCAAATCCCCTGTACGAATGAACAAGTTAAGTTTACATGTTTAACTAAACAGAAATTTTATTGTTCAAAATCACATTTTTAATACCACTACAGTTGCGACAGTAGCAAGAGCAAATACAGGGCGTTCCCTCAAAAGCAATCCTATTCCAAGCTGACCACATAAGAAAAGGAAAAATTATTCATTACCGCATTAGAAACTGGCTTAAATTTAGAACACCCTTCTTCACCCATTACACATTCAAACCAAAACCAAATTCAGAGCAAAGGAAAATCAAAAGAACAAGAAGCCCAAATCCCAGTGCTTACCCGTGGAGCAGAGGCAGAGGCTGATCTGCAAGCTGCGAGCTCGTGTTGGCCGGATCTGGACCTGCGAGCTGCGACAGGTGGCGCGACGGTGGCGCGAGTTTCACTGCTTTGAGTGAGAGGAAGAGAGCAGATCTGGACAGAGTGAGAGTGAGAGGGAGAGAACAGAGGGAGAGGGATATCTGGACGACAGAGAGAGAGTGAGAGTCAGAGGGAGAGCACGAGAGACAGAGACAGAGAGTGAGAGTGAGGAATCCGGCTTCTCTCCAGTTGCTGGATCCAGCATCTGCATCTGGATCATTTATTTTTATCAAATATATATATATATATATATATATATATATAGAGAGAGAAAAATATATTTAATGAAATGAATTTTTATTACGAGAGAGTTAAAGAAATAAATTTTAAATATATAATCATATATCGTAAATAATATTAAAAATTACTTAAAAGTTATGTGATCATTTAAAAAAATTATATATATTTATGTTACTAATTTTTATTATTAATATAAATTTAATAGTTAAAATTCACTTCTCTCACCTTTTACAATAAATATTTTTCTCATCAGATACACTCTTTATATACTCCTCTTCAAAGAAAGGTTATATATGTTCAATGTTGTTGATTATGAGGGACAATATTTGCGGAACGACATCATGTCTTTAGATGGGATGATGAAGTGATATTGAATCCATCTTCCTCTATTTTGATTGCATTTGTGTTGCTGCACATTGATTTGCGTCTTTGGATACCTAACTCTTCAAAGAAAGGCTACATATGTTCAATATTCTTGTACGATTATGAGGGACAATATTTGCGGAACGACATCATATCTTTAGATGGGATGATGAAGTGATATTGAATCCATCTTCCTCTATTTACAAGAGAAGAACAAAGTAAAAATGAGAAAGAAAACAATGTTGATTGATTTTGTGCAAGGCACATTGGAGGAATCCATTATCTTTAACCACTAGTTTAGGGAAATGCAAACCTACACATTTTTAATGTAAATGCAAACCTACACATTTCTAATCTTTCATTGAACATATATATAAGGAACATATCTAGTGAAAGGAGTGTTCATTGTAAGAGGTGAAAAAAGTGAATCTTAATCATTAGATCTTACATGAATGGTCAAGATTATAACATAAATGTATGTAACTTTTTTAAGTGATCATATGACCTTTAAGTAACTTTTAATTTTAGTCATCCATGTATGGTTGTATGATCAAGATTTACTACTCTCACAATAAAAACTCATCTCATTATATATATATATGGTGAACAAAAAGTTTAGGATGAAAGGAGGTTCTTACCATTCCAAGGTTAGGACAAACTACCAACCTTAGCGATGATTTATACTGACATTACAAATCGCCTACTAATGGGGGAACCCTAGATTCAAACTCAAGTCATATTGTTGTCATCATGAGCATAAGGTTTACTAAGAGAGCCAATCCCCATTAGGTTCATATTGTGATATATTAGTCTTAATTAGTGATATTGTCTACCACTCACTTTAATTGTATGGCTAACCATGCAATTGACAAATAAAAATAATGAAAAAATTAACTTAAAAATTAAAGTGAGTGGTAGATCACATTATTAATTAAGGCTAGGATGTCAAAATATTAATGTAGTGAACACTATCTTAAGTGTTCCATGACCAATGAGTGGTATATCCATGATCAAAGTTGGTAGACTTTTATTATTGTAAGATATTTTGTATTTTGTATTTTTTTTTTTTTTTTTTTCTTCTCTCTCTCTTTTTTAATAATAATAATAATAATAATATCAGACATAAAATTGAGTGTTCACAATATATATATATATATGTGGGGGGGGGGGGGAGAAAAATATGACATAGTGGAAGATCAACCTCTAACATCAACATCACATCACAACTCTTAGGTCAATGCTACTTGAGCTCCAATAAGTTTTACTAGTAATGCTATATAACTCTTGAGCATGCCTAGAAATTCTTACATATTTCTTGAGCTTTTTATAGGTTTATGCTCACTTTCTTCATATTGTGATATATATATATATATATATATATATATATATATATATATATATATATATATATATATATATATATATATATATTTTGGAGAACAAAAAAATTAGGGTGAGGTGAGGCTCTTTCCATTTTAAGATCAGAGCTAGCAAACTACCAACCTCAATGAAGATTTACAATAGGACTACGGATCACTTACCAATGAAGGAACCTTAGATTCGAACCCAAGCAATGTTTTTATCATGAGCAGAAGGTCGACTAGGTGAATCAGTCCTTGTTGGCTTCATATTGTGATATATTAGTCTTGATTAATGATATTATCTACCACGCACTTTAATTGTTTGGTTAACCATGCAATTGACAAATAAAAAAAATAAAAATTTAACTAAAAAATTAAAGTGAGTGGTAGATCACATTATTAATTAAGGCTAATTAAGATGTCAAAATATTAATGCAGTGAACACTATCTTATGTGACCCATGACCAACAAATTGCAACCCAAATGGTAAATTTGAGTTTAGCAGTTGAGGGGTCTCTACAATATCAAGGATTTGAGCCTGCAGAAACACACTTCTAAAATGGGCAACCTCAATACCCTAAATGGGATAAGTCTTATACCCAAAAGTAGTGTGGGAATACCCATCATAGACCAAAAAATATGGCCTATGAAAGAATTTCTCGAGCATAGGAGCAATTGAATTTTTTAAACCCTCATATAATACACTCTAGATGTATGTTTATTACAATTAAAAACTTGTCATAAGTTGTTGATCGCCAATCACAGGTACAAATCGCGTTATAACCATAGTTGTACAGATCAGACTTGGCTCGGCTGGTCCACTCAAAAAATTTGTGGCTCGATTTCTAGGCCAAGCCGATCCAGTCAACTAATTAGATTGTTATTCCCACTGATCCGATCAAACCCGAGTGACCCGGTGCATTGCTCGATGGGTTGACCCAAGTTGACCCTGTTTTTTGCTTCTTCTTTTTTCTTTAGAATTAAAACTTAAAAAATATAACTTTTAGGATTTGAACATTGTGCCTAAAAATTTTTGTCATGAAGTGAATTATACTATTAGACTATATACTCTTATTTAATATTATTCTCAATTTCTTAATTTATATTGTTATTCAACTAATAAATTATTATCATCTCTTGTTTAAAAGTATTTTTTTACCTATAATATTTTTTAATTTAGTATTTTTAATATAATATATTTTATATCAAGTAATTTTTTATATAATATTTTTTAAAAATATATTTCTTTCTTTATTCGAGTTTTTTAATTCAACTGTTTGACCCACAATTAAACTGTTGACTCAATAACATAGTCTTATAACTGAATTAACCTCCAACGACATAAGTTATACAACTATGATTATATCATTTCCATTCATATTCTGCTGTGCAACTTATGAATAAGTCAACATGGAATAAGGAAAAATAAAATTGTCATATCTTGCCACTACGTGCAACTATATATATTGTTTATAGAATTAAAATGTAGCGTTTACTTTTAACAGTCACCATCAGAAATTCTATTTGCCATTAAAAAATAGTCATCAGAATTTCTTCAATTTATTATGGAATAAAATTTCCCATAACTTGCTGAATTAAATTAAATTAAATCAACTTATAATTGACATTCCCTCCTTCATTTTTGCAGAAAATAATGCGACGCGTTTTGATATGGAATTTCTCCCGCCGGCCATCGTTAAGAACATAAACTGGCTTGTATTCAAATAAAAGCGATTCAAGCTTGAATACCAATTCCCCTACATACGATATGCACTAGATCGAACAGAGGATGAAAGAACCACTCACCCACTCTTCATGCACATATTATCACAAAAACAAAGTTACATTTACAAGAATATATGACAGATAATTAATATCATATATGGACAATTAAAAGCTGCAGTAATGTTTCAAACTGCCGCAGAAATACCCTTTCTGTTGCTTTGCAAAGTGACAAACATCACATACAATTTCATATATAGAACATCAGGGAATTGTTTATGAATTACAAGATACCTATAATGGTAGGCATGTCCCAAATGACAGTGCCAAAGATCAAATTGGGATGTGGTATTCACAAGGGGAAAAGAAAGGGAAACATAATGTGTAGCAACAGAAACATGAGCAGCGGTGGGGCTTTGCGTGTCCATCACATATAAGCGCCATTTTGGACCTCAGCTCGTCCAATCATACTCGGGGTGGTCAAATCCTAGATAGGGCAGAAAGTAGAGTGAAATGTGAGCTACAATTTAATGAATGACTGAGTGAGCTTAATTAGTAATGAAAATAAGATTGAATGAAAAATCAACAACGCATATGTATGATAGAAAGAGAATATGACAGTAGCATGATTATCAGGTAATAGCCACCTATAAATTACGCTCGCTTCAACCCTCAAGTAGAGGATAGACTCTTGGGACAATTATTGTATTAATCTTTCAGAGTGATGGATCGGGCTGGGCTGTCTTTGAGCCATGCCAATTATGTTTTGAACTAGAATTTCTTTACTCCAACCTAATCTAATGTGCGATGCAGTTGGACAGACCGACCTATCAGATGACAATTTTTTTGTTTTTTTAAATAATAAGTTTAATATTTTAAAAAAATAAATTAATAAAAAATAAAAAAATTTGAATTACTTAATTTTAGACTAATAATAAATAAATTAACTAATTAATCTAATTATTAATTAAATTTATTACTTATTAAATATTAATTAATCTAATTATTAAAAAATAAAAAAATAATTAAAATTTAAACCAATAAATCATTTCTACCCAACACAGGCTAGCCCAAATTTTGGCTGCGCTAGATTTTGCCAAGGCACATGGAATTAAATTAAATATGGGTTTGAATTTTTCTAATTCAACTCTCACTTTGTGGAGTTATTTGAGTCGACCCAAAGTTTTTTTGATAGCTAAATACACCTTTGACCTGAATAAAATTCTAATTTTTCCTTCCGAAAATATCATTTTAATCTAGTTCTACCCCTGCGCTTGCAGGTTGTGTTGAATCGGTTTGTCATTATGCAGCTATCCAATTTGTGGTTACAGGACATGGTGAATGAGTTTGTTTGCCAGTTTCAGAGCTTCTATTAAGTACAGAGCCAAGATGAAGATCAAAACAGACCATGAAAATGCGCATTTGAGGCAGTATGATCTGGTAAGTAGCATTACTATTGTTTTATAATAATCTTCCTTAAGTTTGTTTGGGTGGGGGGTTTCACATTTGTTTGTTTTCTATGCTTGGTGTTTGTGGGGAAGAAGGAAGTTTTAAGTATACAACTGACAGAAAGTTTCTTTTTTATTTTTTTAATATAGTAGCCTAATCACTTCAAGTTATCTGATCTAACAGTTAGGCCATGTGCTTGCTCTATTGTGTGTTTAGTGGTAGAATTTGGTTGACTTCTAAATAATAATTAATCGGTTTAAAAGTAAATGAAGAAAACATTGCTCAACTCTGTTTCATTCTGAATTGCCTGCTACAATCTGAACCTGAATTTTTATTTTCTATAAATAGTTTGAACATGAAAAACCCTACAGATTATTCAACCAATAAGTGAGTTTTTACAATCTGAAATTTCCATTCCAGTCCCGTTAAGAAAAACAATAAATCTCTAGAGTTGTGTTTCTGATTTGTTATCTTTTTTCTTTTTTTCTTTTAAAGCTGCAAACTCACACTGTACGTTATTGTAAATTTTGCTGCAACCACAACTATGGTTGTAACTTGTAGTGGTTGCCAATTGGTGCTGTTAAAAGCAAAAAAGATGGTGCCACGAAGAGTAGCTAGCCATTTCAAGTTCGCGTTCATTTTTTGGATAAACAACATTTGAATTTATAAAAGAAATTGATGTCATATTGTTTTAAACCTATTAATAATGTTTTAGGTGTTGAACAGTTAAAAATGTGAATTTTCACTCACTAGGTTAGAAATGGCATTAAAATATTATGGAGTATAAAGAAACTATAATAAAAATCAGTGAGTATTTATTGTGACTCATATTTGTCTATTGTCATTAATAGAATCTTGAAATGCAGAAAAGAGAGAAGAAACAGTGTGCAAAAGCAAGAGAAAATTGAAGAATCTGATATTATTAAACACTTGATCAATGTACATATAAGTGGGTTATGTAGAAACTACAATCAACTATGAAGAGATGAAGTAACTGTATAACTAACTTTAACTAACTTGCTGAACTAACTAACTAACTTTATTTAGTGAACCAGCTAGGTTTGTTGCTAGTTGGTTTAAACTTCTGTTTCTGTCAACTTGATACCCCCCTGGCAACCTGGAGAATGTATGTCAAGCATTCCTAGCTTGGATGTGAGCAAGTGAAAATTCTTTGGTGGTAGTGCCTTTGTGCAAAGATCAGCTATTTGAGTAGCATAAGGAATAGGGGGAAGATGAAGCATGCCTGCTTGGACTTTTTCCCTTACAATGTGATAATCAATTTCTATGTGTTTTGTCCACTCATGAAATATGAGATTGACAGCTATGTGCAAAGCAGATTAATTATCACAACATAGGAGACAAGGTGTAATAAAAGGCACTTGAAAATCCTTTAAAAGGTAGGACAACCACTAAAATTCACAAGTAGCAATAGCCATTGCACGACATTCAGCTTTAGAGGAAGACTTTGAGACCATGGGTTGTTTCTTTGATTTCCAAGAGATCAATGAGTCTCCTAGAAAAATGTAATATCCAAAAATTGACTTTCTACTATCTAAGCAAGCAGCCCACTCAAAATATGAGAATCCTTTTAATTGCAAAGTAGAGGACTTAGGAAAGAATAGACCTTTCCCATGAGATGCTTTTAGATATCTCAAAATCCTAAGAGCATCCTAGTGATGAGACATCATGGGATTAGCTAGAAATTGACTTAAGTGATGAATTACAAATGTGATGTCAGTTCTAGATGTAGTGAGATAGAGCAGCCGACTAATGAGTCTTTTATAAGAGTGAATGTCCTCAAATGGACGACCATCATTACTGCACAAATTCTTATTAGCAGCCATAGGAGTAGTAACCAATTTGTAACCAAGTAATCCAACATCTTCAACTAGTTCTAGAGCATATTTTCTCTGACATAAAGAAATTCCAGAGTTATTTCTTGTTATTTCAAGGCCTAAGAAATATTTAAGAGAACTCAGATCCTTGATTTTGAAAGCTAAATCTAGATTATGCTTGACAGTGGTGATTTCTTACAAATCATTCCTAGCTAGAATGATATCATCAACATAAACTAGTAGGGTTATAAAGGAGGCTGCAACTTTCTTTGTGAACAAAGAATAGTCAGCTTTGCTCTGTGTATAACCTTGTGCAAGTAAGGCAGCTGAAAGTTTGGAATACCACTGTTTACTAGTCTGCTTTAATCCATAAAGTGATTTTTGAAGCCTACAAACTTGTTGAGGAATTAAGGAGTGGAATCTTGGTGGCAAAGTCATATACACCTCTTCATTTAAATATCCATGAAGGAATGCATTGTTGACATCTAAATGATGCAAATGTCATTCCTAAATGGAAACTAAGGTCAGAAGCAATCTCACAGTACTCATTTTTACAACAAGAGAAAATGTTTCAAGAAAAATCCAGGCCCTCAGTTTGTGTATAGCCTTTAGCTACTAATCTAGCTTTGTGCCTCTCAGTGCTACCATCTGAGTTGTACTTCACATGATTGATGATCACATATTTAATACATTAATAAGCTTTCATTCTTAGTCATTTACACTCTCTATGTACTTAATTGATTGAGTTTTATTATGTTTTTTAAGTTTGGACTCAAATTGGACTTAATTGAATTTTTTAGCATAATTCATGTCTTACACTATTTCTATATTTGGGCTATATCTTGGGCTATATGTGGTCTTTGGAGGTGATTCTAGTGGCATTTGAAAGATAAGAGAAAGTTCTACAACTTTCAAGAATACCTCAAAGGCCCAATCACACAAATAGATAACTCAAATTGGGGTTGAAGCAAGAACTAGAGTGCTGTTCTTGACAGCTTGACCTATGTGCACTGTTCATTCCATATTTTGGGCTAGATGTTGTCAAATGGACTGAAATTTTCATGCTGAATACTTGAGACCTATATCTACAACTTTCATGTTGAACACTTTTCAAGAATCGGAGGTCTAATTGAGTTATAAAAGGAAATAATCTTACTTTTACTTTATTTACCAAGAGTGGATCTTTTTACCCAAGTAAATAATTTTTATTGTAGTAACAAAATATTTACTTTACCTTAATCTTCAACAATTCCCTGTGGATCGACCTCGGACTCACCGAGAAATTTATTACTTGAGACAACCTGCACTTGGGTTTGCAAATGCGATAATTAAAAAGTGTGCATCAAGTTTTTTGCGCTGTTGCCGAGGACTTGATTTGAAGACTGAATTTCTGGTGTAAAAATTTTGTATATATACTAACATACTAACTAATGGGGAACCTCTCCCTTTTTAATTTCTCATGCATACTAACTTGTGGGGGAAACTCTCCCTAATTTCTCTGTAATCTTTAATCATTAATGAAATAATCTTTCTTCTTCTTTCTCTCATTTGGAGCAAAAAATCGGCTTGTCGATTCTCTAGTTTTCATATTTTAAATTTACTTTCTGTACTTTATTTTCTGTATTTATTTTCTGTCATTTTTTTGTTATTTATTTTCTGTCATTTATTTTTTTTGTTTACTAACTTACTAACTCTCTTACTAACTATCTAACTTTTTACTTTATCGCTATCTAACTTTTTACTTTTTCTCGCTTCTAATATTTTAATTTATCTGTATACTAACTTTTTAATTTTTATGCTTATTAACTTATTTGGTAGTTAGTTTATACCACACCTTTGTTAATATTTATTTACTAAGTGTTAATATATATTTGGTTGTTGGTTTATACCACACTTTTGTTAATATTTAATGGACGATTTATACTGCTAGCTTGTACATTTTATTTTATACTCTAAGTTACTTGTTTATGCTTAATTGGTATCGTGATTTAAATTCTGGTCGTTTGGTTAGAGTTAATCTAGGTACTTTACATATTGATTTGTTTGAATCACAATCACACACGTTAAGCATAATGGCTGAAAACGAAAGTGTGCATGATGAACATGAAAATCAACCGTGGCGAACTATGCGTGAATATTTGCAACCATCTCGAAATTCTAGTCCATCATGTTTTATCTTTTCACTCAATGCCAACAATTTTAGATTCAAGCCATGTATGATTTCTTTACTTCCTAACTTTCATGGTTTAGAATCTGAAAGCTCATATTTACATTTAAAAGAATTTGAGGAAGTATGTACTGCTTTTCATGATCAAACTTGCACTAAAGAGGTTGTTAAGCTTAAATTGTTTCCTTTTTCTTTGAAAGATAAAGCAAAAACTTGGCTTAACACTTTGAAACCAATATCAATTGGCATATGACAAGAAATGCAAGGTGAGTTTTTGAAGAAATTTTTTCTAACACATAAAACCAATGCTTTGAAAAGACAAATCCAAATTTTTTTTCAAAATTCTAATGAAACATATTTTCAAAGTTGGGAATGTTTTAAAGATTTGTTGAATTCTTGCCCACATCATGGTTTTGAAAAATGACGCACTATAAGCTTCTTTTATGAAGGGTTAACACCTGAAACTAAGCAATTTGTGGAAACAATGTGCAATGGTGAATTTCTTGATAAAGAACCCGAAGAAACTTTAGACTATTTAAACCATTTGGCTGAAAATTCTCAATCTTGGCATAGTACTAATCCTTCTGAAAATTCAATTAGATATAACCTTACAAATGCTAGTAAAGGAAAATATCATCTTAGTCAAGAAGAAGATCTAAATGCTAGGTTTCCTAGTCTGACTAGAAAGGTTGAAGCCATGGAATCTGGGAAAGTAAAAGAAATCAAACCTGTGCAAAATGAAGAAATTTTTGGCATTTGTGATGAATTAGGACACTCAACAAATGAATGTCCAAAAATTCCTGTTTTTAAAGAAGTTGTGCATGAGCAAGTAAATGCAATGAACAATTTTAAAAAGCCATTCACTTCTTCTTTTTCAGATACATATAATCCGGGATGGAGAAATCACTCGAATTTCAGTTGGAGGAACAGCAACCAGGTACAATTCTTGCAACCACCACCTCCTCAGGCACAGCAAGATTCTCAAAATCCTCAAGGATATGCACCCTATATCCCACCATATAGGAAAAACCTTGAAGGAACATTGCATGCATTCATGGAAAAATAAGAGGTCATTAATAACAAAAACACTCAAGCCATGATTGACATAAAAGACACTCTTGCTAAACTTTCTTCTACACTTCCCATTCACGAGAAAGGAAAATATCTCTCTCAACCTCAACCAAATCTCAAAGGTCAGTTTAGCCTAAATGATGGTAGTTTAGAAAGTCAAAAAATAGATCAAGTCAACTCAGTGATAACTCTTAGGAGTGGAAATATTATTGAAAAATAAATTCTTGAATTTTTTGAGAAAGATGATGAGTCAATTCCCAAAGATGAGGAAGGGGTTGATAAGCCACCTAGTCAAAAGAAGACTAAACCCTCTCTTTCACCCCCATTTCCTCAAGCATTAAACAATTCAAGTAAAGTGAATCATAACAGTGACATTTTTGAAATTTTTAAACAAGTGAATGTCAATATTCCTCTGTTAAATGCTATCAAACAGATTTCTTATTACGCCAAATTTTTGAAAAACTTGTGCACTGTTAAAAGGAAACATAATGTGAAAAAGAATGCCTTTTTGACTGAACAGGTAAGCTCCATTATTCAAAACAATAATGAATTGAAATATAAAGACCCTGGTTGTCCTACAGTTTCATGCATTATTGGAGAACATAAAATTAAACGAGCTTTACTTGATCTTGGTGCTAGTGCTAATTTGCTTCCATATTCAGTTTATCAGCAACTCAACCTTGGTGAGTTAAAATCAACTTCTATAACTCTTCTACTTGCTGATAGATCAATTAAAATCCCAAAAGGAATAGTGGAAGATGTGTTGGTACAAGTTGATAAATTCATATATCATGTGGATTTTATTGTCTTGGAAACTGAACCTATGGATGATAGTTCTAAGTCAGTTCTTGTTATTTTGGGTCGTCCATTTTTAGTAACATCTAATGCTTTAATAAATTACAGAAATGGAGTGGTGAAGCTAACATTTGGAAATATGACACTAGAGCTTAATGTTTTCAACATGTGCAAGCAACCACATGAAGTTTATGATGACAAGGAATAGATTGAAGGGATTGAGGCCATTATAGATGATCATCTTCAAATCAGGAGTTCTTCTGACCCATTAGAAATTTGTTTAATTAATTCCTTTGATTCAGGTACACAATTAGATGATGATATTTCTAAAGTATGTTCTTTACTTGATTGTTCACAGGTAATGGAATGCAAGGGATTGAAGTAGAAATTCGAAGAGATAAAACTCATGAATGATGATACCCATGAAGAAGTACCCACACTGGAACTAAAGTCATTACCTGATGGGTTAAAATACACATTTTTGGGAGAAGAACAAAGTTCTCCGGTGGTAATTTCCTCATCCCTGACCAAAGAACAAGAAGGTAGGTTGATAGAAGTACTTAAAAGGCATAAAAGTGCAATTGGATGGACATTAAAGGATATAAAAGGTATTAATCCATTAATTTATACACATAGAATATATTTAGAGGATAATGCTAAAACATCTCAACAACCTCAAAGAAAATTAAATCCACATATGAAAGAGGTAGTTAGAGTTGAAGTTCTTAAATTACTTGATGTTGGAATTATCTATCCTATCTCTGATAGCCAGTAGGTAAGCCCTACACAAGTTGTCCTAAGAAATCTGGAATAATAATGGTTGAAAATGAAAAAAGAGAATTAATACCTACCCGAGTCTCATCTAGTTGGCGTATGTGTATTGATTTTAGAAAATTGAATGCAGCCACTAGGAAAGACCATTTTCCATTACCATTTCTTGATCAGATTCTGGAAAGAGTAGCAGGACATCCCTACTATTGTTTTCTTGATGGTTATTCAGGGTATAATCAAATACCAATTGCATTGGAGGATCAAGAAAAGACCACTTTTACTTGTCCCTTTGGCACTTTTGCATATAGAAGAATGCCTTTTGGTCTTTGTAATGCTCCGGTAACTTTTCAAAGATGCATGCTAAGTATTTTTAGTTACATGATTGAGCATTATTTAGAATTTTTCATGGATGATCTGACAGTTTTTGGAAATTCTTTTGAAAATTGTCTTGATAATTTGGAAAAAGTTCTTAAAAGATGCAAAGAAAAATGATTTGTGTTAAATTGAGAAAAATGTCATTACATGGTTACCTCAGGAATAGTGTTAGGTCATGTGATATCTTCTAAAGGAATTGAAGTTGATAAGGCCAAAGTTGAATTAATTGCTCATTTGTCTTTCTCAAAAACAGTCAGAGAAGTTCGTTCCTTTTTAGGATATGCAGGATTTTATAGAAGATTTGTAAAGGACTTTAGTGCCATATCTAGACCTTTATGTAATCTTCTAACAAAAGATACACCATTTAATTGGACTCAAGATTGTCAGAAATCTTTTGAAAAATTAATCGGTCTTTTGACTTCTGCTCCTATCATGCAATCTCCTGACTAGTCTTTGCCTTTTGAGTTGATGTGTGATGCTAGTGATTTTGCTGTTGGCGCTGTTTTAGGCCAAAGAAAGGAAGGTAAGCCTCATGTAATTTATTACGCAAGTCAAACTTTGAATAGTGCACAAATGAATTACACCACTACTGAAAAAGAACTACTTGCTGTAATTTTTGCATTGGACAAATTTTGAGCTTATTTAATTGGTTCGTCCACTGTTGTTTTCACTGATCATGCTGCTGTTAGATATTTAATGTCTAAATAGGATGCCAAACCTAGGTTGATACAGTGGATCTTGTTGCTTCAAGAATTCAATATCACAATAAAAGATAAGAAAGAAGCCAAAAATGTTGTTGCAAATCATTTGTCAAAGCTGACAACAAGCTCATCTTTTGATACCACACCTATCAATGATTCTTTTCCCGATAAATTTTTATTTTCTGTCAATTCCATGCCTTGATTTGCTAACATTGTCAATTTTCTTGTAACAAGTAAGATGCCGCCTCAGTGGACACACCAAGACAGAAAAAAGTTTTTAATTGAGGTGAAAAATTTCTTTTGGGATGACCCATATTTGTTCAAATATTGTCCTGATCAAATCTTTCGAAGATGTGTACCTGACAATAAGGTAAGTAGTGTCATTAAATTTTATCATTCAGAAGCATGTGGAGGTCATTTTTCTTCAAAGAAAACAGATGTGAAAATCTTGCAGTGTGGATTTTATTGGCCCACTTTATTCAAGGACAGTTATACTTTTTGCAAAAGTTATGAAAGTTGTCAAAAATTGAGGTCCATTTCTAAAAGAAATATGATTCCTTTAAACGCTATCCTTGTCATTGAAATTTTTTATTGTTGGGGAATTGATTTCATGGGTCCATTTCCATCATCTTTTGGATTTGTATACATTTTGGTTGCAGTTGATTATGTCTCAAAATGGATTAAGGCGGTTCTATGTCGGCACAATGATTATAAAACTGTTCTAAAATTTTTAAAAGAAAATATTTTGAGTCGATTTGGAATTCCTCGAGCTATCATCAGTGATGGGGGAACACATTTTTGCAATAAACCATTTGAATCCTTAATGAAGAAATATTGCATTACTCACAAAATTGCAATCCCTTATCATCCTCAGACAAGTGGACAAGTTGAATTAGAAAATAGGGAGATTAAATAAATTTTAGAAAAAATGGTTAACCCAAATCATAAAGATTGGTCTTTAAGACTAAACGATGCACTTTGGGCTTACCGTACTGCTTTTAAAACATCTTTAGGCATGTCTCCCTATCGGTTAGTTTATGGAAAACCTTGTCATTTGCCTGTAGAATTGGAGCATAAAGCATTTTGGGCCATTAAAGCTTTCAACTTAAGTCTTGATGATGCTTCCAAGTTACGCAAATTGCAATTGAATGAACTTGAGGAATTAAGAAATGATGCATATGAAAACTCAAAGATTTATAAAGCTAGAACAAAAGCTTTTCATGACAAATCAATTTTGAGAAAAACTTTTGAAATTGGTCAAAAAGTTTTGCTTTATAATTCTCGTCTTCACCTATTCCTTGGAAAATTGAGATCTAGGTGGATTGATCCTTATATTGTTAAACATGTGTATTCTTATGGGGCCAGACATTGAGAATCCTAGGAATGGTATTGTATTTAAGGTCAATGGACAAAGACTCAAACCATTTCTGGAACATCAAGTTGTTGAGGTAGAATCCATTTCTCTTTCTAATCCTTGTTATGAGTAGAATTTATTTTAATGTTGTTTCTTTCTTTTTGTAGTTCTTTGTGTTCCCGATTAAATAGCGAATAACGGTACTCCGTGACTCTCAAGTCGGTTTGTTTTTCAGTTTCGCATAATAACTGATTTCTTCTCCTTTTAAAATGGATGTCATTCTCTCAAATCTAAGAAAATATTTTCTTTCTCTCCCTCTAAATGCTCTAACAAAAGTCTATAGAGCTAGGTGTGAAATACTGAGACTGTTAATGTATAAGGGCATCCCAGAAGATATACGCTGGATAATCGAAGTAAAGGTTTGTTTAGCTGGTGAATCTTCAGATTCATTTGTCTCATACATGTCTGGTCTCGGTAAAAGTTCATTTTCAAAAAGGAGAAGAGCAAAAAGAATGAACGTTTGTCACAAGTGTGCACGATGGAATTGCAACACGCGATGTCGCTCTTTGGGGATGGTTTCTGTAAACAGAGAAGATAAAATATTCTTCATTAAGAATGGACTGAGTAAGGAGTCATTAGATAATATCTTATTGACTCTTGAGACGCATTCTTATGGAGTTGTGCAGCGTGAACTTCTTAGTTTGTGGAATCTCTTCAGGGACGAGCAAGAGCGTTATAGTCTTGGGAATCTGACTCAAAAAGACCCTGTTTGCCAATTTATAAGAAAATTGGATGAGAAGCTTATCCTCGACTCATAGAAGGCGTTTAAGCCGTTTCTGGACGTGAAACCAGAGGAAGATGTGAGCCACAATCACAATAACATGTATATATTATCTTGTACATCTTCAAAAAAAAAAAAAAAAAAAAAAAAAAAAAAAAAAAGAGAAAAAAAAATAAAAAAAGAAATAAATTAAATAAATGAAATAAAATAAAAAGAGGGCGAAACTTCGGTTGTACTTGGTCTTTAATTAGATTATGAGCCCTCCAGTGGCGGAACTGGCATTGACTCGGGTGGACCTTCGCACGCCGGTCGGTAAATAAGGTTCGTGTGCCATGCTCTGTAGAGAGCCGCGCAAGCATTCCTAGGTTTTAACCAAAGGCTCTGCTTGCTGATGGACAGAAAGAAGCGTCCCGTGTTTGCATTCTCGCGTGATAATGCCTCTGAGCTGGATCCTGTGATTTAATGCCATGGGCTCTTCAGCGACCTCTCACTGGCTGTGGTCGTTGGTGGTAGCTTTCAGATTTACGCACTTTAATTAGTGACGTCATAGCTCAATCCAAAATATCCCACAAGCGGGAGGGAGAAGAATGCCCAGATTGGCTGAGCCATCTTGGTATTACTGCACTCATGACGCGCAGTATAAAGATCTGCCATGAAACTTGTACATAAATGTATGTAATCATTTGTTATTATTATTTTATCTTTGTATGATTTTGTTATATTTGAGTTTTGGACAGACGATCCTTTGGGCAGGGTCCTTCAGGGGTTTCTAGACTTCTTTACCCTGATGGTTTTCTTGAAGTCTAAAAAAAAAAAAATAAAAAAAATTTAAAAAAATAAAAAAAATTTAAAAAAGTTCTTAAATTCAAACTTTTTTGACAACAGCCAACCTACCCATATAAGAGCTATTATTACTTTTTCTATTCTCTTCCCTATTTAAACACTCTATTTTCTTTACTTTTCTGCAACTCTTAATCATTCAAAGAGAGTGAGTGTAGAAATGGAGGGAGCTTCTTCTTCAGTTCATAGATTTCTCAGTATCTGTGTATTTTGTGGGACAAGTTATGGGAAGGGTTTAGAGTTTGTAAACGCAGCAAGCACTGTTGGTAGAACACTTGCTACGAGGAACATTCGTGTTGTATATGGGGGAGGTAGCATTGAGTTAATGGAGGCTGTATCACTTTCTGCATATATAAGAGGTGGTCAAGTTTTAGGTATCATTCCTGAACCTTTAACTCGAAGGAACATCATTGGACAGACAATTGGGCTAGAAATTCAAGTATCATCTATGCATGGACGAATGAGGACAATGCTTGAAAACTCTGATGCATTCATTGCTTTACCGGGTGGTTTTGGTACTTTGGAAGAAGTTTTTCAAATTATTTCTTGGGCCCAACTGAACATCCACCATAAACCCATAGGTTTGTTGAATGTTAATAATTTCTTTGATAATTTGTTATCTTTTGTTGACCATACTATGGAATAGAGCTTTATCACACCTTCGGCAAGACAACTCCTTATATCTGCTTCTACTGTTGATGAATTAATTAATAAATTATAAACTTTTATTTATGAACCTGAACCAGTAATAGCTCAGATAGATTTGTCAGAAGGCAGCAACAAGGGAGGCAGCAAGGAACAAGAGTGTGATCTGGCACTTCATCTTTAACTTTCCTTTATCTTTGGTTTTATTTATCGTCCTTTGTTTTTGTTTTAATTTGTGTAAGGTTTCTCTTTTCAGTAATTGCAACAACAGGTACTATCTTCTACCCTTTACCTATCTATATTTTGACATTGAGGACAATGTTGTGATCTGGTTGGGGGGAAGGATAGTTGGATATAAAAAAATTAAAATGTATATATTATGTTCATCTTAAAAAAAAACCAAAAAAAAAAAACAAAAAAAAACAAAAAAATAATAATTTGGAAGTGTGTTTGTTAATATGTTTGTTGTGTTTACATGTTTGTCAGCAATTTATTAACAACAAAAGTAATTAGGGATGACAAAGTAAGGAGTAAATTATTTACTCTTGAGACGCATCAAAAATTGGTGGCAGAGTAAGGAGTAATTGGGTAGACAACTAGTTTGTGTGGAAATAGCAATTCAAATTCAGAGAAATTTGCATGATTGAGTAAATTGTCTTCTTTCTTAAAATTCACATGCTTGGTTATGGATGTTGAATTGGTGGACTAAGAATGATAGAATTATGCCTTGGGAGATTTTGAGCTTATTGATGAATGGATTGAACATTTGTACCATTCTCTTCTTTCTTGTGTGAATTTCACTCATGGAATTGTTACTCCAGAACTTGCTTTGATTCTTTTTTAGACTACATTTTCATATGCATACATAAATATGATTGAGACATTTTTCTTGAAATAGCTACTTTAATCAAATAGTCAACCTTGCTTAGAAGCATATTGTCTCAATATGATATCAAGCACTCTTATGACTTTTTAGAAATTCTCTGATTCTTACCAACATAAAGCATTAGAAATGACCTATTTCCCCTTACTTAACCCCTTTGAGCTTATTTGACTATTCTTTGTTTCAAACTCATTATGTGCCATAAATGAAAAACTATGTTCTTACTTGACCTTAGAGAATAAGATAACATTAGTTTTGTCATTCGATGAGTTCTTGAACAAGTGTGGGGGTGTGTGTGTAGAATGGTTAAAAAAATGTATATATGATGTTTTTTTTGTAAAAAAAAATCATTCAAAAAATAAAAAATAAAAAAAAATTAAAAAGAAGAGGGTCAATAAAGTAATAAAGGAAAAGAAAAGAATATGTAAAGAAAATTTGTATTAGGTGAAGTTGGGATGAACTTTCATACTTGTTAATTGAACTCAGCCCTCATGCTCTTTTATTCTCTGGTATTTAACTTGTCATATCCATATTATCTCCTCCTTTACCTTGACCCCATTACAACCTTGAATAAAGTCCTCATGATTTGTGTGTGCATGTGTTCTGAGTAGTGGAGAAGTAGAAGATAAGCAAGCTTATGGTAGTGCAATTTTCATGGGTTGAATTGAGTGAAATACCTACCTTTTAAACACTTGAGGGATTGAGAGTGAATCTTGTGAAAATTTATCATTCTTGACTCATGCTTTTCAATTGAAATATCCTTGCTTGTTGATTTGAGAAGTGAAGATATGTTACCTCATGAATGTTTTGATTACTTGAATGATTGATTACTCTTCATTTTTAAATATTATTAGAAATTGAGTCTTTTAGAGTGTTTAGCTTTTGAGTCTGTTTCGTTTTTTTTTTTTTTGTGAGTGGTCTTATGTGTTTTGCTCTGAAGTGCAAAAAGTTAAGTGTGGGGGAATTTGATGATCACATATTTGATATATTAATAAGCTTTCATTCTTAGTCATTTACACTCTCTATGTACTTAATTGATTGAGTTTTATTATGTTTTGTAAGTTTGGACTCAAATTGGACTTAATTGAATTTTTCAGCATGATTCATGTCTTACACTATTTCTATATTTGGGCCATATCTTGGGCTATAGGTGGTCTTTGGAGGTGCTTCTAGTGGCATTTGAAAGATAAGAGAAAGTTCTACAACTTTTAAGAATACCTCAAAGGCCAATCACACGAGTAGATAACTCAAATTGGGGTTGAAGCAAGAACTAGAGCGTTGTTCCTAACAGCTTGACCTATGTGTACTGTTCATTCAATATTTCAGGCTAGAAGTTGTCAAATGGATTCAAATATTGATGTTGAATACTTGAGACCTATATCTACAACTTTTATGTTGAACACTTTTCAAGAATCGGAGGTCTAGTAGGTGATATTGGGCTTGAAAGTTAGAACAGAGGTGCTGGAACTGGGCTTGAACACTCTATAGTAATTAGCCCATATCTTGGGCTATAGGTGTCCAAATGAGGTGATTCTAGTGTCCATTTTGAAGCCAAGATCAAGCCCTACAACTTTTATGAAGATCACATTTGCTCATTCTGACGCATTCAATGACTTCAGAGCTAAATGATTTTGGAGATAAGGAATCTCCATAATTTTTCACTCACCAAAAGTCATTTGGCATTTTCCATTCATTTTTCACTCATCCACTCACTAATGACTCAGCCCCCTTGTCATTTTGTATTTCTAATCCTCTATAAAAGGGGGCCTTAGTAGATCATTGAGGGTGTTAGGTGTTAGTTACTAAAATGATGCCATTTTGTTACTAAGTTTTCTTGTAATAATTTTCTTTTGTTCTAAATTAAAGTCATGTTCTTCTTCTTCTTCTTCTCCTCTTCTCTTTCTTTCTTCTTATCTATGAGTAACTAAGTTTTATTTTACTTGGGTGAAAGGGTGAAGCTCTTGGTAATAAAATAAGGTTAGATTTATTTTTCTCGTGTGCTTAAATGATTTATATTTTCTAGTAACCATTATACGTATTATAATTCGTTTCTTATAATTTAGAAACCATCTTTGTAAGGAGGAGTTCTTGATTTGTTGTAGATAAAATATTAGCACAATGAATGCTTTAACCCATTTATAAGTGGTGGTAATATTTTAAGGAGACATAATATAATTGCGTATATTATTTTAAATGGACTTTTAATGTTGTATTTTTCGATTGGAACCTCCATGTTGCGAGGATTCTAATTGAGTTATAAAAGGAATTAATCTTACTTTTACTTTATTTACCAAGAGTGAATCTTTTTACCCAAGTAAATAATTTTAATCGTAGTAACAACCTTAATCTTCAACAATTCCCTGTGGATCAACCTCGGACTCACCGAGAAATTTATTACTTGAAACAACTTGCACTTAGGTTTGAAAATGCGACAATTAAAAAGTGTGCATCAATGATACACCCATTTATAGCCTATTGGCTGCTTACTAGGAGGCAGTGTAGTTAGTGTCCAGGTGTTGTTATGTTCCAAGGCTTGAATTTCAGAAGTCATAGCCTTCCTCCAACATTCATGTTTGACAGCTTGGGTGTAGGATGTGGGTTCAAGTTCAGTGGTGATATTTAAGGTGAAGGCTCTATGATTAGGCGACAATTTTGAATAGGAAATAAACTTAGATATAGGATACAAAATATTGAAGATGACTGATTGGCTTGCTGAGTTGAAGTTGAGAGTGAGCAGTGGTAATCTTGTAAATATGATGGAAGTTTTCTAGTCCTGGTAAACTGTCTAGGAAGAATTTGAGACTGAACAGTAATAAGAGGAGGAGTAGATGGACAAGATGACTGAGGAATAACAAGAGCAATAATATTTTTGAAGAACAAGTTATCATAGTCAATAACATGTTGAGATATGATGTTGTTAGATGAAGAAGAATCAGTATGAGCATGAGAAGAAAAGAAAGGAAAAATATGCTCATGAAAAATAATATTTCTAGACATAAAGAAAGTTCTAGCATGAATATCATACAACAAGTAGCCTTTAACTCCTTGCCTATAATCCAAAAAGACACACTTTTGGGCTCTATGATCAAATTTTTTCCTATGAACAGTCAAGGTAGTGGCGAAACAAAGAGAGCCGAATACCTTGAGGTCTGCTAAGATAGGTGCTTGGTTGTAAAGTAAGGTATATAGACTGCAATTTTGAAGAATGAAAGAAGGAAGTCTGTTAATGAGAAAAATAGCATGAGCAACAACAAAAGACCAAAAGGATTTGGGAAGATTAGACTGAAACACGAGAGATCTTGTCACATTTAGAATGTGTTAATGCTTGTGCTCAACAACACCATTTTGTTGTGGTGACTCTACACAAGATTTTTTTATGCAAAATGCCTCTTTTGAATAAAACTGAGAAAGACAAAACTCAGAGCCATTATCAGACTTGATCACCTTAACTCCATGCTGAAATTGAGTTTCAATTAATGCCACAAAAGACTTGATATGGGATGTTATTTCAGACTTTAATTTTATAAAGAAAATCTAAGTATGTCTAGAAAAATCATCTACCACAATTAAGAAATATTTATAGCCATGAATAGATGAAATTGAAAAAGGACCCCATATGTCCATGTGCAACAAATCAAAGGCATTTTTAAATTTAATTGTACTAACAGAATAAGACAAATGTTTCATTTTGGCCATAGGATATATATATATCACAAACATTGTCACGATTATAAGTTATAATAGGAAAATGACTATGCAAAGAATCTAATATGGCATTAGAAGGATGACCTAGTCTGTAATGCCACAGTTCTGGTTTATGAGACACAAAAGCATATGAAATATTACAATTTTGGACAGAATCAATTTTACAAGGTAACTGCATCACATACAACCCTTTGACAACTTTAACGAATCCAATCTTCTTCAAGGTATTGTGTTCCTGTTTGACACAATCAGTGGAAGAGAAGGTTAAGACACAATTGATAGAACTAGTTAATTTGGTAACTGAAATTAGATTAAAAGTGATTTGAGGTAAGTAAAGGACATTGGTAAGAATCAGCTTATTTGAAATTTGAATTGTACCAGAAATAGTTGCTAGGAATTTGGTAAGTTCACAGTGATGGGTGAAATTTCATTATAAGAAGTGTAATGATTCAGTGTGCAACAAATGTGATCTATTGCACCTGAATCTAGTATTTAGGGAATAAATTTTGAATAACAAGAAAGAGCGAAATGATCACCTGAGATAGGTTTGGAAGATTGATCAGATTCGAAAGACAAGTTTGACTCAGTGTGTGTGGTAACATGATTTGCTAGATGTGGCCTATGAAAAAGGCTCAAAAGGGTTTGAAATTATTATGTGGCGAAGTATGGATGAGAACTTTCTGTTGTTTCAACCTTGCCAAATACAGTCTCAACAAGTTCCTCTTCTGCTAAAGAAACATTGTGTATTGTGTGATTTGAACTTCGAAATCTGTTTCTTGGATGACCTGGTGGAAAATCATGTTTTTCATAACTTGTAAGCCCTTAAAGAACCTCATAATTTGATCTCGCTATCTATAAGATTTTATAACAGAAACCAAGTCACAGGAGCATAGATGTAAACATCTACAATTTGGAATTGGCCTAAAATTCTCCAATTCCACCCACAAAGACTTCAACTAAGTATAATATTGACTAACAGTAAATTCCCCTTATTTGATTGCATAAAATTCTTCTTGTAAACTTGCAATCCTAAGTTTGTCATCTTGTGAAAATCTATCTTTGAGATCTAAACAAATTTCTAATGTGGTGTTCATCCACATAACACTGTTTGCAATGCCTTGTGAAAGAGAACAAGTAAGCTAAGTGATTACCATTGTGTTACATCGTTCCCAAGTCAAGAATAATGGATCTTCCACTTCAGGCATTGGAATTGATCCATCTACGAAACCAACTTCGTTCTTTGCTTGCAGTGCCATTCGCATCTGCCGTGACCAAGAATGGTAATTCTTGCCATTAAGAGGTGCAGAAACCAACAAAACTGCAAGACTCTCATTAGGGTGCGAAAAATAAGAACTTGTAGGATCTAACATCAGATTCACAGGATTTGCCATGAAAGCTAAATTGAAAAGAATAGAGTGAAGTGCAGTAGAGCTTTCACGAAGAAATCTCTAATACCATAATAAAATCTTGAAATGCAGAAAAGAGAGAAGAAACAGTGCGTGGAAGCAAGAGAAAATTGAAGAATTTGATATTATTGAACACTTGATCAATGTACATATGAGTGGGTTATATAGAAACTACAATCAACTAAGAAGAGATGAAGTAATTAAATAACTAACTTGCTGAACTAACTAACTAACTCTATTTAACTTAGTGAACCAATTGGGTTTGTTGCTAGCTAGTTTAAACTTCTGTTTCTATCAACTTGATAGTTATTTCTATCCAACAAACTTGTTTTTTTTTTCTTAAAATATCTTTAATTAAATAATTGACTCAAACTAGTGATTTATCATCCCTCCTATACCTATCCAATCAGGGGCGGAGTTAGAAATTTAGTATAAGGGGGGTCAGACGAAACATATATATCATGAAGAATTTTTTTTTCCTTTTCTTTTTACTTTCTTTAAATTTTTTTTAATTTGAATAGGTAAATCTTGTATGATTGCAAAGATTATATCATTTGCACAAAACTTTTAAATAATTAAAGAAGTTAGGTGTAAACTTAACTCATTTTATGGGGGCCGTAAACTAAATACATGGCATACCCATGTCCCCCCTCCCTCTGCCTCTGTATCCAATTTTATCATTAATAATTATAATAATTTCTAATATAAAAATCACTTTTAATTTTTATATATTGCATTTTACTTGCTTACAGTGCTTGTGCTTAAACAACTGTCACTTCACTATTTTTCTACACAACTACGAAGATGTATTCATTCAATTTATATAAGGATTTACAAACACACACAGGGATATTTATATAGCTCAAAATAATTTACATTATATTTGGATGATAGGTAATGAGGAGAACGGAAAGGGAATAAATGGAACTAAAATAACTTCCCTTATTTGGAAGTTTTAAAATACATGGGAAGGGAACGTAACACATGGAGAATCATTTTCTCCCTCTTCCCCTCAAATGCCCAACTTTTGTTCCCTCCAAAATTGAGGGGGAATGAGAGGAACACATAGGAAATTCCGTTCCGCTCCGTTTCGTTAATGAAACTTCCAAACAAAGAGAATGAAAATTATGTTCCATTCTATTCCTTTCATTTTCGTTCCATCCTCACATATTCTGTTCCGTTCCATTAATGAAAAAATATACAAACATAGGGTTATATAAGAAATAGGAATGTAGTTATTTTTTTAAATGCCCTTTATAAATATAGTTGACTTACATTAGTTATCATTAATGGAACTTTTATATTTATCTAAATTTTTTATTAACAATTATAATAATTAATTTTAAATATGAAATTACTTTCTAATTACAGTACTAACTTCTTTACTTTTTTCAGAGTTAACATGCGTTAAGCCAAAAAATAAAACTAAATCCTACAGTACTAGCTAACTCAAAAGAAAATAATACACAAGGTCATAAAGACAATATAATAATCTAAACTACAAATCGTAAAATTTTAACAAAGGCCAAATAGTTTTTGAAAATAATATAGATCTTGATGACACTAAATATTAGAACTAATATAACAGAAAAACAAAAACAACTTATAATTCAATTTCAAACGCTGGAAGAGGAAAAGTTTCTAATGGCCCTGTATAAATCGATTCATTGTCATAATTTATTTTTCTTTCCTGAAGAGTAGAGATATTGGGCAAAAAACCGAATATAATTTTTTGTCTAAGAGAAAATCTATTCATATACGTAAATGTATGTTCTCAATTATATGTGATTGTTCAATAGCGATAATACAACATGTTATTGCATTTATATATTTGCCTAAATTATAAAAAAAATATAAGCTCTACTATACTTTTGTAAAATATTTTCACATATTACATAAAATATTTGTAAAATTTAAGTTATTCATAAAAAATAGATATATAATGATATTTAGAATTTTATTAAAATAAGCTCCAACTATTGCATTTCTTAAAAAAAATTAATTATGTTATGTATATAAAATTGATTATAAAATAAAGTATTTAATTAATATAATGTCAGGTGAAAATGTATTTATCTATTACAAAAATAATATAAAATAATCATTTTTGCATTAAAAATAATTAATTGTTAATAAAATATTTGGATATGTATAGGGGTGATATAGGCAACTAGTTTCACTCAACCATTTAATAAAGAACAATATAGGAAAATAAGAAAAAAGTTAGTGAGAAAGGAGTGACAATAGATAAATAAGAGTAACATTAAACACTTTGTAAATCAATTTAGAGGAATAGTAACTTTTATTGTACAATAACAATAATAACTAAAGTCTTTTTTCATTAAGTTATATAAATTAAACAGCTACATACTTTATTTTCACAAATAAGTAAATTATTTTAAACAAGTAATTTTTAAAGATTTAATTTAAATACATTATCAAGTATAAGTTTTTATATTGTGATCTAATCATGTATTGTTATATCATTAAAATTATTTAACTCTTATAATAATTATCTCAAAAATCAAATGAGTGATAGTATATAATTGATTAATAGTATAAAAATTTTATATTAATAGTGCATAAAAATTAATCTTTTTTTATACTATCAATGTTATATTTTTCTTAATGACAAACACATGATATGACAACATTATAGACTTAAGTATTAAGTTGCTTTTATAATTGTACAATAGCGGCTGGTAATATGAGAGCTTATTATTATTATTATTATTATTATTATTATAGACTTCTTATATTATTAGGCGAATCAAGCGGCCTGGCCTAAATAATTTAAAGGAGTGAATTTGATTCTTTGCATTACTAATTGTTTTGCTTCTACTTTTGCTTCAACCCTTTCCAATGGTGCTGCAAATTAGTTGAAATTCAAATCAAGAGGATTATTGCCAAAAAAAAATGCTCCATATAGTATACAAGTCTTGTATTGCTTCTCAGAATTATGGGAGTGGTACTGGTACCTTAAAACTTGTAGTTCCAAATTGTATTTATGTGATGGATAAATTGAACTCACTTTTAGAGTTTGTAAAAATTGCCCGATTTGGTCCACCTTGATTTTTCGGTCAATGGCCCAACTAGATTCAAAGCTCACAAATTAAAACTATTTTTCGTGGGCCGGATCAAGCCAGTGTAGAGTCATGAGTAGTTAGCAAATAAATATAGACTCACGTGCTTGTCAACTGCCTAAATGTGCAAAGAAGCAATTAAGTGCAGATTTTGTTTGCACTTAGATTGGAGATTTGGATTCTTGTCGTTTATTGTCCATTTGGTACGAAGGATATCATCAGACATGATAGTATTAGATTTGATAATATAAAACTTGATAATATAAGATCTGATAATATAAAGTATAATACGTAAGGGTTAAAGATATCAGAATATTTAGAATTATAATAGAAAAGTCTTTATAGAAGTTTGTACATTAAAACTCAATTAGGCCTAATCACATCCCCAAAAATTTGATTAAGTTATCTATCATTTTAATGTATAAGAGATATTTGATGAAAAAACTTATACAATATAATGTTCACACAAAATAACTGATAAAGTCATAATATATTGTATTAATTTATCCTATTAAGTTTAATACGACATGTGAAACAGGCCCTAAGTTTCATATTATGTGAGGCGCATGTTTTCTTTTGTAAAATCTCATTGCGATTTTGTTTGGGTTTTCCTTTCTTTTAGATATGGCATTATTATAATTTTAAAGAAGATGAAAATATGTTGGACCTTAATGTTGAATATTCAATATATTCATATAATTGTCATTGGTCCATGATATAAAGCACTATCATATATATATGATTAAAGAAGAATGCGGAAGCCTACCTCCACTAGTAACCATTGTTATCAAGCACTCTTCCTCTCAAGCAATCTAACAAACACCTTCACGAACTAGCAATCAGTTTCAGAGAAAGGAGAGAAATCTTTTGGCCTTTGCCTTTTCTGTAGTATGTGAACCAATGGAGCATCACAGGCTTTTATAGGCAAGGCTAGGGACCCTCTCATGATTGTAGAATTGTAACTGCTTCTCCTTCATTAGCTCCTCCATTAAGAGCCAATAATCACCTTTTGTAACTGCTGCTCCCATTTGAATTTGTAACAGCTCTAAGAATATCAAGCAATCAATATATGGGCCACATTAAATTGTTATTTCTAACATTCTCCCACTTGGCCCATATATTATCAGCGATAATCCTTATTTTTGACAATTAAATATGGCCACAAAAATAATTGTCAACTTAAGCTTAATATACCTGATAATCACCTAGAAATTACCATACATGAATCATGGCAGTTATGTTTTAAGACAAACATTTCCTTCCATGTATTACAATGCATAATTCTTTCCAAGTGAGTAAAATAGGGTCCAAACTTTATTGATCCAAACGAACCATAACTTTACATGACAAACTTAATGTGCATAAAGTCATATGAAAAGACATAAATATCAAGATTAACTAAATGAGACCCATACGAATCACATGATCCTGAAACACTTTAGCTAGCAATCCTTTAGTTAATGGATCAGCAATCATGGATTTCGTGTCTATATATTCTATGGAGATTAACTCCTTTTTGATGTCTTCTCTTACTACCAAAAACTTAATATCAATATGCTTACTTCGCCTTCCCCTTTTATTATTCTTTGAAAAGAATACTGCAGCCGAATTATCATATAAGATCTTTATTGGTCTTTCAATTGAATTGACAACTTGAAAACCATAAACAAAATTCTTCAACCATTTAGCCTGTGATGTGGCTTCATAGCAACCAATGAATTCTGCTTCCATAGTGGATGATGCAACAATTGTTTGCTTTTTATTTCTCCAAGAGATAGCACCTTCTGCTAAAAAGAAAATATAGCCCAAAGTGGACTTCTTAGAGTATGTGCATCCAGTGAAATCCGAATCTGAATATCCTATTATTTCCAAAGCATCAGAGTGCTTGTATATCAACTTGTAATCCTTAGTTCCTTGAAGATATCTCATAACCTTTTTTGCTGCCTTCCAATGTTCGTTGCCTGGGTTACTTTGATATCTTCCCAACATTCCTACCGCGAATGCAATATCAGGCTTAGTACTGACCTGAGCATACACGAGACTTCCTACTGCTGAAACATAAAGAATGCCTTTCATCTCCTCTTGTTCCAATGTTGTTTGGGGACATTGATTAAGATTGAACCTTTTCCCTTTAACTATAGGTGCAACAATTGATAAACAATTCTGCATATTAAACCTTTTCAAAACTTTTTCAATGTAGGCCTTTTGAGATAATCCCAATGTCCTTAGAGATATATCCCTATGAATCTCTATGCCAATGACATAGGAGGCTTTACCCATATCTTTCATATCAAAGTTTTGTGATAGGAAAAGTTTTGTATCATGCAAGAGACCTAAATCACTGCTTGCAAGTAAAATGTCATCTACATATAGGACTAAAAAGATAAATTTACTCCTATTGACCTTGAGGTATATGCATTGGTCTACCACATTTTCCTCAAATCAATATTTGGAAATGACATTATGAAACTTTATATGCCGTTGGCGGGATGCTTGTTTTAGCCCATATATAGATCTTCTAAGCTTGCAAACTAAGTGATTACCTTTGTCACTTTCAAAGCCCATAGGTTGTGACATGTACACTTCTTCCTCAAGATCCTCATTGAGAAAAGCTATTTTCACATCCATTTGATGTAACTCTAGATCAAAATGAGCTATTAAGGCCATGATTATTCTAAATGAATCCTTCTTAGAAACTGGAGAGAAGGTTTCATGATAATCAATACCTTCTTTTTGAGTAAAGCCCTTGACTACAAGTCTTGCTTTATATCTTTCGACATTACCAGTTGAATCTCTTTTGATTTTAAAAACCCATTTACAACCAACAAAAGAAACTCCTTTTGGTAATTCTACTAGATCCCAAACTTGATTTTTAGCTATAGACTCCATTTCATCTTTCATGGCATCATACCATAATTTAGAGTCTTCTCTACTCATGGCTTGTGAAAATGTAGTAGGATCATCCTTAGGTCCAACATCATAGTTAGACTCTTGAAGGTACACTATATAGTCACTAGAAATTGTCAATTTTCTATCTCTTGTAGATCTCCTTAATGCTATTGGCTCTTGATCAATAGGTTCTATATTAGTAGGTTCCTCATGTGGTATATTCTCAACAAATGGTTCTTGATGAGTTAGCTGATATTCAACTATATCGGATTGATTAAGTTGAACACTAACTAACTCTATTGCTTTTTGAGGTATCACAGGTGATTCCCTTATTTCCTCAAATTCCATTTGTTGAGAATTTCCGCTCCCACTAACTTCATGATCTTCAAGAAATTTTGCATTTCTAGCTTCAACTATTTTAGAAGTGTGTGAAGCATAATAAAACTTATATCCTTTGGAGTTGGTTGGGTAACCAATAAAATAGCCACTGGTGGTTCTTGAGTCCAATTTCCCAATGTTTGGATTGTAAATCCTTACTTCAACTAGACAACCCATACATGTAAATGTTTTGAACTAGGTTTCCATCCATTCCAAATTTCAAAAGGTGTCTTTGGAATAGCCTTAGATGACAACCTATTTAATATATATACAGCGGTTTTCAAAGCTTCACTCCATAAAGACATAGGTAATACCTTTGAACTGCTAATCATGCTTCTAACCATGTCCATAAGTGTGCGGTTCCTTCTTTCAGCAACACCATTTTGTTGTGGTGTACCAGCCATAGTATGTTGGGCAACAATACCCTCTTGTATAAGGAACTTAGCAAATGGACCAGGTTGTTGTCCCTTCTCTGTGTATCTTCCATAATATTCCCCACCTCTATCTGATTTTACGATTTTTATTTTCTTATCCTTTTGTTTCTCTACTTCCACTTCGAAAACTTTAAAAGCATCAAGTGCTTCTGATTTTTCAAACAGAAGATAAAGATACATGAATCTTGAATGGTCATCAATGAAAGAGATAAAATATCTCTGACCATTTAAACAAGGCGTGGGAAACGGACCACAGATATCTGTATGAATAATTTCAAGAAGCTCACTTCTTCTTTTGGCACCTTTAGTGGTCTTGTTGGTTTGTTTTCCCTTTATGCATTCCACACAAGTACTAAAATCAGTAAAGTCAAGATTCTTAAGAATTCCTTCCTTTACTAATCTCTTAAGTCTTTCAAGAGAAATGTGCCCCAACCTCTTATGCCAAAGTATAAAGGAATCCTCATTTACAATACTTCGCTAAGCACCAACATTAGTGGTATGTAAGGCTATGAGACTTGTTTCAAAAACAGGATCTAATTCAAACTTAAATAAAATTTCAACCAAAATTCCAGAACCAACAACTTTATTATCATGCAATAGTTCAAAAGAAACATCACGAAAATAAAACTGATAACCAGTACGAGTAAGTTTAGAAACAGAAACCAAGTTTCTAGAAAATGACGGAACATAAAAAGTGTTTTCCAAGAGCAAAAAAAATCCAGAATTCAAAACAAGTTTATAAGTCCCAATAGCCTCCACATGTGAACTCATCCATTTTTCTGTATAGATGCTTTGTTCACTTCCCACTGGTTTCCATATGTTTAGAAAGCCCTGCACATTATTAGCAATGTGAATTGTAGAACCTGAATCAATCCACCAAGTGTTGCTAGGAACTTCAATGAAATTTGATTCAAAACAAGTTAAGCCAAAATTACCTTTCTTTTTGAGCCATTTCTTGTATTTAGGACAATCTCTCTTCATGTGTCTAGCCTTTTTGCAGAAAAAGTAATTTCCCTTCTTCCCATTCCCCTTCATGTGAGCAGTTTTGCGGATTCCAGGAATACTATTGCCTCTTCTCCCATTTCCTTTATCATGAGTCACCATGTGAGCACTTTCAGGTGTCTCATGGTTCAATCTCTCCTCCTCTTGAACACACATGGTCAGAAGTTCATTGATTGACCATTTATCCTTATGTGTGTTGTAGGATATTTTGAAAGGACCATATTCCGTAGGAAGAGAATTGAGTATGAAATGCAAAAGAAATGATTTAGAAATTTCTACTTCGAGGGACTTAAGTTTAGCAGCAATATCTTTCATTTTCATGATGTGCTCACGCACACCCTGAATTTTGTCATGCTTCATGCTTGAAAACTTCTTCATTAAGGTGCTGGCCAGCGACTTGTTAGAGCTAACAAGTTGCTCCTCAATGGCCTTCATATAAGCTTTTACCTTATCACATTTGGGAATAGATCACCCTAATGCTCTTGCTTATATGAGACTTAACAAGCATCAAACTTAAGCGATTAGATCGCTCCCACCGTTCATAGTTAGCCTTTTCAACTTGAGCACTCTCTTCCACGTGAATGGGTAGTTCATCCACACGTAGTGCCAAGTCCAATTTCATACACCCCAATGTCAAGAAAATTTGTTCTTTCCAATCAGCATAATTATCACCAATCAACATAGGAATTCGAGACTCAAGAAAGGTATTAGTAGGAACAACTACAATATAAGGATTACCAATATTAATGCTACAAATAAAAATTAACAAGAAAATTCAAACCTTCCTATGGGCAGGGGTGCAAATCATGCATAGAATTTACAAACTTTATTTATGTACATAATTAAACATCATAATAAAATAAATCATACCTGTGGGCTTAGAAATATTTTATCATGATCTTTAGTCCATTTTATAATCTTGATTAACTATTACCTCCCTATGGGGCCAAGTAATAATTCTTTTATTACAATGCCTAGGATGCTATGGCTATTCCTAAATATATAATCATACAATGTAATCCAAACAATAATCTAGAATATTTAACTCATATGACACAAAAAAAAATTATTGATACACAAAAAAAATGTACTTTTAAATTATTTCACAATTCCATAACTGCACCTTTAATGCCCAGATTATGGCAGCATGGATACACCTTTAAAGGCTCTCTAATTTTAAAAACATTGCCTTATGGATAGTAGAAAGCATCTTTATTATTTTTTTTAAAGAAGTGCACCTGTGGCCTATATATTCAAATTTGTATATAGCTTGCCATTTACTCTATCATTAATAGTTAATCTGCATATCTCATGCAAATTAACTGATGGTTTTGCACTTTTGCACCGTTCACTTTTATATGTCTACAGAAATTCACATGACCAGAAAGCAATTATTTAGTATTGAAGAGATTTTGTGACCATCCAACTTGTTCAAGGTTGAGATCATTATTGTGTAAGGGGCCACATGCTAAAAAAATGTACTTTAAGATTATAGCATGTAGGGTGCAGGTATGGTGTGCTATAATAAAATGGCAAGTTGGAATACAATTGAATTTTTAATTTTTAACCATTATATGATGGACACAATACGCACAGTACGAAATAGTGTATGAATACAATACTGAATTTTAAAACTTGAATTTTAAAGCAATTCATACAATAAAAATAACCATTAATCCAATCCAAAACAAAAAATAATACTAAAGAACATAGCAAAATAGCTGAATAACAAGGCTATAGTGATTGCTCTGATACCAATTGTTGGACCTCAATGTTGAATATTCAATATATTCATATGATTGTCATTGGTCCATGATATAACGCACTATTATACATATATGATTAAAGAAGAATGTGGAATCCTACCTCCACTAGTAGCCATTCTAATCAAGCACTCTTCCTCTCAAGTAATCTAACAAACACCTTCACGAATCAACAATCAGTTTCAGAGAAAGGAGAGAAATCTTCTGGCCTTTGTCTTTTCTGTAGTATGTGAACCAATGGAGCATCACAGGCTTTTATAGGCAAGGCTAGGGACCCTCTCATGATTGCAGAATTGTAACTGTTCCTCCTTCATTAACTCCTCCATTAAGAGCCAATAATCAGCTTTTGTAACTGCTGCTCCCATTTGAATTTGTAATAGCTTTAAGAATATCAAGCAATCAATATATGGGCCACATTAAATTGTTATTTCTAACAAAATATTCATATTAATAAATATGATTGAAATGATTTTGTATAACGTGGAAATGAAAAATTTTAAGTTAGAATTTTAAAAGAGAAAAAAATTAACATTTTGATGATCACATATTTGATACATTAATAAGCTTTCATTCTTAGTCATTTACACTCTCTATGTACTTAATTGATTGAGTTTTATTGTGTTTTGTAAGTTTAGACTCAAATTGGACTTAATTGAATTTTTCAGTATGATTCATATCTTACACTATTTCTATATTTGGGTCATACTTTGGGTTATAGGTGGTCTTTGGAGGTGATTTTAGTGTCATTTACAAGATAAGAGAGAGTTCTACAACTTTCAAAATACCTCAAAGGCCCAATCACACGAGTAGATAACTCAAATTAGGATTGAAGCAAGAACCAGAGTACTTTTCCTGATAGCTTAACCTATGGGTACTGTTCATCATATATTTCGAGATAGAAGTTGCAAAATGGGTTGAAATTTGGATGTTGAATAGCTAAGACCAATATCTACAACTTTCATGTTGAACACTTTTCCAGAATCGGACTCCTTGAATGTGATATTGGGCTTAGAAGTCAGAATAAAGGAGCTGTAACTGGGCCTGGGTAGTGTTCAGTAATTTGAACATATCTGGAGTTATAGAAATGATATTGGACTCAAACTAAAGCCATTTGAAAGCTAAGATCCAGGCCTACAACTTTCATGAAGACCACGTGGTTCAAAAATGACGAATGTAATGACTTCAGAGCTGCATGATTTCAGAGACAAGGAATCTCCATAATTTCTCACTCACCTAAAGTCATTTGGCATTTTTCACTCATTTTCCACTCATCCAACCACTAATGACTCAGCCCCCTTATCATTTTGTATCTCTAATCCTCTATAAAAGGGGGCCTTAGTAGATCATTAAGGATGTTAGGTTTAGTTACCAAAATGATGTCATTTTGTTACTAGGTTTTCTTGTAGTAATTTTCCTTTGTTCTAAATTAAAGTCATGTTCTTCTTCTTCTTCTTCTCTCTTTCTTTCTTCTTATCTATGAGTAACTAAGTTTCATTTTACTTGGGTGAAAGGGTGAAGCTCTTGGTAATAAAATAAGGTTAGATTTATTCTTCTCTTGTGCTTAAATGATTTATATTTTCTAGTAACCATTATATGTATTATAATTTGTTTCTTATAATTTAGAAATCATCTTTGTAAAGAGGAGTTCTTGATTTGTTGTAGACAAAATATTGGCACAATGAATGCTTTAACCCATTTATAAGTGGTGGTAATATTTTTAGGAAACACAATATAATTATATATATTATTTTAATTGACTTTTAATGTTGTATTTTTCGATTGGAACCTCTATGTTGCGAGGATTCTAATTGAGTTATAAAAGGAATTAATCTTACCTTTATTTTATTTACCAAGAGTGAATCTTTTTACCCAAGTAAATAATTTTAATCGTAGTAACAAAATATTCACTTCACCTTAATTAATCTTCAACAATTCTCTGTGAATCGACCTCGGACTCTGAGAAATTTATTACTTGAGACAACCCGCACTTGGGTTTGCAAATTAACCCCGCATCAAGTTTGACAATTGTTTGAAAAAAAATTGTGCATCAAGTTTTTGGCGTCGTTTGGGGACTTGATTTGAAGACCGAAATTTCATGTTGTAAAAATTTTGTATATATACTAACTAGTAGGGAACCTCTCCTTTTTAATTTATGTGCATACTAACTTGGGAAACTCTCCCTAATTTCTCTATAATCTTTAATCATTAATGAAATAATCTTTCTTTTTCTCTCCTCTCTCTCGCTGAGCAAAAAATCACTTGCCGATTCTCCGCTTTTTATATTTTAAATTTACTTTCTACATTTTATTTTCTACATTTTAATTTCTCATACATGTGGGGTAATTCTCCATTTTATTTTCTTGTACATATTAACTTAGTGGGGTAACTCTCCTTTTTTTTTCTACTTTATTTTTTGTATTTATTTTTTGTCATTTTTTTGTTATTTATTTTCTTTCATTTTTTTTTGTTTACTAACTTACTAACTCTCTTACTAACTATCTAACTTTTTACTTTATCGCCTATCTAACTTTTTACTTTTTCTGCTTCTAACATTTTAATTTATCTCAGTATACTAATTTTTTAATTTTTATGCTTATTAACTTATTTGGTGGTTGGTTTATACCACACTTTTGTTAATATTTAATGACAATTTATATTACTAGCTTGTACATTTTATTTTTTCTCTATAAGTTACTTGTTTATGCTTAATTGGTATCGTGATTTAAATTAAATTAGTCGTTTGGTTAGAGTTAATCCAAGTACTTTACATATTGATTTGTTTGAATCACAATCACACACATTAAGCACAATGGCTGAAAATGAAAGTGTGCATGATGAACATGAAAATCAACCGCTTGTAACCATGCGTGAGTATTTGCAACCATCTCGAAATTCTAGTCCATCATGTTTTATCTTTCCACTCAATGCCAACAATTTTAGATTCAAGCCAGGTATGATTTCTTTACTTCCTAATTTCCATGGTTTAGAATCTGAAAGCCCATATTTACATCTAAAAGAATTTGAGGAAGTATATACTGCTTTTCATGATCAAACTTGTACTGAAGAGGTTGTTAAGCTTAAATTATTTACTTTTTCTTTGAAAGATAAAGCAAAAACTTGGCTTAACACTTTGAAACCAATATCAATTAGTACATGGCAAGAAATGCAATGTGAGTTTTTGAAGAAATTTTTTCCAACACATAAAACTAATGCTTTGAAAAGACAAATCCAAATTTTTTTCCAAAATTCAAATGAAGCATATTTTCAAAGTTGGGAACGTTTTAAAGATTTGTTGAATTCTTGCCCACATTATGGTTTTGAAAAATGGCGCACTATAAGCTTCTTTTATGATGGGTTAACACCCGAAACCAAATAATTTGTGGAAACAATGTGCAATGGTGAATTTCTTGATAAAGAACCTGAAGAAGCTTTAGACTATTTAGACCATTTGGCTGAAAATTCTCAATCTTGGCATGGTACTAATCTTTCTGAAAATTCAATTAGATTTAACCTTGCAAATGCTAGTAAAGGAAAATATCATCTTAGTCAAGAAGAAGATCTAAATGCAAGGTTTGCTAATTTGGCTAGAAAGATTGAAGATATGGAATCAGGGAAAGTAAAAGAAATCAAATCTGTGCAAAATGAAGAAATTTGTGGCATTTGTGATGAATTGGGACACTCAACAAATGAATGTCCAAAACTTCCTATTTTTAAAGAAGTTGTGCATTAGCAAGTAAATGCAATGACCAATTTTAAAAAGCCATTCACTTCTTCTTTTTCAGATACATATAATCCGGGATGGAGAAATCACCCGAACTTCAGTTGGAGGAATAGCAACCAGCCACAATTCATGCAACCACCACATCCTCAGGCACAACAAGATTCTCAAAATCCTCAAGGATATGCACCCTATGTCCCACCATATAGGAAAAATCTTGAAGGAACATTGCATGCATTCATGGAAAAACAAGAGGCCATAAATAACCACAACAATTAAACCATGATTGACATAAAAGACACTCTTGCTAAACTTTCTTCTGCACTTGCCATTCATGAGAAAAGAAAGTTTCCCTCTCAACCTCAACCAAATCCTAAGGGTCAGTTTAGCCTAAATGAGGGTAGTTCAGAAAGTCAAAAAATAGATCAAGTCAACTCAGTGATAACTCTTAGGAGTGGAAAGGTTGTTGAAAAACAAATTCCTGAACTTTTTGAGAAAGATGATGAGTCAATTCCCAAAGATGAGGAAGGAATTGATAAGCCACCTAGCCAAAAAGAGATTAAACCCTCGTCTTCACCCCCATTTCCTCAAGCATTAAACAATTCAAGTAAAGTGAATCATAACAGTGACATTTTTGAAATCTTTAAACAAGTGAAAGTCAATATTCCTCTGTTAGATACTATCAAGCAGATTCCTTGTTATGCCAAATTTTTGAAAGACTTGTGCACTGTTAAAAGGAAACATAATGTGAAAAAGAATGCATTTTTGACAGAACAGGTAAGCTTCATTATTCAAAACAATAATGAGTTGAAATATAAAGACCCTGGTTGTCCTACACTTTCATGCATTATTGGTGAACATAAAATTGAACGAGCTTTACTTGATCTTGGTGCTAGTATTAATTTGCTTCCATATTCATTTTATCAAAGAACTCAACCTTGGTGAGTTAAAACCAACTTCAGTAACTCTTCTACTTGCTTGATATATCAATTAAAATTCCAAAAGGAATAGTAAAAGATGTGTTAGTACAAGTTGATAAATTCATATATCCTGTAGATTTTATTGTCTTGGAAACTGAACCTATGGTTGATAGTTCTAAGTCAGTTCCTGTTATTTTGGGTCACCCATTTTTAGCAATATCTAATGCTTTGATAAATTGTAGAAATGGAGTGGTGAAGCTAACTTTTGGAAATATGACACTGGAGCTTAATGTTTTCAACATGTGCAAGCAACCACATGAAGTTTATGATGAACAGGAAGAGATTGAAGGGATTGAGGCCATTATAGATGATCATCTTCAAATCAGGAGTTCTTCTGACCCATTAGAAATCTGTTTAATTAATTCGTTTGATTCAGCTACACAATTAGATGATGATGTTTCTGAAATATGCTCATTGTTTGACTGTACACAGGAAATGGAATACAAAAGAAGGAAACCAAGATTCGAAGAGCTAAAATCCATGAATGATAATACCCATGAAGAAGTACCCACATTGGAACTGAAGCCATTACCTGATGGGTTGAAGTACACATTTTTGGGAGAAGAACAAAGCTCTCCAGTGGTAATTTCCTCATCCCTGACCAAAGAACAAGAAGGTAAGTTGATAGAAGTACTTAAAAGGCATAAAAGTGCAATTAGATGGACATTAAAGGATATAAAAGGTATTAATCCATTAATCTGTACACATAGAATACATTTAGAGGATAATGCTAGAACATCTCAACAACCTCAAAGAAGATTAAATCTACACATGAAAGAGGTAGTTAGAGCTGAAGTTCTTAAATTACTTGATGTTGGAATTATCTATCCTATCTCTGATAGCCAGTGGGTAAGCCCTACACAAGTTGTGCCTAAGAAATCTGGAATAACAGTGGTTGAAAATGAAAAAGGAGAATTAATACCTATCCGAGTCTCATCTAGTTGGCGTATGTGTATTGATTTTAGAAAATCGAATGCAGCCACTAGGAAAGACCATTTTCCATTACCATTTCTTGATCAAATTCTAGAAATAGTAGCAGGACATCCCTACTATTGTTTTTTTCATGGTTATTCAGGGTATAATCAAATACCAATTGCATTAGAGGATCAAGAAAAGACCACTTTTACTTGTCCCTTTGGCACTTTTGCATATAGAAGAATGCCTTTTGGTCTTTGTAATGCTCCGGTAACTTTTCAAAGATGCATCCTAAGTATTTTCAGTGACATGATTGAGCATTATTTAGAGGTTTTCATGGATGATCTGACAGTTTTTGGAAATTCTTTTGAAAATTGTCTTGATAATTTGAAAAAAATTCTTAAAAGATGCGAAGAAAAAGGATTTGTGTTAAATTGGGAAAAATGTCATTACATGGTTACCTCAGGAATAGTGTTAGGTCATGTGATATCTTCTAAGGGAATTGAAGTTGATAAGGCCAAAGTTGAATTAATTGCTCATTTGCCTTTCCCAAAAATAGTCAGAGAAGTTCATTCCTTTTTAGGACATGCAGGATTTTACAGAAGATTTGTAAAGGACTTTAGTGCCATATCTAGACCTTTATGTAATCTTCTAACAAAAGATACACCATTTGATTGGACTCAAGATTGTCAGAAATCTTTTGAAAAATTAATCGGTCTTTTGACTTCTGCTCCTATCATGCAATCTCCTGACTGGTCTTTACCTTTTGAGTTGATGTGTGATGCTAGTGATTTTGCTGTTGACTCTATTTTAGGCCAAAGAAAGGAAGGTAAGCCTCATGTAATTTATTACGTAAGTCGAACTTTGAATAGTGCACAAATGAATTACACCACTACTGAAAAAGAATTACTTGATGTAATTTTTGCATTGGACAAATTTTGAGCTTATTTAATTGGTTCGTCCACTGTTGTTTTCACTAATCATGCTGCTGTTAGATATTTAATGTCTAAACAGGGTGTCAAACCTAGATTGATACGGTGGATCTTATTGCTTCAAGAATTCAACATCACAATAAAAGACAAGAAAGGAGCCAAAAATGTTGTTGTAGATCATTTGTCAAGGCTGACAATAGGCTCATCTTTTGATAGCACACCTATCAATGATTCTTTTCCCGATGAATTTTTATTTTCTGTCAATTCTATGCCTTGGTTTGCTAACATTATTAATTTTCTTGTAACAGGTAAGATGCCGCCTTAGTGGACACACCAAGACAGAAAAAAGTTTTTTATTGAGGTGAAAAATTTCTTTTGGGATGACCCATATTTATTCAAATATTGTCCTGATCAAATCTTTCGGAGATGTGTACCCGACAATGAGGTGAGTAGTGTCATTAAATTTTGTCATTCAGAAGCATGTGGAGGTCATTTTTCTTCAAAGAAAACCGCTACAAAAATCTTGTAGTGTGGATTTTATTGGCCCACTTTATTCAAGGACAATTATACTTTTTGCAAAAGTTGTGAAAGTTGTCAAAAATTGGGGTCCATTTCTAAAAGAAATATGATGCCTTTGAACCCTATCCTTGTCATTGAAATTTTTGATTGTTGGGGAATTGATTTCATGGGTCCATTTTCATTATCTTTTGGATTTGTGTACATTTTGATTGTAGTTGATTATGTCTCAAAATGGATTAAGGCGATTCCATGTCGGCACAATGATCATAAAACTGTTCTAAAATTTTTAAAAGAAAATGTTTTGAGTCGATTTAGAATCCCTCGAGCTATCATCAGTGATGGGGGAACACATTTTTGCAATAAACCATTTGAATCCTTAATGAAGAAATATTGCATCACACACAAAATTGCTACCCCTTATCATCCTCAGACAAGTGGACAAGTTGAATTAGTAAATAGGGAGATTAAACAATTTTTGGAAAAAATGGTTAACCCAAATCGTAAAGATTGGTCTTTAAGACTAAACGATGCACTTTAGGATTACCGTACTGCTTTTAAAACATCTTTGGGCATGTCTCCCTATCGGTTAGTTTATGGAAAACCTTGTCATTTGCCTGTAGAATTGGAGCATAAAGCATTTTGGGCCATTAAAGCTTTCAACTTAAGTCTTGATGATGCTTCCAAGTTACGCAAATTGTAATTGAATGAACTTGAGGAATTAAGAAATGATGCATATGAAAACTCAAAGATTTATAAAGCTAGAACAAAAGCTTTTCATGACAAATCAATTTTGAGAAAAACTTTTGAAATTAGTCAGAAAGTTCTGCTTTATAATTCTCGTCTTCACCTATTCCCTGGAAAATTGAGATCTAGGTGGATTGGTCCTTATATTGTCAAACATGTGTATTCTTATGGGGCCATAGACATTGAGAATCCTAGGAATGGTATTGTATTTAAGTTCAATGGACAAAGACTCAAACCATTTCTGGAACATCAAGTTATTGAGGTAGAATCCATTTCTCTTTCTAATCTTTGTTATGAGTAGAATTTATTTTAATGTTGTTTCTTTCTTTTTGTAGTTCTTTGTGTTCCCGGTTAAATGGCGGATAACGGTACTCCGTGACTCTCAAGTCGGTTTATTTTTCAGTTTCGCATAATAACTGATTTCTTCTCCTTTTAAAATGGATGTCATTCTCTCAAATCTAAGAAAACATTTTCCTTCTCTCCCTCTAAATGATCTAACAAAAGTCTATGAAGCTAGGTGTGAAAGACTAAGACTGTTAATGTATAAGGGCATCCTAGAAGATATACGCTGGATAATCGAAGCAAAGGTTTATTTAGATGGTGAATCTTCAGATTCATTTGTCCCATACATGCTTGGTCTCGGTAAAAGTTCATTTTCAAAAAGGAGAAGAGCAAAAAGAATGAAAGTTTGTTACAAGTGTGCACGATGGAATTGCAACCGCGATGTCACTCTTTGGGGATGGTTTTTATAAACAGAGAAGATAAAATATTCTTCATCAAGAATGGACTGAGTAAAGAGTCATTAGATAATATCTTATTGACTCTTGAGACGCATTCTTGTGGAATTGTGCAGCATGAACTTCTTAGTTTGTGGAATCTCTTCAGGGACGAGCAAGAGCGTTATAGTCTTGGGAATCTGACTCAAAAAGACCCTATTTGCCAATTTATAAGAAAATTAGATGAGAAGCTTATCCTCGACTCATAGAAGGCGTTTAAGCCGTTTCTGGACGTGAAACCAGAGGAAGATGTGAGCCACAATCACAACATGTATATATTATCTTGTACATCTTCAAAAAAAAAAAAAAAAAAAAAAAAAAAAAAAAAAAAAAAAGAATAAAAAAAAAAAAAAAAAAAAAAAAAAATAAATAAATGAAATAAAATAAAAAAAAGGTGAAACTTCGGTTGTACTTGGTCTTTAATTAGATTAGGAGCCTCCGCCGGTGGAGTGGCGGACAGACTGTCATTGACTCGGTGGACCTTTGCACGTCGGTTGGTAAATAAGGTTCGTGTGCCATGTTCTGTAGAGAGCCGCGCAAGCATTCCCAGTTTTAACCAAAGGCTCGTTTGCTTGATGGACGAAAAGAAGCGTCCGTGTTTGCATTCTCGCATGACAATGCCTCCGAGCCGGATCCCGTGATTTAATGCCATGGGCTCTTCACGACCTCTCACCGGGTTGTGGTCATTGGTGGTAGGTGTCGATTTACGCACTTTAATTAGTGGCGTCGTAGCTCAATCCAAAATATCCCACAAGCGGGAGGGAGAAGAATGCCCAGATTGGCTGAGCCGTCTTGGTATTACTGCACTCATGACGCGCAGTATAAAGATCTGCCATGAAACCTATACATAAAGGTATGTAATCATTTGTTATTATTATTTTATCTTTGTATGATTTTGTTGAATTTTGGTTTTGGACAGACGATCCTTTGGATGGGATCTTTCGGGAGTTTCTAGACTTCTTTACCCTGATGGTTTTCTTGAAGTAAAAAAAAAAAAACAAAAAAATATTATTATTATTATTTTTAAAATTTCAAACTTTTCTGACACCAGTCAACCTACCTGTATAGGAGCTATTATTACTTTTTCTATTCTTTTCTTTATTTAAACACTCTATTTTCTTCACTTTCTTGCAACTCATAATCATTCAAAGAGAGTGTGAGTGTAGAAATGGAGGGAGCTTCTTCTTTTGTTCGTAGATTTGTCAGTATCTGTGTATTTTATGGGACAAGTTATGGTAAGAGTTTAGAGTTTGTAAACGCAGCAAGCACTGTTGGTAGAACACTTCTTTGCGAGGAACATTCGTGTAGTATATGGGGAGGTTGCCTTGGGTTAATGGGGGGCTGTATCACTTTCTGCATTTATAAGAGGTGGTCAAGTTTTAGGTGTCATTCCTGAACCTTTAACTCGAAGGAACATCGTTGGAAAGACAATCAGACTGGAAATTCAAGTATCATCTATGCATGAACGAATGAAGGCAATGCTTGAAAACTCTGATGCATTCATTGTCTTACCTGGTGGTTTTGGTACTTTGGAAGAAGTCTTTCAAATTGTCTCTTGGGCCCAACTGAACATCCACCATAAACCCATAGGTTTATTGAATGTTAATAATTTCTTTGATAATTTGTTATCTTTTATTGACCATGCTGTGGAATAGAAATTTGTCACACCTTCTGCAAGATGATTCTTTATCTCTGCTTCTACTATTGATAAGTTGATTGATAAATTAGAAGCTTTTGTTTATGAACCTGATCCAGTAACAGCTCAGATAGATTGGTCCGAAGGAAGCGGTGAAGGAAGTGGTGAGGGAAGCAAAATGAAAAGAAAGCCAGCCAAAACACTCCAACTATTTAAATAATTACAAGCTTTGGTTTTATTTATTATACTTTGTTTCTGTTTAAATTTGTGTGAGATTTTTCTTTTCAGTAATTGCAGCAACAGGTAATATATTCTATCCTTTTTCCTATCTATGTTTTGACATTGAGGACAATGTTGTGATCTGGTTGGGGGGAAGGATGGTTGTGAAAAAAAAGTCAAAAAAATCAGGAAGTGTGTTTGTTAATATGTTTGTTGTGTATATATTAGGAAAAAAAACTAAAAAAAATATAGGAGTGTGTTTGTTAATATGTTTGTTGTGTTTGTCATCAATTTATTAACAAAAAAAGTAATTAGGGATGGCAGAGTAAAGAGTAAATTATTTACTGTTGAGACGTATCAAAAATTGGTGGCAGAGTAAAGAGTAATTGGGGTAGTAACTAGTTTGTGTGGAAGTAGCAATTCAAATTCAGGGAAATTTGCATGATTGAGTAAATTGTCTTCTTTCTTAAACTTCACATGCTTGGTTATGGATGTTGAATTGGTGGACTAAGAATGATAGAATTATGCCTTGTGAGATTTTGAGCCTATTGATGAATTGATTGAATATTTGTACCGTTCTCTTCTTTCTTGTGTGAATTTCACTCATGGAATTGTTACTCTAGAACTTGTTTTGATTCTTTTTAAGACTACATTTTCATATGCATATATAAATATGATTGAGGCATTTTTCTTGAAATAGCTACTTTAATCAAATGGTCAGCCTTGTTTAGCAGCATGTTGTCTCAATATGATATCAAGCACTCTTATGACTTCTTGGAAATTCTCTGATTCCTGCTAACATAAAGCATTAGAAATGACCTATTTCCCCTTGCTTAACCCCTTTGAGCTTATTTGACTATTCTTTGTTTCGAACTCATTATGTACCTTAAATGAAAAACCATGTTCTTACTTGACCTTAGGGAATAAGAGAACATTAGTTTTGTCATTCGATGAGTTCTTGAACAAGTGTGGGGGTGTGTGTGCAGAATGGTTAAAAAATGTATATATGATGTTCTTTTTGTAAAAAATAAAAAAATAAAAAATAAAAAAAAATCAATCAAAAAAAAATTGTAAAAAGAAGATGGTCAACAAGGTAATAAAGGAAAGGAAAAGAATATGTAAAGGGAATTTGTATTAGGTGGAGTTGGGATGAATTTTCATGCTTGTTAATTGAACTTAGCTCTCATGTTCTTTTATTATCTAGTGTTTAACTTGTCATATCTATATTACCTCCTCCTTTACCTTGACCCCATTACAACCTTGAATAAAGTCCTCATGATTTGTGTGTGCATGTGTTCTGAGTAGTGGAGAAGTAGAAGATAAGCAAGCTTATGGTGGTGCAATTTTCATGGGTTGAATTGAGTGAAATACCTACCTTTTAAACACTTGAGGGATTGAGAGTGAATCTTGTGAAAATTTATCATTCTTAACTCATGCTTTTCAATTGAAATATCCTTGTTTGTTGATTTGAGAAGTGAAGATATGTTACCTCATGAATGTTTTGATTACTTGAATGATTGATTGCTCTTCATTTTTAAATATTATTAGAAATTGAGTCTTTTAGAGTGTTTAGCTTTTGAGTCTGTTTCATTTTTTTTTTGTGAGTGGTCTTATGTGTTTTGCTCAGGAATGCAAAAAGATAAGTGTGGAGGAATTTGATGATCACATATTTGATACATTAATAAGCTTTCATTCTTAGTCATTTACACTCTCTATGTACTTAATTGATTGAGTTTTATTATGTTTTGTAAGTTTGGACTCAAATTGGACTTAATTGAATTTTTCAGCATGATTCATATCTTACATTATTTCTGTATTTGGGCCATATTTTGGGTTGTAGGTGGTCTTTGGAGGTGATTCTAGTGTCATTTAAAAGATAAGAGAGAGTTCTACAACTTTCAAAATACCTCAAAGGCCCAATCACACGAGTAGATAACTCAAATTGGGATTGAAGCAAGAACCAGAGTGCTTTTCCTGACAGCTTAACCTATGGGTACTGTTCATCACATATTTCAGGATAGAAGTCGTAAAATGGGCTGAAATTTGAATCCTGAATAGTTTAGACCAATATCTACAACTTTTATGTTGAACACTTTTCCAGAATCGGACTCCTTAAAGGTGATAGTGGGCTTGGAAGTCAGAACAGAGGATCTGTGACTGGGCCTGGGCAGTGTTCAATAATTTGAACGTATCTAGAGTTATAGAAATGATATTGGACTCAAACTAAAGCCATTTGAAAGCTAAGATCCAGGCCTACCACTTTCATGAAGACCACTTGGTTCATAAATGACGAATGCAATGACTTCAGAGCTATATGATTTCAAAGACAATGAATCTCCATAATTTCCCATTCACCTAAAGTCATTTGCCATTTTCCACTCATTTTCCACTCATCCAACCACTAATGACTCAGCCCCCTTGTCATTTTGTATTTCTAATCCTCTATAAAAGGGAACCTTGGCAGATCATTAAGGATGTTAGGTGTTAGTTACCAAAATGATGCCATTTTGTTACTAGGTTTTCTTGTAGTAATTTTCCTTTGTTCTAAATTAAAGTCATGTTCTTCTTCTTCTTCTTCTCTCTTTCTTTCTTCTTATCTATGAGTAACTAAGTTTCATTTTACTTGGGTGAAAGGGTGAAGCTCTTGGTAATAAAATAAGGTTGGATTTATTCTTCTCTTATGCTTAAATGATTTATATTTTCTAGTAACCATTATACGTTTTATAATTTGTTTCTTATAATTTAGAAATCATCTTTGTAAAGAGGAGTTCTTGATTTGTTGTACACAAAATATTGGCACAATGAATGCTTTAACTCATTTATAAGTGGTGGTAATATTTTTAGGAAACATAATATAATTACGTATATTATTTTAATTGGACTTTTAATGTTGTATTTTTCGATTGGAACCTCCATGTTGCGAGGATTCTAATTGAGTTATAAAAGGAATTAATCTTACCTTTATTTTATTTACCAAGAGTGAATCTTTTTACCCAAGTAAATAATTTTAATCTTAGTAACAAAATATTCACTTCACCTTAATTAATCTTCAACAATTTCTTGTGGATCGACCTCGGACTCCCGAGAAATTTATTACTTGAGACAACCTGCACTTGGGTTTGTAAATGCAACAATTGAAAATTGTGCATCACATTTATTAGAAAATTACATAAAGAATTAGATATGTTAAACAACGGGGTTTTTTTTTAGTTTTTGACTTTAGAAGGAGTTAGGTGGCACGCTTAATACTAGATAACATTACTATTTAAACTTATTTAAATTCAAGATTTTTTTTGCACCAAAAAAAATTCAAGATTTTCTCAAGCAATATAGGGAAACTTTGTGGGTTCGGCAAATAGTTGTCAGGTTCGTTGAATAGTTTGCTGTTAGAATGTAAAGAGTAGTTAATAAAGTGAGTTAGTTAGCTTTAGTTAGAATCTATTAGTATCAGTTAGGTTCTGTTATTTTCGGTTACAGCAGTTACAGCTGGTAGCTTTTCTTTCTTTTGTTATACATAGTTAGGATACTATGTATATATATCAGATAGATAATTTTCTTCGTAATCACTATTCAATTCATATTTCAATATACAAAGTTTATTCATTTCTTCTATTTATTCTTCCTCTCTCTGTGTTTCTTATCTTTCAGCTCAGATACCTTTATGCTATCAGAGCTCCAGCGATCAATAATGGAAGGAAGTTCTGCTATGTCTTCCTCTTCACGCTTCACTGTGCACACATTTTCAAATCCTGTTTCTATCAAATTAGATGAGGGTAATTTTCTACCCTAGAGGCAGCAAGCACTTACAACAATCAAGGGTTTCAAGTTGTAAAAATTTATTGAAGAATCTGGAAGTATGCCAATCAAGTATGTGAATACAAAAGATGAAGCTCAAGGTATTATCAATGAGGATTTCTTGAACTGGGAACAACAAGATCAACTCTTGCTGTCATGGCTACTTTCATCAATGTCTGAAACTTTGACCACACGAATGGTTAGGTGTGATTATTCCTTCCAAGTATGGAAAAATCTTGAAGTGTTCCTTGCTTCACAGACAAGAGCAAAGGTAAAGCAATTGAAATTGCAGCTCAAAAGTGTAAAGAAAGTATCTGGAATAGGAGATTATCTACTTACAATCAAAAAGATTGCAGACACCCTTGCAGCAGTTGGTTCTTTGATAGGTATAGTTGATTACATTGATGTAGTTTTTGATGGATTACCTGACGAATATGATGGTTTTATTACTTCTGCTACGACAAGATGTGAACCTTTTTCAATTCCTGAACTTGAGGCTCAATTAATGTCTCAAGAAGAAAGCTTAGAAAAGAATAAGAAATCTGTCAATGATGCATTTTCAATGCAAGCAATGCAAGCTAATCTGCCTCAGTATCAACATTTTCAAGGTCAGAGAGCTTCTGGACCTAACAGATATCGGTCTTTTGTTCACAATCGAGGCAGGTTTTATGGAAACTATAGAGGTAGAGGTCATTTTCAGAGAGGAGGTTTTGGAGGTAGACAAATTAATAAACCATAGTGTCAACTATGCAGAAAATATGGTCATCAAGCATTAAATTGCTTTTACAGATTTGATGAGCAATATGCAAGGCCAAGTTTCAATCATATGCAGTTTTCTAGTTCATCACAAGGACAAGCTTCTAGTCCTTCTCAACACTTAGCTGAGTCAAGGTTTGTTGGTAATCAAAATGCATCTATGTCTACTATGATGGTAGCACCAGAAACACTTTTCGATCCTACCTGGTATCCAAATTTAGGAGCAACAAACCACTTAACACCAGTTTTTGATAATCTGATGACTGGTTCAAGTTATAATGGTGATAATAGAATTAAAATGGCCAATGGAGCAGCAATTAGTATTCCAAACATTGGTAACTCCTTTTTCTTTTCTCCAAATTCTGTCAAACCACTGTTCTTACATAATTTGTTACATGTCCCTCACATTTCCAAAAATTTGTTAAGTGTTTCTCAATTTCCCAAAGATAATAAAGTTTATTTTGAGTTTTATTCTGATCATTGTTGTGTCAAATCTTAGGCCACCAATCAAATTCTCTTGGAAGGGAAGCTTAGAAATGGTCTATATGCATTTGACAATGTTCAGATATCCTCTTCACCTTTTGTAATTCAGTTTCCAATTCGTGTACTGTGAATTCTAATTCATGTAATTCAGTTTCTGTTGATTTAAATTTCTCACTTTGGCATGCTAGATTAGGTCATGCCTCACCTAAAATTGTACATTCTGTATTGAGATATTGCAATATTCCTATCAATCATAATAAAGTTCCTTTTGTGTGTGAATCTTGTTATATGGGTAAGTCACATAAATTGCCCTTTGATTCTTCTGATTCTCCATATATATAGCCATTAGAACTCATTTTCTCTGACATATGGGGACCTTCACCTATTCAATCTTCTAATGGTAGTCATTACTACATTCATTTTATAGATACCTATTCCAAATTTACTTGGATATATTTGCTGCACAATAAATCTGAGGCTCTGACCACATTTGTTCACTTCAAAACTATGATTGAATTATAACTTGGTCTTAAAATAAAGGCTTTTCAATCTGATGGTGGTAAAGAGCATACTATTATCTCAAAATATCTTCAATCTCAAGGCATCATACATAGAATTAGTTGCCCCTGCACTCATGAGCAGAATGGCTCTGCAGAAAGGAAACATAGACACATCACAGAGATGGGTCTAACACTTTTAGCCAATGCATCAATCTCTCAAAACTACTAGGGTGAAGCTTTTCTGGCTACAACTTACCTCATCAATAGATTACCAACTCCTAATCTTCATAACATATCTCCTCTTGAAGTTTTGTTTCATCATCCACTGAATTATCATTTTCTTAGAACTTTTGGTTGTGCTTGTTATCAATATTTGAGACCTTATAATCAGTTTAAAATTGATTTTAGATCTCAGCAGTGTGTCTTTATTGGCTATAGTGGAAAACATAAGGGTTACTTGTGTTTGGCCTCTAATGGAAAAGTTTTTTTGTCTAGGCATGTTCTATTTGATGAGTCTCAGTTTCCATTTAAAAATCCTAGTTCTACATTTTTTTCATTCGAAACTCTTAGTGCCTGGTAATTTTACTCCTTGTGCCTCTCCTTCTATTCCTCTTGTCCATGTTCTTGCACATACTTCTTCCAGTGTTTCACATACTGCTGATTCTCTTACTCAGTCTGAGCCATTACATTCTGCTCCTGTTATTTCTGATGAGCAATCTCCTGCTATTACTGCTGTTCTTTCTGATGAGCAATCTCCTCCTGGTCAAGATGCATTACAAATAGTTCCTGCTTTAGTTTCAGTTCAAAATCAACATCCTATGGTCGCTAGAGCTAAAGCTGGTATTCAAAAGCCTAAAATTTTTCTAGCTGCTACTGCTAATTCTGACACAGAACCTAAGTCAGTCTCTACAGCTTTGTCATGTCCATCTTGGAAAATAGCTATGGATCAGAAATATCATGCTCTCATATAGAATAAAACTTAGTCATTAGTATCTCTACCTCCTGGCCGAACAACTATAGGCTGTAAATGGGTTTTCAAAGTAAAAAAAAAATCCTGATGGAAGTGTGAATAAGCACAAGGCTAGGCTGGTTGCAAAGGGTTTCCACCAACAAGAGGGGTTTGATTTTTTTGAGACATTTAGTCCAGTTGTGAAGCCTACTACTATGAGAACAGTGCTCACCATTGCTCTCTCTAAGGGATGGTCTCTCAGGCAGATTGATATCAATAATGCTTTTTTGAATGAGGATCTAGCTGAGGAAGTGTTACCAAGTGGCTTCCAGTACTCAAGAGGGGGGTGAATTGAGTATAAAAACTTTTTTGCAAAACCTCTTTTTAATTAAAATAATATTAAAAGCTTAATAAATAAATACACAGAAAGAATGAGAAGAAGAGAATAAACAATAAAGAACAGCGTAAAAAGAATGTGCAATAAAATAAATTACTTAAAATAAAGAGATTAGGGAAAAGAGAAGCAGGCACAGTATTTATCCTGGTTCGACCACTAACCCACTTGTGGTCTACGTCCAGTCCTCGAAAGCCGAGATTTTTCACTAAGTATACAAGCTTCAATAGGTGCTTGCTACCGTTACAAAATAGAGCACTTTTCACACACAGGGACACTATACCCTTGTGCTAAAGTCTCAACCTGCAGGGATACCTCACCCTTATACAAACCTTGAGGGATACCTCACCCTCGATACAGATTATCAGAAAATAGAAATGAAGAGAAACTCTCAAACAGAGTATGTAATACAAGTTGAAGTGCTAATAGAGCTCTCACAAAAATATCTCAAAGTTTTTAAGCAAGAAGAGCGTAGAAAATAGTTTTCACAAAGATAGAGTAATCAGAAAATAGTTCAGAATAAGGGTTATGGAAAACGTGACCCAGGCTTACTATTTATAGGGAAAATTAGGTTAAACAGTCGTTGGGTACAATTAATGGCAATTAAAATTCTTGTCTGTTTCCATTTACGTAAACACAGGTTCGTGTTTATTCGAATAAAGCAACAGCTTATTCGAATAAAACGCATCGTGTAAAACTTATTTGAAAAGGGTTATTCGAATAACCATCCTGTTATTCGAATAACTCGTTAAAACCAATTCAAAAACCAAAGGTTATTCGAATAGCAATTTGGTTATTCGAATAACGTATTTAAAAAGAAGTTCGGATAGAAACCTTTATTCGAATAACGGATGAGTTATTCGAATAACTCGTTAAAAAACTTGTTTCGAAAAACTTAGTTATTCGAATAAACGAATGTTTATTCGAATAGCCACTTTAAAAACCAGATTCTCGTGAAGACATTTATTCGAATAGGCAATGTTTTATTCGAATAAATCAAGCCAAAAACTGCTTTTGAAAAAGAGATGATTCAAAGATACTGAGTTTGTTTCAAAACAGATTTTTTATCTTTTCTTTCAAAAACAAAGAGATATTAATGTGAGCTCCGTACAATAGATCCTAAGTCCTAATACTAATCACATATAAACTTGGACTTGGTCTATTACTCATCTTCATTTAATCTTCTCGTTTGTTATCATCAAAACAAATCTTCAATGGTAAGCATCCAAACACATTCTCCCCCTTTTTGATGATGACAAACTAACAAAGAGACTATCAAAGAGAAAAGCATTAGTGTATATAATTGGAATTCACAAAAGGTATAAAAGCTTACTCCCTTCTTTAAATAAGAGGTAATATATATATATCGATATAAGTCGCAGCTCCCCTTTCAATTGGAATCCAATCCTATTTAAAGTTACCTGTCTTTTCTCAAATAAAGTCAAGTGATTAAATGTAAATATTTCTCCCCCTTTTGTCATGAGCAAAAAGGAGGGGTAAGTCCCAGAAACATATAGGCTCAAATCAATAGATCAATAGTAATTTATTTATTCATGCATTAATAAAATGAGATTCAAGTATATAAGCCATAAATAAAATTACATAGAGCCAAACACAAACAGCCTAAGAACAAAAGAAAACTAAAAGTAAGCATCCGGAGGTGGTGGTGAAGAGACTGGTGCAGGAGCAGGTGAAGCAGATCGAAGAGCCGCAACCTCACGTTCAACACCTTCTATTCTGTCAAACAGAATAGATAAGGTATGTTCCATGTAAGCGCAGTTGTCTTACAAGGTGGCCATGATCTGTTCCAGAGTGACAGTAGCAGGTGCAGCAGTAGGGACATCAGCAGGGGCAGCAGGGGCATCAGCAGGGTCAAGCTCGTCCTCAGCAACCTCATCTGGGTACACCCAACCTTCATCAGTTTGAATCATCTTCATCTTCCGTAAGGTGTGAGCGCCAAAGACATTGTGATGAGTCGAGCAATGGCCCGCTCAGTCTCCAAGACACGAGGATACTTGCTCGAAGAAGGTAGGAGACGATGATGCCATAAGGTAGGTCGATTTGTCCTTGCCCTTGGCCCGCATCATGTGCCTCATGATGAACACAGGCCAGTTGACCTGATGGCCATTTTTCAGAAACCATAGCATGAAGACGTCCTCTTCGCTGAGATAGGCGTAGTTTCCACCGCGAGGGGCCAGAATGTGAGCATAGGCGTAATGCAGAAGCCTATCTTGGCTTTTCAGCATTCCACCCTTGAGACCTTTATCAGGAAGGGCCAGGCCAGGCTTCAGCAGATCCTCAACTGCTTGAAGTTTGTTGAAGTCTTCAAGGAAAGGCGTGTCATCCTCTTCAACAAGGGCGCCGGAGAACTGCAGCCCGAACAGAGTTGACCAGTCCAGTGGTGTGATCACTATGTTCTGATCACATACCTCAAAAAGAGAGATTCGGCCGTCGAAAGCCGGTTGCGGAAAGAACATCCTCACCAAGGCTGGATAGATGGTGGCCCTGTGAGAGCAAAGTTGAAGAACACCCTGGTTTTGCAGCAGGGTCAGGAAGTCGAAGCCGCGGTGCTGCTGGAAAAAGGAAAGATCCAGATACTTGGGTTGAACCAAGTTTCGCTCCCAGAAGTGAGAGATGAAGCGTGCACGGTGCTCTTCATTGGAGGAAAGCCTTCGAAGGTCAAGCGGGTTGGTGCCTGGAGCATTCTTCGTGCGAGGACGTTTGCTAGAGGAGGAGGCCATGAGAGAGAGAGAAAGAGAGAGAGAAGAAGAAGAAGCAGATAGTGAAAGGTTGGATAGGGAGGAGTGAAGAGTCGAGAAGAGTAGAGAAGATGGAGGGTGAGAGTCTTTGGGTGCGCAGGGGTTTATTTAAAAAACCCCGTGTTTATTCGAATAAACATAGGTTTATTCGAATAAACCTTGCAGGAAAAGTGAACAGACAGGCGCGTAGGCAACTGAAGAGGTGTGGCAGGTAGGGTTTATTCGAATAATAGGTGTTCTTATTCGAATAAAATGACTAGGAAGGCCAAGCGATTTGGCTAGCTGGAAAGATTTATTCGAATAACTATGGAGTTATTCGAATAGGCAGAGACCAATCAGTCAAGACTGATAAAAATAAGGTTCAGGTTATTCGAATAACCTAGGGTCTATTCGAATAGACCGAGACCAAGACCAGAAACTGATAAAAATAGGACGCTGGTTATTCGAATAAAAAGGGGTTTATTCGAATAAGCAGAGAACAGAAAGAAACACTAAGAAACACAGGTTTCTGGTTATTCGAATAGAGAAGATTTTATTCGAATAGCGAGATGAAAAACATCTCAGGTTAAGGTAGGGGTATCAGTTTATTTGAATAAGTTGAAGTTTATTCGAATAAGGCTGATGTTCAAACACATAAAATAGCTATCAGTGAAGGATTTTATTCGAATAAGGCCTTGCCTATTCGAATAAAGCTAACACAGAGGCATGTACGTATATGAAATTTAAAGGCATACAAACATGATAATGATCAGCAATGAATAATCAAATAAGTAATTCAAATATTTGATTGATCAATTATGCCCAATTCTCCTCGAATATAAAAGAATGCTTCTTTTGCTAAGGGTTTAGTAAAGATATCTCAGCAATTTGCTTAGAAGTTTAAACAAACTCAAGAATACAGTCCCTTTTGGTATATGATCTTGATAAAGTGATGCCTTATCTCTATATGCTTTGTTCTTGAATGCAAACATGATATGGGATTCTTAGAGATATTTATTGCACTAGTGTTATCACACCTTATCGGGATGTGATCAAGTCAAGACCATAGTCTAAGAGCCATTGCTTCATCCATAGGATTTGAGCACAAAGAACTCCCATCGGCTTCATGCAACATATTCACCTCAATGAGACAAAGCCACACTATTTTGTTTCTTACTATGCCAAGAAACTAAAGAACTACCAAGCAAGTGGCAAGTCCCACTAGTACTTTTTCTGTCTAATTTGCATCCAGCAAAATCAGAGTCAGAATAGCCTATTAGGCTACAAGAGGCACCTTTAGGGTACCATAAGCCCATTTGTGAAGTGCCTACTAGGTATTTCATTATACGTTTGACAGCACTTAAGTGAGATTCCTTAGGGTTTGCCTGATATCTAGCACACATGCATACACTAAACATTATATCTGGCCTACTAGCAGTAAGATAAAGGAGAGATCCAATCATACCTCTATATTTCGTTATTTCTACTGATTTACCTCCTTCATCTTTGTCCAAGTAGCAAGATGTGCCCATCGGAGTGGCCATATGTTTAGCGTTTTCCATTTCAAATCTCTTCAGCAATTCCTTGCAGTATTTTGTTTGACTTATGAAAGTCCCTTCGTTTGTTTGTTTGATTTGAAGTCCAAGGAAGAAATTTAATTCTCCCATCATTGACATTTCAAATTCATTCTGCATTGACTTAGCAAATTCTTTGCAAAGGGATTCATTAGTAGCACCGAAAATAATATCATCCACATATACTTGCACAAGAAGAATGTCATGCTTTTTATTTTTAATAAAAAGAGTAGTATCGACTTTTCCTCTCGAAAAACCATTTTCTAAAAGAAACTTGCTCAACCTTTCATACCAAGCTCTAGGAGCTTGCTTTAAACCATATAAAGCCTTTTTAAGTTTAAAAACATGGTTGGGTAGTTCATGATTTTCAAAACCTGGAGGTTGTTCAACGTATACCTCCTCTTGAATAAAACTATTCAGAAAAGCGCTCTTGACATCCATTTGATATAATTTGAAATCCATGATGTAAGCATAAGCAAGTAACATTCTAATAGCTTCTAGTCTAGCTACAGGTGCATAGGTTTCTTCATAATCTATCCCTTCTTCTTGATTATACCCTTTAGCAACCAATCTAGCTTTGTTTCTAGTTATTAATCCATTTTCATCAAGTTTGTTTCTAAAAACCCATTTAGTTCCAATTATAGGGTGATTATTAGGTCTAGTAACTAATTCCCAAACTTGATTTCTTTCAAACTGATTTAATTCCTCATGCATAGCTAGGATCCAATGTTCATCATCAAAAGCTTCAATTAAATCCTTAGGTTCAATTTGAGAAACAAAAGCTAAGTGATTACAAGTATTTCTAAGGGAGTTACGAGTACTTACACCTTTAGAAACATCACCGATAATTTGATCAAGGGAGTGATATTTTGAAGTTCGCCATTCTTTGGGAAGTTCCAAAGCTTGTTCATCCTCTTGTCTTTGTTCATCCTCTTTTTCCTTGATTTCCTTTTCTTTATTGTCCAGGTGTGTTTCCGCCAAGATTTCTGCAACATCATCAACAACAAGATCCTTTCTCGATCCACTTTAGTCAGTTTCATCAAATGCAACATGTATAGATTCTTCAATAGTCATAGTTCTTTTATTGTAAATGCGAAAGGCTTTACTATGATTTGAATAGCCAAGAAATATACCTTCATCAGACTTAGCATCAAACTTGCCTAAATTATCTTTTCCATTATTTAAAACAAAACATTTGCAACCAAAAACATGAAAGTGTGAGACATTTGGCTTTCTTCCCTTATACAACTCATATGGGGTTTTCTTTAAAATAGGCCTTATAAGGGCCCGGTTCATTACATAACAAGCTGTACTTACAGTATCTGCCCAAAAGTATTTAGGAAGAGCAGCCTCATTAAGCATAGTTCTCGCCATTTCTTCTAAAGAACGGTTTTTCCTTTCTACAACTCCGTTTTGTTGCGGAGTTCTAGGGGCAGAGAAATTATGATTAATGCCATGTTCATCACAGTAATTTTCAAAAACATTATTTTCAAATTCGCCACCGTGGTCACTTCTTATAGAGGATATTTGAAAACCTTTTTCATTTTGAATAACTTTGGCAAGTCTTTTAAAAGCTAGAAATGCATCATTTTTATTTGCAAGAAATAAAGTCCATGTAAACCTAGAAAAATCATCCACAATCACTAAAGCATAGTAATTCCCACCAAAGCTCATAGTTCTAGAAGGTCCAAATAGATCCATGTGCAAAAGTTGTAAAGGTCTAGTGGTAGAAACTATATTTTTTGCTTTAAAAGAGACCTTTATTTGTTTACCCTTTTGACATGCATCACATAATTTATCTTTTATAAAATTAAGCTTGGGCAGTCCAATTACTAGCTCTTTAGAGACCAACTTCTTTAAGTGATCCATGTGAATGTGTGCAATTCTCCTATGCCATAACCATGAATCATCATTCTTACTCAAAAGACATTTCGCATCATTTGAAGATATATCATCAAGACTAATCATATAGATGTTGTTTACTCTATGACCAATGAATTTAACATGCTTGTCATTTTTATCTTCAATTATGCAACAGTTTGAATCAAAAATGACTTTATTTCCTTTATCACATAATTGGCTAATACTAAGTAAATTGTGTTTCAAGCCTTCAACAAGCAGCACATTTTCAATGGAAGAGTTAGGGTTCTTACCGACTTTGCCGATTCTAAGAATTTTACCCTTGTTATTATCGTCATAAGTGACGTGTCCATGATTCTTGGGAATAAGTGCGGTGAACTTTGAGTCATCCCCGGTCATGTGCTTGGAGCAGCCGCTATCAAGATACCAATTTGAACTCTTGGCTTTCAAGCACACCTACAACACAAGTTTAGTTTTTAACTTTTGGTACCCAATTTTTCTTGGGTCCTTGTGTGTCAGTTTTGGGTATAGTACCCTTGGGAACCCAAACCATTTTTGTTCCAACTTTTGTATTTATAGTTTTCCTTGCATTGCATGTTGAAGCACTATGTCCTTTTCTTCCACAATAAAAACATTTAATAAAAGGGCTACTTGAAATACTAGAATGCACAAAGAAATTTTTATAGAGTTTTTGTTGATTTTTCGGGTTATAACCTATCCCGACTTTTTGAAAAATCACTCTTTGTCTTCCTAATAAAATATTTAAGTTATCCCTTCCAAAAGTGAATTTAGAGAGAGTATTCTTTAGATCTTCATTTTCTTTTTCAAGTGTATGGCATGAAGAACAAGAAGAGGAAGTAGAAGCATGTGAAGAATGATTTGTGCATGCATCAATGATTCCTAAAGTTTCGTTTTCAATTTTCAATTCTTCTATTTCTTTATTTAAAACAAGAATTTGTTTTTCTAATGAAGAAATTGTTTTCTTAGATGAAGAAATAATTTTTGTGAGTTTTAAAGATTCTTCATGTAATTCCTCAAAAGCATCTTGTAACTCATCATAAGAAGGTAATAAAGTATTAGAACTTACCTCGTTTTCACTTTCTTCTTCATCTCCTTTTGCCATGAGACACAGTTGAGCTTCTTCGCTATCTGAACTGACAGTTGAGTCCATGTCGTTTTCATCCCACGCTATGTAGGCTTTTCTTCCTTTTCTTTCCTTGAAGGGATTCTTTTCAAATTTTTCTTTCTTCTTTTGATAAACTGGACACTCCATTTTCATGTGACCAGGTTTGCCACATTCATAGCAAGTTGGAGTCGATGAAGCTCCTTCGCCTTTGAAGTGTGTCTTTTTAGGAGGGAAGGGAGGTCTTCTTTGCGTTACCTTTTTCTTGAGAAATTTACCAAACTTTTTAACCAACAAACTTAAATTTTCTTCACTTACCTCAACGTTTTTTGAGCCTTCTTCATTTTCTTCATCATCATTGTCGATTAATGAAGAGGTGGCTTTGAGTGCTATTCCCTTTTTCTTTTTATCATTCTCTTCGCTTTGGCTTAATCTGCTCAACTCCAACTCGTGCTCGTGAAGTTTTCCAAAGAGGGTAGCTAGAGTCATTGTGGACAGATCCTCGATTCGGATATAGCTGTCACTTTGGGTTGCCAAATCCTGCTAAGACATCTCAACACTTTGTTAATCAAATCTTCATTTGAAAAGCTTTTGCCTAAGGATGCAAGATGATTAACTATGTGGGTGAACCTCTTTTGCATTTCCTGAATGCTTTCTCCTTGGTTCATTCTGAATAGTTCATATTCACGAGTTAGAGAATTGATTCTCGACCTCTTAACTTCACTAGTACCCTCATGGGTAACTTGCAAAGTATCCCACATTTCTTTAGCGCTTTACAATTTAAAATTCTAAAAACTCATCATATCCCAAAGCAAGTAGTAATAATATTTTTGGCTTTTAAATTAAATTGCACTTTTCTTTTGTCTTCATCAGACCATTTATTTCATGGTGTTTCGGTCCTTACACCATCGACCTCATGTGTGGGTATAAAAGCGCCGTTTTCGACAGCATCCCAAACATCTAGATCAATAGCTTCGATGAAGATTTTCATTCTTTCCTTCCAATATGCGTAACCATCCCCATTGAAAAAGGGTGGTGGTTTATGGAGGATCCTTCAAAAACCATTTGAAGAAGCCATATACTCTTGAAGTCGCTAAGCTCTTTATACAAGAGTCTAGCTCTGATACCACTTGTTACCAAGTGGCTTCCAGTACTCAAGAGGGGGGGTGAATTGAGTATAAAAACTTTTTTGCAAAACCTCTTTTTAATTAAAACAATATTAAAACCTTAATAAATAAATACACAGAAAGAATGAGAAGAAGAGAATAAACAATAAAGAACAACAGTAAAAAGAATGTGCAATAAAATAAATTACTTAAAATAAAGAGATTAGGGAAAAGAGAAGCGACACGATATTTATCCCGGTTCGACCACTAACCCACTTGTGGTCTACGTCCAGATCCTCAAAAGCCGAGATTTTTCACTAAGTATACAAGCTTCAATAGGTGCTTGCTACCATTACAAAATAGAGCACTTTTCACACACAGGGACACTATACCCTTGTGCTAAAGTCTCAACCTGACAGGATACCTCACCCTTATACAAACCTTGAGGGATACCTCACCCTCGATACTGATTATCGAAAAATAGAGATGAAGAGAAACTCTTAAACAGAGTATGTAATACAAGTTGAAGTGCTAATAGAGCTCTCACGAAATATCTCAAAGTTTTTAAGCAAGAAGAGCATAGAAAATAGTTTTCACAAAGATAGAGTAATCGAAAAATAGTTCGAATAAGGGTTATGGAAAACGTGACCCGTGCTTACTATTTATAGGAAAATTAGGTTAAACACCATTGGGTACAATTAATGGCAATTAAAATTCTTGTCTGTTTCCATTTACGTAAACACAAGTTCGTGTTTATTCGAATAAAGCAACAGCTTATTCGAATAAAACGCATCGTGTAAAACTTATCTGAAAAGGGTTATTCGAATAACCATCCTGTTATTCGAATAACTCTGTTAAAACCAGAATTCAAAAACTAAAGGTTATTCGAATAGCAATTTGGTTATTCGAATAACGTATTTAAAAAGAAGTTCAGATAGAAACCTTTATTCGAATAACAGATGAGTTATTCGAATAACTCGTTAAAAACTCGTTTATGAAAAACTTAGTTATTCGAATAAACGAATGTTTATTCGAATAGCCACTTTAAAAACCAGATTCTCGTGAAGACATTTATTCGAATAGGCAATGTTTTATTCGAATAAATCAAGCCAAAAACTATTTTGAAAAAGAGATGATTCAAAGATACTGAGTTTGTTTCAAAACAGATTTTTTTATCTTTTCTTTCAAAAACAAAGAGATATTAATGTGAGCTCCGTACAATAGATCCTAAGTCCTAATACTAATCACATATAAACTTGGACTTGGTCTATTACTCATCTTCATTTAATCTTCTCGTTTGTTATCATCAAAACAAATCTTCAATGGTAAGCATCCAAACACAGGAAGTATATATGTCTCAGCCTCAAGGTTATGTACAAGGTGATAATTCATTGGTTTATAAACTGCATAAAGTAATCTATGGACTTAAACAAGCCCCTCGGGCTTGGTTTGAGAAGCTTCAATCTACTCTTCTCCACCTTGGCTTTAATTCTGCCATTTGTGATACTTCTCTCTTCATGAAGTTTGCAACTGATTATACTATCCTAATTTTAGTATATGTTGATGACATAATCATCACAAGTAGTTCCTCTCAAGCTGTTACTGATCTCATTGCAATCCTTAATACATATTTCCCTCTTAAGGATCTCGGTGATCTCAATTTTTTTTTAGGCATTGAAGTTAATCCTGATGCTACAGAACTAACAATAAATAAAGTTAGGCTTGTTTCTATGTCATCTCTCCCAAACCAAATATATTAAGGACCTCCTCACTAAGGCCAATATGACTACTGCTAAGTCAATGCCAACTTCTATGGTTTTTGGTCTGAAACTCACAGCAGAAGGTTCTGATCCAGATCCAAATCCTTCTTTATATACGTCCATAGTAGATGGACTTCAGTATGTGACCATTATAAGACCTGAGCTTGCATACTCAGTGAATAAAATTTGTCAATATATGCATAGCCCCTCAGTCCTCACATTGGCAAGCAAAAGGCTTCTCAAGAAATTTGACACGATATCTCGGTGGCACATTTCGTATAATTAGTTCTTGTCTAAATCATCCTATTTCCATCTCTACTTTACTAATGATTCTTTTGGGAATTTACTAATGTTGATGACAGAAGATCCACTTCAGGTTATTGTGTTTACCTTGGCAATAATCTCATCTCATGGTCTTCCAAGAAGCATCATGTTGTCTCTCGATCAAGTACTGAGGCTGAGTATCGTAGTTTGGCTGCAGTGGTTGCTGAAATAACTTGGATCAAGTCCCTTCAAACTAAATTGCATATTCTTGTGACACAGACTCCTACAATTTATTGTGACAATCTTAGTGTTGTTCTGCTTGCTGCAAATCCTATACTTCATTCTCGGATAAAACATTTTGAGCTAGACTTATATTTTGTTCGAGAGAAAATTCAACAACAACAGATTGCAGTCCATCATATTCCTTCTTAAGAGCAAACATCTGATGTTTTAACTAAACCAATTTCAGCAATACCATTTCAGTTATGTAGGTACAAACTCAGAGTTCAAGATTACTCCACTCTGAGTTTGCAGGGGGGTGTAAAGAGTAGTTAATAAAGTGAGTTAGTTAGCTTCATAGCAGAATCAAAATAGTATGGCATTGGTTCTCATTATTTTCTTACAACAAGTTTCTGTGCTCAAATTTTTGGTAGCTTTTCTTTCTTCTGTTATACATAGTTAGGATACTATGTATATATATCAGATAGATAGTTTTCTTCGTAATCACTATTCAATTCATATTTCAATATACAAAGTTTATTCATTTCTTCTATTCGTTCTTCCTCTCTCTGTGTTTCTTATCTTTCAGCTCAGATACCTTTATAGAACATTCTTCTATGAGTTAGGGAGAAAGACTCAAATTCTCAATTCAAGTAAAAGAAAACATCTCATTTTATATTTACTTTCAACTATTACTTTACAATGTATTACTCTCCTATTTGTACAATGACTAGTAACTTAATAATAACTAGCCAACTAATACTACAGATCGTATCATTTGCTTTGATAGTCAATCTATTTATTATTGAATCGAGAAGTATTATATTCTTGCTATTCATGCTTCTTATTTCACCAAAGAGTAATGCTTTCTTGAATGAAAAGTCTTAGATATCAATATCCAATATAAGAAAGAAAACTTCTTTATCCATTGTGACAATCAAATTAAGATGCATGCAAAAATGGAGTTTATAGTGTAAATATGAAGTCATTAGTTTCTTTAATTAATTCAAAGTCTTATTAATCCCTATGCTTTGAGCTATTTAAAAGTAAAGATTTTCACAATCAAAGTTGTTCCGTTGTCTGCCGCTCACCTAATCTCTGCATAACTCGCCTTAAACTGTTGAAAGTCATCAAAATCTGTGATTGTTTTATCCTAATTTCAAAACTCCATCTCCTCTCGCTTCTGCACTTGTTCTTCCTTTTTTTCTTTTCACTGTTTGTTCTTTGATCAATAACTCGTACAAAGTAAATTGTTCGCAAGGTCACCAGTGGGAAGGCTCCTAAGAAACAACTCGCCCCCAAGGCAGCAAGAAAATTTGCTCCTTTCCGCCGCTATCTTGTGAAGTGGAAGAACTAACCTACTAGTTATACTACTTGGATTTTTGAGGATGATCTCCATTTCCTTGATCTTGTTCTTTTGAAGGATTACTAACTTTTTACCTCTCCAAAGGAGAGTCCTTTCAGAGGGGGAGAATAATGGAGATGATATTAGGATAATAATGTATTTTCTATTATAGATTTTTTGTTATTTTAATTTGAGATTTTATTTTGTTAGTTAAGGATCTTATCTATTTTATAATTAAGATTTTAGTGGAATTTTATCAAATCTCAAATTTTATCTTTAATTAGTTGTATTTAATTTAGACTTCACTTAGTTTGTTTGAGGGTTATAAATACTCCTCCTATGTACTTTAGAAGATGTGGTTGAATATTGATTATTGAATTTAGTGGATTATATTCCCTACTTTGAAACCAAGCCTCTTGGCACCAAGTGTCTTTGGAACCCTAAGGGTTCTTTGTTCCTTTCTCCACTGATGAACTTGCGAACAATTTGCTAACATTCCAATGTTTATGTCCAAGAAAATGTATCAATTCAACAGTATAGCCATAAATGGTCCAACCTCATTTATGACTATATGGATTCAGTATATTACTTAAACCCAATGTTATTATTATTTTAAACTGACTCGATCTGATTGCAATGTAAATGCATATTATAGACCTATGGGAATGGCACCTTACAATTATATACAACAATATTTCAGGCTCTAGGACTTGGCTTTTGCTGCCTTGCTTCTCAATAAATACCCCAACCTTTCCCCATCTAACATTTAAGGTCATCATCACCATGCTTTTTAAACAAAATCCAAAGATCTGTTTTACTCAAACATTACTAAGTATGGGTGATGCGAGATGAAAAGTTGCATTGCTAACCCAAGTGCAGGTTATCTCAAGTAATAAATTCTTGGTGAGTTCGAGGTCGAACCATAGAGACTTGATGAAGAAAAATTAATTAAGGTAAAGTACATATTTTGTCGCAACAAATAAAAAGATTTACTTGGGTTAGGAGATCCACTCTTGGTAAATAAAATAAGAACAAGATTAATTCTTTTTATAACTCAATTAGAATCCACACATAACGGAGGTTCCAATTGAAAAATACATCGTTCAAAGTTTATTAAAATTATATACATAATTATATTATGCCTCTTTTAATCATCCACTAACGCCACCACTTATAAATGGGATCAAGCATTCATTATGCCAAAATCTTGTCTATAACAAATCAAGAACTCCACTTTATAAGGAGAGTTTCTAACACCACCACTTGTAAATAGGTTCAAGTATTCATTGTGTCAATCTATTGTTTACAACAAATCAAGAACTCCACTTTACAAGGAGGGTTTCTAAATTGATTGGAAACAAAATACAATACGTATAATGACCACTTGAAAATATATCATTTAAGCACAAGAGAGAAATTAATCTAATCTTATTTCTTTACCAAGAGTTTCACTCTTTCACCCAAGTAAAATGAAACTTAGTTACTCATAGATAAGAAGAAAGACAAGAGAGAAGAAGAAGAAGAAAAATATGCCTTTAATTTAGAACAAAGAAAAATTACTACAAGAAAACCTAGTAACAAACTAGCATCATTTTGCTACCTAACACCTTCAATGATCTACCAAGGCCCCATTTTATAGAGGATTAGAGATACAAAATGACAAAGAAGCTGAGTCATTAGTGAGTGGATGAGTGGAAAATGAGTGGAAAATACCAAATGACTTTTGGTGAGTGAAAAATTATGGAGATTCCTTGTCTCAAAAATCATTTAGCTCTGAAGTCATTGAATGCGTCAGAATAAGCAAATGTGATCTTCATCAAAGCTATAGGGTTTGATATTGGCTTCAAAATGGATACCAGAATCACCTCATTTGGCCACCTATAGCCTAAGATATGGGCCAATTATTGTAGAGTGTTCAAGCCCAGTTCTAGCACCTCTGTTTTGATTTTCAAGCCCAGTATCACCTATTAGACCTCCGATTCTTGAAAAGTGTTCAACATGAAAGTTGTAGATATAGGTATCAACTATTCATCATCAATATTTCAGCCCATTTGACAACCTCTAGCCCTAAATATGTCATGAACCATATACATAGGTCAAGCTATTAGGATCAGCACCCTAGTTCTTGCTTCAACTCCAATTTGAGTTATCTAAATGTGTGATTTGGCCTTTGAGATCTTCATGAAAGTTGTAGCCAATTGTCTTAGATTTTCTACAAGACCAAAATTACATCAATTAGATATTTAAAACTCAAGTTATAGCCATTTTACTAAACACTGCCAAAAAAATAAATTAAGGCTAATTCATGCAATAATTCTTTCAATGATCCAATAAGGTCCAATATCATAAAATGTGTCAAAACCAACTAAATTAAGCTTAATTGAACCTTAAGAAACCTAGTGAGAGGTTTATAAAATGTATAAAATACAGTGTTATCAAATTTTTTCACACTTAACTTTTGCACTCCTGGGCAAAACACAAGAAACAAAAACTAGGAAACAAAGAAAAATGACACAAACTCAAAAATTAAAAAATCTAAAGGATTAAATGAATCAAGAAGAGCAACTAGACATTCAAGGGATCAAAACATTCATGAGGTAACATTTCTTCACATCTCAAACTAACAAGCAAGAAAACTTTAGTTGAAAAGAATGAATCAAGAATGATAGATCCTCACAGAATTCACTCTCAATCTCTCAAGTGTTTAAAAGGTAGGTATTTCACTCAATTCAACCTATGAAAATTACACTCCCATAAGCTTGCTTATCTTCTACTTCTCCACTACTCAGAACACATGCACACACAAATCATGAGGACTTTATTTAAGGTTGTAATAGAGTCAAGGTAAAGGAGAATGTAATATGGATATGACAAGTTAAATACCAAAAAGAATAAAAGAACATGAAAGTTGAGTTCAATTAACAAGCATGAAAGTTCATCCCAATTCCACCTAATACAAATTCCCTTTACATATTCTTTTCCTTTTCTTTATTGCCTTGTTGACCCTCTTTTTCTTTTTACATTTTTTTATTTTGATTTTTGATTTTTTTGATTTTTTTTATTTTTTATTTTACAAAAAGAACATCATATATACATTTTTTTTAACCATTCTGCACACACACCCCCACACTTGTTCAAGAACTCATCCAATAACAAAGCCAATGCACTCTTATTCCCTGAGGTCAGGTAAGAACATATTTTTTCATTTAAGGCACATAATGAGTTCGAAACAAATAATGGTCAAATAAGTTCAAAGGGGTTAAGCAAGGGGAAATAGGCCATTTCTAATGCTTTACGTTGGCAGGAATCAGAGAATTTCCAAGAAGTCATAAGAGTGCTTGATATCATATTGAGACAATATACTGTTAAGCAAGGCTGGCTATTTGATTAAAGTAGCTATTTCAAGAAAAATACCTCAATCATGTTTATGTATGCATGTGAAAATGTAGCCTAAAAAAGAATCAAAGCAAGTTCTAGAGTAACAATTCCATAAGTGAAAAAAAATCACACAAGAAAGAAGAGAATGGTACAGATGTTCAATCTATTCATCGATAGGCTCAAAACCTCAAAAGGCATATATCCATCATTCTCAATCTATCAATTCAACATCTATAACCAAATATGTGATTTTTAAAAAGGAAGACAATTTACTCAATCATGCAAATTTCCCTGAATCCATTTGCTACTTCTACACAAAATAGTTACTACTCCAATCTAGATGCATCTCAAGAGTAAAATTACTTCCAGAGCAAAATTTACTCCTTACTTTGTCATCCTTAATTGATTTAGCTGTTAGTAAACACGATAAACATATTAATAAACACACTTCCTAATTTTTTTTCAAGCATTTTTTTTACACAATTATTCATACAACTATCCTTTCCCCAAACCAGATCACAACACTGTCCTCAATGTTAAAAATTAAATCCAGACTGAAGAAATAATCATCAATATACATCAAAAAAATTATTGGGACAAAATTAAACAAAGTAATGGAGAGAAGTCACATACTCAAAATGCTTAGTTGAGAAGAGAATAATTACATCTTGACAATGGTTAGCAATGACAAAAATAAAAAGAAAATAAAATGAAATAAACAAGCATGCAAACAAATTTTTTTTTGATTCTTTTGTTTTATATTTTTTTTTGCCAACACTCTTTACATCCCCATACAAAGACTCTGAAATTTGGGAGGCACTTAAGCTGACTCAATAAAAACATGAAATACTAAAAACTTACCTCAGCTTTGGTAGACAAGATCGTCTACCAAAGTCTCTGCTACATCTAGATCCTTCAACTCAAGTTATAGCTTCAACTACTGACCATTTACCTTCTTCCAAAATTAATTTTATAAGAACAGACCAAGGGACAAATACCTTTTTTTATCATCAATACTCCAACCTTTCTTAGGCAACTCCTTAAACTTTGGTTGCCATGCCTGAGTGTCATGATCTTGAGTTCTATAAAAAATAGTAGAAATATCAACTACATCAGAGGGATTACTGATAGAATCAAACTCAGAATTAACAAGAAAATTCTCAAGGGGATCAAAATCATAAGTTGTAGAAACTCCCCTATCTATGATTGAGTCAATCATGTATGTCTGGTGACCCTCGTCATCATTTTCTGGCTTAACAAGACTTTTTGTCACCTCAGGTTCCTTGGGTAGCTTAGCATCACTGCTATCTTGATTCTTTTCCACATCCTCTAGTTCATTCACACTCAAGGAGTTTATCACTTTGGACATTTGGCTCCTTATCTCCTTGCTTTCTTCAACAACCTTTTCATTCCTAAGGGTTATCACTGACTTGACTTGATCTATTTGTTAGTTTTCTAAATTACCATCATTTAAACTATAGTGACCATTGGGATTTAGTTGAGGTTGAGAAGGAAATTTTCCTTTCTCATGAATGGTGAGTGCAAAAGAAAGTTTAGCAAGAGTATCTTTTATATCAATCATGGTTTGAGTATTTTGATTAATAATGACATCTTGCTTTTCCATGAATGCATGCAATATTTCTTCAAGGTTATTCCTGTATGGTGGGACAAAAATTGCATATCCTTGAGAATTTTGAGAGCCTTGTTGTGCCTGAAGAGGTGGTGGTTGCATGAATTGTGCTTGATTATTATTCCTTCAACTGAAGTTCAGGTGATTTCTCCATCCCAGATTGTATGAATCTAGCTTAAATCTAAAATTATTAGCATTGAGTGGAAAGATAAAACATGACGAACTAGAATTTTGAGGTTGTTGCAAATACTCATGCATGGTTCGCAACGATTGATTTTCATGTTCAACATGCACACTTTCATTTCCAGCCATTTTGTTTGATGTGTGTGATTGTGATTCAAACAAATAAATGTGTAAAGTATCAGGATTAATTTTAACCAAACCACCAGAATTTAAATCACGATATCAATTAAGCATAAACAAGTAACTTAAAATATAAAATAAAATATACAAGCTAGCAGTATAAATTGTGCATTAAATATTAACAAAGATGTGGTATAAACCAACCACCAATTAAGTTAATAAGCAAAAAAATTAAAATGTTAGAAGCAGATAAATTAAAAGGTCAGATAGCTGATAAAGTAAAAAGTTAGATGGTTAGTAAGAGAGTTAGTAAGTTAGTAAACAAAAAATGACAAAAAATAAATAACAAAAAAATAATAAATAACAGAAGATAAATACAGAAAATAAAGTACAAAAAATAATATACAAAAATAAAGTGCAAAAAGTAAATTTAAATTATGAAAACCAGAGAATCGACAAGCCAATTTTTTGCTCCGACGAGAGAGAAGAGAAGAAGAAAGATTATTTCATTAATGATTAAAGATTACAGAGAAATTAGGGATAGTTTCCCCCACTACGTTAGTACGTTAGTAAGTACCAAAAAAAATTAAAAGAGTAGAATATATATACAAAATATTTACACCATAAATTTGTTCTTCAAATCAAGCCCCCAGCAACGGTGCCAAAAACTTGATGCAGGATTAAAAGCTGCATTGCTAATCCAAGTGCAGGTTATCTCAAGTAATAAATTCTCATTGAGTCCGAGGTCGAACCACAGAGACTTGATGAAGAAAAATTAATTAAGATAAAATAAATATTTTGTCGCAACAAATAAAAAAGATTTACTTGGGTTAGGAGATCCACTCTTGGTAAATAAAATAAGAACAAGATTAATTCTTTTTATAACTCAATTAGAATCCACTCATAAAGGAGGTTCCAATTGAAAAATACATCATTCAAAGTTTATTAAAAATTATATACGTAATTATATTATGTCTCCTTTAATCATCCACGAACGCCTTACTTATAAATGGGATCAAACATTCATTGTGCCAAAATCTTGTCTACAATAAATCAAGAACTCCACTTTATAAGGAGAGTTTCTAACACCACCACTTATAAATAGGTTCAAGCATTCATTGTATTAATCTCTTGTCTACAACAAATCAAGAACTCCACTTTACAAGGAGGGTTTCTAAATTGATTGGAAACAAAATACAATACGTATAATGACCACTTGAAAATATAACATTTAAGCACAAGAGAGAAATTAATCTAATCTTATTTCTTTACCAAGAGCTTCACTCTTTCACCCAAGTAAAATGAAACTTAGTTACTCATAGATAAGAAGAAAGAAAGAGAGAAGAAGAAGAAGAAAAACATGACTTCAATTTAGAACAAAGGAAAATTACTACAAGAAAACCTAGTAATAAACTAGCATCATTTTGCTACCTAACACCTTCAATGATCTATCAAGGCCCCCTTTTATAGAGGATTAGAGATACAAAATGACAAAGAGGCTGAGTCATTAGTGAGTGGTTGAGTGGAAAATGAGTGAAAAATGCCAAATGACTTTTGGTGAGTGGAAAATTATGGAGATTCCTTATCTCCGAAATCATTTAGCTCTGAAGTCATTGAATGCGTCAGAATAACCAAATGTGATCTTCATTAAAGTTGTAGGGCTTGATCTTGGCTTTAAAATGGACACTAGAATCACCTCATTTGGCCACCTATAGCCTAAGGTATGGGCCAATTACTGCAGAGTATTCAAGCCCAATTCCAGCACCTCTGTTCTGACTTACAAGCCCAGTATTACCTACTAGACCTCCGATTCTTGAAAAGTGTTCAACATGAAAGTCGTAGATATAGGTCTCAACTATTCATTATCAAAATTTCAACCTATTTAAAAACCTCTAGCCCGAAATATGTCATGAACAGTATACATAGGTCAAGCTATCAGGATCAGTACACTAGTTCTTACTTCAACTCCAATTTGAGTTATTCAAATGTGTGATTTGGCCTTTGAGATCTTCATGAAAGTTGTAGAAAATTGTCTTAGATTTTCTACAAGACCAAAATCACATCAATTAGATATTTATAACTCAAGTTATAGCCATTTTACTGAACACTGCCAAAAAGATAAATTAAGGCTAATTCATGTAATAATTCTTTCAATGATCCAATAAGGTCCAATATTATAAAATGTGTTAAAAATAACTAAATTAAGATTAATTAAACGTTAAGAAACCTAGTGAGAAGTTTATAAAATGTATAAAATACAGTGTTATCAATAGGTTGTGCATCTGAATTGCAACAACAAGTGACAGTGAATAGAGCAAATGCAAACACACGGGCAAATCAAGCTTGTATGATGTTTTAGGTCAATAATGAATTTGCCAAGTTCCTTGACTATTGTCATTAAGTGAATTTAATCCCTATGCATCTTCAAAGGCATCTTTTTGTATTATTGTATTAGTCTATATTAATGGTACACAATCGTCACACCTACACCTTATTACTATGAAGGTTAGAGACTCTGTTCTTATAACTGTGCATTTATGCAGATATTCATCCCTACATGCGAAGACAACACTTGTACCTAATTGTGAACACCTAATTTGTTTAAGGCATTTTGTAAAATAAAAAAAAAGAAAAGGAGAAAAAACAAGAAAAATAAAATAGGAAATAAAGAAAAGACTCAGCTTTCACCTATTGACCCATTATCCAACCCATGACCCAATTTTTAACCCATGACCCAATTTTCATCCTACCTATGACCCATTAACCCATAACCTGACCCTTTGACCCATTATCCATTTCATAACCCATATGTCATTAAACTTATCTTGAACAAACTCACCTTAAAACAAACCCATCCTAAAACAAACCATCCATAAACCATAACTTATCATTAACCTCATCCTAAACTAACCACAACTCATCCTAAATAGGTTACAACTTATCATCCTAAACAAATCCTCATCACACTTCAACTTAAATACTTCAGCCTAATTCTTCCTATAAAAACACATAACCCACTTCACCTTAAGATCACTTTTTTTAGCCTTGAGTCTTGAACACACACAGACTTTTCAGCCTTGACACATACACCCAAGCCATATTTACTTTTCTCATCTTCACCTACTGCTTCACGTTCACCTTCTACTTCACTCACACCATGACTTCTTATTCACCTTCAACAACCCATACACAGCCCATAACCCACCTTCATAATTAATCTCAAGCATCCCCCCGTTGAATCTTCAAAAATCCATTCCACTACCTACTCCATGTACAGTCCAACCATCATAACCTTTAACCACCATAACACCACCATTGTGACCCACTATTAAGCCAAGCCTTAAACCAGCACCACTCAATTAAAAAACCACCCAACCAGCCACCTAACACCAACAGAACCAGGAGCCGCGCGTTACCCAATTGGCCAGACTAGGACCAAATCTATCTCGCACCGTACATCACCACTCCAGCGTCTGACCCGTCGTCCAACAACCATCACAATCGCACGAACCAGAGCCCGTGCTGCCACGCCCTTATACCGTCGTTCACTGACGATTCGCCATCCAGATCTAGTCACCGTGCTCCACCGTCGAATGGGCAGAACCGCAACTCTGTGTCGCACAAGTCGCTCCGCCGAACCTCAGTCGTCGTTACCCGCAACCAAGCCCGTCGATCTGCCACCCAATGACCAGATCCGAGTCGCACCGCTCGAACCACCCAATCATGCTATTCTGTCGGAGAAACCCAAAGCTGACCACCATCACACCTATCCCAGCAAAAACAAAAAAAATAAAAAATAGGCCCCTGCTCTTTGTTTCACTTTCTTCGTAAGTTACTGTGTGTTTTTTTATTTTTTTTTATTTTTTGGTTTAGGTTAATGGGCTCATTGGGCTGAAAAATCAAAATAAAAAATCTAAAAAGGAAGATAAGTAAAAAATGATAAGAATGAAAATATAAAAATATATAAAATAATTTAAACCTTTTTTTAAGAATAAAATAGGATTAACTGAGTTGTGACAGCCTGTTAATTCTGTAAATTTTATAATTATCTGAGTTGTGACAATTTGATGATTCAAAATTTATTTAGGAAAAAAAATCAAATGAATTTTTGAACCCCTTTTTTAGAAAAAAATAAATTAGGATTATTTGAGTTGTGACAGCTTGTTAATCCTATAATTTTTGTAATCATCCGAATTGTGACAACTTGATGATTCAAATTTTATTATTATTATTATTATTATTATTATTATTATTATTATTATTATATTATTATTATTATTATTATTATTATTATTATTATTTTTTGTCCTCAAATTTTTTATAAAATAAATCACTAATCGATAAAGACTCAACTTTTTTTAAAAATAATTTTTTTAATAAACTTGATGAGCAATGGGTGACGTCTCAAGCGTGACACCGAGCTTCACCTATTCGAATGTTAATAGGAATAACTGAGTCGCGACGACTTGTTAATTCAAACTTTGAAAAATCAAAAATTAATTTTTTTTAATTATAATCAACTAACTCACAATTATTTTCTAAAGAACTACGTGACTTTGAATTTCTCATTGCACTCGGGTATATATAGGAGCGAAACTTCTATTCAGTCAAGCCAAAAATTAAATTTTCATACATTATTTATTTTTTAGTGTTTTTTTTAATAAAAAGGTTGAAACGAATATATTTTGAGTTTATCAATTTTACACAGTTGACTTATGGTACCGTCTCAGTGGAGGAATCACCCAAATTTTTCATGAAACAACCAATGGGGACAAAGAGCTCAACAGCCACCTTATCAATCACCTTATGTTTCACCAAGTCAAGACAAACCATCACCATTGGAGGCAGCCTTAGAGAAGCTTACACAACAAACATCCTCTTTTGTGCAACAAACAATAAGTTTCATGACTGAGACAAAAGCAAATTTCAAGAAATAAGAGGCAAGTATCCAAAATTTGGAAGCACAAGTTGGACAACTCTCAAGGCAACTATCTGAACGACCACCTGGTAGCCTACCTAGTGATACGGTGACAAGTTCGAAAGAGCACTGTAAAGCTATCACTTTGAGGAGTGGAAAGGTGGTAAAAGGGGGAAATACCAGTGCAAGAGAAGAGGTGGTGCTAGAGGAACAAGAAGACAAGTAAGCCAAGAAGGATGAAGAAGAAGTAAATCAGAAGGACAATAAGGCTATGGAAAAAGGGAAGAAACAAGTTGAAGGATATGATTTGACCACAAATCCATACTTCAAAATCCCTTATCCTCAAAGGTTGAATAAGCAAGAGAAGGAAAAACACTTTGAGAGATTCTTAGAAATATTTAAGAAGCTCCAAATCAACATAGCTTTTACAAAAGCCTTAGAGCAAATGCCAACATATGCAAAGTTTATGAAGGAGCTCCTGTCTAACAAAAGAAAGCTCAAGTATGGTGAAAAGGTGATGTTAACAGAAGAATGCAGTGCTATTCTCCAAAGGAAGCTTTCATCAAAACTAAAAGATCTGGGCAGTTTCACCATTCTTTGTCATATAGGGAATTTGATGATTAGAAAAACCTTGTGTGACTTGGGAGCAAGTATAAACTTGATGCCTCTTTCTATTTTTAATAAATTAGGCATTGGACAAGTGAAGCCCACTATGATTTCATTGCAACTAGCTGACAGGTCGATCAAGCATCCATATGGAGTGGTTGAAGATATACTTATGAAGGTTGAGAAATTCATTTTTCCCGCAGATTTTGTGGTGCTTGACATGGAGGAAGATGTAGATATCCCATTGATCCTTGGGAGACCATTCTTAGCTACGGGGAGAGCTCTTATTGATGTGTAGCAAGGCGAACTTATGTTGAGGGTGCATGATGAGAAAGTTACCTTTAATGTCTTTGAATCTATAAAATATCCAACTGAAAAAGAAACGTGTTTGAGAATGGATGTTATTGTTTGAGAATGGATGTTATTGAAGCTTTGACGTCAGAGACTTTTAATATGAGCACTCCTAGTGAGCCACTAGCTACCATAATTTCTCATGATGAGTCCCTAGAAGAGGAAGATTTAGATGAAGAAAAGCAAAAACTTGTGAGGTTGCTGGAAGCACAACCTTTCCTTTACCAAAATGAAGAGCCAAAGGCAGAGGATTTGAGAAAGGAAGAGAAAGATATGCCTATTAAGCCAGAATTGAAGCCTCTTCCCTCCCACCTTAAATATGTTTTCCTTGATGAAAAGGACGCATGTCCAGTCATTATTAGCAATGAATTGAATAAGGTAGAGGAAGAGAAATTATTGAGGGTTTTACGGGAACATAAGACAGTAATAGGATGAAGCATTTCAGATTTGAAAGGTCTTAGTCCAGCCTTCTGCATACATAAAATCCTCATGGAAGAGAATTTCAAGCCGGTTGTGCAACCTCAAAGACGACTGAATCCAACCATGAAAGAGGTTGTTCGAAAGGAAGTAGTGAAATTGCTTAATGTTGGTCTTATATACCCTATTTCTGACAGTGCTTGGGTGAGTCCGATACAAGTGGTCCCAAAGAAAGGGGGAATCACAATTGTGAAGAATGGTATCAAAGCCAAACTCCAGTCTGAGATTCAAGGTGAATGGTCAAAGGTTGAAGCTATATCTGGGAGGAGAATTGGACCACACCAACGAGTCCATTAACTTGAAGGATCCTTAACTTGCTACAGCACGTCAGGCTCGGGACGTTAAACAAGCGCTCTTGGAAGGCAACCCAAGCTTAGTTTTATATTACTTTCTGTTTTTCTTTTTACACTTTCTTTTTCTTTTTCATTTCTATTATTCATTGCTTATTAGAATGATTGAAAATCAGGAAAAAGAGAGCTTAATGGACATGTTACAGAAAAAAGGCAGATTGTCAGCAGTATCAGCATACCTATAGCGTCTAGACGCTTCATCTTAAGCGCCTAGGCACCCAAGCATCTACAGGTAAGTTCTTCTCTGCCACAATAGCATCTAGACGCTGTATACGAAGTGCCTAAGTGCTTAGTAAAACACAAAAAAAGAAAGTGGAAAATACAAATCTGCGTTTTATAACGCAGACCCCCCATTTCCCTCCCTACTCTTTCACCCTCTTTTCTTCCTTCCTCTCTCCCTCTCCCTTTAGTTCTCTCTACCGTAACCCACCCACAAACCCTCTCTTTATTTATCACTCATTTTCTCTCTTTCTCTCACGTATTTACCCTCTACACCCTCACTCTCTCACACATCTCTTTTGTTCTTTCACATATGGTCTTCTCACTTTAGCACGCGTGCATTTTTTATTCCCTACAATCCAGGTGAGTTATCTCTACTTCTCCCCTCTTGATGCTTTATTTTCTAATCTTTTAATTTTATTTGATTATGCTAAAATGTGCATACTTTGAGTTGGGGAAAATGAATACATACCATATCCTGCAAATGAGTGCTTCATGTTTGGGGTTTCTGACGATGAAATGTTGTTTATTTAACTTTTGAACTTCATGTTACATGGGTGATTTTGATTATAGATAAATTCCAGTTTTGGGTGAATTGACATGGTTTCTGCTTCTATTGGTATACTCTATTTCTAGCTTTAGGTCAGTTCTGCTTTCATTGCGATTAATGGAATTGTGCATACCTTTATGGGGCAGGAGCATATTCATTGCTATCCATAGTGATGCACTCTGCATTTTCTGCATGTTCTGATTTATTCTGAAACTTTGGATTATACACTCAGGTTGTTTATGTTTCATGTGCAGATTCATGGAACCCAAGCTCCACCCCAAGAGAAAACGTGGTCCACAACCTGAGAGCTCACGCTAACAGGCGTTGTTCAACGTTGACCTCTTTCTCTGTGAGGAGAATGAGAAATGCCTCACTGATATCTTCTGTAATTTGGGATTTGTGCCAGAACGAGGTATCCTTTGAAGGACCGTGACTGTGATAAGATTTTTCATCAAATCCTAAGGAGGAATTAGTCAAAGCTTTGCAAGTTGCCGATCGATGGTTAACCTCCATAGTCTGCAAATTCTATGCAAATAAATATGAGTCATATGTCCAGGGCCATTGCATTATTTTTTATTCACAAACTCTCGATCGTTTTCTTGAGACACCAGAGGCAGTGGGCGATTGCGAGGACACAAAGTTGAAGAATGAGGCATTAAACCCCGATTTAGTTTTGTGGACTCTATGCCGGCCGAGTGCACACTGGGAACTTGATGCCCAAAACTATCCTAAATACTTGAAGGAGTCTGACTTGCTCCCAATTCCCAAAGCTTGGTGCACTTTTTTTGAAGCTAAATTCTTCCCCAACTCTCACCATCAGAAGGTGACAAGAGACCAGGCATTACTAATTTTTGCTATTGTTACTGGAAGATCAGTGGATGTGGGTTTACTGATTTCCCGTAACATCAAAACTCTAGCCTAGAGTAAGACCCGATGGTCTCGGTTATGGTACCCCAGTCTTATCACGCAGTTATGTAGGGCAACTAGGGTTGAGGTCACTGGAGATGTCTCAATCAGGCCAGCTCCAGCTGTGGACGTGGCCATGATCAACCGCTATTTGTAATAGGATGACCCTACTCAGATTCGTCCAGCAACCTAAGCCCGTGCAGCTAAGCCACCGCGTCTAATCCTTGCGACTCCCTCCAGTGGAGTAGAGAGACACATTCGACGTCTTGAGCGATATATTATTCAATCCAACCAGGTATTTGAAGGGATGCTGCGGAACCTGGCTAGCCAGCTGAATGTCAATCCAGATGCTTTAGGTAGCATCCCACTTCCTGCGGAGGACTCATAGAGCGAGGGTGGAGTTAGCACTGATGAGGTCGAGAGTGAGAGCATCGATGATTGATTGCCCCTGCACAACTCTCATTCACAGTGATCTACGAGGGGGAGTTTCTCTTTTCATTTTCTTTTGTTTTGCATTTTCATTTCTAGAGTTAATTTCATTAGTTTCATTCTTAAACTTTTTGCATTGCAATAGTTCCTATTTTTTGTTCACTTCTAAAGTGCTTGGGGATAAGCACGAGAATAAGTTTGGGGAAGGATCTGTTTTCATGCCATAAACATCACTCTTTTGACCTTCCCCTATTTTTGGTTTGAAAAAAAAAGTTGCCAATCATGAAGAAGGAGCAAGATAACTAAGGAAATAGCTTTGAGTAAGCTCCTCTTCACCATAGTTTCGAGGGTAGAGTAACTTCTATGTATCATTTACATGTAAGTGAGAACCTAAAGTGAGTTTTGAGCCTTAATGCATGAGGGGGATACATCCACCCACTCATTTCGATGTGATTGTGTGCATTTCACTCATATTAACACTTTTCAGAACTTGTTTTTTCTCCTTTTGAAATTGTTGGCATGTGTGCGCTCATGAGGCATGATTGAGGCATTGTTTGTTTGATAGCCTGCTGGTCAAAAAGCCACACCCTATACAAATTTTCCCTAGTGCAGCCCCTTGAGCCTGATTACCATTCTATTTTGTTTAGCTAAATACAACCTTTAAGCGTAAAACCATGAAAATAACTAACCAAAGGAGTCAATAGACTGTTGTTGATTTCGGGTTAAAAAGAGTGCAAAGGTTGACATTAGGGAATGATGAGTTAAATTATTTATATTGTGAAAGAGGTTGTCAAATTCTTAAAAAAAAAAAAAAAAAAAAAAAATGAATCTAAATAAATGTGGTTATGGGGTATGAAAGATGAAGCAAAAAGGGGTTTGTGTTAGTTCATTGGGTTTTTTGAGAAAATTTAGATCTTTTTTAGTCTATAACTCTTTTGGTTGAACCTAAATATTCCCTATATTTATTCCACCCCTCTCCTTAGCCCAATTACAACCCTAAATAAAAGACCTCATGACTTGTGGTATGCGTGCATGTTGATGATGGATTGAAAATACAAACCCAAACACTTGAGTGAAGTGAGCAAATTTCCTAAATCTGTTCACATGTGAATTTGTGTGCATGTAAAGTTACTCTGCTCTTGGTGTTGTGGTGTTTGAGAAAAGCAATTCTTTGAGCTATTTTGCAACATTAGTTTTTGTCTCTTTTCCCGAGGACGTGGCAAAGTTTAAGTTTGGGGGGTGATGAGCACGCAAAAGATATGGTTTTATGTCTCGAAATCTTGAATTATTTCCCTTGAATTTACTCTTTTTACTGCTTATTTCTCAAGTATCTTGCAAAGTTTGATTTAGTTTTGTAATTGAGAATACTTGAGCTAAAAGAAGTAGAATCCTCACCACTTTGATGTATTTTTGTAGGGAAGCATCTAATGATGGAAGAGATTGATTATTGGAGGCAAATGCAAGGAATTTTGGCTGTCAGATCAGCACCTAGACGCCCTGGATGAAGCGTCTAGGCGCCCAAACCCATAGCAGACCATTCCTCTCTGGACGTCTAGCGTCTAAGCGCTCCAGATGAAGCGCCTAGGCACTTAGACTTAGCACAAGCCTGCATTCTGGACGTTCAGCGTCTAGGTGCTCTAGACGCAGTGCCTAGGCGCTTCAGACGCAGCGCCTAGGCGCTCCAGACGCAGCGCCTAGGCGCTCCAGACGCAGCGCCTAGGCGCTTCAGACACAGTGCCTAGGCGCTCCAGACGCAGCGCCTAGGCGCCCATACTAGAATATAAATACATATTTTCTGACCTAATTAAAAAGGACAACCGTCAGAAATATCAGAATAAAAGGACGAATTAACCTTGGGAAGCATGAAAGAGGCTGCTCAACCACCAAGAAAAAGGGGAACTTCTCCAAATCATCAAGAATGACTAGGGTGTTCTCTTTTCTTCTTGTAGTTTCCTACATTTGCTTCATGAACTGCTAAGTTCCTTTGGTTAGGGTGATGGAACTTTCTCTTCTTATGATGTAATGACATTTTGATATTAATTCAAGTCTTTCTTTCATGGTTTAGTGATTGGACCTATTTTATTTGCTTGATAATTGTTGTGGAAAAGTTATTCATACAATTATTGACTTGAAGAATCCATACAAAATTGGGAAATGGAGTATGGGTTATGCTTCTTGGTCTAATTGCCATGCTTGTGGATATCTAGGAATAGAATGTCCTGAGTATGCGATTTCGATGAATTCATGAGATGTTAATCCTTTTTCTCATAGATTTTAATTAAGGAATTAATTAATTTTTGTGATGTAAGAGATGTTTATATCTCAAGGAATTGAATGTGAGCTACACTACAGAATTTAGTTGTAAACTGAATGAAAGAATGATTTGAACCAAATCAATAGTCATTAGTCAGAGGTTGATTAAGTGAAATCAAACCCTAACCGATTTTATCTCTTTGATTTTCCCAACCTAATCGTTGTTGTGAATTTATTTCTTTCAAGTAGTTTTGATTCAATTTATTTTTCCTATTGAACAAAACTCTATCCAATTTTGATTGTGACTAAGTAGTGAAATTAGTGAAGATATTTGTGTTAATCTCAATCCTCGTGGGAACGATATCTACTTCTATATTACTTATACGAACCACTACACTTGCTGGTGCGTTAACATGATGCTAACATTTGGAAATATGACACTAGAACTTAATATTTTCAATATGTGCAAGCAACCACAAGAAGTCCATGATGAATTATTTTATTCATTTAATAATCTTCTAATTGGGATTCTTAAGGTTTAATTAGGCTTAATTAAGTTAGTTTTGTCATATTTTATGATATTAGGCCTACTTGGACCATTGGAGGAATTATTGAATGAATTGGTATTAATTTGTCTATTTAGTAGTATTCAGTAAATTAGTTATAATCTGAGTTATAAATATTTGATTGATGTGATTTTGGTCATGTAGAAAAGTTAAGATAATTCTCTACAAGTTTCATGAAGACCTCAAGAGAGGAATCACATGTTTGGATAATTAAAATTGAAGTGAAAATAAGAGTCAGAATTTTGATCCTAGCAGCTTGACCTATGTGCACTTATTAACTCATTTCTTGAGCTATAGGAGTTCAATTAACTCCAAACCTAGCCCAAATGAAATATAAGACTCAAATCTACAATTTTTATGAGAACACAAGAGCATATTCAGATGTCTAGTAGGTCATATTGGGCTTAGAAGTTAGAATAGAGGTGTTGTTGTTGAAACCCGAATACTATACAAAGATTGAGCCATATCTTGAGCTGTAGGGGTCAGATTGTGATCAAACTAATGGCATTAGAAAGCTGAGACAAAACCCTTAAACTTTCATGATACCACTTACGCAATAAGTGACGTTATGATAGAGTTATAATCATGTGAAGACAACTGAATTGATTGAGCGGAGAGACAAACATGGCAATAATTTTTCACTCATCCACCAACTCATTAAACAATTCCCTTGTCAGTGTGTGCCCTTCATGCTCTATAAAATGCACCATGGGTTGCTCATTAGAATCATCTTGGTTTAGAGATCAAGATCATTTTCTTATATTATTTGTTTCTCTTGTTGTAGTTTTCTTTTGTTCTAAATAGAAGTTATGTTCATCTTCTTATTCTTCTCTCTTTATTTCCTCTTGTTTATGATTAACTAATTCTCATTTTACTTGGGTGAAAGGGTGAAGCTTTTGATAATGAAATAAAGTTAGATTAATCTCTTTCTTGTGCTTGAATGATATATTTTCAAGTGGTCATTATATATGTTATATTTTGTTCCCAATCAATTTAGAAACTCTCTTTGTAAAGTGGAGATCTTAATTTGTTGTAGACAAGAGTTTGGCACAATGAATGCTTGAACCCATTTATTAGTATTGGCATTAGAAACTCTCTTTATAAAGTGAAGATCTTGATTTGTTGTAGACAAGAGTTTAACACAATAAATGCTTGAACTCATTTACAAGTATTGGCGTTACTGGATAATTAAAGCAACCATAATATAACTACATATATAATTTTAAAAAAACTTTGAATGTTGTATTTTTCGATTAAAATTTTCGTTATGCGTGGATTCTAATTGAGTTATAAAAAGAAATAATATTGACTTTAATTTATATACCAAAAGTGGATCTCTTAGCCCAAGCAAATCCTTTATAATTGTGAACAAGTTTTATCACCTTTATTATTGTGATAATCCTTTTCTTACCTCAAAGAATTTTTTTTTATCAATTTCCTGTGAATCGACCTCGAACTCTTGAGAATTTATTACTTGAGATAACCTGCACTTGAGTTTGCAATAATACAAAATTTGCATCACTTAACACTGAATATGTAGTCCACTATGTCTTATTTTTTGTCCAGTTATTCTTGCTTCCATCGCCTGAGATCCTTCAAGCCATGAACATTTATTAAATTAAATGTCCCAAGCAAGGTGCCCCTTGCCTTCTTCAGTTGCACCTCAACTCCTCAAGATCTACTCAGACAAAACCTCCAAGACAATATCACTCATTCTTTATGATGATCAATGAAACCTTAAACACGTAGCAAAGTAGTATTACTTCTTCTTTCTCTTTATGTTCGACTCTTTGTCTATTAACACTTTTTACTAATTAATTATGTTTTTAGTCTTTTATTTTGTAAAATTATAATTATTTAGTGAGAAGTGTCAATAAGCAAATGAGACTGAAATAGAAAAATTCAAACCCGAATTTAATTTGACCCGACGTAGCTCGGGCCAAAATTAGGCTTGCCCACATTAACTCGAATTTTAATTACTTTTTTTAATTTAATAATATACACCAAAAAGGAAATTATTATTTTTTTAGTTTGAAAATTTAAAACTCAATTAACAATTAAATTAGTTATCTAATATATTTAACATTAATTAAAAACTAAGTAACTTAAATATTTTATTAATACAAAAAAAAAAAAAAAATTAATATTTTAGTCCCATAGACATCCAATGGCAACACAATGCCGTAGGCAAGTTCAGATAAGTGTATTAAAAAAAAAAGTCAAGACACAGCCATTACTGGTTGAGACTGGTAGGTTTCCATCTTCCAACGAGCCATTAGAAAATGACAACGGTAGCAGAAAATATAAATAAATTAAGGTGCTTTCTCTGGTGCACGCGAAAACTATATGCCATCGGTGGCATTTTAACATCATCCAGTAATATTTGTACACCTAAACAAATGGTCAAAGTGATGACTCCATGTCATAGGGACCAATTTGTAATTTATATTTATTGCACTTCTATTATGTCAGGATTATTTTGAAAAATTAATAAACTCAAACCATGAAATTGTAAACCCTATATCCCCAAATTAATAGAACTCCCAAATCGTAAGAACCCTAAATTCCCTTCTTTACCCAGATCATTGCAGACACTGTTCCTTCCCCTCACGGCCGGGCAAACGTTCTCTGTGACAGCCGAACGCTTCCAACTCACCGTCAGCGAAAGCTTCCCTCTGACGCTGGCCAAAGGCTCCCTGTGACGGTGGAGTAATTTTCATGAAGAACTCACTTTTCGTGGAAGAAGGGTCGTGCTCTTAAACGGCTATTTTGTGGAAGAACCTCCATCTTCAATAACACGACACCACCCAAAGCAGCCCCAGCAGTCACATGAGAGGTATTAACTTGACACTCCCTTGCTCTCTATGGCATTCTATTAAGACGCTCTTCTCGCATTCTCCGAAAGTGCTAGGATTTTCATCCACTACTTCTCCGCAATGTAGCCACTATACTATTAATTCTCAACCCTAATTGGGGCTGAAATTAATTGCATGCTTGGATTTGCTTAATTTTTAGGGGAAAATCACTTTTTTTTCTCAAAATCTCTCTTACTAAGATCTTGAACATAAGCTATTATGAATACAAAATAAGTTAACCCAAACAATTCTCTTCTTTGATTGCACTAAACATATTGAATTTGAATTAACCCCTTTTCTAACGTTTTAAATATGAGACAGCAACACCCTTGAAACAACCATTGACTGAGCACCAGAGTGAAGCTAAGAACATACCCCATCCCAAAGCAAACATGCCCTCAAAGATGTCTGCATTCCTCTCCAATCATATGCACAAAAAATAGCAAAGATAGCGTAGAGTGACAGAATTTAGCCTCCTTGATCTTGCAAAAAACAGCCTTTAAAATGTACCAGTAAGAATTGCTCTAGGGTAGAGGGGCACGTTCAATGCTCTAGGGTGAGATTATATTTTGATACCCTGCTAAGTGGGTGTGTTAACTTTATACCACTGGGAAAAATAGAAACAGAGGAAATTCTTTATAGCTATGTAACTAGTATGGGTGAACTTTGGTAAGCCTCGTATATATTGATTCTAAACCATTGTGTACAAGGTCTGGTAAAAAAATGTGTCCATATTTCAAATGCATTTCTTGTATACACAAAAAATGCCTTTTCTGCATACTTTGTTGTGAATAATGTGATATTTGCCTAATCTTCCTTCTCTTTTTAGGCACTATAATGCATTGTACATTTTTGCATTATTTCCATAATGCTTTTGTGCTATATTAGATCACTTATCTTATTCGCTTATTTGTTAATATTATATGTTGATAAAATTTTCTAATGTTATGCTTTGTTTTATGATAGCATTTAGCATCTTATGCTTTAAAGCACTCTGAGGTCTTGTATTCTACAAATGACTAATTACTTACTAATTACTTTAGAGGCTGCATATGTTTGTCTTGATCAACGGTGTTGGTAATATTTGTCTGAGATTTGGGGTTGCATGCTATGATTTGTGTCCTGTGTGCAGGCCATTCATTCCTAGCCATCCTTATTTTATTAGTTAAATTGATCGATTGGAAGGGGGGAAAGGGTGTAGTAATAGTTATTCACTGGGTGGTAGAATGACACTTTTAAAATTCTCATGGGTCAAACTATCGTGGAATTATCTGACTTTTTTATGCATATTTTTTTATCTAAACCTGTCTACTTCACCATTTTATTACCAACATATATCAAGGTCTTGTTCCCTTCTGTGTGTTAATGCTCTATGTTAATTTTGGCTCGCTGTAGTTGCTTGTGGGAATTACTTTTGACTTGTGGTTAAAATGAGTGAGCCTTGCAAGCCAGCAGGATGTTGGTCTTCTTAGTTGTTTAGGCTCTTGTCTTTATTGTAGTGTGAATATATGTCAATTTGACTGGGAGGGTTGCTTGGGAATTATTGGACCTCAAGGTTAGATTCACATGTTCTAATTAAGTTTACAGGTTTACCTAAAAAAAAATCTGGGAAAAATGTTTATGATTTGAATTAATTAATTTTGGTTCTTCTCCCTTGTTATTATTGTTTATGGATGTGAATATTGTGAGTTAGGAAGAGCTGCTTAAAGGGTTGTAATGTACATGCTAATGCATTTTGGACAAGTATAATGACCTATTATAATGTTTTAATTGTATTTGTGTGAGTTGGACATAAAAATGCCTGCAAACTCATGTTTCTTTTCTGCTTGATATGATCTTAGGAAAAATTGCTCATATATGCTGCTATTTCTTCTGTAATGTATTGACACCCTTGCATCATGGATAATAATGCATTGTTTCATATGTATTTATGCCTTTGCTCTATCTGGTACTTCTGTGGATATTGATTTCACTTATGGACTGCCACAAGTCTCTTTTATTTCAAAGAAATGTAATTGACTTTTTCCATTCATTTTACACTTGTATCCCTGTGATTAGTTGCATTCATTCAAAATTAGTGTAACTATGCTTCTGTTCTCATTGATTTTATGACAAACTCATTGTATAATATTTTAACTGGGATGATGATTGATGATGCATCATTTTATTCGAGTTTTTTGAAAGGCAGAAATCATGAGTGACAGTTATTTAAGTGTAATATTAATCTATCATTCTTTGTTAATCATTGCAAGATGATTTTACTGGAATCAAGTCATGCAACTGTAAATTCTTGATTCTATTGTGGATTCTTGCCTTTTTACAGGACTTTGAGCAGAGACTACCATCTGAATCATCACCTGAACCAAAATATCAGCTTTAGAGAATAAGTTTTGCCTGTTTCTGAGACGTGACCTGCACTGAAGTTTTCTTGTTCCTTATGTTTTTGGTTTTATGTGAACGTGTCCTAGATAAAGGTTGCATCACTTCATTGCATAGAGATGGTGTACTATATGTACTAGATTTTAGATTTTTGTCTTTATTATATATGTTATTTGGGCTAGAGAAAATGGTGGTATAAAGAACTTGTGTAAGAAAGTCTTACTATATGATGTTTGAATAGAGTTAGAGACAGTGGTAGTGCAAAAAACTCTCCAAAGTGCATAGAGAATAGAGTAGGCTGCACTTCAAAGGGGGGAAAAAGAGTAGATGTAATAACCTATCATGAAAAAATAAGATAGTAAATTTTAACAAATCCATAATTTTTTATCCATATACTAGTATCTTTTTAAAATATAAACCGTTGATTTTTTTGCACATTGGAGAATAAAGTAAATGTAACAACCTTTTCTGAAAAAAGCCAAATAGAAAATTCTTACAAATTCATAATTTGCTATCTTTATGCTTGTATTCTATTAAAATATAAACTGTTGATTATCTTAATGAATTTAATTTAAACACACTGTTAGTATGAAAATTTATTTATACTATCATCCAATCATACGCTGTCATGTCTTAAAAAGTATAGTAATGTATTATTAGTTGATAGTACAAAAAAACTTTACACTAAAAATATATTAAAATTAAACTCTTAATTAATTATTATCAATCCATGCACTATAGTGGATCTTTATTTTTTTTTTCTAAAAAGCAAGAAAGTGCTGCGAATCTTAACTTCAAATTTTGACCAAATCGTTACTTAGGTAATTTCTATTATTTTTATCATAACGGCATCATGAAAAATTGTCCCTTAATGTTTACAATGCACATCAGATTGACTCAATTACATGCTTAAATGGGAGAAGAGCAAGTTAGAGGGTAAGTATGGATGGAATAAAAGTAGACTTGTCTGCACGCATATATGGCAGCATTAAAGCTAAGGAAAACAAGAATCATACACTGAAATGTAGGGAAATTTCCAGAATAACTGCTAAGCTCTCAACATTAGCACTACATATTCTTTATATTATTTCTTTCTACAGAGAATAAAAGTGAGCTAAAACTGAAAGTGAGAATAAAAGGACAAAAGAAAAAAAAAATTGGTACTGCACAAAGCTTATGTACAAATTGGCCATATGTACAGCTTCACAAGCTAGTTGGACCCTACAGGCATCATTCACAGCTTGTGATATTCTGTAGCTAGGAATCATTTTCTAACGTATCTTGATTCTCACATTCATACATGTGATTAGCTACTTTATGCTTGTCCCCGTGGTCAGTCAATGTACATGCAACCTGATTCCCCAATTTCTGATTCTCACCTTCATCTAGACAAGAAAATTTACTGTAAATCTGACTTGTGCATGTTCTGCTTGAATTTAGTGAAGAAACCTGATTTTGAGAAAATGAGGCCACTTTGGGTTCAACACTGCTTTCCAAGTTAAAATTTTTACTAGGTGGTGCATCTGAAAATTCTGAGGATGAACTAGTAGATTCAGATTTTGCCAATCCTGTATCCTTCTTCCCAATTGGTATCCATTTCCAAAGGCTAGATCCAGAACTGTGGTTTTGTGCATTGTAGTCTGCAAAAAGAAAGTTCTTTCTCTGTTTGAATAACCTCATCACCTAAAAGATTATAAGACACCAGAGATTGCTCCTCAGACATATTTGATTGATTGATGTTCTCACATGGCATTGCCAATGAGCTATCTTGAATGTCTATATTTTCATTCTTCATGTTTGCAATAGTATGGCAGGCACTTTTTTGTGGATCTGATTCCTCCGGATGAAATTGTACACTGTGAACTAATTCAGAAGTTATCTGTTCAACTGTGTTGGTCTGGAACCCAGCCACCAAGCAATGCTTCTTCTTATAAATGATTTGATTGAATTAGCATATAGTGAGGCAGAGGTCCTCTTGGTCCCTTACATTGATCAATCTTCAACTTATTAAGAGGTGGGGGGAAAGAAGTTGCAGATCCATATTTACAGAAGCTAAGTTAATATTGAGACACCGCACTAGTAGGGCAATAATTCTCCAGTTTCCATCAGGCTCAAAACTAAAGAATGAAAGGATGGCACACCTAATAAATAATTAGCATAACTTAACCATCGTCACTTCCAAGTTTCAAGTGTCTTTTGAATATGACAAAAAATAAATAAAAAATAAAATAAAAGAGTACGAGAGCTATATAAAAATGGCAATGCTTTTAAGAATTTAAGTGTAGCCATTAAGAGACTTAAAAGCCTCAACATTGTGAAAGAAATTAACAAATTGCATTAGTTACTCAAAATAAGGGTTAGTCTTATAGATGTCTTTTTTAACCCTTGACCATCATAAAGGCTTCCAGCCAGGTATTGCAAAGAAAGACCAGACCACCTGTTGGAAGTTTTCACCACAGATAAAACATACATGAAACACTTTTCCCCAACTAAAGGAATAAAATTAGTTAATATTAGAATAATGAAAAAACAAGGATAGCAAGAAGATCAGGAATAAGAAGTTTAATAAGATATAGACTGAAATGAGCAACTCCTTCAGATGGGGAGAATATGGCATCATTATGACAATACCGACATGGACTCATGTTCCCTCCCAACACGTAGAAAATCAATGACTCTACCAGCTTTTGGCATTAAGCCTTAAAATCATTCTATAATGAATAATACATTTTTAAAGAGATGTCATTAGAAGGCTAGGAATACATGTTCTATCAATAGGTTAATAGTTTCAATAAAAGAAACATGTAAATTACTTACAGAACTATATTACCATAAGACCAAAAATAAAATGAAAGAAATGCTATAGTGACAAAAATAGTTTACCTACTATCAGAGTTAATCCTTGAAAGAGAAGATTCTTCACAATCCTGGATAAAGGAAATACATTTGAAAGAAAAATAAAGGAGGTAAGAATCAACTGCCTAGCCAAAAAATTACAAAACTCATCGCAAAAATAGGATTATAACTAATTTTTGTGACCTCCAAAGATGTGAATTTTTGTGGTACTAATATTTCACTTGTAGAAGAAATCTCAGACAAAACTTAATGCCAAAACAAAAACAAAACAACTGATACTTACATGCTCGCGTCCATTCAATATGGGGCAATGGTAATATCTTCTACCAGGATTTCTATCAGACCAAGAGGTGGTAATAGTTGCCATCTGACCACAATAGCATATCCTCGCTCCAATTTGTCCATAGCTGTGAGTTCGATATGTGGATGACTGAGAAGACATTCTATCCAATAACCTGAAACTATAAAAACAAATGCAAGTTAAAATATAATGGAATACAAAGATAGTTAAATCAACAAATGTCAATAACATTCAATTATAAAATGACGTATAGAAATAACAAGCTTTCAATTTTCTCTACATGAGCCAGTCTTAAACCAGCTAAAAACAGTGTTAGACCAGTATTAGGCTTGTGCATCAATGATCTCCGTTTTGTTGTGTGCAAGGGTATACAAAGTTTAAGAACACTTAAACTTCATGCACTTCCACAACGACAACCAATAAGAGAATGGGGAAGGATGCTATTCAACCAACCAAGTACATTCATTGACAAAGCCATTCATTATAGTCTTACAACATACAGAATATTGCTTAAAATCAAACGAAGGTACAAAACCAATCCTAATGCTTCTAATACGAAAAAGTTCTGCACATAATAACTATCAATGAAATATCAATAATGGCTATATAAGAACCTCATCAAATAAAGTAGTATTACCAATTCAACTCAGACTTCAAGTTGCAATGAACAACATAATTAAATATGTATAGACATTAAAGGACAATTATCTTGGGTTACTTTTTCTTTGTCAATGGGGAAATCATTATACCTATAACATTGTGCATAAAAACTAGCTAGTTCTAAAAAAAATATACTCATTTACACTGCACAAAGAGAAGTTCTCTTAATTATATTGTGGAATACCACTTGCTAGGTGGTAAGTTTGCAACTTTGCTCAACGACCTTTTCACCACATTAATAATCCTTTTCAGAAACATTAGGCTCTCATGCCCTATTTCATTAACTTGTGATGAGTTTTTTTAAAAAAAAATTAAATTAAATTGTCAAGCAAGCTTAATTCTAAAAGGTGATTGCAGCTTTATCCTTCTCTATTCATTCATCTCAAAAGCATAACCACTCAACCAGGGAGGGTAAAGGAGAAATAAAAAAAAGAAATTGAAAGACAAAGTAAGGAAAATATATACAGAAATATAATATGCAGATGAGGATATAGTTTCACATACATATGAAAGCCATTAATAAAGTGGAAAAGTAAGGTAAATAAATATTTTCCTGATATCTAATGCCTATTCTGGTGAGTCAAAAAGAATAGAGAAAAAAATATACAAACACACACACATAAATATATATGTGTGTGTGTTTGCGCGTGCGAAGGGCTTAAACCTCTGCTACTTTCCTTAAAATTATTTCCCCATTTTGTTCCCTCTCCAACTTAGTGAGCAAATAATACTGAAACATCATTAGAAGTCCTTTCTCAATGCTTCACCTCTTTTGGGTCAATCAAGCAAAATTCACTAAAAAACCATATTTTGCAACACAGGGTCTAGTACATAGTAAACTATTACAAGCGAATGAAAATTTGTAGCTAAGCAAGCGATTTAAAGCTTTCAGGGGTCAAGAGGCTGTAATGAGATTCCATGTTTCCATTTCTTTTTATTTCCTTTTCAGATTCTTCCTAATCAGACAACTAGCTGAACGACCACAATTTGTTCATGTCATGGTTTTTAAAAAAATATTTATATTAGTACTTTCAATATGGCCTATAGCCCACAATATAGCCTACTAAGCCCCGATTACTTTTCCAAACCAATCCATGTCGATTCTTTTAGAAAGATGGAATGGGGAAGAAGCTCATGGAGCAAGCACGCATTTTCTTCAAACTAACAACGTGGGTCAAACTCTATCTTTTGATCTCTCTTATTCTCATATTTACGTTTTTGACTTACATTAGCTAAACTCCTCTAAATTCAAATGTAAAATTAAAAAAAATTATATTAAATTCAATTAAGAAACAAATCAGCAACGCACTTTTGTTGAATTCAACCAACTCAATGGTCCGGGTTTCAAAACCCAGCTCAATAATCTGTAACCAAACCACGAAATCTATAACCTACTCAAATCGGGAATGACTTGTCTAAACCGAACACAAATTTCTCCCCACACTTATCTATCTACACGACAGAACCCAAAACACGGTGACAACGCAGAGGACCTTACCTTTGATGGAAGGCGACTGCTGGGGGTGCTTTGGGTGGTGTCGTGTTGTTCGAGATGGGGGTTCTTCCACGAAATGGTCGTTTAATGGCAGGAGCTTCCTTCCACTGTGAAGCTTTCTTCCACGAAATGACCGTTCTTCCACGAAAAGGAGGGAGCCTTCGACCGTGACAGGGAGCCTTCGCCGTCCACGAAATGGGTGATTCAATTTGGGGATTTAGCTCCAACGTGAAAGCCACCTTAGTGAGAGGAGCCTTTGGCCTACCGTGAGAGGAAGAGGGTGATTCAATTTGGGGATTTAGGGTTCTTTCCTATTTAGTGTTTTTGATTTCTGATTCATGAGTAAACTGATCCATCTGTGAGTTTATTACTAATTTTTTATTTATTTTTAAATTATAATTGTATATAAGAATATTATGTACTGTATTTTAAAAATTTGCACAACAGTCCTCAACGATAGTGTGGAAATTAAAAATTTACTAACACCCCTTTGACATGGATTTCTAATTTTGACTTTGATAATTATGTGTCAAAATATTATTGGACAACTGTATGATGCCACCGGTGGCACCTAATTTTTGGTTGCACCAGAGCAACCATTTATTAAATTTTTGACAAACAGATCATGTACCCAGCAGAGAAGGAAAGACCAAGTGAAAAACTTAATAAGAATGATTTGGACGTTAAGAAACAAATCTGAAGGCGTTGAAAAATGACAACGGTAGCAGAAAAGAAAGGATAGAAGATATAAATAAATTTATTTTTTGACAAAAAGATCATGTACCCAGCAGAGAAAGAGAGACCAAGTGAAAAACTCAAGACTTTTTTCATGTACCCAGCAGAAAAACAGAGACCAAGTGAAACAAATCTGAAGACGTTGGAAAACGACAACGGTAGCAGAAAAAAAAAAGGATAGAAAATATAAATAAATTAAATTCTTGGCAAAAAGATCATGGACCCAGCAGAGAAAGAGAGACCAAGTGAAAAACTTAACAAGACCAAATAAATTAAATCTGGACACGTTCGAAAATGACAACGGTAGCGGAAAAAAAGGAGAAAGAGAGACCAAGTGAAACAAATCTGAAGACTTTGGAAAACGACAACGGTAGCAGAAAAAAAAGGATAGAAAATATAAATAAATTAAATTCTTGGCAAAAAGATCATGTACCCAGCAGAGAAAGAGAAAGTGAAAAACTTAACAAGACCAAATAAATTAAATCTGGACACGTTGGAAAATGACAACGGTAGTAGAAAAAAAGGTTAGAAATAAATAAATTAAATTTTTGAGAAAAAAATCCAAGGCTCATGTTATCACAGGCATAGAAAGAAATTAAAAATTTACACTAATCACAAACTTTTGACTCATTTTTGTGTGCTTAAACTCACCACTCATTTTATTTTTTATTAAATTCAAAATATAAGTTGATTAATAAATTTTTTCAAAATCTTACTTCCAACACTTTGTTCTTTTAAATATAATACTTTTCACAACAAGAAACACAACCTCTCATCTCACACTCATTTTTGCTTATAAGATCTCTATATTTATGTTACTAATTCCAAATTAAGGTAGAGTATTGTCGGTTTCATCATCTATACAAACCCTAAGGAAGAGAAAAGCTCCCAACAGCCATGAATCCCTTCAATGGAGCCCCTGTTGCTGTTGATCACCAAGATCACGTTCAAAATCATGATCAACCAACAGTGCAATCATCCAGTTCTCTTACTAACACAGAGCTCAATCATGATCTTCAGGATCAAACTCATGAATCAACCATTTCCCACACTGTCTCACAAACCCCTTATGGCTCTCAATCCTATGAGCACCTAGACTCCATGAAGCCATTCATTGATAACCAAAAACTCCTAGAAAAGTCTTCCATTCCTCAACAAGAGACAGAAGAACCCCAGGAAGAGCTCATCATTCAAACCAACTCCATCCCATCATTCCCATCACGTTCAACTTTAGCCTATTTTTTCAATCCAGAGGAAAACCAAGCCCCTTCGGAAATTGAACTCTCGAACCTTGGGAATTCAAGGTCATCCTTATTTCCACCATCACTGCTTCATACACACAGTGATTCATCCCCTCCAACGACCGAAGCAAACCCAAACTCATCAACTGAGGTGATAATTGAAATTCAAGAACAAAGCGATCCAGAGGTAGTGGAGCCAATCCACCCAGTGTTGACCATCATTGAAAAGCAAGAACTTGGCAAGCATATCATGCTTATCGCGATTCCCATGACGATGGCTCTAGTCTCGAGTACCTTATTCTCCATGACCATTGAGAGGAGCGTGGTTGCAGCTACTCTTGCATTTGCATTTGTAGCTAGTTGGCTTGGAATTGTAGAGCAAAAAAATCTACTTTTGATTCTGGGGATTGGCTTGATGTTCACGTCATTTTATGTTTTTTTGGTTTGTGTTTTACCCATGGAGGCTAAATGGATCGCTGTAGTCTGTTTGTTTCTATCTCTTTATCCAATTGCTAAGGTTGTCCGAGCAGTCTTCCACCGGCGCCAGGCTTAGATGGTTTTGCCTATGCAAGTTATGGAACTTGAAAAATTAAAGGGACAATAGTAACAAATCCTTGTATATGCATAATACATTCTCTTTGTTCTTCTTACCATCTTACAGCTTGTTTGTTTTACAGTTTGAGCAAAAGCAAAGGCGTATGGTATAGGGAATCATGCAAAGTGGTGTTGGCGTTGAACTTCAATACCGTAAATGACGTAGATTCTCATTTGCTTAGTGCAGATTTGGTTGAGTTTTGTGTGTAATGTTGTAAGTACTCATATGAATGCTTGAGTAAGAGGGTTTATTGTAAAAGCTCTCAATGTTTGTATGTCTAATAATATAAGCTTTATAAATATTGTTGTCTTGTTCATTACATGTTCCCTGTACGAATTATCCGTACGAATCCCATGTGCAGCCGCCCACCGACCACCAGATTCGCAAGCCACCACTGTTGCCTGAACCCGTGAGACCTCCGCCTCTGCTCCACCGTGCTGTCTTACCGCGCATGATTCATACTACCCCACCATCTCCAGCCAAGTTCACTCCTCCCCTGCGTTGCCCACCTCTTGCCCCCTCTTTGTTTTTTTTTTTTCCTGAATGTTTTTTTTTTTCTTCTTAGTTTTCAGAAGTTTTCAATGCATAGGTTAGGGATTTACGTGTTCGTTTGGGTTATGTTGAGTAGTTTACGCCCAACTTTTGTTCTTTTTTTTTTTTAAAATTCATTTGACTTCTTGTTGAGTTTGGGTTTAAAGGAGCTTTGGTTTAGTTTATAATAGGTTGGGTTGAACTGATTAAAAGAAAAAAAAATACAAAACTAAAAAAAATTTTAAAATGATAAAATATCCAAAAATATGAAAAATAAAAAATAAAAAATAAAAAAATAAAAAATAAAAAAAGATAAAATAAAAAAACATAAAAAGTGATGAAAGTAAATTTGTAGGTTAGTTTGACTTAAATTTAGTTTATCTTTGTTTCTTGGTTGATTTATTTAGTTTGTTATTTCACTATTATGTCAGTTGACTTGTTGTTTGAATTAATCCATTTATTTTGGAATGTTTTAAACTTTTTTTAATTAATTAAAATTAATCAACTCACAAACTTTGTCTAAAGAACGATGTAATTTTGAGTTATTTGTTGTACCCGGGAGTACGTAGAGAGGAATTCCTATTCTGCCAAGTCAAAATTAAAATTTCATAATTTATTTATCTATTTAGTTTATCTTTTAATAAAAAGGATAAAATAAATATTTTCTAGAGTTATCAAATTTTTGCATAACTGACTTAGAGTAACCGTCTCAAGACGAATGTAGTAGAGGTGTTATGGAATTAAATTTTAACCATTCCTTATGCATAATCGACTCCTGAATCGAATCTGGTTTCAACAAAGACTATTTTCTAATAGAAGTTTTCTAATTTTTTCTAATTCAAATAAAATTAGTGGTGACACTTTTAAAAAAAATCTTGTTTGTTCGCTGCTCCTGTTGCGATCATTCCAACAGGTACAGTTAGACACTGAAGTGTGAACTCCTCTTAACAAATTTATTTTCATACACATAAATTCTTAGATTAAAACAAAAATCACAAACTTAAGAGACCCAAGTCCTTTCCACTCGGACCAACATATGTTGATACTAAATAATCTTCATCATGCACATTTTGTAACAATTTTGACCTCATTATAGATTTTCAAAATAATCTTTATGGATTGTTGCAATTTTTTCATTTTGTTTCCGCTCGAGTTTTATAGATAAAAGGTTAGTAATATAGGGTTTGTAAAAATGTTGCTATTAAATTAAATTATTATTAAAAGGTTAATATAAAGGTGAGTGAAAACAGTAAAAATTGTATTCATTATAATAATTTAGTTTTATTTGAACAATAATTAAAAGGACAAAATTTAAGTTAATTTCCTTATATTCATACATTTATTTTACTAATCAAGTTATGATATATGTATATTTTTTTTAAAAAATAGAGTAAGAGTAAAAATATTAATAAATAGATGCCATAACTTAGATTGATAGAATGAATAAAACAAATATAAGGAAATTGACATAAGTTTTGTCCTAATTAAAACTGAAGGGTTTGTAACGTGATTTTTAATAATTACATTATTACATTATTATTTTATTAAATAAATAAATAAAGAGAAAGATTTATGAAGTGAATAGTTATTAAGAGAGAAAAAAATTAAATTATTTGTAGTTATTAAGAGAGAGAAAAGTATGAGGTTAACACTTATTAGGAGAGAAATTTTTTTGTTAAATTAATTAATGAAGTTCTTAATGACTAATATATAAATAGTCATTTAACTGAAAATAATATTGTTTTTAACATGAGAAAAATGAGATTAATGGGCTCCTCTAAATGATGGGTTCACTTTATAAGAAAATAGTCTTGTTATTTGATGATCATATATTTTATACATTAATAAACCCTTATTTTTAGTCATTTACACTCTCTATGTACTTAATTGATTGAGCTTGGTTATGTTTTGTAAGTTTGGACTCAAATTGGACTTAATTAATTTTTTCAACATGATTTACGTCTTATATTATTTCTGTATTTTGGTCATATCTTGAGTTCTAGATATCTAATAATTATTTATTTTACCTTGTTGGAAATACAAGAGAGAGCTCTACAACTTTCATGAGAGCTCTAGGTCAAAGTCGGACACCTAGTGGAACTAACTGGGTTTGGAAGTCAGAATACGGGTTTTGTAATTGGAACCTGAATAGTATACAGTAATCAGAGCATAACTCGGGTTACAAGAACTTAATTGGGCTGAAATTTTGGCATTTGCAAGTTAAGACTCATATCTACAACTTTCATGAAGAACACAAGATCCCAATCAGACTGCTTGGAGGTGATATTGGGCTTGCAAGTCAAAACAGAGGAGCTGTAGCTGGGCCTAAGCAGTGTGTAGTGTTTCGACCATATCTTGAGCTATAGGAATGCTTTTGGACTCAAAACAATGGCATTTGATAGCTAAGATCCAAGCTTACAACTTTCATGAAGATCATTTTTTAATTCTCTGATGTATTCAATGACTTTAGAACTAAATGATTTCGGAGACAAAGAATCTCAATAATTTTCCACTCATCGAAAGTCATTTGACATTTTCTACTCATTTTCCACTCATCCACTCACTCATGAATCAGCCCCCTTCTCATTTTTTGATTGGAACCTCCATTATGTGTGGATTCTAATTGAGTTATAAAAAGAATTAATTTTATCCTTATTTTACTCTCCAAGAGTGGATCTCCTAACCCAAGTAAATCATTTTTATTTGTGACCAAGTTTTATCACTTTTATTGTTGTGACAAAATATTTACTTTACGTCAAATAATTTTTCTTCTTCAATTCCCTGTAGATCGACCTCGGACTCCCAAGAATTTATTACTTGAAACAACCCGCACTTGGGTTTGTAACTTTTAATCCGCATCAAGTTTTTAACGCCGTTGTCAGGGACTTGATTTGAAGAACAAATTTATGGTGTAAATATTTTGTGTATATATATATATATATATATATATATATATATATATATATATATATATATATATATATATATATATATGTTCTGTGGATCTTATATATATATATATATTTTTTCTACTCTTTTAATTTTTTTTTCTTTATACTTACTAACGGACTAACTTAGTGGGAAAAACTCTCCCTTATCTCTCTCAGTAATCTTTAATCATTAATAAAATAATCTTTCTTCTTCTCTTCTCTCTCGCTTGAGCAAAAAATCAACTTGTCGATTCTCTCGATTTTCATATTTTAAATTTACTTTTTGCATTTTATTTTATGCACTTTATTTTTAGTAATTTACATTCTCGTACTTTATTTTTTGTATTTTACTTTTTGTATTTTATTTCTAATTTTCTAACTTACTAACTTACTAACCTTTTAATTTTCTGCTTACTAACTTACTAACTATCTAACTTTTTACTTTACCTATTTCTAACATTTTAATTTATCTGCATACTAACTTTTTAATTTATCTGCTTATTAACTTATTTAGTGGGTGATTTATACCACATCTTTGTTAATATTTAATGGACGATTTATACCGCCAGCTTGTACATTTTATTTTATATTTTAAGTTACTTATTTATGCTTAATTGGTATCGTGATTTAAATTCTGGTCGTTTGGTTAAAGTTAATCCTAGTACTTTATATATTGATTTGTCTGAATCACAATCACACACATTAAACACAATGGCTAAAAAGGAAAGTGTGCATGATGAATATGAAAATCAATCGTTATGAACCATGCATGAGTATTTGCAACCATCTCGAAATTCTAGTCCATCATGTTTTATCTTTCCACTCAATGCTAACAATTTTAGATTTAAGCTATGTATGATTTCGTTACTTCCTAATTTCCATGGTTTAGAATCTAAAAGCCCATATTTACATTTAAAAGAATTTGAAGAAGTATGTACTGCTTTTAATGACCAAACTTGCATGGAAGAGATTATTAAGCTTAAATTATTTCCTTTTTCTTTGAAAGATAAAGTAAAAACTTGGTTTAACACTTTGAAAGCAAGATCAATTGACACATGGTAAGAAATGTAAGGTGGGTTTTTAAAGAAATTTTTTCCAACACATAAAACCAATACTTTGAAAAGACAAATCCAAAATTTTTCCTAAAATTCAAATGAAGCCTATTTTCAAAGTTGGAAACGTTTTAAAGATTTGTTGAATTCTTGCCCACATCATGGTTTTGAAAAATGGCGTATTATAAGCTTCTTTTATGAAGGGTTAACACCCGAAACCAAACAATTTGTGAAAACAATGTGTAATGGTCAATTTTTTGATAAAGAACCTGAAGAAGCTTTAGCCTATTTAGACCATTTGGCTGAAAATTCTCAATCTTGACATGGTACTAATCCTTCTGAAAATTCAATTAGATATAATTTTGAAAATGCTAGTAAATGAAAATATTATCTTAGTCAAGAAGAAGATCTGAATGCTACGTTTGCTAGTTTGGCTAGAAAGGTTGAAGCCATAGAATCAGAGAAAGTAAAAGAAATCAAATCTGTGCAAAATGAAGAAATTTGTGGCATTTGTGATGAATTAGGACACTCAACAAATGAATGTCTCAAAATTCCTATTTTTAAAGAAGTTGTGCATGAGCAAGTAAATGCAATAAATAATTTTAAAAAGCCATTCACTTCTTCTTTTTCAGATACATATAATCCGGGATGGAGAAATCACTTGAACTTCAGTTGGAGGACTAATAATCATGCACAATTCACGCAACCACCACCTCCTCAGGCACAGCAGGATTCACAGAATTCTCAAGGATATGCACCTTATGTCCCACCATATAGGAAAAACCTTGAAGGAACATTGCTTGCATTCATGGAAAAATAAGAGGTCATTAATAACCAAAACACTCAAGCCATGATTGACATAAAAGACACTTTTGCTAAACTTTCTTCTACATTCATCATTCACGAGAAAGGAAAATTTTTCGCTCAACCTCAACCAAATCCCAAGGGTCAGTACAACCTAAATGAGGGTAGTTCAGAAAGCCAACAAATAGATTAAGTCAAATCAGTGATAGCTCTTAGGAGTAAAAAGGTTGTTGAAAAATAAATTCCTGAACTTTGTGAGAAAAATGATGAGTTAATTCCCAAAGATAAGGAAGAAGTTGATAAGCCACCCGGCCAAAAAGAGACTAAACTCTCGCTTTCACCCCCATCTCTTCAAGCATTAAACAATTCAAGTAAAGTAAACCATAACACTGACATTTTTGAAATCCTTAAACAAGTGAAGGTCAATATTCCTTTGTTAGATGCTATCACATAGATTCCTTGTTATGCCGAATTTTTGAAAGACTTGTGCACTGTTAAAAGGAAACATAATGTGAAAAGAATGCCTTTTTGACTGAACAGGTAAACTCCATTATTTAAAACAATAATGCGTTAAAATATAAAGATCCTGGTTGTCCTACAGTTTCATGCATTGTTGGAGAACATAAAATTGAACAAGCTTTACTTGATCTTGTTGCTAGTATTAATTTGTTTCCATATTTAGTTTATCAGCAACTCAACTTAGGTGAGTTAAAACTAACTTCTGTAACCCTTCTACTTATAGATAGATTAATTAAAATTTCAAAAGGAATAGTGGAAAATGTGTTTGTACAAGTTGATAAATTCATATATCCTAAGGATTTTATTAGCTTGGAAACTGAACCTATGGAAAATAATAGCAAGTCAATTCCTGTTATTTTAGGTCACTCATTTTTAGCAACATCTAATACTTTAATTAATTGTAAAAATGGAGTGGTGAATGTAACATTTAGAAATATGACACTGGAGCTTAATGTTTTCAACTTGTGCAAGCAACCACAGGAAGTTTATGATGGAAAAGAAGAGATTGAAGGGATAGAGGCCATTATAGATGATCATCTTCAAATCAGGAGTTCTTCTGATCCATTAGAAATTTGTTTAATTAATTCATTTGATTCAACTACACAATTAGATGATGATGTTTCTGAAATATGTTTTTTGCTTGACTGTACAGATGTGATGGAATACAAAGGATGGAAGCCGAGATTCGAATAGCTAAAACCCATAAATGATGATACTCATGAAGTACCCATACTAGAACTAAAGTCATTACCTGCTGGGTTGAAGTATACATTTTTGGGAGAAGAACAAAGCTTTTCAGTGGTAATTTTCTCATCCCTTACTAAAGAACAAGAATGTATGTTGATAAAAATGCTTAAAATGCATAGACGTGCAATTAGATGGACATTAAAGGACATAAAAGGCATTAATCCATTAATTTGTACACATGGAATACATTTAGAGGATAATGCTAAAACATCTCAATAACCTCAAAGAAGTTAAATTCACACATGAAAGAGGTAGTTAGAGCTGAAGTTCTTAAATTACTTGATGTTGGAATTATCTATCCTATCTCTGATAGCCAGTGGGTAAGTCTTACACAAGTTATGCTTAAGAAATCTACAATAACAATGGTTGAAAATGAAAAAGGTGAATTAATACCTACCCGAGTCTCATCCAGTTGGCGTATGTGTATTGATTTTAGAAAATTGAATGCAGCCACTAGGAAAGATCGTTTCCCTTTGCTATTTCTTAATCATATTCTAGAAAGAGTAGCAGGACATCCCTACTATTATTTTCTTGATGGTTATTCTAGGTATAATCAAATATCAATTACATTAGAGGATCAAGAAAATACCACTTTTACTTGCCTCTTTGGCACTTTTGCATATAGAAGAATGTCTTTTGGTCTTTGTAATGCTCTGGTAACTTTTTAAAGATGCATGTTAAGTATTTTCAGTGATATAATTGAGCATTATTTAGAGGTTTTCATGGATGGCCTGACAGTTTTTGAAAATTCTTTTGAAAATTATATTGATAATTTGAAAAAAATTCTTAAAAGATGCGAAGAAAAAGGATTTGTGTTAAATTGGAAAAAATGTCATTACATGGTTACCTCAAGAATAGTGTTAGGTCATGTGATATATTCTAAAGGAATTGAAGTTGATAAGGTTAAAGTTGAATTAATTGCTCATTTGCCTTCCCCAAAAATAGTCAGAGAAGTTCGTTCCTTTTTAAGACACGCAGAATTTTACAAAAGATTCGTTAGGACTTTAGTGTCATATTTAGACCATTATGTAATCTTCCAACAAAATATTTACCATTTGATTGGACTCAAGATTGTCAGAAATCTTTTGAAAAATTAATCGATCTTTTGACATCTGCTCCTATCATGCAATCCCCTGACTGGTCTTTGCCTTTTGAGTTAATGTGTGATGCTAGTGATTTTGCTGTTGGCGCTGTTTTATGACAGAGAAAGGAAGGTAAGCCTCATGTAATTTATTACATAAGTTAAACTTTAAATAATGCATAAATGAATTACACCACTACTGAAAAAGAACTACTTGCTGTAATTTTTGCATTGGACAAATTTTGAGCTTATTTAATTAGTTCTTCTACTGTTGTTTTCACTGATCATGCTGCTATTAGATATTTAATAACTAAGCAGGATGCCAAACCTAGGTTGATACGATGTATCTTGTTGCTTCAAGAATTCAACATCACAATAAAAAATAAGAAATGAGCCAAAAATGTTATTACAGATCATTTGTCTAGACTCACAACAGGCTCACCTTTTGATAACACACCCATCAATGATTCTCTTCCCGATGAATTTTTATTTTCTATCAATTCCATGCCTTGGTTCGCTAACATTGTCAATTTTCTAACAGATAAGATGTCGCCTCAATGGACGCACCAAGACAGAAAAAAGTTTTTGATTGAGGTGAAAATTTTTTATTGGGATGACCCATATTTGTTCAAATATTATCCTAATCAAATCTTTCAGAGATGTATACCTGACAGTGAGGTAAGTAGTGTCATTAAATTTTGTCATTTAGAAGCATGTGGAGGTCATTTTTCTTCAAAGAAAACAGCTGCGAAAATCTTGCAGTGTGGATTTTATTAGCCCATTTTATTTAAGGACAACTATACTTTTTCCAAAAGTTGTGAAAATTATCAGAAATTGGGGTCCATTTCTAAAAGTAACATGATACCTTTGAACCCTATCATTGTCATTGAAATTTTTTATTGTTGAGGAATTGATTTCATGCGTCCATTTTTATCATCATTTGGATTTGTGTATATTTTGGTTGCAGTTGGTTATGTTTCAAAATGGATTGAGGTGATTCCACGTCAACACAATGATCACAAAATTGTTCTTAAATTTTGAAAAAAAATGTTTTGAGTCGATTTAGGATCCCTAGAACTATATTACTAAACAACTGATGATAATAGTTACCAATTTTTGTGCATGGGTACCAGTAGAAATGCAATCACCTGTGTGCAAGCATCCACCAGTGTTAGAAGCACAATTCATCTTTGCTTGCTGACATTTCTCCTTATACATGCTACTAGCCCAGTGCCTGCATAAGTCTTCCCATATGCCTTCTCCAATCCAAAAAGGCCTTTCATTTAAGTTGTGTGTCTGCCCTAGCAAACCTGATAGTCTCTTCGAACTACGACTATTATATGTGATGCACACTTTTTAATTGTTGCATTTGAAAACCCAAGTGCAGGTTGTCTCAAGTAATAAATTTCTCGGTGAGTTCGAAGTCGATCCACAGGGAATTTTGAAGATTAAGATGAAGTAAATATTTTATGACTACGGTAAAAATTATTTACTTGGGTAAAAAGATCCACTCTTGGTAAATAAAGGAAAGGTAAGATTAATTCCTTTTATAACTCAATTAGAATCTTCGCAACATAGAGGTTCCAATCGGAAAATACAACGTTAAAAGTCCATTAAAATAATATACGTAATTATATTATGTTTCCTTTAATCATTAATATCATCACTCATAAATAGGATCAAACATTCATTGTGCCAATATTTTGTCTATAATAAATCAAGATCTCCACTTTACAAGGAGAGTTTCTAACACCAACACTTGTAAATGGGTTAAAGCATTCATTGTGTCAATCTCTTGTCTACAACAAATCAAGAACTCCACTTTACAAGAAGGATTTCTAAATTGATTGGAAACAAAATACAATACAAAATAAAATAATATACGTAATTATATTATATTTCCTTTAATTATTACCACCACTTGTAAATGGGTTAAAGCATTTACTGTGCCAATATTTTGTCTACAATAAATCAAGAACTCTTCTTTACAAGGGTAGTTTCTAAATTATCAGAAACAAAATATAACACGCATAATAACTACTTAAAAATATAAATCATTAAAGCACAAGAGAGGAATAAATCTAACCTTATTTTATTACCAAGAGCTTCACACTTTGACCCAAGTAGACTAAAACTTATTTACACATAATTTAAAAGAAAGAAAAAGAGAAAAAGAAAAAGAAAAAGAGAGGGAAAAGAAATTGGAGGGAGACTAAGGAGAGAAGCAGGGCACTGCCCAAAAGCCTCTTTCCCTCTCCCCCCTCCGAATTCCGAATTCTCCGCTCAATTCCGAATGTCTCAAATGTGAATTGCGTTGCCTTTTATAGACAATTTCAGGTTACTATGCAATGCACAGTAACCTGAATGAAACGTCATCCGTGACGATTTTTTCAACTTCTCTTTTCTTTTTTTTTCTTTTTTTTAAATAATAATTTAGTAAATGCACAGCCGTGCGTCCAATCATCTTTTCATTTTTGAGAGAAGTGGTCTTCATAAAAGTTGTAGGCTTGAATATTTGCTTTAAAATGGATTTGGTTTGAGTCCAAAATCATGCCTAGAACTCAAGATATGGTCCAATTACTGCACAGTGTTTAGGCCCGGTTTCAGCTCCTCTATTCTGACTTCAAAGCTCAATATCACCTCCAAGGAGTCTGATTCTGGAAAAGTGTTCAACATCAAAGTTGTAGGGAATTGTCTAAGCTTTCCTACAAGACCAAAATCACATCAATTAGATATTTGAAACTCAAATTATAGCCAGTTTACTAAACATTGCCAAAGAGATAATTACGGTTAATTTATGCAATAATTTATTTAATTGTCCAATTCGGCTCAAAATCATAAAATGTGTCAAAACTAACTTAATTAAGCATATTTGAACCTTAAGAAGCCTAGTGAGAGGATTACAAAATGTATAAAATATAGTGTTATCAATATGCCTTTCGCATATGGTTATGATGCTGAGGCATCCACCAAACATAACCTTTCAAAAATATGTTGTAAATATCATGAAAGTTAAAAAAAATTACACTATTACAAGATAAACAAACATAATTAAATAGATAAAAAATGATACATACTTGAAACTCTCGAAACCGCATTTCTCTAGTATCCTTGGGTATTTCTCCCCAAGATGTCCAAGGTTGATTATACCTAGATCGTATAATCTTTGTTATGGCACTAGCAACAGGTTTAGATGGTAGAAACCTACGATACAATTTAAAAAAGAAAATGTAAATATTCTCAATAAAAAAATTGGAATGCGCATAACTATAAATGAATAACAAGTAGTTGTACACATACCCAAAATCACTATCGAGCTCAACAAATGTCTTGTTGCTTTGATTTGTTGCAGAAATGGGAAAATTAGAATCACGGGTAGCCGGCGACTCATGGGTACCCGGTGACTCACGAGTACTCGATGATGGGCCAATAGTAGGTGACCCAGAATCATACGATGTACCATGTAGTGAATGTGAAGTATATGACGGACGCTGTGATCCAGGTGTGGGTATCATAATGTACTCAGAAGATGGTGGCTGAAGCAAACCTGTAGTGGGTAATATTGCAACTAGGGGTGGAGATGATCCTGATGTTTGCCCCCTAGGTGGCCTCCCTATATTAATCCTAAGATGTCGAGGTTGTTCCTTCCCCTTCTCCTTCCTTTTCCCCTTATCACCTCGTGATGATGACATTTACACAAATAATAAAAATATAATGTAAATAAATTCTAAACACAACACAATAATGTATAACTAGTAACTACAACATATTAATATAATTCTATACTCACAGTTATGAGGAAACATTGTCCTCATCACTATTTGTTTCATATTCATGATTGGAAGATGTTTCATCGTCGTCGTCATTAAAACTTAGCTCATCTTCATCAATTTCATTATGTCTACTAGAATCAATATCTTGAACTACATCAAAAACCACATTAGTGTCTTGCAAATGGTTAGTGAGATCCACATCAACAATTGGATCCACAGGAGTCATAGTATCATCTTGAAATGCAATTTCTTGGGCACTTTTTTCAAATTGACCTCTTGCCTTGGTCTTTATTACCACCCACCATTGGACCTTATCCTTTTTCTTTCTAGGGAAAGGAACGTAATACACTTGTCTCGCAGAGGAAGCAAAGATAAAAGGATCAAACCTCTCGTATCGTCTAGTATGTCAAACCTCAACAATCTTATAATCTTTGTGAACTCTTGTACCTCTATTAATCATAGGATCAAACTATTCACATTTAAAAGGAACAACTTTTTTTTGGTTCCCCAGGATATTCTAACTCAACCACATCTTTTAGTATTCCATAATAATCATTTTCATTTTCACCATTAGTTAAGCCTTTAACACATACGCCACTATTGATTGTTTTCTTTCCATCTGACTAAGCATCTGTGTGAAATTTATATCCATTGACAAAATACATTGGCCAAGATGTCATACATCTACTGGCCCCCATGCCAAATCATGCAAGTAAGAATTATTCACCATATTTTGTGGATTGTGAACCTAGAAAAAATACAGTTAATGTTAATGATCTAAATCATATATAATGATTGGGATCAACAATTTAGTAATGTTTAAATACTTACATAACTTCTAAACGATCTGCATTTATTCTTTCATTTCAACATTCCTCAGGAATGTTGAAATGTTGTAAAAAAACACTGAAAAATTAAAAGTTTATGATTTGATTGTTAGTGAACAATACATTTAAAATTTAAATTAAATTATTAGTACCACTTACTTGAGGTATGGTTCAACTTCTTCCCAATTTAGCAAGATATGCAATGTCACAAATTTCATCTCAGCATCATTTAGCCATTGTATTTTTTATGTTCCATAACCTCGGTCGGGTTGATTAAAAATTAACAAAGTCGATTCCATTAACATATTTTCATCTGTATTATTATTTCATCCAACTCTAGTTCTCATTGACTTAACATGAGGCTCAAAGTAAAATGAACAGAAATAAGATATCTCTCGAATCAAATAAGCTTCACAAATAGAACCTTCAACCCGAGCTTTGTTCTTAACTGTTTTCTTTATCTTGTTTAAGTACCTCTCGAATAGATACATCCATCTGTATTGAACTGGCCCACCTACTCTTGCTTCATAAGGTAAATGGACTGGTAAATGTTTCATGGAATCAAAGAAACTCGGTGGAAATATCTTTTCCAATTTACACAAAATCACCGAAATGTTCTGTTCCATTTGGAGGCATATCTTTTTCCGTCAAAGTTGTTGAGCACAAGTCTCTAAAAAATTGACTCAATTCAGTCAATGGCTTCCAAATTTGATTTGGCAACAAAGAAAAAGCAATTGGAAGCAAACTCTCCATAAACACGTGACAATCATGACTCTTCATTCCAGACAATCGTAATTGATTCATGTCCACATATCTGACTAAGTTCGAAGCATAACCATCTGAAATTTTTAAATGTTGCACCCATTCACAAACAATTTTCTTTTGCTCTTTTGTAAAAGTATAATTAGCCTTTGGTTCCATGATCTTACCATTTGAAAAATCAATAAGCTCCAATTCTGGTCATTGACAATATTCTTTTAAGTCCATTCTTGCCTTGACATTATCCTTTGTTTTGCCCTTAACATCCATAACAGTGTTGAATATGTTATCAAATACATTTTTCTCAATATGCATGACATCTAAATTATGCGTAATTAAATTATCCTTCCAATATGGTAACTCCCAAAATATAATCTGCTTAGTCCAATTATGATAAACACCATACCCATGGTGTTTGCACGACTGCATTTCAGTTATTTTACTAAAGACACTAACAATCTCACTTAATTCATGTCCAGATAATCTTGGTGGAGGCAAATCAGTCACCACAGTTTTCTTCTTAAATGCATTTTTGTTTCTTCTAAACATGTGATCAACATGCAAGAATTGACGATGACAGTCAAACCACAAATTTTTCCCCCATGCTTCAAAGTGCATGCTTTTGTTTGATCCATGCAATATGGACATGCTAATTTACCAGCAGTCATCCATCCAGACAACATTCCATATGTTGGAAAGTCATTTATTATCCACATCAATGCCGCCCTCATCATAAAATTTTGTTTGCTTGACACGTCATAAGTTAAAACACTCGCCTATAAAATTTTTAGTTCATCGATTAATGGTTGTAAATAAACATCAATCTTGCTCTTGGGATTGTTAGGGCCGGGAATAATGCATATTAGGAACATGTATGGGGCAGTCATACACATTTCTGGAGGCAGATTATATTGAGTGACTATCACAGACCAACAAGAATAAGGAGAAGCAGATTGATTGTATGGAGTGAAACCATCAGCACACAAACCAAGCCTAACATTTCTAGGATCAATTGCAAATTCAAGATATGTCCTATTAAAATGCTTCCATGCTTCACCATCGGATGGGTGAGACATCTCCCCCAACTTCCTATTATTTTCAGCATGCCATCCCATGTGTGCAGATAAGCTCATAGAGGAATACAACCTCTTGAGCCTAGGAATAAGAGGTATATAATGCATTTTTTTCACTGAAATTTCATTGTTATTTCCATTATTGATTTTACGAAGTTCGTATCTTTCAGCACCACAAAACCTACATTGTCTGGCATTGTCATAGTATAACATACAACCATTTACACAACAATCTAATTTTCTTAAAGCAAGCCCGAGTTTAGAAACCAATTTTTTTGTTCTATAGTAATTCAGAGGAATTCGTGATCCTGGAGGAGCAACCTTTCTTAATATCTCCATAAATGAATCCAAGCATGCATGCGTTACATTATAATCAGATTTGAGGCTTAAGATTCGAACTGCCAAGGATAACTCAATGAGTTTTGCAGCCAGGCCTAATGGCTGACTTGAAGCATTTAATAGATCATAAAACTCTTCGGCCTCTAGATGTGGAGGCTCCTCAACACTCCATTGAAAACGACTCCTAAAATCCCCAAATTCTGTTCCAGTCGCGTCACAAACCATATTTTGATATCTATCAACCACGTCTTCCTCCTCTAATATAGGACTATTAGCAGTGTTCACATCAAAGTTTATATCTACACTAATTGGATCATGCTCTTCCTCTCCATGATCTGTCCAATACCAATACCTAGGTTTGAATCCTTTTTTATACAAATGAACTTTCACAATCTCAGGTTTCAACAATTTTCCACTATAACACATTAAACATGAACACCTAATTGTTCCTTCACTTAAGTAATGAGAAGATCGACATGCATAATTCACAAACTCTTCAACTCCACGTACAAAATCTTGTGTAAGTCCTCTACGACCCGAATGAGTCCTATTATACATCCATCTACGATTTTTTGGAACTATCATTTTCTGCAATTATAATTTTACACTTAAATCAAAATACAAAAATGTAAAATGCATAATATATATTGCATAATTAATATATTTTAAAATTATACTTGTATAAATATTTCAATCCAAACAACTATTATTTCCAAAATCTTAAAATCTCTTAACATGGTATGCCCCTACCCCATTCAAGAAGAAACCTTTTCAGCACTTGATTGATAGTACTCTTAAAAATTACACATCGTATACTTGACAAAATTTTGGCAGCATTTCCCATTGGTCTCTAAGTGCACGACTAGAAAGTGGTGACATCTACCACGATCAAGTGTGCACCCAGAGAATAAAAAGAAATGTTGCACAACAAAATTTCATCAAGTATATGGTATGAGATTTAATGAGTAACTATAATCAAGTGAAGTAAAAGTTTCTTCCTAAACTGTCCAAATTGGACAATTCAAGATTCAATATAATGAGCAGTTCCTTCAAAAAGTACGTGTGCTCACTAATATTGAATCTTAAACGGGAAACTAAGGCTTCGCTCGGTAATACGATTTATCACATGCATCAAATATATTACAAAGATAACAATACCAGGCAGAGTTACAGTACATTGCAATAATCAAATTCAAATTAATCATAGACAAATAAATTTTTGAAACCCGGTCGTGAGCATATGATCAAATTCTAAATCTACAATTCACAATCTACAAATCACTCATCTTCTCAGCAAACAAATCATTGGTTCAAACACTAAACCAATGAACAGAGCAAGCAATTAACAATAGGGTACCTGGTTGGTAGATGGGCGGATTGGTGGAGGCGTGAAGGAGTGGTGGCCGGCTAGGTCGCTGGTGCAGCGGGGTCGGGGGGTTGCAGGTGGCGGTGCGGCGCGGTTGGTGGGTCGCGGATGGCGGTGCTGCGGGTTGGTGGGTCACTGTATGGGGTCGATGGGTCGCGGGAGCTGGTGCCGCTGGTCGTGGGGTCACCGGTGCTGCAAATCGTCCAAGTTATTGTCGACGGCGCGGGTCGCGGTGGCTGGAGCGGGTCCCGGTGGCTGGCGCGGGTCGCGGTGGCTAGGGCGGGTCGCGGGTTCACAGGGTCGGCGGTCGATGGCGGTGGGCGGTGGAGGTGATCGGTCGGTTGAGGGAGAGGAGGAGGTTAAGGGAAGAAAAATGGATTCAGAAAAATGAGAATGGAATAAAAAGACAGGAGTTAGATCTAGTTTTTGCAGTGAATTTTTTCGCCACAAATTATTTTTACAATTTTTTATTAGTTTTATATATTTTGCAAAGAGAAAAATTTGCCGCAATTTTTTTTAAATTGTGGCTTTTTTTTGGGGGGTAAAATATTTTTTATTATTTTTTATGAATTTTTTATTACGTCATATATTTTGCGATTGATTTTTTCACCGCAATTTTTTTTTCAAATTGCGTCGACTTTTTTGCTACGGATTTATCCTCCGCAACAAATTTTAAATTTTTTTTACAAATTTTTTTATTAGTTTATCAATTTTGTGGCAAAATTTGTCCATCGTAATTTATTATTTTATAAATTGCAGTGGATTTTTGCTGCGGATTTATTTACTGCAAATTGTTAATTTTTTTTAAATTTTCCTCCTAATTTTTTTATATTTTATTAAGTTTGCAGCGGATTTTTCAGCCGCAAAACCTTTTTTATCAACTGCAATAGCATTTCACGATGGAAAATGTCGCCAGAAAAATTTGCGGGGGAGAATCTGTAGCAAAAATTATCCGCTATAAAATCCGCCTCAAATTAAGACTAATCATAATCCGCCGCAACGTCTTTCGCAATTGCGGTATATGTGAATCTGCCACAAAAAATCCGCCACAACTATACTATTTTCTTGTAGTGAATCTACTATCTTAAGATTTTAGGTTAAGATGTAATGTTAGTTCACTATTATTTTTCCTCTTTATTTCTATTGAGATAGATTGTTTTGGGTTAAGACACAGTATTAACCCGCTATTATTTTTCTTCTTTATGTCTAATGAGGTAGATTTTCTTGATATTATAATTTTTTTTCTAATAATAGTGTTGTCTATAAATAGCTTTCCGTGGTAGTTGTAGCTTATAGGCATGCAATTAACTTCCATAATAATTAACTTAACTCCAAAACATTCAATTTTTTTAACGAAGTTCATGTATTGATAGATATTATGAATGACATAATTAATATTGTTCTGAAGTAAATTTAGAGGGGTACCTGAGATAGGCACATTACGGTGGACTCCTCCGTAGCACAACAGCAGTAGTGGTGGTACGAGGGAGTGGGTACTTGTAAAAGGTACTCCAACGCTCAAGTTAGACTGTGCACAATAAGGACAGTCTGTATATTCGAGGAGATGCATACCTTTAAGACTTGATATGGTATTTATAAGAACGTCTTAGGATGAGTGCAATCTGTATTAAATGTAGCTATATAGGATTAGAATCCTTTAGGGATTGTGATCCTTTTTAACTAATTTTCCTATTTATGTGGGATATAATTAGCTTTCATATCTATCAATGATACTTGAGAGATTTATGCCTAATAAATAAACTGATATACTCATCAAGATAGTGCACAGTAATATCTGGGTATTATTTTGGTGGGGCCGAGTTCCTCTGACTGATAACCTAAAATCCTGGTCCAAAACAGTTGCCCTCAGCTTGGCACTTAAATGGGATAACTAAGTGTCAAGGTACCCATGTTTAATAGGAGCACACAACACGCAGTGAACAAAGGGATCCAAGTCAAACTCAATGCCGGATCTCACAATGTTTTCGAAATGGCCGAGGTCTGTGATATATCATAGTATTCCTCCGGGGTTGATGTGTAAGGCTAGGGTTTGAGTTGGATCGCTCTGCTTACATGGTCATTCCGCCCTCTGAGGTAAGCCATATGTTGCCCCTATATGTAGTTCAGGGGATCTCGGTTGTCATGTGTTGGGGTACCAACAACGGATTCAAGCCAGATGCATGCCAGGTTGACCAATGGGACAAGATCCCGGACTGCATTCCAGAATTATTGGCCCCAGCTTGGTGCTTGGCTAGTATAGTGAAGTAGCAAGTCTCAATGCCCCCAGATGACGGACTCCGTGCTTTACTTGAAGTCGCGGTCAGCGCTTTTCTGTTGGGTTATGAGCTCTAATCTAGAGGCATTTAATTATGACACTTATGGACACATCGTAGTCCGGACATGGTCCATGTGTCAATTAGACATAAGTGGACATTCCGGGGTGTAGCTAGAGTCTGTAGAATGAGCCAGAATTATTGTTGGGTTTACTTTTTTTCCATGGTCCATACTGGGTCCAACGCCCATTGTGTTGCTTTTCACAACCATTTTACAGACTTAGGAGATTGTTTCCTTATAGAAAAACCATGTTCTGGGATCCCACACCCATAATATCGAGTGCATGGCATTCCACTTGACTTAGGTAAAAATGACACCTTAGTCCATGGTCCAATGCCTATCATAACCAAGCATTTTGGAATTTAAGACTTAGGCATAAAAACACCCTAATCCATAATCCAAGGCTTATAATATCGACCATTCAGAATCTTTAGATTTAGGCAAATATAACACCTTAATCTATAATCCAAGACTTATAATATCGAGCATTTGGAATCTTAAGATTTAGGCAAATATAACACCTTGCCTGGGGCATTTAGAATCCTTTTTGGCTTAGGTATAATTTACAACCTTGCCCGGGGCATTTAGAATCCCTTTTGGTTTAGGTATAATTTAAAAATGAGGCCTTGTCCGAGGTCCTACACCAAAAATCATTTTGGCACTTAGAATCCTACTTGACTTAGGCATAATCAACACCTTAGTCCAAGGTCCGATGCCTATAATATCGAGCCTTCGGAATTCTGGACTTAGGCAAAAATAAACCTTACCCAGGGTCTTTCATTAATCATATTAGATTTTTGGGATCCCATCTGGCTTAGGTATAAGGGATAAACCTTGTTCGGGGTCCGTCACTAATTGCTTTGATATTTAGGATCCCTCGGGACATTGGTATAGTAAAAACCCTGTACAGGGTCCATTACCAATCGCTTTGGTATTTAGGATCCCTCATGACTTTGTATAATTTAAGTGGTTCTTAGCCGCGGTCTTTTAATGCTTATGGTTCAGTGCGTGAATTTTCCTTAAACTTGGGCTTTTTTGCTACACAGCTTGTTTAACATAAGACAACTTGTGGCAGGTACCATAATGGCATAAGGGTACAAGTGAAAACGCTTGAATACGCTCCTTGACCTTGGGCAATGGTGAAGTGGATTCCCCTGTCTGACCATCTAAGGTACGACTCACATGGGTACAGGTTAAGACCCTCGAATGCTCTGCTTGCCCCCAGAAGGTGGTCAAGTGGATTCCCCTGTTTGCCGTCATGTATAGATGATCCTCTTCGAACCTTGTACTCCTCAAACCTTACCAAGGTGTGATAACCTTACGAGTTGTGTTGTGCCAAAGTACCAGAGGACTCGAGGTCTTCTGATGGAACAAGTGAACTTGCTTTGGGCTTTGTGAGAAGGTCATCCATATTTGTTGTGTGGGATGATATGTTGTCTCTCATGGCTAACTTTTCTTTTCTTCTGGGAGACCGTCCTTGCATCCTGTTTAATAGGTAAACGATGACAGATGAAAGCGGGGTCTAGCCCAAGCATATCCAAGGACGTTCAGGCAAAGATATGTGACTTCAACGTTAAATATTATGCTAGAGATGATGAGTGAATCATCGTGAACCAGAACAATATCACCATAGTCCTTAGCGATGAAAGATATTAGTGGTTCTTCCCTGTCATTAGCACAGGATCTGCGTGTAGAGCCAGAAACGCTTAATATCGCAGTCCCTAGTTCTGTCTTTCTAAAATTACTAGATAACCTCCTCCTGCAAATCCTCCATAGATTGTGCTGACCAGCTGATATGTCCCGTTGGCCCTGTTTTGAGTATCCTGATTCCAATCATGCCGGTTGTCAGTATCACGGCTAGGCGGATTCTGGAATTTTTGAGTGGGGCTGCGGTTTCTTCTCCTGCGGTGAGGAGATGAGCTTCAACGTGGGCTGCGTTTGTTATCTATACGCTTACCACGGTGCTTATCATTCTGAATGCGGAGGATATACTGTTGTAGTCATCCGGCAATGATCAAGAATTCGATGGCATTGCATAGTTGGTAGCAGTCTTCAGTATCATGACTATAACCTTTATGCCATGTGCAATACTTAGAATGATCCTTCTACTTGTGCTTCTTAATGGGGGATGACCTCCGGATATTCTGAAACTCAGTTTGCATCACCTCCCTCAAGATTGTTTCTCGAGGGACAGAGTACCTTCCCCGGGGTAGGCTGCCTTTGGAACACCGAGGCCGTGAGGAGTTATGATTAGACTTCTGGTGAGAGGGTTTACCTTTGTCTCATCTCCTTTGGTCCTCTGTTGCTTCCTCGAGGCTGATATACTTCTGGGATCGTTTATGAAATTCACCCAAATTCTCTAGTTTCTTTTTTGCTAGAGATGCAAAGAACTTAAAATCTACTCGAAGACCACTTCTGGCATAATGAAAGGTTATTCTGTCATTGAAGTTTTCCACATTAGTGCATGCCGCCATAAATCGCCTAACGTAATCACGGAGGGGCTCATCCCTTCCTTGGCGGAGCTTTGCCAGGGATTCAATATATCTGGGTTATTCCTTGCTAGTGGTGTATTGGAGCAGAAATCGTTATTTAAGATCTGACCAATTAACCACGGACCTTCATAGTAAGCTTAAGAACCATTTAAGGGCTCCCTTTTTTAGGGACAGAGGGAAGGAGCGGCACAATAACTCCATGGATCCTCTATAGAAGCATAAGGATTGCTCATAGGCATTTACATGCTCCTGGGGGTCCGTAGTTTCATCATAAATCTCCAAATTTGCTAAAAATTTAAATTTTCTGGGAACATGGTATTCCATGAGTTTATCAAAAAAAAGATGTTCCTCAAACCCGTGGTTTGGATTATCATTCCGGATAGTGGCCACTAAAGCATCGGGATGTGCCCTTCTTTGATTGTTCCCTGAGTTAAGACTGTCATTATTACGGTGAGATCTGGGTCAATTTTCATGCATGGCTCGTTGCATGTTTGCCAACCTCTAATATTGCTCGTTCAGCATAGCCATATGCTATTGTAACATGTCTTGAAATTGACGTTGGGATGCCTGGGACTGATTTGTGCATTGAGAGCGGGACACATAATTGTCGATTTCATTATTAGACATTCCCAAACGCTGATGAACCGTGATTCTACGCTGTTGGGCATTAGGGTTGCTCCCTGGTCCTGGGATTCCAAGTCTATCTCTTACAGAAATCTTGCGCGATGGGTTTGGGCTTTCATTAGAAACTGAGGTGGGGTGCCCATTGCATTGGTGTTCTACATTGAGTGCCTAGTTTCTCGTAGCAGAGGTTTCAGCAGCAGGTGATGGAGGAAGAGGAGGGCACTGGGCGACATGGGCTTGCCTTTGGTTGGTTGAAGCTTGCCCAACATTTCTTCTTGAATTCTGTCTTGTGTTCACCATGATTGGAGTGGGATTATAAGTTTCTCATTCCCACAGATAATGCCAATGTTCTGAAGTAAATTCAAAGGGGTACCTGAGATAGGCACGCTACGGTGGACTCCTCCGTAGCACAGCAGCGGCAGCGGTGGTGCGAAGGGGTGGGTACCTGCAAAAGGCACTTCGATGCTCAAGTTAGACAGTGTACAATGAGGACAGACTATATATTCGAGGAGATACATACCTTTGAGAGTTGACATGATATTTATAGGAGCGTCTTAGGATGAGTACAATCTGTATTAAATGAATATATTTAGGATTAGAATCCTTTAGGGATTGTGATCCCTTTTAACTAATTTTCCTATTTATGTGGGATATAATTAGTTTTCATATCCATCAATGATACTTGAGAGATTTGTACCTAATAAATAGGCTGATATACTCATCAAGATAGCGCGTAATAATATTTGAGTATTATTTTGGTGGGGCCAAGATGCTCCTGACTAATAACCCAAAATCCTGGTCTAGAACAAATATAGAGATACATAAATAGTTCCCAATAGTTGTACCATGCTAGAAGTATAAATAAACTCTTTATTCAGCACTACAAATTACCAACAATCACACAGCGAATAAAAAATAAGTTAATCAACATTGAAAGCAAATAAATCAAACAAGTCAGCACAATGCCAACTCCCTTTGATCATCTAAGGGATTTTTCTTTTCATTCAATTTGTGTTACAACCACACCTAGCCTCTCCAAGCAACCAACAACGCGTATTGTTCATAGCACATTGCCTCTCTAGGCCAGGAGCCCCTAATTTTTCATAATTGAACAATGAGACTAGCAAAGACTCACAAACCATGAGAAAACTTGCACAATTAGCTAGTGACAAACTCACCCCAAGTTGAAATGCAATGAATCTTCACTAAAACATTGAGCTACTAGCCTAGCACAAATTTTGCATAAAATAAAAGCTGTAGCTCTTTAAGAGTGGGTCTACCTTTCACGCACAAAAGGTTTCAGCTTGAATGAAGCAGTGTCATGAACAAAAGTATATTTGGATTATAATTTGTAAATCATGGTTTGATCCAACGGAATATAATTTTTTTTTTAACTTCCACTCAAACCATAGTTTGAGACTCAAAATCATGTTGAAACATAACTCAATCATGATTTTGCCAACCCTGTTATTTGTGGATGAAATTCAATTAGCAGTTTGCACACTAGGGTTTGGTATTTGCAAACTATAATCTAAATATGCTCCTAATGACTAGTTGAAATTCCTTTTTCTTTTCATTCTCTTGGATCCTATGCATTCACAACTGATATCAGTCGTATTGGTAGTGGTCTAAATGATTTTTCACCGTTGCAATTGGTCTTAAAAATCTTTATTGAAAAACATGAATGTTGTGATACTGTTTTTTTTTTTTTTTAAATTCTAAAATGTTCTTATTTTTTTTTAGCAAACTTACATTTTCATCGACACAAAATTATCTCAAACTTCTTCAAACAATTTGAGCTGACGGTTTTCAACAGTTGTTTACTTAGTTTCAGCTTGTGTTCAGGTTCCTTCTTTAAATAATTTAACTTGCAATCTTTGTCAACTGACTTCCTCTTCGCTAACACTTTCTTCTAAGTTTTCTTAATTTTCAGCATTTGAAGCAATAACTTGATTGACATCATCATAGCACAATGTGTCATTTCAGCTGAAGTGCTTTACTTTCAGTTACCTCAGTCCCCATATTCAGTTTTGGTCTGTACATTTGTGTTTGTGATGATTTAGAATTCCTCAAGGTTGCAGCTTTAATTCTATTCAAAATAAACCCTTTTAATACCTAAATTCACTCGTAAAAAACTTTTTGCACTTACGAAGTAGCATATTATATCAAAGAACACCACGTGCTTGTATAAATCAAAGCAGTTCAGCCCTAAAACTTTAAAACATAAATTTTGAATAATTTATTATCATAAAAAAAATTGACTTGGGGGCATGCATAAATTCGGAAGCCATAGTAGAACATACAGTAAATATGGTCTTGTTGCTATTAAGTATATAAAACTCTAAAATAAAAATATAGTATACATCTTATTTTATTTATTTACTTGCTTTGATCAACTTCACCCCGAATTTCCTGATCATTTTTCTTCTCAAACAACTTCTATCCACCTCCATGGTTTTACTCAATATATGTCGCTGTTCCCTTAGTCACAAGTTATTCTTTTAACATATTGAGGGCATTGAATTATAATTGTCTTCCCTTAATAATGGTGCTTGCACAACAGCCTGAGACGTCTTCCAGAAGATTTCTTACAATATCATGGTGGCATCGGATAATTATGGTTGTGATACTATTGTGGTTTTATCTTTAAATATTATTTAAATAATTTAGGACATTAGTATTTTTTTTTGTAATTTAGGGATTTTTAGATCTTTCTTTATTTTTAGATATCTTATCTTTAATAAGTTATTTGATTTGATTAAGATTTTATATTTTAGGAATTTTATATTTGAATTATGATTTTTATTTTAAGAAATTTTTATTTGAATGAATTTTATATTTAATAAGGATTTTATTATTATTGAATTATATATACCTTATAAGTGTATTATGTAAAGAAAACGATTTTGATATGAATTAAATAAAATTATGTTATTTTTCTTCAAGCATGGAGTTGCTTGTTTATTCTTGAGCCTTAGTCGAGTTCTAGCATTGCTTACCACACTTATCTCGCTGTATCAGTTGGTATCAGAGTAGGTTCGGTGGCAGGTGGCACAGTTAAATTAAAGCAACGGTTCTCATGATGAAAATCAAAGAACAGAGACTTCCCAATCTGTTGGGCGTTGAGAGCTTCTGAGCAATGAGCAAATCTCATATACGCTTTGAAGAAATTGAAATCGACTTGCTCTATGCATAGGCCCCAACAGAGATTGGGATGGCGACATGGTCATAGTTGAGATGATGCCGCTCGTGACAGCCCTTCGATAGACTTGGTCCTGCAAATGGGCATAAATGTGTGGTCTATTTTGATGATTCAGATGAAGAAGATGATTACTTTAATGAACTTGTGAGGAACTCTAGACATGGGAGACAATGTGATTATGGTGATAGAGTTCTTGCAATTTTCAGCGATTGGATTACAAAGATAGTAAGATTCCTTGAGTATATGAAGATTCTAGAGGTTAAAGAGGTGAAACTTGATGCATGTCGATGGAAGGGTAGAGTTTTTACTTCGTAGGAAATCTTACAACAAAGGAGGAACCGTGAGGGTAAATCACCGCTAGAACGTGGTTTAGGATGAAGCAATTATTAAAACTATAATTTCTTCCCTTTGACTATGAGAAAATTTGTTCCACCAATACCAAAGGCAGGATCAATGTCAGAAAGTCACAAATCCATTTATTGTGGTCCTTTCTACGTGGGTTTTCGTCCTTGTCTGCTAAAATCCAAGTAAACTCGAGATCAAGTATTTCTCAAGTGGAGGAGACGCATGACATTTTGCAAAAAATATCCTACAATATCGTTGTCGCATCGGGTAATTATGATCATAATAACTTTGTGATTTTATCTTTAAATGTTATTTAGATAATTTAAGATATTAGAATATTTTTGTCACGACTTAGATTGTAACAAAATGACGAAAAGTGAAATTTACAAAAAATAGAGTTACCATCAACTTTATTTAAATTAAGAAAAGTTAAAAAATCTTTTTTTAAAAAAAGAAATAGCCTTTAAAACTAAGGTTAGTTCGGGAGTCAATTGTGTACAAAGAAATGTGAAAGCTAAATTTTACAGTACTCCTAATACATTTATCCTAAGATAGCTACCATAAATTAATTATGCAAATTTATTAATGACCTTAACGATGTTCATTTTACTCCTTTTATCAAGCAAACAAACTATTACAAAAATTTAAATTTTGGTTTGACTTTCAGCCTACTTATAGTGCAAAAGAAGCTTAAAACTAACGTAATTCTTTAGAAAATAAATGTGCGTTAATTGATTTTAATTTTGAAAAGAGAGATTTTTTTTAAACAACTGTACTCTTGCACAAAGTTCAAGTTTGTATTAAGCTACTCAATGAACTTTTGTGATTCAAATGATACTGAAGATAGTATCCATTATTCAATCACCATCATTGATCAATGCATGGATTAAAAAATGTTTTCTTTTCTTTTTTTTTTATTTGAAAGAAAAGTTTATTTGATGATGAATCATACAAGATAACAAGCTATATAAAACAGAAAGTAAGCAAGGCAAGAATCAAACGAGGGATAAAACACCTTATTTTATTTTTTCTTTCTTTCTTTTATTATCTTTGTTTTAAATTTTCTATTATTAATTATCCTTTTCAATTTTTATTTTATATTATTTTCATTTTTTAAAAACTAAGCCCATAAGTGGAACCAATGTGCATATAGACCCAACAACTACATTTGGCCTAATTCCGTCAACAAACAAAACACGTCTTCTCATCTCCTAATAAAAAATAAAATCTTAAATGAAACATTAAAAAAACGAAACACCAGATTATACAAACATGATAAAAAAAAAGGCGGGTGGGGAACTAAATCTAGGTATTAGGATGCAGCACTTAGGGATAAAAATAGGTCAAGCTGTTCATTAGGACCCTGTGACCTAGTCGATTTGAGGTCTAACCTGGCCTGATCTGTTTACTAAACAAACTGAGTCAAAGCTTTTAATTTTAAAAATCTATTTAATTAAAAAAATCAAGTTTCTGACCATCTAATAGTCTTTTTAAGTCTAACAGGACAACTTGGTTTGTTTAACTATATATATATAATTTAATATATATTATTATAATGATTATAATTATTAATTATTAATTTATTATAATATATTAATATATATATTTTAATTAAATTTTAATAAAAGTCATAATTAAAACCTAAGTTAGTAAGTTAGAATAAAAAAATATATTTAAATTATGTTATAACTTAACATTCATTCTCTATTTTTATAGATACTCACTATTGTTGATACCCAATTTTGTCCATAATTTTTTATTTTTGTTACTTGATCAAGGTATGAATACTCAATTTTGTCCATAAAGTTTATTTCTAAACCTTGAAAAGTGAATGAAAATCTAAAAAAAATAAAAAGGAAAAAATGAAAAAAAGGAAAAAAAGTTGAAAAAGCTAAAGTGTCTAAGTCCCACATTGGAGAAGTCAAGCTCCTTCTCCCTCCCCTCCTCCTATATAAAGAGGTGCTTCTCAATAGTTTGCACATCCAAAAAAATATACACTTGAGCTTAATACAAAGTATAAGAGCCCGAGAACTTTAGTAGTTTTTTTTTACTTGGGCTTAATACTAAGTATAAGAGTCCGAGACTTTAGTAAAAAAATTTTTCCATGCAAGTGGGTTGCTTTTCAAGGTTCGATTTAAAGAGAACGTGTGAGACTCTGTGTAGAATTCTTTGAGCATAGCATTTTTATACGCCTTGGAAGTAAGTCTTTCTTTTTTTTTTTTTTTTTTGGTTTCAGATGTATGAGAGTATGAAAACTTCTTTTTTTTTTTTTTTTTTTCTTTTTTTTTGTCTCCACGACCCTTGAGGATATGGTTGCAATCATTTTCAAAGATGAACTGGAATGAGATTTATTGACATCCTTTCATTTGTCTATTCAGCCGATGGTTGAAATGTCCAGCCGGAATGACCCTTGAGGTGTGCATTTAGATGTGACACACAAGAGCAATGGGAAAACTCTTTAGATGACCCTTGAGGTGACTTGATTGTCCTTTCTTTTTATCAACACTCTTATCAGGAATCATTGTGTTTCCCATACCTTTCAAGTCATTAGCAATTCATCAATGCTCTGACAGCAATGTCACACATTTCACATTCCAATATATGATTATTAGAAAAATGCATATTGAGTCAAAGAAGAGGCAAAGGTAAAAACATCAGCGGATACCCGACTCCGTAAGCTTTTTACCTTATTTTTTGTTAAGTTTCGGCGGATACTTGACTCTTAAACTTTTTTTTTTCGGGTCCCTGCACCCATTGTTCATTGTTTTCAGGTCCCCGTACCCATTGCTTCACAAGCTTATTTACCTTTTCTACCTTAAGTTTTTAAGCTTCAGCAGGTACCTGAACCCGCAAGTTTTTACCTTTTCATGGACAAAATTGAATCAATTCTTTTGCTTTTCATTTAATTTAAAATCCGCTGAAACTTAACAAAAAACTTAAAAGCAATGGGTACGGGGACCTGAAAACATAAAATAATGGGTATGAGGACCCAAAAGGTAAAAAGCTTGCGGAGTCAGGTATCCGTGAAGCTTACAAAAACAAGATAAGAAGCTTACGGAATCGGGTATCCGTTGAAGCTTAACAGAAAACTTAAAGGCAATGGGTATGGGGACCCAAAAACAATGGGTACGAGGACCCAAAAGGTAAAAAGCTTGCGGAGTCAGATATCCGCTGAAGCTTAACAAAAACAAGGTAAGAAGCTTACGGAGTCGGATATCCGTTGAATCTTAACAGAAAACTTAAAAATAATGAGTACGGGGACCCGAAAACATAAAACAATGGGTGCGGGGACCCGAAAAGGTAAAAAGCTTGCGGAGTCAGGTATCCGCTGACAAGTAACAAAAATAAAAAAATTATAGACAAAATTAGGTATCAACAACTATTTTCTTGGTCTAATCTTTAGTCAATGTGAAACTTAAAGTTATACTAAGTTGTAAAATTATTGGAGGCTAGATATTCTGTTGAATCAGGTTCATTTCATTAGTTTGATTCTTATATTGTAGTCCTTGTTTTCCTAAATGAAGTTGCTTAATTTTTATTTGTATTTAGATTGCGGCTGGTTTGCCTTTGGATATCATGCCTGGACCCAATGAGCCTGCTAATTTCTCATTACCACAAGTTCTTATGTTGTCCTTTAAGAGTATATATGCCCATGTATAATATGTGTTGTTTGACACTTTCAGTCATTGCATAGATGCCTTTTTCCCTGTTACTGCCCCTGATAATGTACTAATTAAATTCACCTTTGGCATTGCCTTATAGTCAATTAAGAAATATATCTCTATAAGTGACTTAAGAACTTGAAAGTTTGGTTCATGGCTAGAACTTCTATGTTATCTTTCTTGTTGCTTTTCTCCCTTTTATTATTGAATGAAGAATGTTAAAGAAGTTCAATTATAAGAAAAACATGTGAAATAAACTTCATTTATTCTTGTGTTTTATACTTTTATACATAAAGGGTTTCTCTCACGAAAATCATGAAAGGTAAAAAAAATATTATCTTAAAACTTATGCTTTTTTATAACTTGATATATCTATAAGTCTCATATCGACTAAATACTAGAGTAAGAAAGTGGTAAATATCTATAAAAATAGGAGGTGAGTGTTAAGTTATAACAAAAGTATATACTAGCCTATTTCAATGCTTAAGTTTGTTAGCTTATGTAAAGGCATGTTGACCTATGTAAAAGATAGGTCTGTTAGCCTATGTAAATGCATGTTAACCTATTTAAAAATAGGTCTATTACCTTATTTAACGACTTATTGGCCTATTTAATTTAATGGTATGTCTGTTAACCTATTTAAAGACCTTATTGCAAAGTAGACTTTTAAATAATATTTCAGGACAGGTTAGACTTTTGAAAAGGTCAGTTTAGGCCTTAAAAGTTGGTCTATTTCATACTCACAGGTCAAGCTCAAGCTTTATGATTGAGATACAAGACAGACCTATTTAAAGCAAAATTTGACTAGGTTTAGCCTGTTTCAACCCTTAGTGGCACTAGGAGCAAGGATTCATGGCAGTGATGAGCATCGCAGGTGGCAACTCCGATGGTGGTTTTGATGGCGTCATTGACAGTGGTGCGAGGCTTGGTGGGCATGGATCGACAACTAGGGCGACTGTCACGACCGTGACTGCGATAGGAAGGCAACCCAAAATTTCTTTTTTAAAAGCAAAGTTGTTTCAGAGGGAGTCAATTTATTGGTTAGGAAAAAATTAGAAATCTATTTTTAAAACTTTAAAAAACAAGAATGTGGGAAGAGAGTTAGGTCCGAGAGTTGGTTATGCACAAGGAAGGATGAAGACTGAATCTTATTGCATCCCTGATACATCTTTTTGAATAAGGTTACCCTAAAATTAATTGTACGAATTAAATAACTTAAACATATTAAATTTACCCCATAAAATAAACAAGGGAAAATATCAGTAATAAAAATATTTACTATATCAAGAAAATATAAATCACAAAGTTCACAAGCCAAAATTAAAAATAAAAAATAAAGCATGAATTAAATATTTACAAACCAAGAAAACATAAAAAATAAAAAACCAAGACTAAATTGTGAAATTTTAATTTTGGCTTGTGCGGAAATAATTTCGCTCCTATATATTCCTTTGTACAATAAAAAACTTAAAACTGCTTAATTTTTTACAAAATAAGTGTGAATTAATTAATTTTAATTAATTAATTAAAAAAATATTTTCAAAGCAAATTTATTAGTAAAGATTCAATTATAATCAAGCAACATGCCAATCCAACAAGCAAGTAACCTAAGCAAACCAAAAGATTGATAAAGAAACAAAATTCAAATCAAACTAACCCAAGAACCCAAAAACTTTTATTTGTTTATTTATTTATTTTTATTTTTATCTCTTTTTTATAATTTTTAATTATTTTTTATATTATTATTATTATTATTATTATTATTATTATTATTATTATTGCTTTTTGCATTAATTAATTAATTATTTTTATTATTTTTGAGATTTTAATCTTTCAACTAAATATCTAACTTGCCTAAACAAAGCAGCCTTAGCCCAAAGAAAGTGATAAAAGAAACTCAGCCCACTAATTGAAATAGCCCAATTACAAATGTCTATTTTTTTTTAAAACTTATTTCCAAAAAATTTATCACTTTAGAAGTGGGCTTCCTGATGAGATGAGCCTAATAGGCCAAAATTTAAAAAAGTCATGATAGAGATTAATTTTAACTGTATTAAAATTTAAAAAGATTAAAATAATAAATTTAAAAAAAATTAAAATGAAAAATAATTATATTTAGAATGACCGAAAAAATTATTATTTTTTCTCCACCACTTCTCTATTTTTTTTTTCAGAGTTCTCCAAAAGCTTCCTTCTTCTCTACGTTCATTCCTCCCTTTTTTTTTTTTCACGTTACTTGTTTTTATAAGTCAACGTGTGTCTTTTTTTCTTTGCAAACAAAGTTCCCCCCACTTCCCATTACTTGCTATAATCACTTAACTTTATGCTTGCAACTTAATTAGGAAGAAATTAATCATTTGAAACTCCATTGGTTTCTAACTCTGGTGGAAGAATGGTGCTGGGTGGACGACGGCACAGCTCGGTGGTTGTGGCACATGTGAGGTTGGAAGCGGATGGTCTAGATTTCCGGCATGGTGGCTCATTGGTTGATGATGGTTGCGGGTGGTTTTCGATTATAAGGTTGAACGAAATTTTTTTATTTTCTCTTTTTCTTATGCTGTGTGTGGAATAGTCTCAAAGATGGGATGAGGATGATAAGTGTGTATGTGAGAAAATCTGATGAAAAAAAAAATGGGTGAGAGTGTGTTTTTGTGTTTGAGATTGATGATGGATTGTTTTGAATTTCCTGTTTTTATTTTTGTTTTGGAGCCATTGGTGTGAAGATTCATGGAGGTTCGTGGATGTTAATGGTGATTCTTGGGTTGGTTGTGAATGGGTTCTAATGGTGGTTCATGGAAAATGGAAATCTTTTTAGCTGTTGAGTGAATTGTTCCTAGCAACCAAGTGAGAGAGAAATTGTTTTTGTTTTTTTTAAATAAAATCAGTTGGTCGACGTGAATGGTGAATTGGTGATGAGAAAGAAATGCTGAGAGAGTCTGTTCGTCCTTCCCAAAACTGTTATGCTGCCCAAATTCTGGAAAAATTCTTATGTACTTTGAAAGAAGATTTTTCTTTTTCAGGAACATTTTAACCCTTAATTTTTTTATTTTTGAAAAAAAAAAGAGGAGAGTGAATGAGAGTAAAAGAGGAATTGAGTAGTTGGAATGAAGAACAGGAATAGACAACACTTCTCCAAATATTCTGTGTTTGCTGGCCATGCGGGAAAGATTTAGAGAAATGAATTTTATTTTTTATTTTTTTAATTAAAAAAACTTAAACAAATTTGATGTTTTTTCTCTTTTAGATTGGGCTCAAGTTGGTAATTACATTGTAATCAAATGCATGTTTAGCCTTTGGGCCATATGATTGTGATACATAATTAGTTGGGTTCTTGTTAATTATAATTTTTATTTTATTTTTTATTTTATTTTTTTAATTTCTGTATTTTAAAATTTTTAACTTTCAGATAAAATTAGGCATTCACAATTTTACTTTATTATATATAGATTTTCAAATTTTTCTTAATTTTAAATCTCTTATCTTTAATAGAATTTTATATTTAACTAAGGCTTTATTATCATTGGATTATAAATACTATATAGGTATATTATGTAAAGAAGATGACTTTGATATGAATTAAATAAAATTATGTTTTAACTAAAAACAAAGAAATTACATTATTTTTTTTCAAACATAAAATTGATTGTTTATTCTTAAGAACTTAGTCAACTGCTGACCTTCTTTATTACGCTTATCTCGCTGCATCACACATAAATAGCAAAACTTAGAGTTTAACACATTCAATGTCCCCGCTAAAGCCAAGTGCAGAATTTCTTCCATAGAACGGATATGTTATGTGTGACAAAACATACTGATTTATGGGTTAAAGCTTAAAATTCCCGTTAAGATGGGCACCCATGATTGGTTGACCTAAACCCATAATTCATAACAGCCACTCTTAGAGCACAACAAGTAGAGACCCTCGTATTCTATGTTATGCCACGATTCCCCAGTACATACTTTGCCTATACCCCTCTTTCAAATTGATCTCAACACATACGCTGGTGAATCTTCTTGTAGTCACTTGAAGGGTAATCATATCCACCTTAACAAGTTTTCCAACAACAGATGCAAGTGCTAATACAAAAATTCTCATCATAAAAAAGAATATTAAGGCATGGAAACCTCACCCAAACTAATGTTCTGTCTAATGTAGCCTCAGAAGATTTGAATTCCAGGTACCGAGGACAAACTGTTAGATAATGTTTAAAAACCATTCATGGTCCCCCTTCCATAACTTTAGACCTGTCTTCCTCAAGATCAAACTTGGTCATATAGAAACCATGACCAACATCCATGACATCAAAACCCTCGACTAGCTTCCAAGTACTCTTGAGCTTTGCCTTCATCATTTGATAGCCAATATTTTTCCCAAAAAGCTTCAAAATCAAAGCTTCTTTCTAAGGAACTGAGAGCTCTTAAATAACCTGACTTGCAACATGTATTAGAAAATCAGAGTTGGATATACCCCAAGTGCTTTGAACACTTTAAGAATATAAACAGAAGCGTATTTAGATCTGTGAATAAGAATTGATAAAATAATAAAGCACGTGAATAGTACTTTGTGGTGGGGGCCACGTGAAAAGTATTTTTGTGGTGGGCCCATGTGAATAGTATTTTTTAGTGGGACCTACTTGTCAGTACTATTTGTACTAAAAAAATAGATCAAGAACTGCATACCAGATTTAACGTGGAAAACTCCATTGTACACTGAGGAAAAAAACTATGGGACAAATTATAAAAAATATTTCACTATATCAAGGATAATTACAATATCATATCTATATTCTCACACACAAGAGGTACAAAATATAGTGTTTCCCAGTGAGACCCTCTCCTACTACAATTTGTAGTATTACAGAAACTAGAGAATAAACCCAAAAAAATTTTAGTGTATACTCACACACTACACTCCTAGAATTTTCTCACACTCTCTATTTTTTCTCACTCTCAAAAGCTTGTAATTTTTACTTCTACTTATTTTTTTTGTTTCATATGCAAACTCAAATCTCTATTTATAGAGATTTCAACCACTTGCAATTAATGCAATTCAGCTATCCAACAACGAGCATGCTCCCTTTTTTTCTTGTTTTCCAAACCATCCACCGAAAAGTTGAAAATTAGGCCTCCATCAAAACAAAAAATAGCACACCCTTTTCGACCTTGAGATAAAGCCAAATAACAATTCTCCACATTGGCTTGCATCTCAAGAGTCTTCAACCTCTGCAAATATTAACCAAGTCCAAGCAATGCTTGAACTTATTAATCGACAATGATTTCGTCATCATGTTTGTAGGATTTTCAACGGTGGCTACATTTTGAACTGCAACTGTATCATTATTGATATTTTCTCTAATAAAGTGAAGTCTAACATCAATGTGCTTTGTCCTTTTATGGTAGACTGGATTTTTTGCCAGATGAATAGCACTTTGGCTATCACAATGTATGATTGGTTCTTTTTCATCCAATCCAAAACTACCCAAAAGACCTTGCACCCATATGCTCTCTTTCAAAGCCTCAGTCAATGTCATATACTCAGCTTCAGTAGTTGACAATGCAACTGTGAATTGCAATGTGCCTTCCACCTAATAGTACATCCAAAGACTGTAAAGATATAGCCTGTTAATGACCTCTTTCTGTCCCAATCTCCTGCATAATCAAAATCTACATAGCCTACAACTCCACGAGTCTATTGACCATCAAACACCAAACAGACATCGGTCGAACCTCTCAAGTACCGCATGATCCATTTCACAGCTTCTCAGTGTACCTTTCCCGATTTGCTCATAAATCTACTCACCACACTTATTGCATATGAAAGATCCGGTCTTGTACACACCATGACATACATGAGACTGCCAACTACACTAGAATAAGGTATATGAGTCATATGCTCCACCTTCTCCTTAGTTTTTGGACATTCCTTTGAAGACAGCTTAAAATGCGTAGCTAAAGGAGTACCAACTGGTTTAGACAAATCCATATTGAAGCATTGTAGTACTTTCATAATGTAATTTTGTTGAGACAAACACAATCTGTCACAATGCCTCTCCCTATGAATTTTCATACCAAGAATCTTTTTTGCTGCACCTAAATCTTTCATCTCAAATTCTTTTCCCAACTGAGTTTTCAATATACTAATTTCAACCTTATTGCAAGCTACTATTAATATGTCATCTACATACAATAATAGATAAATGCGAGAACCATCTAGAAGCATCTTAGAGTAGATGCAATTATCATATTGGTTTCTATTGTATCCATTACCAATCATAAATGCATCAAACCTCTTGTACCATTGCCTTGGGGACTGCTTCAAGCCGTATAATGACTTTTTTAATAGGCAAACATGATTCTTCTTCTCAGGAACTATAAACCCCTCTGGTTGACTCATGTAGATATGCTCTTCTAGCTCACCGTGTAAGAATGTCGTCTTTACATCTAGCTGTTCCAGCTCCAAGTCAAACGTACTTACAATAGCTAATAGGATCCGGATAGCGCTATGCTTCACCACAGGAGAGAATACTTCATGGAAGTCAATGCCCTCCTTTTGAGTATAACCCTTTGCTACCAATCTTGCCTTAAACCTTGGAAGTTTAATGCCAGGTATTCCCACTTTCCTTTTGAAGACTCATTTATAGTCAACTATTCTTTTTCCCCTTTGGAAGTTGTACTATCTCCCACGTTTGATTTTTTTGAAGAGATTCAATCTTCTCATTCATTGCTATTAGCCATTCCTTTGACTTCTTACTATCTACTGCATCACGATAAGTAAATGATTCACCTCCTACTGCTTTATCTGCTATAGCCAATACAAAGGCTATAGGATCTGCATCTGACGAGTCAAGTGCACAAGCAACAGAATTCAAATATCTTTGAGATTTCTAAATTTGTCGCCTTTCTCTGCCAGTAGCAATACTATATGGCTCTGCTCCTCTAGTTTCTTCACCAACACCCTTGTCCTCAGACTCATCTTATTGTTCTACTTCAGGTTGAGCAATACCTAAAGTACTTGGTTGACTTGTGTCCTCTTCCTACTTCATCTTCCCAGTGTCAATCTCCAGCTCCACCTGTTTCTCAGCACCATGATCTGTCTCTGCCTGATCTACTTCAGACTCCTGCTTCTGATTTACCATTGTCGCCTCGTCAAATATGACATCTCTGCTAACAATGATCTTGGGTGAACTTGTCTTTTCTGTACACCACAGTTTGTAGCCCTTCACCCCTCGTGCATACCCTAGAAATATACACCTTCTTGCCCTTACCTCAAGTTTACCATCACTCACATGGGCATACGCAGGATAACTAAATATCTTTAAATTAGAATAGTTTACAGGTTGACCGGACCATACCTCTTGTGGAATCTTTAGATCAATTACAGTTGATGGAGATCTGTTTACCAAGTATACAGCTGTATTGACCGCCTCAACCCAAAATGATTTGGGAAGTTTAGCATTAATCTGCATGCATCGTGCACGCTCCAAAAATGTTCTATTCATACGTTCTACAACTCCGTTTTGTTGTGGTGTTCTAGGTACAGTATGGTGCCTCACTATACCTGCATTCCTGTAGAACTCTTCAAATTCTTTGCTGAAGAATTCCCCACCATTGCCAGTTCTCAGCCGCTTGACTGACTACCTAGCTTGCTTTTCGACCATGGCCTTCCACTGCTTGAATTTTTTGAACACCTCATCCTTTTACTTCAGGAAATAAACCCAGACCTTCCTAGAATAGTCATCTATCAGAGTAAGAAAATAACGAGCACCACCCAATGAGTTAACAAGGGCTAGACCCCAAACATCTGAGTGGACATACTCTACAATGCCCTTGCTGGTGTATTTTGCAAAACTGATCTTCACTCGTTTCTGCTTTCCAAATACATAATTTTTATAGAAATCGAGTTTACAATTCCTTACACCTTTCAACAGTCCTCTTCCAGCAAGTATTGTTATTCCCTTCTCACTCATATGACCAAGCCCCATGTGCCACAACTTTGTAACATCATCTTTAGATCTTTCAGAAGATAGAACAACAGCAGTACCACTAACTGTGCTCCCCAGCAATAGATAGATCCCACCTTACAGATTTCCTTTCATCACCACCATTGAGCCTTTGGTCACCTTCAAAATACCACCCTCTCTAGAGAACTTGTATCCCTAGTTGTCTAGGGCACTCAAAGAGATCAAGTTCTTGCCCAGCTCTGGTACATGCCATGCTTGAAAAGTCCTTGCAGTACCATCATCCAATCTGATTCGTATCTCTCCTCCACCTACAACAGCAATTATCATGTTGTCTCCTAATCGGACATTTCCTTCCCGCTTTTGATACGAAGAGAAAAAGTTCCTATTAGGTGTCATGTGAAAAGATGCGCCAGAATCCAGGATCCACTCGTTGCTTGAGTCACTAGTGAAAACTGTTAGGACAGATTCAGCATCACTATCATCAGAACTTGCAATTGTTATGTTGGTAGTATTTCCTGATTTCTCCTTTCTCTCAAGGTAATTTTTTTTGGATATGCCCTGGTTGGTGACAATGAAAACACTCTAAGGACTTGTGATTTTTGGACTTTGATCTTCCTTTGCTTTTGCTTCCCGATCCTCTTTCTTGACTACGTCCTCTCATCACGAACAATCCATTTGCAGTATTATCAGTATTGGATCCTGATGCCAATTTATGATGCTCCTTTGTCATCAATGCCTCCTTGAGAGTTCTGACGGAGATGGTGGACCTACCATACATTATGGTATAACAGAAATTATCATAGGACAGAGGTAGTGAAGTCAATAAGATCATAGCTTGATCAATATCTTTGACTATAATTCCAGCCGCTTGTACATCAGTGATCATCCGCTTGAAGTCATCAATATGATCTCGAATTGGTTTTTCTCCTGAAAGTTTGAATGTGTACAATCGCTTCCTCTAGTAATGTTGGTTTGACAAAGTTTTTACAGAATACTTTTCTTCCAAAGCTTTCCAGAGTCCATCTGTGGTCTTCTCGTTCATAACTTCTCGCAACACATTGTCTGCCAAACTCAACTGTATTGTGCTACGTGCCTTGGCCATTATCTCCTCCTTTTTATCAGAAGACAATGTTTCCGACAACTTGCTTTCACCTTCCAATGCCTTTAACAAGCCTTGCTGATTTAGCAATGCTTGCAGCTTCAGCTTCCATAAACTGAAGTCGTTGGATCCATCGAACTTCTCCACATCAAATTTTGGCATCCACATCTTCGATCTAAAATTTGATCAAGTGGCTCTGTGATGCGTGAAATCCGCAAGTGTACGGTTTCGTCGTCAAGTAATAAAAAGATCGAATCCACAAGGACTGTGTCTATGAATACCAATTAATTAATTAATTCAATTAAGTTAAACAAAAAGGAATATGATTGTTGATAAAGAAGAACATAGTAACAAAACAATTAAATAAAATCAAGAAAACAGAATTCAGAACAAAAATAGCGAATTATCAAGAAAGGGATTTTCAAATTCAAGAAAGCTTCCAAGATTGGGATATCACAATGATACAAGATAAATCCTAATTGACAACCCTTTTATTAAATCTGAAATTCAATTGAAGGTGAATTACCCTAAATTAGTTAATGTTCTTTCTCAAGATACAAGATCCGTGCCCAATTAAACCAATTCCTACTCTCGTGGTAATTGAATTTAAATTGAACCCATTACGCTTTGTGGCAATTCATTGAATCCTCGAAAGGCTAAAACTACTCTTGTGATTTAGACCTTAAGTTCAATTCTTATGGTTCCAACACTTAGGTTCACCTCTCAGTACGTCCCTAAATGCCTATGAGATGCAAATAAGTGGCCAGCAAATTCACATGAATAAAAGCAATAAGGATTGAATCAAAGAACATTCAAGATCAATAAAAGGGGAAACAACGTCAATTAATCATTATCAATGTATCAAAGGGCATTGCCCAATCCTAGAAACAAAGAAAACTACTCAGACATCGAGAAGAAAGAATCAGAAAACATGTTCAAGAACATCCGAACCCGTAACCCAAGAGAGAAGAGGGAAGAAAGATCAAGATCAAGAGCCTCCAATGTGCCTCCTTCCAAACCAAATTAGAACTCCCTAATTGTATTCAGAACATCTATTTATAACCTATGGTTTTAATTGGCTAAAAAGTCCCCAAAACAAATAAAAAATAAAACTTAAAAACTGATGCGTACTGCGATCCACGGCCGTGGATAATTCCACGGGCTGGCCGTGGATCTTGCTGTCAGAATTCCATGGCCATGGATCATTCCATGGCCAGGATGTGGATTATTCCACGGCCAGGCCGTGGAACTCCCTGGAATCTCTCTTTTCCTCTTTCAAGTTGCTGCTCGATCCATGGCCGTGGTTTAATCCACGGGCAGGCCGTGGATCCCTCTAGAATAGTCTTTTTGCACCTTTTTGCTATCCATTAAGCTCCAACTTCAAACATGCAAGCATTCCATTCAATCCAAGGCCAATTCAACATTAATCCTGCACAAGAACACCAAAAACACCGCAGTTATCCGAACTAAGAGAAAAATAAACTAAAAGGGAAACTAAAATACCTAAAATGCTCAAGAATGCATGCAAAACAAGAACAAAACATGATGTTGTTTCACACACATCAAATCCCCCCAAGCTTAAGACTTTGCTTGTCCTCAAGCAAAAATTAAAGTCAAACCAAGAAGTGGGATCAAAAGAAAATAATGAATGAGGAATCCGATAAAACAATATCCAAGCAATAGGCTAAGGCAAACAAAGAATCTGAGAGGTAATCAAAATCAAGTCCAATTAGAGGCTAAGTTCTCAGAAATCATGCATCCTCACTGATTGAATTAAGTTCACTCCACTATCCACACTAAAAGTGTTTAAGGGTGAAAACCATACGCTCAAAATCCTTCAAAGAAAATGCACTTCCATATGCTTGATAAGAAACTAGATTTCCACTAATAATCAGCATGCATGCAAGAATCAAAAGGTCTTTTAAAGGTTGTAATGGGGCCAAGGGAATGATGTTAGGTAAGGTAAGGAAAGGAAGATATGCACAAAGGGCTCATCAAAATTTTCAATAAGCACAAGTAATCCAATAGAACTTAAATGGAGCAAAGATAATTTTTCAATCAAAAGCATAACTCCACATTTCTAAGTATTTTCTTCCTTTCTTTTCCTTCTTCTCTTTCTCTTCTTTTTCAAGCTTTCATCTTATGATGTTTCTTTTATTTTTCTTTTATTTTTCTCCTTTTTTTTTGAGAAAGAGGAAGCTCAAATACATATAATTCCCAACACAACTTTCAAACAACTTTCAAGCCCAATTCGCTCCATTTAATATTCTAAATGATAACCAACAATGTTTCAGCATAGGTATCAAGAAAACAATTATGCAATAAGCTCAAATTGGGCAACTAGTGGATGAAAGTGTAACAAATTCAAAAGGCCAGAAAAATACCTAAGATGCCTTAATCATATTCAAGCATGCAACCAAAAATTTCGCCTCAAAATGGTTTCAAATCAAGTTCTAGAGCACAAGATCAATGAGGAATATCACTCAACACAAAGAATGGGAACAAAAATTATATAATGCATAAATCTCATATAAGCTCAAAACTCACATTTAGAGGTTTAAAAAAAAATCAATGAGAAGCATAAATTCCAAGAACATATGCTAATTATCAACTATCAAAAGATCACCTCTACCATCAATTAAAAAAATGCCTGTAACCAATCACAAGAATCAACAAATTGGGTTCCAAATCAATACCATATCAAAATCCTCAAAAGAGAGGGGTACAAGTTCAATAAAAAACCCAAGAGATATGATGGTGTGAAAATGCAATATGAAAATATAATGCAAAACAATACATGAAAATGTATGAAACTAATGAAAATGAAAATGCCAATTATCTAAAATGAAAATACGAAAATATGAGAATAAATGAAAATATGAAAATATCCCCCCCAAGCTTAGAACCTACATTATCCCCAATGTAAAAATCTAAAACAAGTGAAGGGATAAAAGAAAAGAAAAGAACTCACTGCGGTGGTGGAAAAACTTCTGGTGTTCAATCCATGGCCATGGAATTTTTCATGAAATTTGGGTGTGGAACCTTCGACTTCACTCTCCTACTAATTTGAGCTTCAAAAAAGGTCAAACCTAAACAAAATCTATGAGATAAAGATCAAACAACAATCTAACACGCAAAATTAAAAGAAAAAGATGAAATAAAATAGAAAAATAAGAAAACATGGGTTGCCTCCCAAGAAGCGCTTGTTTAAAGTCATTAGCTTGACTTTGGTCTGGTTTTTGTGCTCAGTGACGTCAACGGAGTAGTGCTCAGTCCCCACTCCTTCAAAGTGTTTCACTCTCTGACCATTTATCATGAAAGGCTTATTACCTTCTTTCTTCACCTCAAGCACACCGTAGGATAAAACTCGAACAATCTCATATGGTCCAGACCATTTCGACCATAACTTACTAGGACAGAAACGTAGAAGTGAGTTATTAACAAGGACTTTATCCTCAATTTTAAATTCACGCTTCTCGTCACACTTGTCACTATGCTTCTTGGGTCCTTCCTTGCAGGACATAGCATCAGTCACTGATTCCTGTATACCTGAAAGCACAACACTATCCATAACTTTAGTAGCATCAATGCGATTACATGAATTTAAGGAATTAGAATTTTTTTCAGAATTAAAAACATTAAAAACTACTTCCTCATCATTCAATCGCAAAGTCAATTTTCCTTCATGGACATCAATGATCGCCCGTCCAGTGGCAAGGAATGGGCGCCTAAGTATGATCGACATTGTAGCATCAGCTTCCATATCAAGCACAACAAAATCCACAGGCATATAAAATTTACCAACCTTAATGGGAACATCCTCCAAGATGCCTATGGGGTACTTGATAGACCGATCCGCCAATTGAAGTGAGATAGTTGTGAGTTTCAGCTCACCCACCTCCAACTTCTTACACACAGAAAGGGGCATAAGACTGACACTAGCCCCCAAGTCACACAGAGCTTTGTCAAAATTAGTGTTACCAATCAAACAGGGAACAGAGAAGCTACCTGGATTTTTTAACTTAGGAGGCAATTTATTTTGAATTAAGGCACTACACTCCTCAGTTAAAGCTACGGTCTCATACTCCTCTAGCTTTCTCTTATTAGATAAAATGTCCTTAAAAAATTTAGCATAGGTAGGCATTTGTTGCAACGCCTCAGTGAAGGGTACATTAATGTACAACTTCTTAAGGACCTCAAGAAACTTCCCAAACTGCTTATCTAGCTTGGCCTTGGCCAATCTTTGAGGGAAGGGAACCGGGGGTTGGTAAGGTTCAGGGGGTACATACTTAGACACTTTTTCATTTGTTTCCTCCTCACCTAAGGGCTATGTCTTAGTCTCTTTTTCCTCAGTCCCCTCATCTTTGTCACTCTCCCCCTTACCCTTGGAATTCTCTAACTTCTCTCCACTCCTCAAACTCACAGCCTTACAATGTTCATTCCCTGGGTTTATTTCAGGTTGACCAGGAAACTTACCTTGCTGCCTAAGAGAAGTGCTTGCTTGTTGGGCAATCTGGGTTTCCAACATCTTATTATGAATGGCCAAATTGTCAACCTTAGCTGACAACTCTCTAATGGCCTCAGTAACAACTTGACCATGGTGCCTAAACTCTTCATTTTGCTTGGTTTGACTCTCTACAAAATTCTCTAGAAGAGACTCAAGTCTAGATTTCTGTACCTATGGAGATCCAGAAGAGGGTTGAGCACTACCTTGCCCAGCTTGGTACTGACTATTCCGGTAAGAGAAGTTAGGATGTGACCTCCAACCAGGGTTGTAAGTTTGAGAATACGGATCATTCCTCCCCTTTTGGTTGAAGTCGTGAAAATTGTGGCATGATTCCACTTGCTCCACCGGTGCACCATGTGAAGATCCCATTCCAACTTGGCATTCAGCACCAATATGTCCCTGTGCTCCACAAATCTCACAAAAATTATTAAAGGCACCTATGGCATTTACATGAGCTTTCTCAAGCATGTCAAAACGTTTATTCAAATAATCAAACTTTGATATAATTAAATCAACACCATCTACCTCAAACTTACCTCCCGAGAGCTTTCTCGGGTTGTGCCCTCTTTCATTGGCCCATTGGTGATGATTCGAAGCAACACTTTCAATTTTCCCATAAGCTTCTGTGAGCCTTCTATTCATCGAGCTCCACCACCTAGAGTCAAGAGACACCTTCGAAGAATATTCTAAACCATTATAGAAGGTGTGGACGATCAACCATTTCTCTAACCCGTGGTGTGGGCAGGCTTCCAGCAAAGCCTTATATCTATCCCAAGCTTCTGACAATGACTCGCCATCTTTCTGAACAAAGCTTGTGATTTGGGTCCTTAGGTGAGCAGTCTTGGAAGGTGGAAAGAATTTATCCAAAAAGGCTTGCTCCAATTGGTCCCAAGTAGTTATCGTCTCAGCAGGAACACACTTCAGCCAAGCTTTAGCTCGATCTCTCAATGATAGAGGAAACAAGCGGAGACGAATAGCATCAACAGAGGCACCTTCGATCTTGAGGGTCTCACAGAACTCCAAGAACATATCCACATGATCATTAGGATCCTCTGACGGCAATCCTCTAAACTGGTTTTGCCTTACCATAGATAGTAGAGCAGGAGGTATGGTGAAGTGCCTGGCTTCAATGTCTGGCCGAGCAAATCCAGATCGCAAACCCCAAGCATTAGGGGCTGCATACTCTTTTAACGATTTATTATCCTCAGCTACTGCCATGACAAGTGGTGGTTCAGATATGTCTCTTACTCTTTGCCTTTGTTCTCTTCTCCTTCTACGTAAAGTCCTTTCAATTTCAGGATCCGCTTCAATGAGAATCCCAGAACGTCTAGTACTTTGCATAAACAAGAGAAATTACCTGCAGCGAGTCAAAGAGAAATCAATAACGTAAGAACCAAATAAAAGAAAAAGGTTTAAAATAATTAAATTAAAAATTAAATTAATATTCAAGAAAAACACAGTCCCCGGCAACGGCGCCAAAAACTTGATGCGTGAAATCCGCAAGTGTACGGTTTCGTCGTCAAGTAATAAAAAGATCGAATCCACAGGGACTGTGTCTATGAATACCAATTAATTAATTAATTCAATTAAGTTAAATAAAAAGGAATATGATTGTTGATAAAGAAGAACGTAGTAACAAAACAATTAAATAAAATCAAGAAAACAGAATTCAGAACAAAAATAGCGAATTATCAAGAAAGGGATTTTCAAATTCAAGAAAGCTTCCAAGATTGGGATACCACAATGATACAAGATAAATCCTAATTGACAACCCTTTTATTAAATCTGAAATTCAATTGAAGGTAAATTACCCTAAATTAGTTAATGTTCTTTCTCAAGATACAAGATCCGTGCCCAATTAAACCAATTCCTACTCTCGTGGTAATTGAATTTAAATTGAACCCATTACACTTTGTGGCAATTCATTGAATCCTCGAAAGGCTAAAACTACTCTCGTGATTTAGACTTTAAGTTCAATTCTTATGGTTCCAACACTTAAGTTCACCTCTCAGTACGTCCCTAAATGCCTATGAGATGCAAATAAGTGGTCAGCAAATTCACATGAATAAAAGCAATAAGGATTGAATCAAAGAACATTCAAGATCAATAAAAGGGGAAACAACGTCAATTAATCATTATCAATGTATCAAAGGGCATTGCCCAATCCTAGAAACAAAGGAAACTACTCAGACATAGAGAAGAAAGAATCAAAAAACATGTTCAAGAACATCCAAACCCGTAATCCAAGAGAGAAGAGGGAAGCAAGATAAAGATCAAGAGGCTCCAATGTGCCTCCTTCCAAACCAAATTAGAACTCCCTAATTGTATTCAGAACATCTATTTATAACCTAGGGTTTTAATTGGCTAAAAAGTCCCCAAAACAAATAAAAAATAAAACTTAAAAACTGATGCGTACTGCGATCCACGGCCGTGGATAATTCCACGGGCTGGCCGTGGATCTTGCTGTCAGAATTCCATGGCCATGGATCATTCCACGGTCAGGCCATGGATCATTCCACGGCCGTGGATCATTCCACGGCTAGGCCGTGGAACTCCTTGGAATCTCTCTTTTCCTCCTTCAAGTTGCTGCTCGATCCATGGCCGTGGTTTAATCCACGGGCAGGCCGTGGATCCCTCTGGAATGGTCTTTTTGCACCTTTTTGCTATCCATTAAGTTCCAACTTCAAACATGCAAGCATTCCATTCAATCCAAAGTCAATTCAACATTAATCCTGCACAAGAACACCAAAAATACCGCAGATATCCGAACTAAGAGAAAAATAAACTAAAAGGGAAACTAAAATACCTAAAATGCTCAAGAATGCATGCAAAACAAGAACAAAACATGATGTTGTTTCACACACATCACTCTGATACCACTTGTTAGGAAATCAGAGTTGGATACACCCCAAGTGTCTTGAACACTTTATGAATGTAAACGGAAGCGTATTCAGATCTGTGAAGAAGAACTGATAAAATTATAAAGCACGTGAATAATACTTTTGTGGTGGGGCCCACATAAATACTACTTTGTGATGGGACCTACTTATCAGTACTATTTACACCAGAAAAATAAATCAAGAACTGCCCATCAGATTTAACGTGGAAAACCCCCTTGTACACTGAGGGAGAAAATCACTGGACAAACTTCAAAAAATATTCCACTATATTAAGGATAATTATAATATTCTATCTATACTCACACACATAAAAAGTACAAAATATAATATTTCTCAATAAAATCCTCTCCTACTACAATTTATAGTATTATAGAGACTAAAAAAGATTCTTAGTGTATAGTCACACACTACACTCTTAGAATTTTCTCACACTCTATTTTTTCTCACTCTCAAAAGCTTGTAATTTTTACTTCTGCTTACTTATTTTTTTGTGTTTCATATGCAAACTCAAATCTCGATTTATAGAGATTTCAGCCACTTGCAATTAATGCAATTCGGCTGTCCAACAACGAGCATGCTCTCTTTTTTCTTGTTTTTCAAACCATCCACCAAAAGGTTGAAAATTAGGCCTCCAATTGTTGAAAATTTGGCCTCCACCGAAACAAAAGAGAGCACACCCTTTTTGACCTTGAGATAAAGCCAAATAACAACATGAATCTTAGGAAGAAGCCTATTCCCATTAACGAGTTTAACAGTCTTCAACTTTTCAACCAATAAGTCTCTCCTTTGAGAAGGAGGAGGTGCCATCAACTTATCTCTAAAACCTCGAAGGACTGGCGCTATATATCTCCATCTTATCATGCTTACCCTTATCCATGCTACACACACCATCACCTTTTCCCCACTGAACAAGCCTTGTTCCACCCAACCCTAGGAGGAGGAGGACTGGAGGAGGAAGCCACCATCAAGAGAATTTTAATGATATCAAAGTTTATATTAGAGTTTCATCATAACTGGTAGAATACCCCTTCAATCTAACTATGCATATCGTCATGCACCGTTTCAAACATATTCTATCTTTAGTCTATGCTTTCCTGGATTTTAACTGAATTTTACATACTCAATTAGTGGATAACATATTGAGAAGCAACTAATGTTACACCCTCTTAATATTCTCATAATATTCTTTTAATTACTTAAAATAGAAAAGAATTGACTGAAAATGTTAAAGCATTTAAATCTTTAAATCTAAACAAGCATTTATTATTTTCATTATAAAAAAACTATTATGAAAAGTATTAGATTAAGAAAGCCTCTTGATTAGTAACTAAGCGTGCATGAGTCCGTAAAATTATTATCGCAGTAATACTTGTAGGATACCCAAGTCAAATATTAAAAGAAACTAATTCATTAAGTGGATATAAAATTACTTTTTTGTTGGTACATGATATAAAATTAGGACAAAACTTAAGTAAAATTTTTTAAGTGTTTGTGATGCTTGTCTTTAATAGAAATATGACATGTGTACATTTTTTTATAACTCATTAATAAAAATTTTAAAAATAATAATTAAATAATTAAAAAATAAGACACACGTGTTATATTTCTATTAAAATAAACATCACAAGACCTAAGGAATTTTACTTAAATTTTTTTCATAAAATTATTCAATCGAGAATTATGAAATTATAAAATGTCAAAGATTTCCAAAATAAACAATAAAATGAATAAATAAATAAATATTTATTGGTGCTATACTAAAATTTCATTGCTAGTAAAGTTTGAGTTTAAATCGCAGAAAATTCACCCTTCATAAATTATATACTATAAAGAACCTGTTATGTTTGTGCATAATCAATCAACCAAAATAAAATGTCACCAATAACAATGAATAAGGCTTAAAATCTTCTAAACCACAGATTCCTAATCCAGTTTTCCCATTTTGTTTTAATTTAATTATACTGATTGATATGGCTCACGAGACTTTTGACTGTATTTATCTATTTGATATTTATTTGTCTCTATAGCATTAATATGTGGGATGTGGCATTTTTTTTTAGTACAAGGACGTGGCATTTTTTTTTAATAATAGAATATAGACAACTAGACAAGTACAATTGAGCAGATATAACGATTTTAATTACACTTTCTAATTGAGCAAAAAAAAAATCATGATTCATCGTGAACCACTTTTGGTGTGATCCATGTTAAACTTTTCCATCAAACTCTGATGGATACGTGACATTTGGTGGCTTTCCATTCATTGATTTTAGTTTTGCTTGATTATTATTTTTACTATTCTTTTGACTGGTAGTCTTGCTTGATTATTACTTCTAAATTCTAACTGAACTTCAGCAGATTCATTCTCTTGCTCTTTTGTTATCACAATCACATAGTTAATAAGTTCAATTTATCTTTAAAAAAAATCTTAAGTTATTTTCTTCTAATAATAGTATATTTTCTATTAGAATTCGTATAATATTATAATATTTAAATGAGGTTATTTGATAGGATTTGTATAGTTAGAGCATGTTTGTTGGTTAAGCTAAAATAGCTGAACCAATAACTTATTTTTGAAGAAAAGTTGTTGCACACTTGCATCAACATGTTTGGGTGAGAGTCATAAAAAAAATTAATAGTTTTTATCTTGAGAAAAAAGTTGTTGAAATTATTTATTACTTTGAAATGTAAATACTATTTTGTCTTCGATCAAATAATTTTTTTAATCAATCAAATAAATTTTTTAATCATTTTATGATAGAAAATATTTATCGGATCTATTAATCCCAATAATTTATGACATATCAATTTCATATAAAAGATTTTAGGATTACTTTGAAATGACATCGATGAAGAAGACATTGTCGAACAATTCTGAAAAGTAAAACACGATGAGGGAGAGATATTATTCTTATCCCACAATAGTTGCTCACGCGTCAATATCAATGGGACAACTGTACGCACTAGAGTGGTTAGGAATAAGGATCTCTCCCTATATATATAAAACAAGTATATTAGGTTAAACCTGCCTACTATGGTAAACCCATATATAGGACCCATAAACAAAACTCACATATATGAGCAGCGCTTTAACAATAATAGGCTCATTAATAATACTGATCACAATTTGGGCTAAACAAAATGCTCTAATAATTTTGACATCCAATTAATCTGGGTTCTATATAATATGATTTATGTTTGTTCATAAATAAAAATTCTAACATTCTCTTACTTAGACAACATAAGTCACATTATATCACTTTAATAAGAAAACAATTCTCCAGATTAATCAAACAATATGTGGCCACAACATGATGTCAAAATCGAGCTAGCACTCTCAACAAATGGTCCAAAATGAGACTACAAGTATCCCAACAATGCATAAAATCATACTCGAAGGAGTACTGATATCATACATGCAACATACTCATATTTCGGTGACCCATCAAAATGTGGTAAATGGTTAATGGGAAAGCACGTCCAAAATTTGCATGCCAATATGTGATCAAAGTGCATTTCCAAACAAAATGGCCCCAAGCATCCGCCCAAGATGCTTTTTAAGATTTAACATCTCAGCACAACAACAAAATGAGACTGAGTCCAAAATGTCTCCACAATATGTCATATCATAAATAAACAAAACTGCGCAGATTAATAATAATAACAATATTATATGACAACGATAATAATAATATAATTGTCTCGAGACATAATAAAATGAGGTCATAACAAAATTACAAAATTAAACTCCCACTAACCCTAAACATCAAAAGACCTCACTATACCCATACGGGTCACATGATCAACAAAAACTTTAACAGCTGAACCTTTAGTTAGTGGGTTTGCAACCATAAGTTCTGTAGGGGTATGCTCAACACGAGTCTGAAACTCCTAAATCTTCTCTCTAACAAACATGAATTTCGTATCAAAATGCTTTGAACGCTTTGAGCTTTTATTAATTTGAGAGAAGCACACTACGGCAGAATTATCACAATAAATAGTAAGAGGCCTGAAAATACTCTCCACAATAAGAAATTCAGTAATCAAATTTTTTAACCATATCGCTTGACGCGTAGCCTCATAACAAGCTATATATTCTGCCTCCATAGTAGAAGTAGCTGTAAGTATTTGTTTAACACTCTTCCAAGAAACAGCTCCTCCTGTTAACATAAAGATATATCCTGATGTGGACTTGTAGTCATCTGGACAACCACCATAATCAGAATCAGTATAGCCTATCACCTCAAGGCAGTCAGACCTCCTATAGGTGAGCATACAGTTTTTGGTACCCTGTAGATATCCCATAACTCATTTTGCAACCTGCCAATGAGCCACACCAGGTTTGCTCAAGTATCTCCCAAGTACACTAACAACAAAAGTAATATTAGGACGTGTACAAACTTGAGCATACATAAGGCTGCCAACAGTGGAAGCATATGAGACTTTCTCCATTTCAGCAACATCTTTATCACTTTGAGGATACTGGGTATTAGAGAGTCTTTCACCCTTTTGAATAGGTACAGTACAAGGATTACAAAATTTCATATTAAATTTATTCAGAATCTTTTCAATATAAGCTTTATCAGACAAGCCAAGAATACCACGAGATCTGTCACGGTGAATCTCAATACCTAATACAAAAGAGGTATCACCAAGATCTTTCATATCAAAATGTGCTGTCAACATCTGCTTTGTCTCATTCAGAAAAACATAATCATTACTTGCCAACAATACATCATCAACATATAAAACAAGAATGATGAATCTGTTCCCACTAAACTTTAGATAAATGCATTGGTCAACAGTATTCTCTTTGAAACCAAGAGAACTAACAATATAATCGAATTTCAAATACCATTACCTGGAAGCCTGTTTTAATCCATAAATGGATTATCTCAATTTGCACACCATATGATCTTTACCATTTTCAACAAAACCATCAGGTTGATCCATATACAGATCTTCATACAAATCACCATTTAGGAAGGCGGTCTTAACATCCATTTGATGAAGCTCCAAATCAAAATGAGCAACCAAGGCCATCACAACACGAAAGGAGTCTTTAGTAGAGACCAGTGAGAAAGTCTCCTTATAATCAATGCCTTCCCTCTGGTTATATCCCTTAGCAACAAGTCTAGCCTTATACCTCTCAATTTCACCTCTAGCATCACGTTTGGTCTTAAAGATCTATTTATAACTAATAATTTTACAACCAGTAGGCAATGCTACCAATTCCTAAACATTATTCTTTCTCATAGAAGCCAACTCATCCTCCATAGCCACTAGTCATTGTGCACTATCAGGACTAATCATGGCCTCTTGAAAAGAAATAGGATCAGAATCATCAACTGAATTAAACTCATGCTCCTGCAGGTACACAACATAATCCCTGAATCTAGTAGACTCAGTGGATATAAGAACCCGCTCAGATCTTCTCAGTGGAGTCACAACAACATCTGGAATCTGTATATTATTTTTGACTTGTTGAGGGATATCGACATTATCAACAGGATCAACAACATTATCATTATAGATAAAAGGAGATGGCATTATCCCTGGAAATGGATCAACAGGAATAGGAACAACAACATGTTCTTCACTAAAATCAATAATACGTGGCTCCTGAGTTTCACCATGTCCTAAGTCCCCTTCAAAATAGACATCCCGATCAGATTCAATAATTCTAGTAGTATGAGAAGGACAATAGAACCTACAACCTCTTGAGCCAATACAATAGCCAATGAAAAAACCACTGATGATTTTGGGATCAAACTTCTTTAAATGTGGGTTGTAAGGTCTCACCTCTACCCTACATCCCCAAACACGAAAATGCTTCAAGGTAGGCCGTTTGCTTATCATAAGCTCATATGGAGTCTTCAGTACAGATTTATTTGGCACATGATTCAATATATAAGCAGCGGTCTTCAAGGCATCTCCCTGCAAGAATTTTGGAAGAGTGAAATGACTAAGCATACATCTCAACATATCCACAATAGTACGATTTCGCCTTTCTGCAATAGGAATAATGAGCCCACAAATATCTATATGAATTAATTGTAGTATTCATTCACTCTTGGTAACCTCACTCTTCCTGACTCCAACTGTAAGTTTCCCTTTTATGTAATCAATACAGATATCAAAATCAAAGAAGTCTAAATCATGAAGAATATTCTCCTTGATCAACCTCTCCATTCTCTCCCTAGAGATGTGTTTTAAATGTTTGTACGATAACATAGAAAGGTTTTCAATAACTCTACCACGCTTGTTCCCAACAACATTATTGACATTTGAATCCCATTTATCAACAGAGAAAGAATCAACATTTAACATGTGTAAACCATTAGACAGGACTCCAGAACCAACAAGAACAGAATCATAATATAAAGAAACTTTTGCATTACTAAAATGGAAAGAGTAGCCACAACTATCCAAAACAGAAACTGAAATCAAATTCCTCCTCATAGAAGGTACATAAACTGTATCTTTCAAAACTAAATCATGTCCAGTACATAACTTTAATGAAACCATTCTTATATGTTCTACTTTGACCTTAGCTCCATTTCCTAGTGTGATCATTAACTCCCTTTCACTTGGTTTCCTCCTGCTTCTAATTTCTTTCTTTTCTCAAGCCAGCTCTTAAACTTCAAACAATCAGATTGCTTATGCCCATATATATCACAGAACTTACAATTTTCACTAAAACGATATCTGGGCTTAACACTAGAAGGCTCACCAGGACCAGAAGATGGCTTAGAAAAATATCCAGGTTTATCATTCCACTTTTCTTAAACTGAGGCTTACTATTCTTCCCTTTAATAAATTTCTTCCTCTTTAGCATTATTTGTTTTAGGAATGCTCTCTTTAATAGTCTTTTCCATGCTAAACTTCATGGTCATCAAACAAACTTTATTGGATTGAATCCACCTTTCATGCTTCTTCTTTTCTGTAGCAAAAGATGTATTTGTGGGTCTCTGAGGTTCATCCTCAATGAGAGCAGCATCAATATTAGAGACAACAAGGAACAATTTCACAGAATCCACCCAGTCCTCAAAATTAGTCTCATTCAATTTCGTTATAACACTCATTTGCATCGATGAAACTTGAAATAACGATACATTAAAGGGAGATTTTGTCAAGCATATCAACATGTACAATATTTGAGCAAAACCATAATTGAGTTTTCCCATACAATTGCAATCCCGCCTAAGAGTCTCGAATTACAACACATGAGTAGACTCTCACAGACATCAAAATCATGTCCCTAAAGCTAGTACCGAAAGGATACTGAAAACTCTAAGGTCAGAATCTCAATGCCTTTAACAAATCATTAGGAATCACATTAATAAAGGCAAACCGATAGGATAAGCGCATTATCAATATAATCCCCAAAGCCACAACATAACAATATTTTATCAACAAAACAGCACCTTACAATAATTGGTCCCGCGAAGGCGAGCTCACAATTATGAAAAGTGCTCAAAATAACATCACTCAACAAATCATTAGAAATTACATTAATAAAGGCAAACCGATAGGGTAAGCACATTATTAATATAATTCCCAATGCTATATTATTAACAAAATATCAACAAAATTGACACCTCAACATAATTGGTCCCGTGAAGGCGAACTCACAATCATGAAAAGTGCCCAAAAGCTCCAGAATATTTTAAATAATTACTCTCAAAACAAAATTGCATAAAGAATAACAAGAAATAACAATATATATAATATTTTACATAACATTTTATGCACAAAATAACACTGAAATTATTTCAGTAACTAAACAATATCAAGTCTGAGAGTACATATTGTGCAACACTCTCACTAGTGTCACAATCATGCTTAAAAAAAAATTCAGGTCAAAACTTAGAGAGTATACAATAATTTTTAACATTATGCAATATTATATATACAACATAATACTAAAATTATTTAAATAATCAAATAACACAAAATTTGAGAGTGTGCAATATATATGATATCCAATAGCATCACAATTATGCAAAGTGCTTCAATATAGTACCACAATACTTTAAATAGCAACTCTCATAATCAAATCGCATAAATAACAACAAAATAAATAGTTTTCAAAATAATATATATTAATTTATGCACAGAATAATATCAAAAATTATTTCAGTGTCTAAACAACATCAACTATGAGAGTGCACAATATATACCATACCCAATAACATCACAATAATACACAAAAATTTTCAGCACAAAAGAGGATAGTACTATATATTTTTAATAATTTTAATCTCTAAAATTTTTGAAATAAATAATAAATAGGCATTTTTTAAAGATAATCTAAACAAAATTATTTTACTAAAATTTTATATTAAACACAACCTCAAAATAAACAAGCTTTGAAATTTGTTATTTTACACAGGATTCTATTACACATAATAAACAATAAGAAAGAAAAAGGAACGTTAAAAAAAATGTTGAAGGATTGCATCGTACAGTACCGCCACAGAAAATAATTGAGCAGTGCAATAACAAAGGGCATGCTGCTCCAGCACATAGGACATGATTATCCAATTTTTCAAATAACACTTTGAATTGAAAATCACATGACAATAACAAAAAAGGCACGCTGCTCCAGCACAAAGACTTGATCATCCAACATTTCAAATAAAGCTTTGAATTGAAAATCACATGATTTAATATTTCATATTTTTATAATTTTAAATCTCATTTATTTTATAGGTAAAATAAAAAATTGATAGTCATAATTACGATTAAAAACACTGGCTCTGATACCAATTGATAGAAAATATTTATCGGATCTATTAATTCCAATAATTTATGACATATCAATTTCATATAAAAGATTTTAGGGTTACCTTGAAATGGCATCGATGAAGAAGACATTGTCGAACAATCCTGAAAAGTAAAACACGATGAGGGAGAGAGACTATTCCTATCCTACAATAGTTGCTCACGTGTCAGTATCAATGGGGCAACTGTACGCACTAGAATGGTTATGAATAGGGGCCTCTTCCTATATATATAAAACAAGTATATTAGGTTAAACTTACCCATTATAGTAAACTCATATACAGGACTCATAAACAAAATCCACATATATGAGCAGTGCTTTAACAACAATAGGCTCATTAACAATACTGATAACAATTTGGACTAAACAAAATGCTCTAATAATTTTGACATCTAATTAATCTGGGTTCTATATAATATGATTTATGTTTGTCCATAAATAAAAATTCTAACATTTTATACCTATCTTGATAATTTAATGCATAAAAATATTTTTTTGTATCATCCAAATGAAATAGATTAATTTAAAATCACTTTTCACTAACATATCTAAACATAATTTTTTTATAATAAATTATAACAAAAAAATTTTATACAATAATTGATTATTAAAATAATCTAATTTTTACAATTATCTAAACACACACTTATTTTAGTTAGCGGTCACATTTTTGAGTTAGTTAATTTTCTCCATTTAGTTACTTAATTATTGTATAAATAGGAAAATAATAGTATCGTAAATTTATAGTTAGAAGTAAATGCGAATTGTGAAGTTTTTTCTAACTCAAATAAAGAATTATAGAGTCTTCTTCTCTAACTGAAAGAAAGAGATTCTAACATTGGTACTTTTATTGAGAGATTGCAATGGCAACAAGAACTTAATTGAGAAGCTACCAGCAAGTTGATATTTTTAGATTTGATGGAGAAGGGGTTGAAAAGTGGATCGTCAAAGTTAAAGAATATTATATATTCTATAATAAGAGGGAGGTTCTAACATTATTATTATTATTATTATTATTATTATTATTATTAGACTGAGACAGGGCAAATACAAATTATTTTGTTATTATATATGGTATATATGAAAGAAACTGAATTTTTATTTTTTTGCACCTATAGGATATTTTTCTTATTAAATTTCTTAATATTGGGTGTCATTTCCTCAATTTATACCACAAAATTAGATTTATTTTTTCTATTTTTCAGCTTTTCTTTTATGTTTGTAATATTTATTTTAATTTTTTTTATATTTTCTATCAATTGTTAGTGATTGATGATAGCTGGTGTTAGCTAGTTGTAATATTGTTTTATTCGACCATAATGTTGAAGGAAATCACTTCTGAATTCATTCAACGGATGTTGCTAAAGTCAATATTTACCGATCATATTTTCACTTTCGAAAGGAAAAGAAGCACATCGGTCTCACATTTTCAAAAATTGTAGAATGTACTTAGTGTGTGTTTGAATTAATTTTTTTTATTCAAAATAATTTATTAAAAATTCTTTAAGAGGATTTTTGAAAAAAATTGATTATTTCCTTCAAAATAATTAAAACCAAACCTGCTACTATTTTTTCTCTCTTTAAATTGCACTTATTGGTTAACTACAGAAAATCCAAATTCATGCGATTTTAATCATAATGTGCTTTTACCTTTTAGCATTAATAGCGAATTTCCAAAAGGAAAAAAAATGTAGTCTTTAAATTCATTGTGTGCTTTTAACTTTGCATGTGTTTAATAGGTGCATTAAATAAATTCATTATATTATATGAGTCTAGAGATATGTTTTGCATCTATAAATACGCTTGTAGTTGTGCTACTCAATTCAAGTCAAGAAATCCAATTGAAGTGAGTTTCATTAGAAGTCTTCTTCTTCCATTACCAATCTCCTTTATCTCCTTCATAAAGTAGATTTAGCTAGTTGGTATTTTAGATTCCCTTTTTTTTAACAAATGATATTAAAGCGATAGTTTGACTCCTTTCTTTCTAACAAATGTATGTTAATCGGTTACTCCACTTAAGGGGAAGTGATCGTGTGTGGTAGTCGATGATTCAGCTCCCTTCTTTGTTTAGACTCACATTTGAATGAGAGATTGTTAAGAATTCAAATGCGAATTCCAAGTATATATGTTAGTAAAAGAAGTCTCACATTAAAAAAAAATGAATAAAGTGAGGATTTTATAAGTGAACGGACTTTTAAATTTAATATCTTAAGGTTTTGAGTTAAAGCGTAGTGTTAGTTCATTATTATTTTTCCTCTTTATTTCTATCTAGGTAGATTGTTTAGGGTTAAGACACGGTATTAGCCACTATTATTTTTCCCCTTTATGTTCATTGAGGTGGATCTTCTCGACATTATAGACTCTTTTTTTCTAACTAAAGTGTTGTATGTAAATAGTGTTCCATGGTAGTTGTACCTTATAAGCATGCGATTAACTTCCATAATAATTAACTCCAAAACATTCAATTCTTTTAACTAAGTTCATGCATTGATAGATATTACGAAAGGCATAATATAGAGATGCATAAATAGTTCCCAATAGTTGTACCTTACAGGAAGTATAAATAAACTCTTTATTCAACACTACAAATTACCAGCAATTACACAGCGAAAAAAATAAGTTAATCAACATTGAAACTGATGATCACATAGTTTATATATTAATTAATTTTTATTTTTAGTCATTTACACTTTTCATATACTTAATTGATTGAGTTTGATTATGTTTTGTAAGTTTGGACTCAAATTGTACTTAATTGATTTTTTCAACATAATTTATGTCTTACACTATTTCTGTATTTTGGCCATATCTTGAGTTCTAGATGTCTAATAATTATGTATCTTATATTGTAGAAAATATAAGAGAGAACTCTACAACTTTCATGAAGACCTCGAGCTCAAAGTCGGACATCTAGCAGAACTAATTGGGCTTAGCATTCAGAATACGAGTTTTGTAATTAAAACCTGAACAATATGCAGTAATCAGAGCATAACTCGGGCTGTAAGATCCAAATTGGGCTGAAATTTTGGTATCTGCAACTTAAGACCCATATATACAACTTTCATGATAGAACATAAGACTTAAATCAGACTCCTTGGAGGTCATATTGGGCTTGGAAGTCATAGCAAAGGAGTTGTAACCGGGCCTGAATAGTGTGCAATAATTGGGTCATATCTCGGGATGTAGGTAGCCTTTTGAGGTGATTCTGGTGGCATTTGAAAGCTAAGATCCAGGCCTACAACTTTCATGAAGACTATATTTCAAGATTCTGACGCATTCAATGACTTCAGAACTAAATGATTTCGGAGATAAAGAATCTCTATAATTTTTCACTCATCAAAAGTCATTTGGCATTTTTCACTCATTTCCCACTCATCCACTTACTCATGAATCAGCCCCCTTATCATTTTATATTTCTAATCCTCTATAAAAGGGAGCCTTGACTGATCATTTAAGAGTCTTAGTCTTAGGGATCAAAATCATGCTATTGTGTTGTTTGTTTATCTTGTTGTAGTTTTCTTTTGTTCTAAATTGAAGTTATGTTCTTCTTCTTCTTCTTTCTTTATTTCTTCTTGTCTATGTGTAAGTAAGTTTCATTTTACTTGGGTGAAAGGGTGAAGCTCTTGGTAATGAAAATAGGTTAGATTCATTTCTTTCTTATGCTTAAATGATATATTTTCAAGTGGTCATTATGCGTTTTATATTTTGTTTCCAATCAATTTAGAAACCCTCCTTGTAAAGTGGAGATATTGATTTGTTGTAGACAAGATATTGGTACAATGAATGCTTGAGTCCATTTATAAGTGGTGGTATTAATAGATGATTAAAGGAATCATAATATAATTACATATATAATCTTAAATGAACTTTGAATGTTGTATTTTCCGATTAGAACCTCTATTATGTGTGGATTCTAATTGAGTTATAAAAAGAATTAATCTTGTCCTTATTTTACTTACTAAGAGTGGATCTCCTAACCTAAGTAAATCTTTTTTATTTGTGACCAAATTTTATTACTTTTATTGTTGTGACAAAATATTTACGTTACGTCAAAGAATTTTTCTTCATCAATTCCCTGTGGATCGACCTCAGACTCCTGAGAATTTATTACTTGAAATAACTTGCACTTGGGTTTTCAACTTTTAATCCGTATCAAGTTTTTAGCGCCGTTGTCGGGGACTTGATTTGAAGAACAAATTTATTGTGTAAATATTTTGTATATATTTATTTTTTTCCTGTGGATCTTGTGTATATATATATATATCCTACTCTTTTATTATTTTTTCTTTGTACATACTAACTTACAAACTTAGTGGGAGAAACTCTCTCTTATCCCTCTGTAATATTTAATTATTAATGAAATAATATTTCTTCTTCTCTTCTCTCTTGCTCGGAGAAAAAAAATCAACTTCTTGATTCTCCGCTTTTCATATTTTAAATTTACTTTCAACTTTACTTTCAAAGACTTTATTTTTTATATTTTACTTTTTGTGTTTTATTTCTAACTTTCTAACTTACTAACCTACTAACTTTTTATTTGCTTGCTTACTAACTTACTATAACTATCTAACTCTCTTACTAACTATCTAACTTTTTACTTTATTAGCTATCTAACTTTTTACTTTACCTACTTCTAACATTTTAATTTATTTGCTTCTAACATTTTAATTTATCTGCTTACTAACTTATTTGATGGTCAATTTATACTACACCCTTGTTAATATTTATTTGGTGGTTAATTTATACCACACATTTATTAATATTTATTTATTACGTGTTAATATATATTTGGTGATTAGTTTATACCACACCCTTGATAATATTTATTTGGTGGTGGTTTATACTACATCATTATTAATATTTAATGGCGGGTTTACACCTACTTGTTCATATTATTATTATTATTATTATTATTATTATTATTATTATTATTATTATTATTATTATTATTATTATTATTATTATTATTATTATTATTATTATTATTATTATTATTATTATTATTATTATTATTATTATTATTATTATTATTATTATTATTATTATTATTATTATTATTATTATTATTATTATTATTATTATTATTATTATTATTATTATTATTATTATTATTATTATTATTATTATTATTATTATTATTATTATTATTATTATTATTATTATTATTATTATTATTATTATTATTATTATTATTATTATTATTATTATTATTATTATTATTATTATTATTATTATTATTATTATTATTATTATTATTATTATTATTATTATATTATTATTATTATTATTATTATTATTATTATTATTATTATTATTATTATTATTATTATTATTATTATTATTATTATTATTATTATTATTATTATTATTATTATTATTATTATTATTATTATTATTATTATTATTATTATTATTATTATTATTATTATTATTATTATTATTATTATTATTATTATTATTATTATTATTATTATTATTATTATTATTATTATTATTATTATTATTATTATTATTATTATTATTATTATTATTATTATTATTATTATTATTATTATTATTATTATTATTATTATTATTATTATTATTATTATTATTATTATTATTATTATTATATTATTATTATTATTATTATTATTATTATTATTATTATTATTATTATTATTATTATTATTATTATTATTATTATTATTATTATTATTATTATTATTATTATTATTATTATTATTATTATTATTATTATTATTATTATTATTATTATTATTATTATTATTATTATTATTATTATTATTATTATTATTATTATTATTATTATTATTATTATTATTATTATTATTATTATTATTATTATTATTATTATTATTATTATTATTATTATTATTATTATTATTATTATTATTATTATTATTATTATTATTATTATTATTATTATTTAACCATGGCGGGTTTACCACCTACTTGTTAATATTTTTTTTATGGAAGGTTGAGCTCTGTATATATTTGTATTTTATTCTTCCTATTTCTTCTTCTCTTTTGTCATGTGTAGTTAAATTTGTGTATTTCTAGGGTGAATATGTAAATTGATTCAATCGACATGTATTAATATTAGAATTTTAATTAATTTTTTTATTCAATTTGAGTGCTTATTATGATTCTTAATACTTTTATGAATTGACTACCCATAAATTAATCTAGTGAGGTGTATGTAGAATCAAAGGTTTACATATGATTTAGACCATAAATAATAAGTGCCATGATTTATAATCATTTAGAAATAGAGGTTATAGGTTGTGTGGGAGAATTGTGGTATTTTTCATGAGAATCCATAGAGTAAAGGTCATGCCTTTAAGAGTTAAGGTTTAAACCAAGGAATTGAGTTTTGATTAATTACTGGATTCTCTCGATCAATTAAATGATTAGAAATTAATTAGAATGAAGGTCCCAAAGCTACTCTATTGTCTATGATAAATTATGAATCAAGTGAAGTCAGATCCCTAGTGTTTTAATTTCATGTGTTTACACCTTAATGTGTTTTGTATTCATGCGTTTTGTTCTCTCTTTTCCCTCTTAATTTTATGTGTTTTAGTGTTTTCTTTTTCTTTTTCCTCTTAATCGTCAACTTTATTACTTTGACAATTCAGTGCACTTGTCGATTTTCTCATTAAGTTTTTTCAAACCTAAGTTGATACGGTGAATTTTGTTGCTTCAAGAATTCAAAAGAAGTCAAAAATATTGTTGCAGATCATTTGTCCATACTTACAACAGGCTCACCTTTTGATATCACACTTATCAATAATTCTTTTTTTTATAATTATTATTATTATTTTTTATCAATTCCAAGCCTTGGTTTGCTAACGTAATCAATTTTATTGCAACATGAAAGATCCCGCCTCAATTATCCTGATTAAATCATTCGAAGATTTATGCCCAACACTGAGGTAGGTAGTATCATTAAATTTTATCACTCAGAAGCATGTGAAAGTTTCTTTTCTTCAAAGAAAATAGCTGCGAAAGTCTTACAGTGTGGATTTTATTGGCTCACTTTATTTAAAGATAGCTATACATTTTGAAAAAATTGTGAAAACTGTCAAAAATAGGATTCCATTTCTAAGCAAAGCAGGTTGCCTCTAAACCCTATTATTGTCATTGAAATTTTTGATTGTTGAGGAATTGAGAAATGATACATATGAAAATACAAAGATTTATAAAGTTAGAATAAAAGCTTTTTATGACAAATTAATTTTGAGAAAATCTTTTGAAATTGGTCAAAAAGTTTTGCTTTATAATTCTTGTCTTCACCTATTTCCTGAAAAATTACGATCTAGGTGGTGTGGCCCTTTTATTGTCAAACATGTGTATCCTCATGGGGCCATAGACATTGAGAACCCTAGGAATGATAATGTATTTAAGGTCAATGAACAAAGACTCAAATCATTTCTAGAGAACCAAGTTGTTGAGGTAGAATTCATCTCCCTTTCTAATCCATGTTATGAGTAGAATTTTTATGTATTTATTTATTTTTATTTTTATTTTTATTTTTTTGCTTCCTTTTGCAGTTCTTTGTATTTTCGGTTAAGTGATGGATAACGGTACTCCGTGACTCTCAAGTCGATTTATTTTTCAGTTTCCCATAATAACTAACTCATTCTCCTTTTAAAATGGATTCCATTCTCTCGAATTTAAAAAAATATTTTCCTTCTCTTTCTCTAAATGCTCTAACAAAAATCTACAAAGTTAGGTGTGAATGACTGAGACTGTTAATGTACAAGGGCATCCCAGAAGATATACACTAGATAATCGAAACAAAAGTTCGTTTAGCTGGTGAATCTTTAGATTCATTTGTCCTATACATGCCTGGTCTCCGTAAAAGTTCATTTTCAAAAAGGAGAAGAGCAAAAAGAATACAAGTTTGTTACAAATATGCACGATGGAATTGTAATACGCGATGTCGTTCTTTGGGAATTGTTTCCGCAAATCAAGAAGATAAAATTTACTTTATCAAGAATGGACTGAGTAAGGAGTCATTGGATAATATCTTATTAACTCTTGAGATGCATTCTTGTAGAGTTGTGCATTGTGAACTTCTTAGTTTATGAAATCTCTTCAAAGACGAGCAAAAGCGTAACAGTCTTGGGAATCTGACTCAAAAAGACTCTATTTACTAATTTATAAGAAAATTAGATGGGAAGCTTATCATCGACTCATAGAAGGCGTTTAAGTCGTTACTGGACGTAAAACCAGAGGAAAATGTGAGCTACAATCATAACAACATGTATATATTATCTTGTATATCTTCAAAAAAAATAAAAAAAAATAAAAAAAGACAAAAAATAAAAAAAATGGTGAAACTTCAGTTGTACTTAGTCTTTAATTAGATTAGGAGCCCCGGGTAGATACCCGTCCCGTCATTGACTCGGGTGGACCTTTGCACACCAGTCCATAAATAAGGTCATCTGCCATGCTTTGTAGAGAGACATGCAAGCATTCCCAGGTTTAACCATAGGCTCTGTTTGCTGATGGATAGATAGAAGCGTCCTGTGCTTGCGTTCTCGCGTGACAATGCCTCTGAGCTCAATAACTGGTATTGATTTATTAGGTTCCTGAGCGTAGCTCCACTGGCTATGGTCACTGGTCGTCGTATTCAGATTTTCTCTCTTTAACTAGAGGGACAATGCATAGGCTAGGATATCCCACAAGCGGGAGGAGTGTCTTAAGTCTGAAATTCCTTAAGAAAATTCGATGTCTCTTTCAAGGGGCGGTAAGATTGTGAAGGCTACTGTACTCATGACGCGCAGTATAAAGATATACCATGAAACCTGTACATAAAGGTATGTCAACATTTGTTATTATTATTTTATCTTTGTATGATTTTGTTGTATTTTAGTTTTGGACAAACGATCATTTAGGCGGGATCCTTTAGGAGTTTTTAGACTTCTTTACCCTTATGGTTTTCTTGAAGTCTAAAAAAATAAAAAAATAGTAAAAAATAATATAAAAATTTAATTCAAACTTTTCTGACAACAGCCAACCTACCCATACAGGAGTTGTTATTACTTTTTCTATTCTCTTCCTTATTTAAACACTCTATGTTCTTTACTTTCCTGTAACTCATAATTATTCAAAAGGAGTGTAAGTATAGAAATAGAGGGAGCTTCTTCTTCTGTTTGTAGACTTACTAGTATCTGTGTATTTTGTGGGACAAGTTATGGGAAGGGTTTAGAGTTTGTAAACGCAGCAAGCATTGTTGGTAGAACACTTGCTGCGAGAGACATTCGTGTAGTATATGGGGGAGGTAGCATTGGGTTAATGAGGGCTATATCACTTTCTGCACATCTAAGAGGTGGTCAAGTTTTAGGTATCATTCTTGAATCTTTAACTCGAAAGAACATCACTAGAAAAATAATTGGGCTGGAACTTCAAGTATCATCTATGCATGGACGAATAAGGACAATGGTTGAAAACTTTGATGCATTCATTACCTTACCGGGTGGTTTTAGTACTTTGGAAGAACTTTTTCAAATTATCTCTTGGGCCCAACTGAACATCCACCATAAACCCGTAAGTTTGTTGAATGTTAATAATTTCTTTGATAATTTGTTATCTTTAGTTGACCATGCTGTGGAATAGAACTTTATCACACCTTCGGCAAGACAGCTCCTTATCTTTGCTTCTACTGTTGATGAATTAATTAATAAATTACAAGCTTTTATTTATGAACCTGAACCAGTAATAGCCCAGATAGATTGGTCAGAAGGCAGCAGCAAGGGAGGCAGCAACAAGGGAGGCGGCAAGGAATAAGAGTGTGATCTGACACTTTATCTATAATTTTCCTTTATCTTTGGTTTTATTCATCGTACTTTGTTTCTGTTTAAATTTGTTTGAGGTTTCTCTTTTTAGTAATTGCAACAACAGGTAATATCTTCTATCTTTTACCTATCTATATTTTGACATTGAGGATAATATTGTGACCTGGTTAGGGGGAAGGATAGTTGTGTAAAAAAAATAAAAATAAAAATATAAAAAAAATAGGAAGTGTGTTTGTTAATATGTTTATTGTGTTTACATATTTGTCAGTAATTTATTAATAACAAAAGTAATTAGGGATGACAGAGTAATGAGTAAATTATTTACTCTTGAGACACATCAAAATTGGTAGTAAAATAAGGAGTAATTGGATAGACAGCTAGTTTGTGTAGAAGTAGTAATTCAAATTCAAGAAAATTTGCATGATTGAGTAAATTGTCTTCTTTCTTAAAAATCACATGCTTAGTTATGGATGTTGAATTGGTGGACTGAGAATGATAGAATTATGCCTTGTGAGATTTTGAGCCTATTGATGAATAGATTGAACATTTGTACAATTCTCTTCTTTCTTGTGTGAATTTCACTCATGAAATTGTTATTCTAGAACTTGCTTTGATTCTTTTTGAGACTACATTTTCATATGCATACATAAATATGATTGAGACATTTTTCTTGAAATAGCTACTTTAACCAAATAGCTAAGAATGATTGACGCACAAATAGGCAGTCTTGCTCAGTAGCATATTGTCTCAATATGATATCAAGCACTCTTATGACTTCTTGAAAATTTTCTGATTCCTAATATGATATCAAGCATTCTTATAGCTTCTTAAAAATTCTCTGATTCATGCCAACGTAAGGCATTTGAAATGACCTATTTCCCCTAACCCCTTTGAGCTTATTTGACTATTCTTTCGAACTCATTATATGCCTAAAATGAAAAACCATGTTCTTACTCGACCTTAGAGAATAAGAGAACATTAGCTTTGTCATTGGATGAGTTCTTGAACAAGTGTGGGGGTGTGTGTGCAGAATGGTTCAAAAAATAATTTTAATTAAAAAATGTATATATTATGTTCTTCTTCAAAAATAAAAATTAAAAAAATCAAAAATTAAAAAAAATGTGTAAATAAGGGCCAACAAGGCAATAAAGGAAAGGAAAAGAATATGTAAATGGAATTTGTATTAGGTGGAGTTAGAATGAACTTTCATGCTTGTTAATTGAACTCAACTCTCATGCTCTTTTATTCTCTTTGGTATTTAACTTGTCATATCTATATTACCTCCTCATTTACCTTGACCCCATTACAACCTTGAATAAAGTCCTCATGATTTGTGTGTGCATGTGTTTTGAGTGGTGAAGAAATAGAATATGAGCAAGCTTATGGTAGTACAATTTTCATGGGTTGAATTGAGTAAAATACCTACATTTTAAACACTTGAGGGATTGAGAGAGAATCCTGTGAAAATCTATCATTCTTGACTCATGTTTTTCAATTGAAATTTCCTTGCTTATTGGTTTGAGATGTGAAGAAACGTTACCTCATAAATGTTTTGATTACTTGAATGATTGGTTACTCTTCATTCTTAAATATTATTAGAAATTGAGTCTTTTAGAGTGTTTAGCTTTTGAGTCTGTTTCATTTTTTTTTAGTTTTTGTCTTATGTATTTTGCCTAAGAGTGTAAAAAGATAAGTGTGGGAGAATTTGATGATCATATAGTTTATACATTAATAAATCCTCATTTTTAGTCATTTACACTCTCCATGTACTTAATTGATTGAGTTTGGTTATGTTTTGTAAGTTTGGAGTTAAATTGGACTTAATTGATTTTTTCAGCATGATTTACGTCTTGCATTGTTTTTGTATTTTAGTCATATCTTGAGTTCTAGATGTCTAATAATTATGTATCTTATCTTGTAAGAAAGATAAGAGAGAGCTCTACAACTTTCATGGGACCTTGAGGTCAAAGTCAGACATCTAGTGGAACTACTTGGGCTTAGAAGTCAGAATACGAGTTTTGTGATTAGAACCTGAACAGTGTGCAGTAATCAGAACATAACTCGGGCTGTAAGATCTGGATTGGGCTGAAATTTTGGTATCTGTAAGTTAAGACTCATATCTACAACTTTCATGAGAACACAAGACTCAAATCGAACTTCTTAGAGGTCATATTGGGATTGGAAGTCATAACATAGGAGCTATAACTAGGTCTGAATACTGTGCAGTAATTGGGCCATATCTCGGGTTGTAGGTGGCCTTTTGAGGTGATTCTAGTGACATTTGAAAGTAAGATACAGGCCTACAACTTTCATGAAGACCATATTTCAAGATTCTGATACATTCAGTGACTTCAGAACTAAATGATTTCAGAGACAAAGAATCTCCATAATTTTTCACTCATCAAAAGTTATTTGACATTTTTCACTAATTTTTCACTCATCCACTCACTCATGAATCAGCTCCCTTATCATTTTGTATCCCTAATCTTCTATAAAAGGGAGTCTTGGCTGATCATTTAAGAGTCTTAGTCTTAGAGACTCTCCTTGTAAAGTGGAGATCTTGATTTGTTATAGACAAGATATTGACATAATAAATGCTTAAGCCCATTTATAAGTGGTGGTGTTAATAGATGATTAAAGGAATCATAATATAATTATGTATATAATATTAAATAAACTTTGAATGTTATATATTGTGGATTCTAATTGAGTTATAAAAAAAATTAATCTTGTCCTTATTTTACTTACTAAGAGTAGATCTCCTAACCCAAGTAAATCTTTTTTATTTGTAATTAAGTTTTATTACTTTTATTGTTTTGACAAAATATTTACGTTACGTCAAAGAATTTTTCTTTATCAATTTACTGTGGATCGACCTCGGACTCCTAAAAATTTATTACTTGAAACAATCTGCACTTGGATTTGTAACTTTTAATCCGCATCAGAAACTAAATAAATCAAATAAGTTAGCACAATGCCAACTACCATTGATCATCTAAAGGATTTTTCTTTTCATTTAATTTGTGTTACAACCACACCTAGCCTCTCCAAGCAACCAACAACGCGTATTGTTCATAGCACATTGCCTCTCTAGGCCAGGAGCCCCTAATTTTTCATAATTGAATAAGGAGACTAGTAAAGACTCAAACCATGAGGAAACTTGCACAATCAGCTAGTGACAAACTCACCTCAAGTAGAAATACAATGACTCTTCATTAAAACATTGAGCTACTAGCCTAGAACAAATTTTGCATAAAATAAAAGTTGTAGTTCTTTAAGAATGGGTCTGTCTTTCATGCATAAACCATAGTTTGAGACTCAAAATCATGTAGAAACATAACTCAATCATGATTTTGCCAACCCTGTTATTTATAGATGAAATTTAATTTGCAATTTGCACACTAGGGTTTGTTATTTGCAAACTATAATCTAAATATGCTACTAATGACTAGTTGAAATTCCCCTTTCTTTGCATTCTCTTGGATACTATGCATTCACAACTGATATCAGTCATATTGGTAGTGGTCTAAATGATTTTTTATCGTTGCAATTGGTCTTAAAAATCTTTCTTGAAAACATGAATGTTGTGGTACTATTTTTTTAACAAAATTCTAAAATATTTTTATTTTGTGTTAGCAAACTTACATTTTCATCGACACAAAATTATCTCAAACTTCTTCAAACAATTTGAGCTGATGGTTTTCAATAGTTGTTTACTTGGTTTCAGCTTGAGTTCAAGTTCCTTCTCTAATATGGTGGAGACGGGTTTCTCTGAGGACTATAGCTCTTCTTTCTATAATTCTTTCCTCCCCTCTAATTGTCATTCCGGGATTTATGAACATATCGACCCAGACTGCCATCCTGGATCAAGGATTCGATGACATCTTGGAGGTTGGTGCAGTCCTTAGTGTTATGTTTGTAACTTTTGTGAAACACACAATGTTTAGACTTATCTTTTTGTGCATGTTTTCTCAATGGAGGAGGTTTTTGCACATCTCTAAACTCTGTGTTAATCACTTCTTGGTATATCTGTGTCCGAGGTGTGTTAAGGGGGTGTAACTTTCATATTTTCCTTTTAATGGTGGCCTCAAATTTCGAGTTTGCTGGGGAGTCTGTTCAGGTTTAGGTTTAGCATCTTTTCGTTTCTTCAAATGCTTCCTAGCCCAAAAAATGTCCTCTGAATTGATATATTTATTAGCTCTAGCTTAGAACTCATCCATCGTCTTTGGCTCTTTTTTAGCTAATGAAAAGGAAAACGCCTCAGGACAGAGGCCTTCCCTCATGTAATGTAGGCCGAGTCTTTCATTACAGTCACGAATATTTACTATTTCTTTGTTGAACCGGGATATGTACTCTCGGAGGCACTCCTCTTTCCTTGCTTAATATGGGAAAGACGTGAAATGGATTTTGGCTGCACCTTACTAGTGGTGAAATGCAGCAAAAATCTTGAAGACTAGTCTTCCCAATCAACAACGGATTTAGGAGTAAGGGTAGTGAACCATCTCAAGGTAACTTTTTTTAAGGAAAGAGGAAAAGCCTAGCACATGAGTGGATCATCCCCTCCAGTAAATAGTAAAGTAGAACATAAGCATCTAGGTACTCTTGAGGGTCCGAAGTCCCATCATAAGCTTCAATATTAGTTGGATATTTGAAATGTCTAGAGATCTCTTAAGTCATCAATTCATTAGAGAAAGGTTGGTTTTACTTAACTGACATTCTCCATCCTTGATCTTGCTATCTATTTTTATGTACTGGGTTCTCAGCTCTTTGCTTGAGTTCGGTGATCCTTGAGTTTTTCGAATTACGTACCCCATCACAGGTTGGCTCCCTCTTGTTTTTGAAATTCTTTTGGGGAACCCAATTTTTGTCCTCTTTTTCCTAGTTAGCAACTATTTCCAGGTTATGGATACGCTCATCTTGGAGTCTGTCTAGAGAGATAAGTTTCTTTCTAGGTAGCTCTGGGAGATGTGATTTGTCTTGCTGGGACTGAACTTCATTATTGTTCTCCCGCGGTACTAAACGTCGTAATGCCAATACCAGCTGATCCAGTTTCTCTTAAGGAAGCTCCAGTGGATCAAGTCGTTGTGTCACCGGCACGCATTGCGGCTGAGGGGAGAGGTTTTCGCTAGTATGCGAAGTCTTTTCTCCATCTCGTCTGGGTTTCGATTGGGCATCAACTGCATCTTGGATTAGAGCGGAGGCCGAACAACGGGTAGAGGAAGGTTGATTTTGAGTGACAGAAGCGTGGTTTTTCCTAATAGTAACCATGATGGTGATGATGAGAAGCGAAGTTTATCGCTCCCACAGGCGACACCAATGTTCTAAATGGGTTTCAAAGAATTACTTGAATAAGGTTGAAATAGGTGATTTCCTCCAATGGACGGTGGTTACGATGGTTGTACGAGGGATGAGTACCTACAAAAGACACTTTAGCACTCAAGTTAGGTCGTACACAAGATAGGTGGTATTTGAAATTATATGCATACCTTTGTTACTTTGTGTGGTATTTAAAGGAACATCTTGGTAGATAAGAATCTAATAAGATTATTATTTCTTATAACTATTTCCTCTATTTATTAGGGATATAATTGATTTTTCTATCTATAAGGGATTTCGTTAGAGATTTACTCTTCATAAATGAACATATTTACTTATCCAATAGCTCTCATAAATATCTAGAATCCAACTCTAGCGGATCGGGTTGCTTCTAAACCACTAACACGGACTCTTGTCCAGAATATCTATATAAGTTTAATTTTGATATACTGACAGTGTAAAGTTTTTTACACTATTAACTAATTATACATTATCATAAATGTGACTTTTCAGGTAGTTATAGTGAGAGTCAAATATTTTTAATAACGTGACAAATGTGCATGATTAGATTATAGTATAAATTTTTTTTACATTAATAATGTGTTAAAATTAAATTATATATATATATATTCTTGAGTGAAAACTTCTTACCTCAAACATATAAATTAACTTTTGACATATATAAAGGTGTGGTAATAGAGATATATGTATTTTTAACATAACCTACTCATAAAAACTACCTAAATAAAGGATAAAAAAAACACCTAAAAAGGGATTCAGAAGAAGATCATAAAAACAATTCGGATCAAGCGATCCAAGCAAATTATTGAAAAGAATTGTACAAAACATAAAAGAGAAAGACGGTAAATGCTGTAATGAGTAGAAAAAGACAGCAGTCCCATAGTTCCAAAGAAACCACAGAAAAAAGTGAAGAAGTCTATTGATCTTTAATTTATCGATAGGCATAAACTAACTGTGATATACTCTACCTTAACTCTGTGGAAAATTTATTCACATCTTGTAACAAAAAATAATAATAACTTATTCATCTCTTGACTCTTTTTTATTCTAAATGACTTCTTGTCACCTTAAATTAGGTTGTTATTATTATTATTATTATTATTATTATTATTATTATTATTATTATTATTATTAGACTTTTAATTTAGTTATTTATCAGCTAAAAGAGTGCAACTTCAAATTCTAGTGCTCGAGTTGCATAACGAAAACACTAATATTATCTTAGCATGAATACTCTAAGGCCAATCCAACTTTTTTTTACCAGTCAATTAATGTTATCGTATTAGTATATATTTGTTCCCATCTACGGTTGCGTCGTTGGACACATCTACTTGGCTTCCTCTCAAATTTATTTATTATTTTTCCGGTAAATTCAGTCATTTAATCCCACACAAGCTCATTGCACCCGCTTTCAGATGAGATTTTTTTTTTTATAACTTCTGATGAGATTTTTATACCGAAGAATTTCATCACCACATAAAACTTAGTAATTCTTTGTTGACTGGTAAACGTACATTTTTTTTTTGGTATTACAAACGTACATACTTTATCATGTGTTTAAAAATCTTGGTTGTATTTTTGGGTGGCCGTTTTTTCGTTTGTAGATCACTCCCTTTGCTAAAATTTGATCTTCTAGGATTCGTAGTTTAAGTTCTGAACCGTATGAGAAGGAAACAAAAATTAGTTCACGGAACAACGACTTCTTTGTCTCTGCTCACTCACTCGGCCACTCCCTTCTCTAGTCATAAATGGACAATAAAAAAAAGAATTGATTAAGAGAAATAAAAATAATGAATGAAGAGATATGCTTTAATTATTAGGCATCTGTGCTGTGCTATGGAGTGTGGGAGGCAGTAAGATAAATTGAAAAGTAGATGATTTCTTTTTTTTTTTTTAATAAAACTTAGCTCCAACCCAAGTTTGGAGGTAACTTTTTCAACCCCTTCTAATTTTATGTCATATGTCTATTACCCCAACATCTTCTAATTTTTAACTCAATTAACTTAATAAAATAGACACATGATATAAAATTAAAAGGAGTTTGAGGATTTGCCTCCAACTTGGGTTAGAACCAAGTTTTATTCTTTTTTTATAATTTCAAAATATTTTCTTGTAGTTGAAGGATTTTAATTACTTAATATTAGCAGTAGCTTAGCTGCCAAACCCCACGTGAAGATGGGATTAAGATGAGATTGATGGACCTCCTTTATATTCTTTAAAGCCTTTTAGTAAAATAATTTCTAGATATTAACGTTTGTCATCAGATAAACTTTATTCTTTATATTATAGACATCTAATATTTTTTTTTATTTTTTTCCTACGGGGCCGTGACCCATGCACGCCCCCCTTTCAATCCATCCCTGGCTTTCTTGGATCTTTTTCTAGTAAGGAGATATGAATAATTTCATCTTTTTCAATTCTTGAGACTTTAGATTTTTACTGTTTATCGTTGATCAATTGTGCATTTGAAGCAAGAATGGAAGACTCGTTGACTTGAACTTCAAGATTATGTGTAAATTTCCTCTTAGAAAGTGTATTTATTTTAGATTGCTTTCTCATTATAGAAGTCTCTTATTTCTTCTTATTCTCCTGTGTTATCATATATGAAAAAATAAAATTAATATTAACAACTTAAGTATACTTAAGAGAACAAATGAACAAAAAATTAAATTAACTAAAATTAATTAAATAAATTAATAGTATAGTAAAGAAATAAAAAGGCATAGCGGCGTAGTGAAAGAGGTCTTTGTTTGGAGAGATTCTTAGTTACATACTATTGTACTATATCATCTTTATATATATTTATAAAAAATTAAAAAAAAAATAAGATCTTTTAAACTCACTTATCCTAAAAAATTATATTTTTTTTTAATTTTTTAAAAATGTATATAAAAATAATATAATACAATTATGTGTAACTAAGAATTTCTCCATTGTTTGTGGATTTGATATTCTGTTTTTACAGGTTTGTGGATTTGATCTTCTAGAAAGTGCCGCGTGGATTTGATTTTCTACAACTCTGGTTGTCTTTTAGTGAGTGTGGAGCTTTTAGTTTCTGAACGGCATGAGAAGCAAACCAATGGTTAATAACTGGAAACATAATTTGGAACTCGATAATGCTAGAAATTCAGAATTCCTATATATCAAATACTTATATGGTCATCGTCATAGACTACCACCTCTCTGTCTTTGCTCACCCACTCGGCCACTTCCTTTTCGGTTTCATCATCAATCATGAACCCCTTCAATGGAGCCCCTGTTGCTGTTGATCAAGAAGATCACGTTCAAAATTATGATCAACCAACAGTGCAATCATCCAGTTCTCTTACTAACACACAGCTCAATCATGATCTTCAAGATCAAACTCATGAATCAACCATTTCTCACACTGTCTCACAAACCCCTTATGGTTCTCAATCCTATGAGGAACTAGGTTCCATGAAGCCATTCATTGATAACCAAAAACCCCTAGAAAAGTCTTCCATTCCTCAACAAGAGATAGAAGAATCCCAGGAAGAGCTCATCATTCAAACCTACTCCATCCCATCATTCCCATCACGTTCAACTTCAGCCTATTTTTTCAATCGAGAGGACAACCAAGCCCCTTTGGAAATTCAACTCTCCAACCTTGGGAACTCAAGGTCATCCTCATTTCCACCCTCACTGCTTCATACACACAGTGATTCATCCCCTCCAACGACCGAAGAAAACCCAAACTCAGCAGCTGAGGTGATAATTGAAATTCCAGAACAAGATCCAGAGGTAGTGGAGCTAATCCAACCAGTGTTGAACATCATTGAAAATCAAGAACTTGGGAAGCATATCATGCTTATGGCGATTCCCATGGCGACGGCTCTAGTCTCGAGTACCTCATTCTGCACGACCATTGAAAGAAGTGTGGTTGCAGCTACCCTTGCATTTGCATTCGTAGCTATTTGGCTTGGAATTGTAAAGAAAAAAACTCTTCTTTTGATTATGGGGATTGGCATGATGTTCACGTCCTTTTATGGTGTTTTGGCTTGTGATTTACCCATGGTGGTTAAATGGATCGCTGGAGCCTATTGGCTTCTATCTCTTTATCCAATTGCTAAGGTTGTCCGAGCAATCTTCCACCGGCGCCAGGCTTAGATGGTTGTGCCTATGCAAGTTATGGAACTTGAGAAATTAAAGGGAGAATAGTGACAAATCCTTGTTTATGCATAATACATTCTCTTTGTTCTTCTTACCATCTTACAGCTTGTTTGTTTTACAGTTTGAGCAAAAGCAAAGGCGTATGGTATAGAAGGAAGTTTATTTTCCTTCCTGCAAACGATATAGGGAATCATGGAAAGTGGTGTTGGCGTTGAGCTTCAATACCATAAATGACATGGATTCTCATTTGCTTAGTGCAGATTTGGTTGAGTTTTGTGTGTAATGTTGTAAGTACTCAGATGAATGCTTGAGTAAGAGGGTTTATTGTAAAAGCTCTCAATGTTTGTATGTCTAATAATATAAGCTTTATAAATATTGTTGTCTTGTTCATTACATGTTGCCTGTACAAATTACCCGTACGAATCCCACCCGCAGCCGCGCACCAACCACCAGATCCGTGAGCCACCACTGTTGCCTGGACCCAAGAGCCAATCTCCGCCTCTGCTCCACTGTGCTGCATCACCGCGCATGATCCAAACCGCCCCACCATCTCCACCCAAGTTCACTCCTCCCCTGCGTCGCCCACTTCTTGCCCCCTCTTTGTTTTTCTTTTCTTTTCCCTGAATGTTGTTTTTTTTTTGTTCTTCTTCTTAGTTTTCAGAAGTTTTCAATGCCAAGATTGATTACATTTCCCTTGTCATTGTTCATATTCAACAGGCTATCTTTGCGGAATGATCAGTGAAGAAACGTAGCCTAAAACTTAGTAATAACGGAGAAGAGAAGAGGATTTGCATGGACATTACTTAAACTACACCCATACACTTCCACACAAGTCCATCTTTCATCAATCACACTTCGAGACTTGTTAAAATTTTAATTTTGGGCAAATACCTATTTTTTGTATTTGAGATTTTGCTTCCCCTTTCATTCTAATAATGAATTTGCTATTTTATATATATATATATATATATATATATATAAAAGAAAATGTTAACTTTCAATATTTTAGGTGAAGGTTAAGATCCTTCACTCTTTTTATGGACAAAAAAGTTCCTTTTATCTTTTGGTTATCAATTTAAATGACTATATCTATTTTAGTCGTTAAGAACTTCATTAATTGATTTGACAAATCTTTCTCTCTTCTAATAAGTGCTAACCTCGTAAATTTTTTCTCTTTTAATAACTACTAACCTTTTAATTTTTTCTTTATTAATAACTACTCACTTTATAAATCTTTCTCTTTATTTATTATTTTTTAATAAAACAATAATGTAATAATGTAATTATGAAAAATCACGCTACAATTTTTACTATGTAATATATTGGAGTACTTAAAATTGCCATTTTTCCTATAGTTGAAATGCATTCATGATTCTCTATGACTAAAACAAAAAAATCTCTTTGACTAAAAGATTTTTTTTTGAGTTTCTTTTTATTTGATAAGTAAAAAATTAATTTCTTAAAATATTATTAACACCCAATTTTATCTGGACTCCCTAAAAGAAAAGTGATGATAGATGATCAAAGGAAAAAATTAGTTAAATTTGTTTCTATTCATTAATAAAAACAGTAAAATTAATATTTTAGTATCATAGACATCCGAGACCCACTCTTGTTTTTTAGAAATGTTAAATCCCACGAAAATTTCTTTATGAAACCCCCACCCCCACGAATCTGACGTGGATGCAATTTTCATATGAAATTGTTTTATTCCCGTACCACCAATGTATGGTTAAGAGGAAAATGATTGGTCGTTTGCAATTCGTGGAATATCTATGAATTTGACCATGAATTGATGTGACAGCAATGAGTGACAGCAAAAGGAGAAACTTTGAATAAAAATGAGAAGTGTTCTGAAGTAGATTCAGAGGGTATCTGAGATAAACACGTATGTGGTGGACTCTTCCATAACACAGTAGCGGTAGCGGTGGTGCGAGGGGTGAGTACCTGCAAAGGCACTCTGACGCTCAAGTTAGACCGTACACAATGAGGATAGTCTGTATTAAATGCAGTTATTTAATATTAGAATTCATTAAGGATTGTAATCCATTTTAACTAATTTTCTTATTTATGTGGGATATAATTAACTTTCATATCCATAAAAGATACTTGAGAGATTTATGCCTAATAAATAGACTGATATACTCATCAAGATATCGTATAGTAATATCTGGGTGTTATTCTGGTGGGGCTGAGTTGCTCCTGATTGATAGCCCAAAATCCCATTCTAGAACAGTTGCCCCCAGTTTGGCGCTTAGATGGGACAGCTAAGTGTCAAGGTACTCGTGTTTAGTAGGAGTACACGACACGTAATGAACAAAGGGATCCAAGTCAGAGTTAACGCTGGATCTCACGATATTTTCGAAAGGGCCGAGGTCCGTGATATATCATAGTATTCCTCTAGGGTTGACGTGTAAAGCCGGGGTCCGAGTCGGATCACTCCGCTTACGTTGTCATTTCGCCCTCTAAGGTAAGCCATATGCTGCCCCCATGTGTTGGGGGGATCTCAGTTGTATGTCATGTGCCGGGGTATCAACGACTGATTCAAGTCGGATGCGGGCCGGGTTGACCAAAGGGACAAGATCCCAGACTACGATCCAGAACTGTTGCCCCCAATTTGGCACTTGGCCAGTATAGTGAAGTAGCAAGTCTCAATGCCCCCAGATGACAGAATTTGTGTTTTACTTGAAGTCGTGGTCCGTGCTTCTCATAGGGTTATGAGTTCTAATCTGGAGGTGTTTAATCATGACATTGGTGGATGCATCGTAGTCCGGACATGGTCCATGTGTCAATTAGCCGTAAGTGGATATTCCGGGGTGTAGCCGGAGTCCGTAGAATGAACCAGAATTGTTGTCGTGTTTACTTCTTTTTCCATGGTCCGCACTGGGTCCAATGCCCATTATGTTGCTTTTCACAATCATTTTATGGACTTAGGAAATTGTTTCCTTATGGAAAAACCATGGTCCGGGATCCTACACCCATAATATGGAGTACATGGCATTCCACTTGACTTAGGTAAAAATAATACCCTAATCCATAATCCAAGGCTCATAGTATCGAGCATTCAGAATCTTTAGATTTGGGCAAATATAATACCTTACCCAGGACATTTAGAATCCCTTTTGGCTTAGGTATAATTTAAAACTTTGGTCCGAAGTCCTATGTTCATCTCAACGAACACATGGCATTCCAGACTAAGTCTTAATTTATAACATTGGTCCGGGGTCCTATGCTCATCTTATCGAACACATGGCATTCCAGACTTAGGTATAATTTACAACCTTGGTTCGAGGTCCTATGCTCATCTTATCAAACACATGGCATTCCATACTTAGTCTTAATTTATAACCATGGTCTGGGGTCCTATGTTCATCTTATCGAACATATGGTCATTCCGGACTTAGGCATAATTTATAACCATGGTCCGGGGTCCTATGTTCATCTTATCAAACATATGGTCATTCCGGACTTAGGCAAAAATAAATCTTACTAGGGGCCCTTCATTAGTCATATTAGACTTTTGGGATCCTACCTGGCTTAGGTATCAATGGTCCTTGTCGGGGTCTTTAGTGCATATGGTTGAGTGTAAGAATTTTTCCGTGACTTAGGATTTTTCTACTGCGCAACCTTTCTAGCACGAGATACTCTTGGGAGGTACCGTAATGGCTTAAGGGTACAGGTGAAAACCCTTGAATACGCTACTTGCCCCCAGAGGGTGGTCGAGTGGATTCCCATGTTTGGTCTTCATGAATAGCTGATCTTCTTCAGACCTTGTATTCCTCGGATCTCGCTAAAGTATAGAAACCTTACGAGTTGTATTGGGCCAAAGTACCAGTGGACTTGAGGCCTTCTAATAGAACAAGTGAACTTGCTTTGGGCTTTATGAGAAGGTCATCCGTATTTGTTGTGTGGGATGATCTGTTGTCTCTCAGGATCAACTTTTCTTTTATTCTGGGAGACCGGCCTTGCATCCTGTTTAATAGATAAACGATGACAGGTGAAAGCAGGGTCAAGCGCAGGCATATTGGAGGATGTCCAGGCAAAGGGGTCTTTGTTTTTCTATAAAAGCTCCATAAGCTGGCGTTTCTCTTGGTCTTCCAGATTTGTACCTATTTTGGGAGTGGAAGTTCTCCTTCTGGCTGGGGTCTAGTGCCCTGAATTTCTTCTTTGACATCTAGCTCGGTCACAAGGATGTTAACTTAATCCACAACCGGGCTAGACATATGTGCTCTTGCTTTCTTGGAAGTCTTATAGATCTTGAGGCTCTTATTATAACACATGCGTGTTACAATTTGATCGCCCTTGACCGTGACCACCTCATTATTCTTGTGAAGGAATTTCATGGCCAGGTGAGCCGTGGACACTATAGTGGCACTGTCGTTTAGGGTAAGTCGACCCAGAATGATGTTATATGCAGATGGGAAATCCGTAGTCCATGATCATTATGTCTGCCGAGTTACCCTGATCTATGAAAATACGATGGACCTCGGTGTTAGATATTATTCCGGAGATGATGAACGGATCATCGAGATCCTGGACAATATCGTCGTAGTCCTTAGTGGTGAAAGAGATCGGTGGTTCTTCCCTTTCCTTAGCACGAGGCCTGCATGTAGAGTCAAAACACTCAATACCGCGGTCTATAGTGCTTTATTCATCATCAGCACGAGGCCTGCATGTAAATCTAGAAACACTCAATATCGCAGTCCATAGCACTTTCTTTCGAGAATTACTGGATGAACCTCCTCCTGTAAATCTTCTAGAGATAGTACCGACCAACTGATCTATTCTGTTTGGCCCCTATTTGAGTATCCTGGTTCTGATCCTGTCGGTTGTCAATATCACGACTAGGCGAAGTCCGGGATTTTCGAGTGGAGCTATGATTTCATCTTCTGTCTTGGAGTCAGACCTTGCCACGGGCTACGACTACGTCTTCTCTCTCTCCGTATTCTGGGATTATCATTGTTTTGGACCCTAACAATATACTTCTGTAACCAGCCTTCCTTAATTAAGGACTCAATGACATCTCGGGGCTGGTAACATTTTTCCTGCTTTGTGGTCGTAGCTTTTGTGCCACTTATAGTGCTTAGAGTGGTTCTTCACTTTTTTAGAAGGGGCGGCCTTTGAATATTTCAGAACTCAGTCTGAAGCACCTCTTTGAGAATCATTTCCCTTGGGATTTTCAGAGGAGTGTAGTCAGAGTACTTAGGCCGGTGTGCTTCGCCTTTAGAGGAGCTTCGAGGCTAGTTAGAGTTCTAGTTATTTTTCTAGTGAGTGGGCTCACCTTTTTCCAAAGTCTCCTTATGCTTAACGGAATCTTCCAACTCAATATATTTTGCAGAGCGAGCATGAAATTCGTTCATAGTTTCTGCCTCCTTCTTAGCTAAAGATCGGAAGAAGTCAGAGTCAGTCCGGAGGCTGTTTCGGGCATAATGAAAAATAATTTTGTCGTCAAAGTTTTTCACGTTAGTACAAGCCGTTATGAAACATCTGACATAATATCGGAGGGTCTCGCCCTTTCCTTGGTGAATTTTGGCCAGGGACTCAATGGATTTAGGTTGCTCCTTGCTAGTGGCGTATTACAGCAGAAAACGTTGTTTAAGATTCGGCCAGTTTACCACGGACCCCTAGGCTGGTTGGTAAACCACTTGAGGGCTCCCTTTTTGAGGGAGAGGGGGAAAGCTCGGCACAGCAACTCCATGGACCCGCCATAGAAACATAAATACTATTCGTAGGCATTTATGTGTTCCTGGGGGTCTGTAGTTCCATCATAAATTTCTAAGTTTGTTGGGAACTTGAAATTCCTATGAACACGGTATTCCATAAGTTGATTAGAAAAATGGTGCTCCTGGAATCCGCGGTTGGGATTGTCATTCCGAACATTGACCACAGAAACATTAGCGTGTGCCCTTCTTTGATCACTTCTCGCACTAAGACCGCCATCATTACCGTGAGATCTGGGCCAGTTTTCATGCATAGCTCGTTGCATGTTTGCCAACATCTGATATTGCTCATTTAACATAACTATATGTTGTTGCAGCATGTCTTGAAATTGACATTAGGATGCTTGGGACTGATTTGTGTATTGGGAGCAATATGCACAATCACCAATCTCATGATTAGGCATTCCCAAACGCTGATGAACAGGGATTTTGCGCTCTTAGGCATTAAGGTTGCCCCCTGGTGCTGGGATCCAAGTCTATCTCTTACAGAAATCTTGCGCGATGAGTTTGGACTTTCATCAGAAACCGAGGTGGGGTGCCCATTGCGCCGGTGTTCTGCATTGAGTACCTGATTTCTCACAGTAGAGGTTTCAACAGCAGGTGGGGCGACAGATTGAGGATCACATTGCGTCGTCGGGCCCTGTCCTTGACCAAGGGCAGCGCGCACAATACCTCCTCTTCTTGAACGTTGTCTTATGCTCACCATAGTCGAATGGGAATAGAAATTTATCGTTCCCACAGACGGCGCCAATGTTCTGAAGTAGATTCAGAGGGTACTTGAGATAGGCACGTATGTGATGGACTCCTCAATAGCATAGCAGCGGCAGCGGTGGTGCGAGGGGGTGGGTACCTACAAAAGGCACTCCGACGCTCAAGTTAGATCGTACACAATGAGGACAGTCTGTATTAAATACAGTTATTTAATATTAGAATCCATTAGGGATTGTGATCCGTTTTAACTAATTTCTCTATTTATGTGGGATATAATTAGCTTTCATATCTATCAAAGATACTTGAGAGATTTATGCCTAATAAATAAACTGATATACTTATCAAGATAACATATAATAATATTTGAATATTATTTTGATAGGACCGAGTTACTCTTGATTGATAGCCCAAAATCCCATTCCGGAACAAGGAGCATGAGACATTTACTTTCGTATAGTTTGTCACAAATTCATTTAGTCGAAACGTCTAGTCAAAACATCTCGTTGGCAACTTCACATAAGTTAATCGAAAAAAAGAAAAAAAAAAGTCACTCTGCAGGCCCATTTCAAATTATGACTGGTAGGTTTCCAACGAGCCACTTCCAGCAAGACAAGGAAGAGAAGGTGGGGGGAATAGGACAAAGAAGGACTCAACAAATGTACCTAAGTGAGGAGGTGACAGATCTAGAGGTAGTGGTGATGATGGTTTGCAGCTCCCCACGCCATCCACGTCACAATAACACTTCATCACACACTCATTTTTGGAATGTTTTAAACTTTTTTTTTAATTAATTAAAATTAATCAATTCATAAATTTTTTTTTAAAAAATAATGTGACTTTGAATTCTTCGTTGAACCTAAAGAAACATCGGTGTGAAACTCCTATTCCATCAAATTAAAATTAAAATTTCATAGTTTATTTATCTTTTTAATTTATCTTTTAATAAAATAGGTAGAATAAATATTTTTAAGAGTTATCAAAATTTTACACAACTAACTTAAGTAACTATCTCAGGACAGATGTATTACGGATATTGTGAAATTAAGTTTTCACCATTTCTTATGCATAATCAATTCATGAATCCAATATAGTTTCAAATGCTATTTTCTAAGAGAGGTTTTTTAATTTTTCTTAATTCAAATAAAATTGGTGGTGACTATTTTTTTTAAACCCCGTTTGTTTGCCACTCCCATCGCGAACTCGGTCGTGACAGGTACAATCAGACACTTAAGTAGGAATTACTCCTAATAATATTATTTTTATACACATAAATCTCTAAATTAAAATTAAAATATTATTTTTATACACATAAATTTCTAAATTAAAATCAATATCATATGCTTAAGAGATTTAAGTTTCTTCCATTTAAATCAACATTCGTTGATACTAAATGATCTTCATCGTGCACATTTTGTTGCAATTTTGACCTCATTATAGATTTTCAAAATAGTCTTTATGGATTGTTGCAATTTTATCATTTTGTTTCCACTCACGTTTTATAAATAAAAGGTTAGTAATTAAGGGTTTGTAAAAATGTTGCTATTAAATTAAATTAGGATAAAACTTAAGTTCATTTTTTTATATTCATTATATTTATTCTATCAATCAAATTATAATATGTGTGTATTAATATTCTCTCTACTATGTATTAATGTTCTCTCTTTTATTCTTTTTTTAATAAAAATGTACACATATCATAATTTAATTAGTAGAATAGATGTAATAGATATACAAAAAATAGATGTAAGTTTTATCCATTAAATTATTATTAAAAGGTTAGTAGTAAAAAAAGGTTAGTAATAAAGGTGAGTGGAAACAGTAAAAACAGTATTCAGTATAATAATTTAGTTTAATTTGAACGATAATTAAAACTGCAGGGTTTGTAACGTGATTTTTAATAATTACATTATTACATTTTTATTTTATTAAAAAATAATAAATAAAGAGAATGATTTATGAAGTGAATAGTTATTAAGAGAGAAAAAGAATTAAAAGATTTGTAGTTATTAAGAGAGAGAGAAATTATGAGGTTGACACTTATTAAGAGAAAAAAATTGTTAAATTAATTAATGAAGTTCTTAATAACTAAAATATAAATAGTCATTTAACTGAAAATAATATTATTTTAACATGAGAAAAATGATATTATTGGGCTCCTCTAAATGATGGGTTCACTTTATTAAAAAAAAGTGAAAAATTATAAAAAATTCAATGGTTGAGATCATGATAAAATATATGCACATGTGTAATAAATTTTGTGGTTGTAAAAACATGTTAAATCCGACTTTCTTAATTTTCTAATCAACATTATATCTCAATATTTTTTTTTTGAAATACATCTCTTATTTTAGAGTGTGAGATTTCAATAGATGCTTGAACAGAACAGAACAGAACAAACGAGTCTATCGAAGTAGGTGAGATAATATAAGCCTAACGAAGTAGGTGAGAGAAGCCTAGCGAAGTAGGCAATGAAGATTGGATCTTGACTCTAATATATACCATGTGAGATCCCAACTTAAAACTAATTGACATTATGTGGAGTGACCAAATAGATATATAAATTGCACCTGAAATATTATGGCAGACAATGTGGGACTCTTAACAATATTAGCGTGATTAATTATAATTGAGATTATAATTGATTACGATTGATTTTAGGAATGATTGTAATTGATTTAATACAGAATTAGATTGATTTAATACATAATTATATTTTATTATTTTCTTTTTTTGTACAACAGTCTTTTTCTATACATAGAGATTAATCTTCCTATATACATTCATTCAGAAATATACACAAAGTATCAATATTTATCTCACTGTCTTTGTTTCTAACATAGTATCAGAGTCATGGTATCCATTTTGAGGAGAATTTCTAACTTGATATTAAAGAGTCTAGTCTCTCAGTCCAATCTTAGATTCTAGACTCCAGAATTCGTCCTAGATTCTAAACTTTAGATTCCAGACTTCGTCTTAGATTTTAGACTCTAAACTCAATATTTCGTCTTAAATACTAGATTCCAAACTCTAGACTTCAGACTTCGTCTTAGATTTCAGACTCCAAATTGCAAACTCCAGACTTCAGATTCAATCATCATCTTGATTGATTTCGCACTCTAACTTCCAAACTCAAGTTGGTTTCTTCTATACCCACTTGAGTTTGAGAGGAGATGTTTGCGTAATTAATTATAATTGAGATTATAATTGATCACGATTGATTTTAGAGATGATTGTAATTGATTTAATGTAGAATTAGATTGATTTAGTACATAATTATATTATATTTTTTTCTATACAATAATCTTCTTTTATAAATAAAAACTAATTTTTTTATATATATTCATTCAGAAATATACACAAATTATCAATATTTATCCCTCTGTCTCTGTTTCTAACATAGAGGAGGAAAATTCTAAGCAACCAAAACCAATGAAACTTCTCAACCTATTTTTTACTACCTTCAGGTTCTGGGTCTGGAATTTTTTCCAGATCACCCTACGCTTGTTTTCGGCCTCTGGCCTAATTGGCTTGTAGAAATCTTATCTTGAACACTAACCCTAGGGAGATCAGGGTTCAATTTCATCAACTTTCTCACTTGGAGTTGGGAATCTCCTGAACCATGTTTTGGACCCTGAGTAGGTTTACGAACTCCATTGTCCAAAGTAGTCTTGTGGAACTCACTTGTTATTTGAAGCATATAAACTTTCAAATACTTTACCACTATATAACCTTTAGTTACAGGACTAATTTTGTACTTCCTTAAAGCTCAAGGAAGACCTTGATCGAGTAGCCTCCAATACTGCTGAGAACTTAATCGTAAAATACTACATTGACAAAGCTAATGTACATACTTTAATAGTTCTGTCAAATTTAGCACGGCACACTTGACCTCTGAAAATCTCTGACTGGACACCTTTCCCTTTTCCCTCATGACATCTTTCTCTTTCACTTTAACTTCTTCATATCTCTTTTTTTATTTTTTTTTAACATTTTTCTATTTTACTTTTGTAGTTCACCTCAGTTGAAAAAAGAAGCTACACTCACCTTAAAACAAACATTAGTTAGTCATAACCACTATTTAATTATAATTATAATTCCTTTTAAAATTTAAACTGGTGAGCATAAATAAATGACATTAGTAAAAAAAAAAGTTAATAAGTTAATAAGTTAGCAAGTTAGTAAATTAAAAGAGTAGAGATAGAATATATCAGATGATAAATATACAAGATAATGAAGTTTACTTAAAGAAAGAGAATCCTAATAAATTAAAACTTCAAATCAAGTCTCCGGTAACGTCGCCAAAAACTTGATGGGAATTATAAGTTGCAAACCTAAGTGCAGGTTGTCTTAAGTAATATATTCTCGAGAGTTCAAGGTCGATCCACAGTGAATTGATGAAAAAAAAATTCTTTGAGGTAAGGAGAAGATTTGTCACAATACTAAAGATGATAAAAGTTGTTCACAATTGAAAAAGATTTGTTTGGATTAAGAGATCCACTCTTAGTAATAAATTAAAGACAAAATTATTTCTTTTTATAACTTAATTGAAATCACACATAATAGAGGTTTCAATCGAAAAATACAACATTCAAAGTTCAATTAAGATTATATATATAATCATATTATGGTTCCTTTAATTATCCACCAACACTTATAAATGGTCTCAAGTATTCACTGTGCCAACGTCTTGTTTACAATGAATCAATATCTTCATTATATAAAGAGGATTTCTAAATTGATTAGAAACAACATACAACGCATATAATGATCACTTAATAATATATCATTTAAGCACAAAAATGAAATTAATCTAACCTCAATTTATTATCAAAAGCTTCACATTTTCACTCAAGCAAAATAAAAATTAGTTACTCATGAATTAAGAAGAAAGAAAGAAAGAAGAAGATGATGATGAACATAACTTCAATTTAGAACAAAAGAAAACTACACAAAGGAAACAATTAATACACAAACATGATCATGATCTCTAAGCTAACCCCCTAAATGATTAGTCATTGCTCCCTTTTATAGAGTTAGAGGAGTACAAAATGATAATAAAGTTGTTTAATGATGAGTACAAAATGCCAAAAGAGTTGTTTGATGATGATGAATGAGTGAAAAATTATATAGATTCTTATCTCCGAAATGTTTTAGTTTTGAACTCATGGCATGCGTTAGAATCTCAACAAGTGGTCTTCATAAGAGTTGTAGAGAATTGTCTTAACTTTTCAAAACCGTTGGTTTCAGCTCAAAAGACCATCTACAGCCCGATATATGGCCCAATTACTGCACACTGTTCAGACCCAACTATAGCTCATCTGTTTTGACTTCTAAGCCTAATATGACCTTCAAGAAATCTGATTTGACTTTTGTATTCTTCATAAAAGTTGTAGATATGGATCTTAATTTTAAAAAGACACCGATTTCAGTCCAAAAGCTCTCCTACATATCAAGATATTGTCTGATGAGTACGCATAGGTTAAGCTATCAGGTTCAGAACTCTAGATTTTGCTTTAACTCTAATTTAAGTTATCAAACGTGTGATTTGGATCTTGAGGTCTTCATGAAAGTTGTAGAAAATTGTCTTAGCTTTTCAACAAGATCAAAATCACATCAATCAGATATTTGCAACTCAAATTGTAGCCAGTTTACTGAAAAATGTCAAGTAAGAGGATTATAAAATGAATAAAATATATTATTATCAATGTGGCTCTTGAGGTCTTCATGACAATTGTTAGAGAATTGTCTTAGCTTTCCAACAAGACTAGAATCACATTAATCAGATATTTGCAACTCAAATTGTAACTAGTTTATTGAAAAATGTCAAGTGAGAGGATTATAAAATGAATAAATTATATTGCTATCACCACACTTACACATAGAGATGAAATGAAGCTTAAAAAGGGAGCCTGAAACCATCTAGTCCAACAAAACAACTTATAACTGTAGTCATGTTAATCTTTTTTCACGTGTGCTCAAGCAAGTCTCAAATGGCTCATTGGCAACCGTAAAGGGTAGAAAAAAATCATTCAAAACATGCCATTACTCTTTCTCGTCTAAAACGGGATATGTTTTACCTCTACAACAAAGCTTAGGTAACAAATTAAGGATGCAAAGAGAACTATATATAATTATTTCATTTCCACACTCTAGGAGGTTAGAGCCCTTCATGACGAACCATTTCTCTGCCACCAACTCAATTTAAATACTTAATGGGTGCTTTTTTTTTATACAAAAATGGATAAAAATAATTGTGTTTACCATCCTGCCAAGATTGAAGAACATATCTTCTCAATTGTTCTGCATAATGTACACATTTGAAGCAACAAACATTGTTTAAGTGCAAAAACTTAATTGTTTTAGTTAATTCCAAAGACCTACGACCCTAACACCAAGAACACGACTAACTACACAGTAATTTGATGAATTTTTTAGCAAATGTATGAATCTAACATTACCAATAGACATAACCAAATGAACCAAAACAAACATCTAAGCAAGAAGAAAGAGGGATTTTTACCAGTCGTATTACTTTGACAGTACGAACTAGTAGGGAAGAGTCGCGGGGAAGACAATGGTCATGGAGAAGACAACGTTCATGAAGAAGACAACGGCTATGAAGAAGACACCAGCCACGAAGAAGACAACGGCCACGAATAATACACCGGTAGGACTGTGTTTTTATTTTGAGAGTGATAGCTGTGAGGAAGAAGCAAAATTTATACGAATGGGAAGAGGAATATCACGAGAGCAGCTGCGTTTGAGACACTGAAAAAGATAGTGATATGAAAGATGGTGAAAATGAAATCAAAGAGACAAGATTGAGGGTGGGAGACGAAAGCCTTGAGAGACAAAATTGGGAGGGAATACGAATTTACAACGCTGCTATGCGTCACGTTCTCGAATAAGTTATGAAAATACAGTCACATGACATACAGTAGATAATAATTCTAATTCGAATCTTTTGGATGGACGAATAATACATTCTCAACTGACTTTTCTCTATTCATTTTATCGGCTCTTCTCTCTCTTTAGGCTGTGTTTGGTATAGCTGATAGTATAAGATATGATAGTATAAGATAATAGGATAAGACTTAATAGTATAAAGCGATTGATAAACTTTTATACTATCAGATATTTGGTATACACAATATAAATAGTCAGATAGTATATATAATTATTTATCATGACTATATTACCTTTTAATATAAAAAATTCAAAAAAATGCAATATTCCATTTTCAAAAAGAATCAATCCTAGAACCAATTGGGTACAACACTGCAATCATCAAGGACCAACCTTTTCTCGGTCAATCTCATTCGAAGACAAAAGGGTATCCTCCACAATCAATCCCAAATTCTTCATTGTGTTTGTTTTTGTTTTGATGCATATTCGATTTTGAGGTTCGAGCATCTTCTGCAAATTATTCTCAAGCTCAACGAAATTTTCTCAGCCTTTCCAACTCTTGCCACCGTCTGCTGGTCGGGCACTACATTATGCCTGATCCCGCACCAACTCTGCTCATGGTCCATGTGTATTTTCAATCACTGCCACCACTTTGTGCACCAGATCTGTGAACCAAATTTGTGATAGCATCATATCTCATTGACCAGATCTGGGATTGAATCGCAACAACCAGATCCATGACGACATCACATTCACCATATCTGGGATTGAATGGCAGCAACCATATCTCTGCGACCCACCATCAAACTCTAAGGCTTTAACGCGACGAAGGATGGTGAACAATTCGTGTTGGCCACCATGGTAGTACCACCGGTGCTCTCAGGAGTGGCATTAGCAAGGTAGTTGAAGTCGTCATTCTCCTACTTCAACCTGCGCGAAGAAGGTGAAATCGAAAGAAAAATCGCGTTGGTGCTTTCCGGTCCAATCTAGTGAACGGTGTTCTCTGCCTCTCTTATTTGCTTACTTACTGATTCGCAGGTTGCAGGGGCTCTGTTCGTCAGTCTCGTTGGCGAGATCTCCCTGGAGAAGTTGGTGGTTGAACATAATGGCCGTGGTGGTGGTGGGTGGCTGGAGTTTGGAGAGTTTGGCCATCGTGGTGGTGGTCCGGCGGTGGTCCTGTGGGGGTGGCAGGGAAGGAGAGACTTGGACTGAGAGGAATGAAGTTGAAGGATAGGATGAGAAGAGTTATCCTATCAGGTCTAATCAGGGAGTGAGAGAGAGAATAACATTATCAGGTAATAATAGGATAAAAAATGTTGACTTGATTTGATTATACTATCAAGTTAGTACAACAAACACATAATAAAACCTGATAGTATTAACTTATACTATCAAATCTTTCTTATACGATGTATCAAACACAGCCTTATTTACTTGCCACATCGGCAACTCCAGCAAATGTTAAAAATGAGTGGCAAGGTTGCTTACAAAAAATGATTGTTGTTTTGTTTCTGAAGTCAAAGCCTAGACTTTAAGGGTGTGTTTGAGAGTGAGGATTAGAAGGGAAAGGGAAGGAAATGAGGGGTTTGGAGTGACAAAACCTTTGTTTGGGAATTTTAGAAATAAGAGGGAAGGGAAAAGGGGATTATGGGATGCCCTCGTATGCCTCCCATTTTAAGTTCCCCCAAATTGGGGGGTTGGAGGGTGTGATAATGCCCTTGTGTTCTAATATGTCTTGTTGTTTGCGGTCGCGGCGTTCCTCGAGGACCCACCCGGGGAGGTGGATGAAGGCGTGCCGATTGGCGTAGGCGGAGATGTCCACCACGTCGCCGAAACGTGAAGCAACTGGTGGACATCTCAGACCCTCCCTCTTAAAGTTGGGGGCTTTGTTAAGGAAAGGTGGACATGAAAGCTTGGAAAGCATTGTGCGGATAAAGGAGGCAGAAGCCAGAATGTTCCAAACCAAGGCAGATGAAGCAAGGAGAGAGGCAGAAGGGTTCCAGAAGATGATCAGGACGAAGACTGCAAAGATGGAAGAAGAGTATGCTGAAAAGCTTGGCAAACTGTGTTTCCTTGAGACAGAGGAAAGGCAGAGGAAGAAATTAGAGGAACTTAAAGTCTTAGAAAATTCCCATTTTGATTACTTTAAAATGAAAATGAGAATGCAAGATGAGATTGCTGGTTTGGCGGAGAGAATGAAGGCAACGAAGCAACAATGGATTTAGTAATATTTTTAATTTGGGATTGGGATATAGATAGATAAGGTCCCTAGTAAAGTGGATGAACAGACCTCTTCGCTTCTGCATCCGGGATTCGCTTCTGCATCCGGGAGAAGAGATAAAGTTACTCGACCTCAAAGATTTTTTTTGTCTTTTACTTCAATACTTTTTTATAAAATATTAATTATATTAATTTTTTTGAATAAAAAGTAAAATAGTAAAAATATGTCTTAAACCTTCAATTTCCTTCCCCTAGAATATTTTACACTTCTAAATAAGGACAGAATAAATCTTTCATTTTCTTTTTCTTCATTCCCCTTTAAACATTTTTCCTTCCTTCCACTCCAAACTCTCAAACACACCCTAATGCACTTTTCCAGTTTTTCTCCTAAATACGTCGAGACCAATTTAAGTACACTTTTTTATGATTTAACAATTATTTCTTAATAAACAAAAACATAAATAATCAAGTGCATTTTATGCTAATAGTAATTATTAAAGTCAAAATAAAAAATATTTCTATTATAAAGTAACGTGAGTTATTTTGAGTAAAAAGAATTTAAATATTTTAAATATGTAATTTTAAATTTAATTATAAAATTTATATATATAAAAATAATATTATTAAAAAGAATTTTTATTTAAATGTCATATTATATTATGAAATATCAATTTTTCACATGTTGATTAAAGATAATGTAAGAAAAAAGAATGGTTATATATAAATTAAATATATCAACACATTTTTCATTGAAAAATATTGACAATAATAAGCACCTGCACGGCTTCACTTAATGAATGGCTAAGACTCTTCAACAGGTCAATTTTCCTTAACAACGCGTTTGATTCTTTCTATATCAATGACAAAGTACTTTAGTCAAATTCAATAAGCCACACTCCGCCTCTGAAAACATTTGACGGTACAGCCACTGAAAATATCTGATTAGACTGCTTCCCTTTGCCCTCATCACATCTTTCTCTTTCGCTTTAACCTCTTCTTATCTCCTTTTTATTTTTTTTTAACATTTTTCTATTTTACTTTTGTAGTTCACCTCAGTTGAAATAAGAAGCTACACTCACCGTAAAACAAACATTAGTTAGTCCTAACCATGATTTAATTATAATTATAATTCTTTTTCAAATTTAAACTGGTTGCATTTGTTAATTACCTATACTCTTTATTTGGTAGAAGTGACTTACCTATACTCTTTTTCAAGGGATAGGCAATTTTCACTAATAAACTTTAAATTATAGAATTTTCGTTTGTGGATCACTCCCTTTCCTCCTGAGATTTGATCTTCTAAAAGCAATCATGATGAAAACAACCATACATGCAACTTGTTAGAAATTATATATTTTTGGCTTGTGTTTTCCCCATGGAGGTTAAATGGATCGCTGGAGTCTGTTTGCTTCTATCTCTTTATCCAATTGCTAAGGTTGTCCGAGCAGTCTTCCGCCGGCGCCAGGCTTAGATGGTGTAATGAATGTGGACAATGTTGACGTGGATAATCCTGTTAAAGGGAGCCAAATATGTAAAAACTTTCCTATAATTTTGTAATTGAGTATTATTTTAAAAACTTTCCGATAATTTTGTAATTGAGTGATTATTTTGTACATTTTATCCTTGGTTTTTTTTATAATAAAATTCTCAACATCGGTTTGATTCATTTGTACTTGTAATTTCAGAAATTATTATTTAATTACTTATTATAGATAGTTATAAATTGAAAGAAATTTTTATTTAAACTTAAAATATTTAAGTTAGGTAATTAAGTCAATTAATATTTAATATTTTTATAAAATTTTATATCATAAAATTCTATAAAAATATTAAATATTAATTAATTTAATACACTCAACTAAATGTTTAAATTTATACAAAAATCTCTCAAATCAAAACTCAACAGATTTGCCATCCACGCGCCACCAAAACTCAAAACAGAATTAACAGTACGAATCCCACGGACAGCCGCGCACCAACCACCAGATAGTCTTTATGGATTGTTTCAATTTTATCGTTTTGCTTCCACTCACGTTTTATAAATAAAAGGTTAGTAATAAAGGGTTTGTAAAAGTGTTGCTATTAAATTAAATTATTATTAAAAGGTTAGTAGTAAAAAAGGTGAGTGGAAACAGTAAAAACAGTATTCATTATAATAATTTAGTTTAATTTAAACGATAATTAAAACTGCAGGGTTTGTAACGTGATTTTTAATAATTATATTAGAATTTTGTTATATTCTCCTAATTCATTCTTTTAATAATCTTCCTATTACTTAATAAAAAAATATTAAATAAAAAATTAAATACAATTAATATCTAAAAATATAAAAAATATTCAATACTTTCTTTATTTAGTAATTAAGAAGATTATTAGAAGGATAAATTAAGAGGATTAATCATTTTTTATTACATTATTACATTATTATTTTATTAAAAAATAATAAATAAAGAGAAAGATTTATGAAGTGAATAGTTAATAAGAGAGAAAAAAAATTAAAAGATTTGTAGTTATTAAGAGAGAGAAAATTATGAGGTTAACACTTATTAGGAGAGAAAAAAATTGTAAAATTAATTAATGAAGCTCTTAATGACTAAAATATAAATAGTCATTTAACTGAAATAAGATTATGTTTAACATGATAAGAATGAGATTAATGGGCTCCTCTAAATGATGGGTTCACTTTATAAGAAAAAGTGAAAAATTATAAAAAATCAATGGTTGAGATGGTGATAGAATATATGTACATGTATAATAAATTTTGTGGTTGTTAAAACACGTTAATTCCCACTTTCTTAATTTTATAATCAACATTATATCTCAATGTTTTTTTTTTTTTCCAAAATACATCCCTTATTTTAGAGGAGGAAAATTCTAGGCAACCAAAATCAATGGAACTTCTCAACCTATTTTTTACTACCTTCAGGTACTGAGTCTAGAATTTTTTCCAGATCATCCTACGTTTGTTTTCGACCTCTGGCCTAATTGGCTTGTAGAAATCTTATCTTGAACACTAACCCTAGGGAGGTCAGGGTTCAATTTCATCAACTTTCTCACTTGGAGTTCGGAATCTCCTGAACCATTTTTTGGGTCCTGAGTAAGTTTACGAACTCCATTTGCCCAAAATAGTCTCGTGGAACTCACTTGTTATTTGAAGCACATACACTTTCAAATACTTTACCACACATCGGTGTTCCGAGAACTCCCAATCCCATTATAGAAATGATTTGCAAAGAAAGGAGTGGAAATAGGAGAAGAAAGAAGCTCTTCACTCATTTAGTTGAGCATTAATGAAGAAAGGGAAATGAGATGATAGCACTTCTGTCATCCTTGACATTCTTCCCTCATTGTTTCTATAATATCTTTTTATATAAATTACTTTTTCATATATATATATATATATATTAAAAAAATTCTTCATCCAAATTTTCTTATTCAATCACTTAATTTATAATTAGGCTATTGACTAATTGATTCAGCTTCTGACCGAGTCATCTTGTAATACAAGTTATACAATTATGGTACATGTTATCTCTTCACAAGATGGGCCGTTGCTACTATACACCCCATTAAGTTGGGGTGTATGATACACCATTGACCATGACCTGTAACAATAGGTTTTTTTTCTTTGAGCAGGTTCTTTTTTTTTTTTTCAAAAATCATGTGTACTGTTTACGTTGAAAATACTGTTCACGCTGAAAAAATCACTGTTCATGTCAAAAAAATCATTGTTTATGCCAGAAAAATTACTGTTTACGCCGAAAAAAATTACTGTTCACACCAGAAAAAATACTATTTATACCAGAAAGATACTGTTCATACCGGAAAAGAATACTGTTTATATATTTTAAAATTACACAACTCTATAAATAATACTAGTTAAAATTATATCAATCAGGTCTTTATATTTTTTTCATAAATAATAGCGTATACTAAAATTTTTTTTAAAATTATTACTTGTTGAAAAAATTTATAAATTTTAACTAATGATATTTATACGCTTATACAATTTAAAAAAATTAGAAGTGATCGAGTTTTTTAAAATCATAATTATATTTTTTGAAAAATTTTATAAATTTTAACCGATAATATTTATACGGTATACAATTTAAAAAAATTACAGTAACAAATGATAGTTAAGAAGCGGTAATCATTTAATTAATGATGATAATAGATATAAAAAATATAATACTAAAAAAATTAAAAAAAAATTAAAAGAAAAAGGAAACCTGCTAAGCAGGTTTCCTGAAATTAATCCAAGCAGGTTTCTGCCTCACAAGATGTAGTAAAAAAACAAAAAGGCGTGACCACCAACCCGACATCACGCCGGTCTTTGTTTCACTGCTGCCTACACTGAAATTACACGAAGTCATTACTCATTAGTCAAATCACACGTGGCAATTGATAAATGCCTCAGAACCTTCTCTTTCTACTGACTAATATTATCATTTACGACTCATCCATAACCATAATGAAATTAATTATTTACAAGATTTAAATTTGTATATTTTGTATATATATTAATTTACTCCCGTTAAATAAGTTATGATTTAGTCAAAAGTATATGATCTTTAATTTTTATCATGTGGCATTTCAGTTAATTAATAATTATATTACTTTTTTAACGTGATAAATAAGTAATTAACATTTTATTATATGTTATCTTATACAATTATTTTTTGTTATATATGATGTAATATAATAATATGAGACATGTGATAAAGAAAATATTATATGCACAAAAATCAAATACTAATTAAAAAATAAAATTTAATAATCAAATAATAAAAATAAAAATGAACAAAAAAATTAGTTAGTCCTAACCACGATTTAATTATAATTATAATTCCTTTTCAAATTTAAACTGGCCGCATTTGTTTATTACCTATACTCTTTTTGTTATCAGGTACTTTAAGATGTATATTAAGAATTAAAAATAATATTTATTATTTATTATTAATTACTTAAAGAAAAAATATTAAATTTTTTAAAAATCCTGGTTGTGTTGTTGTGTGGCCATTTTTTCGTTTGTGGATCACCCCCTTTGCTTTCATCTTCTAGAATTCGTAGAACAAGTTCTGAACTTCATTAGAAGCAAACAAAAATGGTTAGTAATTAGTTCATGTAACTACGACCTCTCTATCTCTACTCACCCACTTGGCTATTCCTTTTTGGGATCATAAATAGACAATAAAAAAATTAATTAAGAGAAATAGAAAAAATGAATGAAGAGTTATGCCTTAATCTTTATGCGTTTGTGCGGTGCTGTGGAGCTTGGGAGACAGTGAGATAAATTAAAAAGTGAATAATCTCTTTTTTTATATATAATTTCAAAATGTTTTCTTGTAATTGTAAGACTTTGATTACCTAATATTAACAATAGTCTAGTTGCTAAAACTCAGGTGAAGATAAGATTGATGCTCACTTATCTTCTTTTAAATCTTTTAGCAAAATATTTTTTTGATATTAATGTTTGTCATCAAATAAGCTTTATTCTTTACATTATAAGTATTTAATATTTTTTTATTTTTCTCTAGGGGGCTGTGACCCATTCATGCCTCCCCTTCAATTTATCCCTGGCTTTCCTGGATCTATATCGATTTCATCTTTTTCAATTCTTGACACTTTAGATCATTGACTTGAACTTCAAAATTATATATAGTTTTGTATTAAAAAATGTATCTATTTTAGATTGTTTTCCTATTATAAAAGTCTTTTTTCTTATTCTCTTATATTATCATATATGATAAAATAAAATTAATATTAACAACTTAAGTATATTTAGGAGAACAAATGAACAAAAAAAATTAAATAAATTAAAACCAAATAAATTAAGTATATTACTGAAAAAAAGGCATAGCCACATATTGAAAGAGGTCTTTTACTTTCTTGGAGTTTTTGTGTGGCGGATTTGATCTTCTACAATTGTACAACAAGTTCTGAACGGCATGAGAAGCAAACCAATGGTCAGTAATTGGAATAGTGGGTCATGATGAAAACAACACAATTTCAAATACTTACATTGACTATTATGACTATGACCATGTAGTTAGGGGTGTCATATACTTACATTGACTATTAATCATATACTTCTACCTCTCTGTCGCCATCACCCACTCGGGCAACCCCTTTCCGGTTTCATCGTCTATATAAACCCTAAGAAAGAGAAAAGCTCCCATCAATCATGAATCCCTTCAATGGAGCCCCTGTTGTTGTTGATCACCAAGATCACGTTCAAAATCATGATCAACCAACAGCGAGTTCTTTTACTAACACAGAGCTCAATCATTGTCTTCAAGATCAAACTCATGAATCAACCATTTCCCACACTGTCTCACAAACCCCTTATGGTTCTCAATCCTATGAGCAACTAGGTTCCATGAAGCCATTCATTGATAATCAAAAACCCCTAGAAAAGTCTTCCATTCCTCAACAAGAGATAGAAGAACCCCAGGAAGAGCTCATCATTCAAACCGACTCCATCCCATCATTCCCATCACGTTCAACTTCAGCCTATTTTTTCAATCGAGAGGAAAACCAAGGCCCTTTGGAAATTCAACTCTCCAACCTTGGGAATTCAAGGTCATCCTCATTTCCACCCTCGCCGCTTCATACACACAGTGATTCATCCCCTCCAACGACCGAAGAAAACCCAAACTCAGCAGCTGAGGTTGAAAATCCAGAACAAGATCCAGAGGTAGTGGAGCTAATCCAACCAGTGTTGAACATCATTGAAAATCAAGAACTTGGGAAGCATATCATGCTTATGGCGATTCCCATGGCGACGGCTCTAGTCTCGAGTACCTCATTCTGCACGACCATTGAAAGAAGTGTGGTTGCAGCTACCCTTGCATTTGCATTCGTAGCTATTTGGCTTGGAATTGTAAAGAAAAAAACTCTACTTTTGATTCTGGGGATTGGCATGATGTTCACGTCATTTTATGGTGTTTTGGCTTGTGATTTACCCATGGTGGTTAAATGGATCGCTGGAGTCTGTTGGCTTCTATCTCTTTATCCAATTGCTAAGGTTGTCCGAGCAATCTGGTAAAATAGTTAGAATTAATTAGAGTTTGTTAAAATTAGTTTTAATGATTAGTTAATTTATTTAGATTAGTTGGTTATATAAGTCAAGTTTACTTATTGTATTTTTCAGCATTTTCATTTTATCAATATATAAATTTCTTCATTTTCTCTCATCTCCCTCATCTCCCTCTTCTCCCTCTATTATCTGCAACCATGAAATTCAACACAATCTTTCACCGGCGCCAGGCTTAGATTTTTATGCCTATGCAAGTTATGGAACTTGAGAAATTAAAGGAACAATAGTGACAAATCCTTGTATATGCATAATACATTCTCTTTGTTCTTCTTACCATCTTACAGCTTGTTTGTTTTACAGTTTGACCAAAAGCAAAGGCGTATTGTATGGAAGGAAGTTTATTTTCCTTCCTGCAAACGATATAGGGAATCATGCAAAGTGGTGTTGGCGTTGAACTTTAATACCATAAATGAAATGGATTCTCATTTGCTTAGTGCAGATCTGGTTGAGTTTTGTATGTAATGTTGTAAGGAAAATTATCATCTTACACCTCTTTTTGGAGTGTAAGTATTATTTAAAAGGAGTGTGATTAAGTGAGAGAAAGTAATAGAAAAAAATATATATAATGAATGATATTAGATGAGATGTGAAAATAAGTGTATATACTGTTTGAGGTAAGAATATAAGAGTTGATGTTGTAAGTACTCATATGAATGCTTGAGTAAGAAGGGAGCAATTCTTGTATGCATACAATTCTAAAATATCATATTTACACACACACATAAAAATGAAGTCTACCTCATATTTTATTATTTTAGTATGCATAAATAATAAAATATGAGGTGGATCCCATTTTTATGTGTGTGTATAAATATGATGTATTAGAATTGTATGCATACAAGAATTTTTCGTAAGAAGGTTTATTGTAAAAGCTCTCCAAGTTTGTATGTCTAATATAAGCTTTATAAATATTGTTGTCTTGTTCATTACATGTTGCCTGTACGAATTATCCGTCCGAATCCCACGTGCAGCCGCCCACCAACCACCAGATCCGCAAGCCACCACTGTTGCCTGAACCCGTGAGCCAACCTCCGCCTCTGCTCCACCGTGCTGCCTTACCGCGCATGATCCATACCGCCCCAACATCTCCAGCCAAGTTCACTCCTCCCCTGCGTTGCCCACCTCTTGCCCCCTCTTTGTTTTTGTCCTTTTCCTGAATGTTTTTTTCTTGCTTCTTAGTTTTCAGAAGTTTTCAATGCATAGGTTAGGGATTTACGTGTTCGTTTGGGTTATGTTGGGTAGTTTACGCCCAACTTTTGTTCTTTCTTAAAAAAAAAAATCATTTGACTTCTTGTTGGGTTTGGGTTTAAAGGAGCTTTGGTTTAGATTATAATAGGTTGGGTTGAAATGATTAAAAGAAAAAAAACACAAAACTAAAAAAAAATTAAAATGATAAAATATCCAAAAATTATGAAAAAAAACAGGAAATGAAAAATAAAAAAAGATAAAATAAAAAAACACAAAAAGTGATGAAAGTAAATTTGTGGGTTAATTTGACTTGAATTTAGTTTATCTTTGTTTCTTCGTAGATTTATTTAATTTGTTGTCTCACTATTATGTCAGTTGACTTATTGTTTGAATTAATCCATTTGTTTTGAACTATTTTAAACTTCTTCTTTTAATTAATTAAAATTAACTAACTCAAACTTTTTTTAAAGAATGATATGATTTTGAGTTCTTTGTTGCACTCGGGAGTACGTAGAAGAGGAATTTCTATATTGTCAAATCAAAATTAAATTTTCATAATTTATTTGTTTATTTACTTTATCTTTTAACAAAAAGAGTAAAATAAATATTTTTAAGAGTTATCAAAATTTTGCATAACTGACTTATGGTTATCATCTCAGGACGGACGTATTAGAGGTACTATAGAATTAAGTTTCCACCATTTCTTATGTATAATCGACTCCTGAATCTAATATAATTTCAACAAAGACTATTTTCTAAGAGAAGTTTTCTAATTTTTACTAATTCAAAAATAAATTGGTGGTGACATTTTTTTTTTTAAAAAAATATCTCGTTTGTTTGCCGCTTCTGTCTTGATCATTGCGATAGGTACAGTCAAACACTTAAGTGTGAACTCTTTCTAACAAAGTTATTTTTATACACATAAATTTTTGGATTAAAATAAAAATTACATACTTAAGAGATCCAAATCTCTTCCACTCAGACAAATATTCGTTGATATATACTAATGATCTTCATCGTGCACATCTTTTAACAATTTTGACCTCATTAAAGATTTTCAAAATAATCTTTATGGATTGTTTCAATTTATCGTTTTGTTTCCACTCACGTTTTATAAATAAAAGGTTAGTAATAAAGGGTTTGTAAAAATGTTGCTGTTAAATTAAATTATTATTAAAAGGTAATAGTAATAAAAGGTTAGTATAAAGGTGAGTGGAAACAGTAAAAATAGTATTCATTATAATAATTTAGTTTAATTTGAACGATAATTAAAAGGACAAAACTTAAGTTCATTTATCTATGTTCATTACATTCATTCTATCAATCAAATTATGATATGTGTGAATTTTTTTAAAAGAGAGATTAAGAGAAAAATTATTGATAAATACATGTCATAACTTGATTGATAGAATAAATGTAATGAATATAAAGAAATTGACCTAAGTTTTGTTCTAATTAAAGCTACAGGGTTTGTAACGTGATTTCTAATAATTACATTATTAAATTATTATTTTATTAAAAAATAATAAATAAAGAGAAAGATTTATGAAGTGAATAGTTATTAAGAGAGAAAAAAATTAAAATATTTGTAGTTATTAAGAGAGAAAAAATAAAAATATTTGTAGTTATTAAGAGAGAGAAAAATTATGAGGTTAACACTTATTAGGAGAGATTTTTTTTAAATTAATTAATGAAATTCTTAATGACTAAAATATAAATAGTCTCTTAACACTTATCAGGTGGCTATTATTAGGAGAGATTTTTTTTGTTAAATTAATTAATGAAATTCTTAATGACTAAAATATAAATAGTCTCTTTAACACTTATAAGGTGGCTATGGAACTTTGACAGAAGTTTTTCAAATTGTCTCTTGGACCCAATGGAACATCTATCATAAATTCATAAATTTGTTAAATGTTAATAATTTCTTTAATGATTTGTTATCTTTTTTTTATCATGTTGTGAAATAGAATTTTATCACACTTTCGGCAAAATGACTTGTTGTTTCTGCTTTCACTGTCGATAAGTTATTTGATAAATTACAAGTTTTTGTTTTTGAATCTGATCCAGTAATAGTTCAAATAGATTGGTCAGAGGGGAGTATCAAGGAACGTGAATTTGATATGATACTCCATTTATAACTTACCTTTACCTTTAATTTTATTTATCGTACTTTATTTCTGTTTAAATTTGTGTCAGGTTTCTTTTTTCCATAATAGTTACAACAGGTAATATCTTCTATCATTTACTCATCTATATTTTAACATTGAGGACAATGTTGTGATGTAGTTTGGGGGAAGAATAGTTGACATAAAATGAAAAAAAAATTGGGGTAGTATGTTTATTAGTATAGCTGTCAGCAACTTACTAATAACAAAACTAATTAAGGATGATAGAGTAAGGAGTAAATTATGCCTTTGAAGTAAATTTACTCTTGAGACACATCTAAATTAGTGAATAATTAAAAGAATCATAATAAAATTACATATATAATCTTAATTGAACTTAGAATATTATATTTTTTGATTGGAACCTCCATTATGTGTGAATAGCTTTTATCACTTTTATTATTGTAACAAATCTTTTTCTTACTTCAAATAATTTTTCTTCGTCAATTTTCTGTGAATTGACTTCGTACTTTTAAGAATTTATTACCTGAAACAACCTGTACTTAGATTTGTAACTTATAATTCGCATCATATACATGAGGAAATTTGATGGTCAGCCTCGTTCTAGATAGTAGCTTTTATGTTGGCATAACAAATCCTATATAATATTATTTAGAAGAGTGATGCTGTTCATCACGAATGGATTTTGTACGAAATGCCACGAATAACAGACTATACGTTGGTCATTGTTTTACTAATTACAATATTATTCAGCAAAATATAATTGCCTGACAAAACGCAAGATATACTTACTCATTAATGTGTATTCGCGTGTCGTTTCTACGAAAAAGTTTCGTAGGACCATTGCATCCACGTTAGAGTCGTGGGGGGTTACGTAAAGAAATTTTCGTGCGAGAAACAACACTTTCACGAGTCTCACCCTTAGAACCATTAACAAAATCTTCTTCCTTCTTAATCAAAGTCTCTTCAAATTTCCTTTAGCCGCCAAGGTTGAACCCTTCTGATTGGAAAACAAAAACAGATAGGAAGACTTTTGACTAGGCGATGTAAGGTAGTGGCCTAGCCATGCTTTCCCTGAATTTAAAAAAAAAAAATATTTACTATAAAAATTTAAAAAACTTTAATATCTTTGAAGAACAAATATTAGCACACAGCTTAACATCTTGGACGAACTATCCCCACCAAGGCAAGAGTGGTGTACACCACAACTTTCTCTATCTAAACCTTCACCATGCTCATGAAGTACCTAACTCTAGTTTACACTCATTTGAAATGGATATTAGATTTCCTTCTATATTATCCCTTCTACAAGCTCCACGATTCTCATATGCCAATAATTGGAGAAGAGCTGAGTATATGCCATTATGAATCCACCCCTGGCTCAAAGCAACATGTAGATTGCACTGTGTGTCTTCTCAAACTTGGAGAGGAGATTAGAGTGCTAAGGTGTGACCATGTCTTTCACAGAGAATGCTTGGATCGATGGGTTGGTTTCAAGATTGCAACTTGCCCTCTTTGCAGAGAATCAGTGGGTCCAAGAAGGGCTATCAGTGAGCTTGGAGCTGAAGTTCTATTGTTTGAGTTTTGTTCTATCCTCACTGATAACCGTGACACATGATGGCTACGGTGAGTGACGAAATGAGCAAGCATTGCGCAGAAGTATATGGTAATGGCTTGTAGGCTGTCTCCAATAAACTAATTTTTTAGTTTAATTCTCTTCTTTGCTATGCAAAGAAAATAAAAATGTCAATCTGCTTAGTGTAGACTAAAAAATCATCAATGGAAAGCATGGCTGGTTTAGGAAACGCTATTCTGGCAGGAAAATTAGGCGCACTGTATGTGGTTCAAAAGTTTACATGTGTAAACATGGAGGAACCTCCTAAATGACATAAATACTTTATATATTTGAGTCTAATAGTTGCAAGGAACCACAGACAATATTATTCATAATTTTTCATTTGCAAGGATGTTGTTTTACGTATTGTTGCCTAAACAAAATCTTGAACAGGCAAAACCACTTTTGATTGTCAAATTACAGAGATGGAGAGTTGAAAAGAATTAAGTAATGCTGGGTTTGAGACTTTGAGAGAAATTTGGCAAATAGAACTCCAACTAAGCAATGTTTTTAAAATCGGTTGGACCATTGAACCGGTAAATTGAGTAGTTCATGATTTGATTAATTAAAAACAAGCAAAACCGCTAATATTATACTCATAAATTTTTTAAAAAAATAGTTAAAAAATTTAAATTGAAAATTGATTGGGTCAACTGGATGCTTCAAATAGTCAATTCACTTACTTTCATAGATTTTATTAATTTTTTACTAATTTTTGACAGTTCAACCACTTATCAAATTTTTTAGGTGAATTAGAATTAGTGGAGTGATCGGTTTATGGTTCAATCAATCCTGTTAAACCGATTTTAAAACACTGCAACTAAGCATACACAAAGGCCCTTCCAGATAAGTCCTTAAACTTTTTGAAATTTGCATTAAGTTTTAGATCCAGGTGCTAAAGTCTCAAACAGAATTTTGCACAGAATTCGGATTTGGATGATAAGTCCTTGAGAGGCTAAGCAACCAATCGAGGATGCAACACCTACAATGTCTTCACGAAGCACAAGATAAGTTGATTTTACTATCTTTAGAAATTGTAGTACTTCACTAATAAAAAAAATTTCATTCTTATGTTTTTTTAATTTTATTTTATGCTTTTGGTAGAATAAAGTTTAAAGAGAGGAAATGTTATATCATTTCAAGATCAAAGTATATGCAAGTCTCAATTAAGTCTCAGAGTGGTATTTACCATTTTAATTTTAACTTTTTTATCACATTACTTTGATAATTTCGTTTTTTTTTAAGGATAATGCACTCGAGTTTTTGTTGGTCACCTAATATTTGTGGGTTCCACCCATTTTCAAAATACAACAGTGTATGGATAGTTTAGAAATTGAGAAATGATTAATGCAACAAAGAAAAAAAAATCTCATAAAGCTCACAATGCAAGATGTAAGCCATTGTTGAGGAGGAAAAAGAAAAGGAAGGAAGAATGAAAAATGATTGATAGTAACGAGAGTTCCAATGTTTTGTAGCACTGGTCTAATTCTTGTGTAACTGATAAAAAAAGAGGATCAATGTTTTCTAGCTCTTTATCCAATTGCTAAGGTTGTCCGAGCAGTCTTCCGCTGGCTCCAGGCTTAGATGGTTGTGCCTATGCAAGTTATGGAACTTCAGAAATTAAAGGAACAATAGTGACAAATCCTTGTATATGCATAATACATTCTCTTTGTTCTTCTTACCATCTTACAGCTTGTTTGTTTTACAGTTTGAGCAAAAGCAAAGGCGTATGGTATAGAAGGAAGTTTATTTTCCTTCCTGCAAACGATATAGGGAATCATGCAAAGTGGTGTTGGACTGTTGGCGTTGAACTTCAATACCATAAATGACGTGGATTCTCATTTGCTTAGTGCAGATTTGGGTGAGTTTTGTGCGTAATGTTGTAAGTACTCATATGAGTGCTTGAGTAAGAGGGTTTATTGTAAAAGCTCTCAAGGTTTGTATGTCTAATATAAGCTTTATAATTATTGTCTTGTTCATTACATGTTGCCTGTACGAATTATCCGTACGAATCCCACGCGCAGCCGCGCACCAACCACCAGATCCGTGAGCCACCACTGTTGCCTGAACCTGTGAGCCAACCTCCGCCTCTGCTCCACCGTGCTGCCTCACTGTGCATGATCCATACCGCCCGACCATCTCCAGCCAAGTTCACTCCTCCCCTGCGTCGCCCACCTCTTGCCCCCTCTTTGTTTTTTTTCTTTTCCCTGAATGTTTTTTTTCTTCTTAGTTTTCAGAAGTTTTCAATGCATAGGTTAGGGATTTATGTGTTCGTTTGGGTTATGTTGGGTAGTTTATGCCCAACTTTTGTTCTTTTTTTTTTTGTTGTTGTGTTCGTTTGACTTGTTGTTGAGTTTGGGTTTAAAGGAGCTTTGGTTTAGTTTATAATAGGTTGGGTTGAACTGATTAAAAGAAAACAAATACAAAACTAAAAAAAAATTTAAAATGATAAAATATCCAAAAATATGAAAAATAAAAAAAGATAAAATAAAAAAACATAAAAAGTGATGAAAGTAAATTTATGGGTTGGTTTGACTTAAATTTAGTTTATCTTTGTTTCTTTGTTGATTTATTTAGTTTGTTGTTTCACTATTATGTCAGTTGACTTGTTGTTTGAATTAATCCATTTGTTTTGGAATGTTTTAAACTTTTTTTAATTAATTAAAATTAACCAACTCACAAACTTTTTTTAAAGATCGATGTAATTTTGAGTTCTTTGTTGCATCCGAGAGTACGTAGAGAGGAACTTCTATTCTGTCAAGTCAAAATTAAATTTTCATAATTTATTTATCTATTTAGTTTATCTTTTAACAAAAGGGGTAAAATAAATATTTTCTAGAGTTATCAAATTTTTTCATAACTGACTTAGGGTAACCGTCTCAGGACGAATGTATTAGAGGTGTTATCGAATTAAGTTTTAACCATTCCTTATGCATAATCGACTCTAAATCCAATCTAGTTTTAACAAAGACTATTTTCTAATAGAGGTTTTCTAATTTTTTCTAATTCAAATAAAATTGGTGGTGACACTTTTAAAAAAAATCTCTTTTGTTCGCTGCTCCTGTCGCGATCATTCCGACAGGTACAGTCAGATACTTAAGTGTGAACTCCTCTTAACAAATTTATTTTCATATACATAAATTCTTAAATTAAAATAAAAATCACATACTTAAGAGACCTAAGTCCCTTCTACTCGGACCAACATACGTTGATACTAAATGATCTTCATCATGCACATTTTGTAACAATTTTGACCTCCTTATAGATTTTCAAAATAATCTTTATGGATTGTTGCAATTTTATCGTTTTGTTTCCGCTCACGTTTTATAAATAAAAGGTTAGTAATAAAGGGTTTGTAAAAATGTTGCTATTAAATTAAATTATTATTAAAAGGTTAGTAGTAATAAAAGGTTAGTATAAAGGTGAGTGAAAACAGTAAAAATAGTATTCATTATAATAATTTAGTTTAATTTGAACAATAATTAAAAGGACAAAATTTAAGTTAATTTTCTTATATTTATACATCTATTCTACTAATCAAGTTATGATATATGTGTATTTTTTAAAAAAAGAGAGTAAGCGAAAGAATATTAATAAACATATGTCATAACTTAAATTAATAAAATAAATGTAACGAACATAAGGAAATTGACCTAAGTTTTGTCCTAATTAAAACTGAAGGGTTTGTAACGTGATTTTTAATAATTACATTATTATTTTATTAAATAAATAAATAAAGAGAAAGATTTATGAAGTGAATAGTTATTAAGAGAGAAAAAAAATTAAAATATTTGTAGTTATTAAGAGAGAGAAAAATTATGAGGTTAACACTTATTAGGAGAGAAATTTTTTTGTTAAATTAATTAATAAAGTTCTTAATGACTAATATATAAATAGTCATTTAACTGAAAATAATACTGTGTTTAACATGAGAAAAATGAGATTAATAGGCTCCTCTAAATAATGGGTTCACTTTATAAGAAAACAGTCTTGTTATTTGATGATCACATATTTTATACATTAATAAACTCTTATTTTTAGTTATTTACACTCTCTATGTACTTAATTGATTGAACTTGGTTATGTTTTGTAAGTTTGGAATCAAATTGGACTTAATTAATTTTTTCAACATGATTTACGTCTTACACTATTTCTGTATTTTGGTCATATCTTGAGCTTTAGATATCTAATAATTATGTATTTTACCTTATTAGAAATATAAGAGAGAGCTCTACAACTTTCATGAGAGCTCTAGGTCAAAGTCGGACATCTAGTGGAACTAACTGGGATTGAAAGTCAGAATACGGGTTTTGTTATTGGAACCTGAATAGTGTACAGTAATTAGAGCATAACTCGGGTTATAAGAACTTAATTGGGCTGTAATTTTGGTATCTGCAAGTTAAAACTCATATCTACAACTTTCATGAAGAACACAAAATCCCAATCATACTGCTTGGAGGTGATATTGGGCTTGCAAGTCAAAATAGAGGAGCTGTAGCTGGGCATAAGCAATGTGCAGTGTTTGGACCATATCTTGAGCTATAAGAATGCTTTTGGACTCAAAACAATGGCATTTGATAGCTAAGATCCAGGCTTACAACTTTCATGAAGACCATTTTTCAATTCTCTGATGTATTCAATGACTTCAGAACTGAATGATTTCGAAGACAAAGAATCTCAATAATTTTTCATTCATCAAAAGTCATTTGACATTTTTTACTTATTTTCCACTCATCCACTCACTCATGAATCAGCCCCCTTCTCATTTTTCGATTGAAACCTCTATTATGTGTGAATTCTAATTGAGTTATAAAAAAAATTAATCTTATCCTTATTTTACTCTCAAAGAGTGGATCTCCTAACCTAAGTAAATCATTTTTATTTGTGACCAAGTTTTATCACTTTTATTATTATGACAAAATATTTACTTTACATCAAAGAATTTTTCTTCATCAATTCCCTATGGATCGACCTCGGACTCCCAAGAATTTATTACTTGAAATAACCCGCACTTGAGTTTGTAACTTTTAATCCGCATCAAGTTTTTTACGCCGTTGCCGAGGACTTGATTTGAAGAACAAATTTATGGTGTAAATATTTTTTTTTTGCATGTGTATATATATATATATTCCTGTGGATCTTGTATATATATATTTTTTCTACTCTTTTAATTTTTTTCTTTGTACTTAGTAACGTACTAACTTAATAGAGGAAACTCTCCCTTATCTCTCTGTAATCTTTAATCCTTAATAAAATAATCTTTCTTCTTCTCTTCTCTCTCGCTACGAGCAAAAAATCGACTTACCGATTCTCTGATTTTCATGTTTTAAATTTACTTTTTGTACTTTATTTTCTGTAATTTACATTCTCGTATTTTATTTTTTCTATTTTACTTTTTGTATTTTATTTCTAATTTTCTAACTTACTAACTTACTAACCTTTTAATTTTCTTACTTACTAACTTACTAACTATCTAACTTTTTACTTTACCTATTTCTAACATTTTAATTTATCTCGCATACTAACTTTTTAATTTATCTGCTTATTAACTTATTTGATGGGTGGTTTATACCACATATTTGTTAATATTTAATGGACGATTTATACCGCCAGCTTGTACATTTTATTTTATATTTTAAGTTACTTATTTATGCTTAATTAGTATCGTGATTTAAATTCTAGTCGTTTAGTTAAAATTAATCCTAATACTTTATATATTTATTTGTCTGAATCACAATCACACACATTAAGCACAATGGCTAAAAATGAAAGTGTGCATGATGTACATGAAAATCAACCATTGCGAACCATGCGTGAGTATTTGCAACCATCTCAAAATTCTAATTCATCATGTTTTATCTTTTCATTCAATGCTAACAATTTTAGATTTAAGTCATGTATGATTTCGTTACTTCCTAATTTCCATGGTTTAGAATCTGAAAGCCCATATTTATATTTAAAAGAATTTGAAAAAATATGTACCGCTTTTGATGAGCAAACTTGCACGAAAGAGATTATTAAACTTAAATTGTTTCCTTTTTATTTGAAAGATAAAGTAAAAACTTGGCTTAACACTTTGAAAGTAAGATCAATTGGCACATGGTAAGAAATGTAAGGTAAGTTTTTAAAGAAATTTTTTCCAACACATAAAACCAATGCTTTGAAAAGACAAATCCAAAATTTTTCCTAAAATTCAAATGAAGTATATTTTCAAAGTTGGAAATGTTTTAAAGATTTGTTGAATTCTCACCCACATCATGGTTTTGAAAAATGGCGTACTATAAGCTTCTTTTATGAAGGGTTAACACCCGAAACCAAACAATTTGTGAAAATAATATGCAATGGTAAGTTTTAGACTATTTAGACCATTTGGCTGAAAATTCTCAATCTTGACATGGTACTAATCCTTTTGAAAATTCAATTAGATATAATCTTGCAAATACTAATAAATGAAAATATCGTCTTAGTCAAGAAGAAGATCTGAATGCTAGGTTTGCTAGTTTGGCTAAAAAGGTTGAAGCCATTAAATCAGGGAAAGTAAAAGAAATCAAATTTGTGCAAAATGAAGAAATTTGTGGCATTTGTGATGAATTAGGACACTCAACAAATGAATGTCCAAAAATTCCTATTTTTAAAGAAGTTGTGCATGAGCAAGTAAATGCAATAAATAATTTTAAAAAGTCATTTACTTCTTCTTTTTCAGATACATATAATTCGGGATGGAGAAATCACTTGAACTTCAGTTGGAGGACTAATAATCATGCACAATTCATGCAACCACCACCTCCTCAGGCACAGTAGGATTCACAGAATTCTCAAGGATATGCACCTTATGTCCCACCATATAAGAAAAATCTTGAAAGAACATTGCTTGCATTCATGAAAAAATAAGAGGCCATTAATAACTAAAACACTCAAGCCATGATTGACATAAAAAATACTTTTGCTAAACTTTCTTCTGTATTCGCCATTCATGAGAAAGGAAAATTTTTCGCTCAACCTCAACCAAATCCTAAGGGTCAGTACAGCCTAAATGAGGGTAGTTCAGAAAGCCAACAAATAGATCAAGTCAAATCAGTGATAGCTCTTAGGAGTGAAAAGGTTGTTGAAAAATAAATTCCTGAACTTTGTGAGAAAAATGATGAGTCAATTCCCAAAGATAAGGAAGAAGTTGATAAGCCACCTGGCCAAAAGGAGACCAAACTCTCGCTTTCACCCCCATATCCTCAAGCATTAAACAATTCAAGTAAAGTAAACCATAACAGTGACATTTTTGAAATCTTTAAACAAGTGAAGGTCAATATTCATCTGTTAGATGCTATCACATAGATTCTTTATTATGCCGAATTTTTGAAAGACTTATGCACTGTTAAAAGGAAGCATAATATGAAAAGAATGCCTTTTTGACTGAACAGGTAAGCTCCATTATTCAAAACAATAATGCGTTGAAATATAAAGATTCTGGTTATCCTACAGTTTCATGCATTATTAGAGAACATAAAATTGAATGAGCTTTACTTGATCTTAGTGCTAGTATTAATTTGCTTCTATATTTAGTTTATCAGCAACTCAACTTGGGTGAGTTAAAACTAACTTCTGTAACTCTTCTACTTACAGATAGATCAATTAAAATTCCAAAAGGAATAGTGGAAGATGTGTTAGTACAAGTTGATAAATTCATATATCCTATGGATTTTATTAGCTTGGAAACTGAACCTATGGAAAATATTAGCAAGTCAATTCCTATTATTTTAGGTCACTCATTTTTAGCAACATCTAATACTTTAATTAATTTCATAAATGGAGTGATGAAGGTAACATTTAGAAATATGACACTGGAACTTAATGTTTTCAACATGTGCAAGCAACCACAGGAAGTTTATGATGGAAAGGAAGAAATTGAAGGGATATAGGCCATTATAGATGATCATCTTCAAATCAGGAGTTCTTCTGATCCATTAGAAATTTTTTTAATTAATTCATTTGATTCAACTAAATAATTAGATGATGAAATTTCTGAAATATGTTCTTTACTTGACTGTACGGATGTGATGGAATACAAAGGATGGAAGCCGAGATTCAAAAAGTTAAAACTCATAAATGATGATACCCATGAAGTACCCATACTAGAAATAAAGTCAGTACCTACTGGGTTGAAGTATACATTTTTGGGAGAAGAACAAAGCTTTCCAGTGATAATTTCCTCATCCCTTACCAAAGAACAAGAAAATATGTTGATAAGAATGCTTAAAATGCATAAAAGTGCAATTGGATAGACATTAAAGGATATAAAAGGTATTAATCCATTAATTTGTACACATAGAATACATTTAGAGGATAATGCTAAAACATCTCAACAACCTCAAAGAAGATTAAATTCACACATGAAAGAGATAGTTAGAGCTGAAGTTCTTAAATTACTTAATGTTGGAATTATCTATCCTATCTCTGATAGCCAGTGGGTAAGCCCTACACAAGTTGTGCTTAAGAAATCTAGAATAACAATAGTTGAAAATGAAAAAGGTGAATTAATACCTACCCGAGTCTCATCCAGTTGGCGTATGTGTATTGATTTTAGAAAATTGAATGCAGACACTAGGAAAGATCATTCCCCTTTGCTATTTCTTAATCATATTCTAGAAAAAGTAACAGGACATCCCTACTATTATTTTCTTGATAGTTATTCTAAGTATAATCAAATACCAATTGTATTAGAGGATCAAGAAAATACCACTTTTACTTGCCTCTTTGGCACTTTTGCATATAGAAGAATGTCTTTTGGTCTTTGTAATGGGGATGACTTGACAGTTTTTGGAAATTCTTTTGAAAATTATCTTGATAATTTGGAAAAAGTTCTTAAAAGATGCGAAGAAAAATGATGTGTTAAATTGGAAAAAATGTCATTACATGGTTATCTCAGGAATAATGTTAGGTCATGTGATATCTTCTAAAGAAATTGAAGTTGATAAGGTCAAAGTTGAATTAATTGCTCATTTGCCTTTCCCAAAAATAGTCAGAGAAGTTCGTTTCTTTTTAAGACATGCAGGATTTTACAAAAGATTCGTTAGGACTTTAGTGTCATATCTAGACCATTATGTAATCTTCCAACAAAAGATGCACTATTTGATTGGACTCAAGATTGTCAGAAATCTTTTGAAAAATTAATCGATCTTTTGATATCTGCTCCTATCATGCAATCCCCTGACCGGTCTTTGTCTTTTGAGTTAATGTGTGATGCTAGTGATTTTGTTGTTGGCGCTGTTTTATGACAGAGAAAGGAAGGTAAGCCTTATGTAATTTATTACGTAAGTCAAACTTTGAATAGTGCATAAATGAATTACACCACTACTGAAAAAGAACTACTTGCTGTAATTTTTGTATTGGACAAATTTTGAGCTTATTTAATTAGTTCTTCTACTGTTATTTTCACTGATCATGCTGCTATTAGATATTTAATGTCTAAGCAGGATGCCAAACCTAGGTTGATACGATGTATCTTGTTGCTTCAAGAATTCAACATCACAATAAAAAATAAGAAATGAGGCAAAAATATTGTTGCAAATCATTTGTCCAGACTCACAACAAGCTCACCTTTTGATAACACACCCATCAATGATTCTTTTTCTGATGAATTTTTATTTTTTGTCAATTCCATGCCTTGGTTTGCTAACATTGTCAATTTTCTTGTAACAAGTAAGATGTCGCCTCAATGGACGCACCAAGACAGAAAAAAGTTTTTGATTGAGGTGAAAAATTTCTATTGGAAATATCCATATTTGTTCAAATATTATCCTGATCAAATCTTTCAGAGATGTGTATTTGACAGTGAGGTAAGTAGTGTCATTAAATTTTTTCATTTAGAAGCATGTGCAGGTCATTTTTCTTCAAAGAAAACAGCTGCGAAAATCTTGCAGTGTTGATTTTATTAGCCCATTTTATTTAAGGACAGCTATACTTTTTACAAGAGTTGTTAAAATTATCAGAAATTGGGGTCCATTTCTAAACGTAACATGATGCCTTTGAACTCTATCATTGTCATTGAAATTTTTGATTGTTGGGGAATTAATTTCATGGGTCCATTTCTATCATCATTTGGATTTGTGTATATTTTGGTTGTAGTTGGTTATGTTTCAAAATGGATTAAGGTGATTCCATGTCAACACAGTGATCACAAAATTGTTCTTAAATTTTGAAAAAAAATGTTTTGAGTCGATTTGGAATCCCTAGAGCTATCATCAGTGATGGGGGAAAATATTTTTGCAATAAACCATTTGAATATTTAATAAAGAAATATGACATCACATACAAAATTGCTACCCCTTATCACCCTCAGACAAGTGGACAAGTAGAATTAGCAAATAGGGAAATTAAACAAACTTTAGAAAAAATGGTTAATCTAAATCGTAAAGATTGGTCTTTAAGATTAAACGATGCACTTTGGGCTTATTGTACTACTTTCAAAACATATTTCGGAATGTCACCCTATCGATTAGTCTATGGAAAACCTTGTCACTTGCTTGTAAAATTGGAGCATAAAGCATTTTGGGTCATTAAAGCTTTCAACTCAAATCTTGATGATGCTTCCAAGTTACGCAAATTGCAATTGAATGAACTTGAGGAATTGAGAAATGATGCATATGAAAACTCAAAATTTTATAAAGTTAGAACAAAAGCTTTTCATGACAAATCAATTTTGAGAAAATCCTTTGAAATTGGTCAAAAAGTTTTGCTTTATAATTCTCGTCTTCACCTATTCCTTGAAAAATTGAGATTTAGATGGACTAGTCCTTTTATTGTCAAACATGTGTATCCTCATGAGTCCATATATATTGAGAACCTTAGGAATGGTAATGTATTTAAGGTCAATGGACAAAGACTCAAACTATTTCTAGAATATCAAATTGTTGAGGTAGAATCCATCTCTCTTTTTAATCATTGTTTATAAGTAGAATTTATTTTTAATTTTGTTACTTTTTTTTTGCAGTTCTTTGTGTTTCCAGTTAAGTGGCGGATAACGGTATTCCGTGACTCTCAAGTCAGTTTATTTTTCAGTTTTTCATAATAACTGATTCTTTCTCCTTCAAAATGGATGTTATTCTCTCGAATTTAAGAAAATATTTTTCTTCTCTTCCTCTAAATGCTCTAACAAAAATCTACAAAGTTAGGTGTGAAAGATTGAGACTGTTAATGTACAAGGATATCCCAGAAGATATACACTGGATAATCGAAGTAAATGTTCGTTTAGCTAGTGAATCTTCATATTCATTTGGCCCATACATGCCGGGTCTCGGTAAAAGTTTGTATTCAAAAAGAAGAAGAATAAAAAGAATGAAAGTTTGTTACAAATGTGCGCGATGAAATTGTAACACGCGATGTTGTTCTTTGGGAATGGTTTCTACAAACAGAGAAGATAAAATATTCTTCATTAAGAATGGACTGAGTAAGGAGTCATTAGATAACATCTTATTGACTCTTGAGACGCATTCTTGTTGATATGTGCAGCGTGAACTTCTTAGTTTATGGAATCTCTTTAGGAATGAGCAAGAGCATTACAGTCTTGGGAATCTGACTCAAAAAGACCCTGTTTGCCAATTTATAAGAAAATTAGATAGAAAGCTTATGCTCGACTCATAGAAGGCGTTTAAGTCATTATTGGACGTAAAATTAAAGAAAAATGTGAGACACAATCACAACACATGTATATATTATCTTGTACATCTCTTAAAAAAATAAAAAAATAAATAAAGAAAATAAAAATAAAGAAAAAATAAAGAAAAAATAAAATAAAATAAAAATAAAAAGGGGCGAAACTTCGGTTGTACTTGGTTTTTAATTAGATTAGGAGCCTTTGCCAGCGGCAATCCATCATTGAATCAGGCGGACCTTCGCACACCGATCCGTAAATAAGGTTCGTGTGTCATGCTCTATAGAGAATCGCGCAAGCATTCCTAGGTTTTAACCATAGGCTCTGCTTGCTGATGGACAGATAGAAGTGTCCCGTGTTTGCATTCTCACTTGACAATACCTCTGAGCTTAATTCCTGGTATTAATTTGTTAGGTTTCTGAGCGTAGCTCCACTGGCTGTGGTCACTGATCGTCGTATTCAGATTTTTTCTCTTTAACTGGAGGGACGATGCATAGGCTGGGATATCCCACAAGCGGGAAGAGTGCCTTAAGTTTGAAATTCTTTAAAGGAATTCGATGTCTCTTTCAAGGGGCGGTAAGATTGTGAAGGCTACTGTACTCATGACGCGCAGTGTAAAGATACGCTATGAAACCTGTACATAAAGGTATGTCAGCATTTGTTATTATTATTTTATCTTTGTATAATTTTGTTGTATTTTAGTTTTGGACAAACGATCCTTTGGGCGGGGTCCTTTAGGGGATTCTAGACTTCTTTACCCTGATGATTTTCTTGAAGTCTAAAAATAATAATAAAAAATAAAAAATAAAAAATAAAAAATAAAAAATAAAAAATAAAAAAATAAAAAAATTCTTAAATTCAAACTTTTCTGACAACAGCCAACCTACCCATATAGGAGCTATTTTTACTTTTTTCTATTCTCTTCTCTATTTAAACACTCAATTTTCTTCACTTTCCTACAACTTATAATCATTCAAAGGGAGTATGAGTGTAGAAATGGAGGGAGCTTCTTCTTCTATTCGTAAACTTACCAGTATCTGTGTATTTTGTAGAACAAGTTATGAGAAGGGTTTAGAATTTGTAAACGCAGCAAACATTGTTGATAGAACACTTGCTGCGAGGGACATTCGTGTAGTATATGGGGGAGGTAGCATTGGGTTAATGGAAGCTGTATCACTTTTTGCACATCTAAGAGGTGGTCAAGTTTTAGATGTCATTCATGAACCTTTAACTCTAAAGAACATCACTGGAAAGACAATTGGGCTACAACTTCAAGTATCATTTATGCATGGACGAATGAGGATAATGCTTGAAAACTATGATGCATTCATTGCCTTATCGGGTGGCTTTGGCACTTTGGAAGAACTTTTTCAAATTATCTCTTGGGCCCAACTGAACATCCACCATAAACCCATAGGTTTGTTGAATGTTAATAATTTCTTTGATAATTTGTTATCTTTTGTTGATCATGCTATGGAACAAAACTTTATCACATCTTCGGTAAGACAGCTCCTTATTTGTGCTTCTACTGTTGATGAATTAATTGATAAATTACAAGCTTTTATTTATGAACCTGAACTAGTAATAACTCAGATAGATTGGTCAGAAGGCAGCAGTAAGGGAGGCAGCAAGGAATAAGAGTGTGATATGGAACTTCATCTATAACTTTCCTTTATCTTTGGTTTTATTTATCGTACTTTGTTTCTGTTTTAATTTGTGTAAGGTTTCTCTTTTCAGTAATTGCAACAACAAGTACTATTTTATATCCTTTACCTATCTATATTTTGACATTGAGGATAATGTTGTGATCTGGTTGGGGGAAGGATAGTTGTGTAAAAAAAAATCTATTGATGAATGTTTGTTGTGTTTACATGTTTGTCAGCAATTTATTAATAACAAAAGTAATTAGGGATGTCAGAGTAAGGAGTAAATTATTTACTCTTGAGACGCATCAAAATTGGTGACAGAGTAAGGAGTAATTGGGTAGACAACTAATTTGTGTGGAAGTAGCAATTTAAATTCAGGAAAATTTACATGATTGAGTAAATTGTCTTCTTTCTTAAAAATCACATGCTTGGTTATGGATGTTGAAATTAGTAGACTGAGAATGATAGAATTAAGCCTTGTGAGATTTTGAGCCTATTGATGAATGGATTGAATATTTGTACCATTCTTTTCTTTCTTGTGTGAATTTTACTCATGGAATTATTACTCTAGAACTTGCTTTGATTTTTTTTTAGACTACATTTTCATATGCATACATAAATATGATTGAGACATTTTTCTTGAAATAGCTACTTTAACCAAATAACCAAGAATGACTGGTGCACAAATAGGCAGCCTTGCTCAGCAGCATATTGTCTCAATATGATATCAAGCACTCTTATGGCTTCTTAAAAATTCTATGATTCCTGCCAACGTAAAGCATTGGAAATGACCTATTTCCCATCGCTTAACCTCTTTGAGCTTATTTGACCATTCTTTGTTTCGAACTTGTTATGTGCCTTAAATGAAAAACCATGTTCTTACCTGGCCTTAGGGAATAAGAGAACATTGGCTTTGTCATTAGATGAGTTCTTGAACAAGTATGGGGGTGTGTATACAGAATGGTTGAAAAAAAATTATTTAAATGTATATATTATGTTCATCTTATAAAAACAAAAACAAAAACAAAAATAAAAAACAAAAACAAAAAAAAATGTAAAGAATGGCCAACAAGGCAATAAAGGAAAGGAAAAGAATATGTAAAGGAAATTTGTAGTGGGTGGAGTTGGGATGAACTTTCATGCTTATTAATTGAACTCAACTCTCACGTTCTTTTATTCTCTTTGGTATTTAACTTGTCATATTCATATTACATTCTTATTTACCTTGATCCCATTACAACCTTGAATAAAGTCCTCATGATTTGTGTGAGCATGTGTTTTGAGTAGTGGAGAAGTAGAAGATAAGCAAGCTTATGGCAGTGCAATTTTTATGGGTTGAATTGAGTGAAATACCTACCTATTAAACACTTGAGGGATTAAAAGTGAATCTAGTGAAGATCTATTATTCTTGACTCATGTTTTTCAATTGATGTTTCCTTACTTGTTGGTTTGAGATATGAAGAAATGTTACCTCATAAATGTTTTGATCCCTTGAATCTATGATTGCTCTTCATTCTTAAATATTATTAGAAATTGAGTCTTTTAGAGTGTTTAGCTTTTGAGTTTGTATTGTTTTTCCTTATTTCCTAGTTTTGATCTTATGTGTTTTGCCCAAGAGTGCAAAAAACTAAGTGTGAGGAAATTTGATGATAACATATTTTTTACATTAATAAGCCTCATTTTTAGTTATTTACACTCTCTATGTACTTAATTGATTGAACTTGGTTATGTTTTATAAGTTTGGACTCAAATTGGACTTAATTGATTTTTTAGCACGATTTACGTCTTACACTATTTCTGTATTTTGGCCATATCTTAAGTTTTAGATGTCTAATAATTATGTATTTTACCTTGTTGGAAAGATAAGAGAGAGTTCTATAACTTTCATAAAAGTTCTAGATCAAAGTCAGACATCTAGTGGAATTAATTGGGCCTGGAAGTCAGAATACGAGTTTTATGATTGGAACCTAAATAGTGTACAGTAATCAGAGCATAACTTGAGTTATAAGAACTTAATTGGGCTAAAATTTTGGCATCTGCAAGTTAAGACCCATATCTACAACTTTTAAAAAGAACACATGACCCCAATCAGACTGCTTGGAGGTGATATTAGGCTTGCAAGTCAGAACAGAGGAGCTATAGCTGGGCTTGAGCAGTGTGCAGTGTTTGGACCATATCTTGAGCTGTAGGAATGCTTTTGGACTCAAACTAATGGCATTTGGAAGCTAAGATCTAGGCCTACAACTTTTATGAAGATCATTTTTTAATTCTCTAACGTATTTAATGACTTCAGAACTGAATGATTTCAAAAAGAAAGAATCTCAATAAATTTTCACTCATCAAAAGTCATTTGGCATTTTTCACTCATCCACTCACTCATGAATCAGCCCCCTTATCATTTTATATCCCTAATCCTCTATAAAAGGGAGCCTTGGCTGATCATTTGGAGAGTCTTGGTATTAGATATCAAGATAATGCTATTGTGTTATTTATTTCTTTTGTTGTAATTTTCTTGTATTCAAAATTGAAGTTATCTTCTTCTTCTTCTTCTTCTTCTTCTTCTTCTTCTTCTTTCGTTCTCTCTTTCTTTCTTCTTGTCTATGTGTAACTAGTTTTCATTTTACTTGGGTAAAAAGGTGAACATCTTGATAATGAAATAAGGTTAGATTAATTTCTTTCTTATGCTTAAATGATATATTATAAAGTGGTCATTATACGTGTTGTATTTTGTTTTCAATCAATTTAGAATCCCTATTTGTAAAGTGGAGATCTTGATTCATTGTAAACAATAGGTTGGAACAATGAATGCTTGAGCCCATTTATAAGTGGTGGTGTTAATAAATAATTAAAGGAACCATAATATAACTACGTATATAATCTTAAATGAACTTTGAATATTGTATTTTCTTATTGGAACCTCTATTATGTATGGATTCTAATTGAGTTATAAAAAGAATTAGTCTTATCCTTATTTTACTTTCCAAGAGTTGATCTCCTAACCCAAGTAAATCCTTTTTATTTGTGACTAAGTTTTATCACTTTTATTGTTGTGACAAAATATTTACTTTACGTCAAAGAATTTTTCTTCATCAATTCCCTGTGGATCGACCTCGGACTCCCGAGAATTTATTACTTGAAACAATCTGCACTTGGATTTGTAACTTTTAATCCGTATCATTATTCATCCAACTTAAATACGTCTAACTTGTCCAACTCAAGTGCAAAATCATTCCATATGTTACAAAAATGTTGCAGTAGCATACAGAATGATTTGACATTTTGAACTAGCTTGACATACAATAGATGTACGGTAGATGTTTTTGGTTAGACGAAAAATATTTCCCATAAGAAAAAGTGAAAATTTATAAATAAAAAAAATTAGTGGTTTATGCTTGTAAAATATTTATTTAAATTAGTGAAATATTTATTTAAAATGAAAAAGTAGCCTTATCTTGTCTGCTCCTCCAGACGACTCCATATACTTACGTACCCTTATAAACCTACTACAACTACGTTACTTACAATGTTTATACTCTCTACAAGCTCTCGTTCTTCCTATTAAAATCTTTATATTTATGTTAGTAATTCCAAATTAAGGTAGAATATTCTTCGTTTCATCATCTAGCAAACACTAAGGAAGAGAAAAATATTAATAAGTCCCAAAATTCTTGTTTGTTAGTTCAATCATTTGATTTCTTGGCTGGTGCTCCCATCAATCATGAATCCCTTCAATGGAGCCCCTATTGCTGTTGATCACCAAGATCACGTTCAAAATCTTGATAAATTAATAGTGCAATCATCCACTTCTCTTACTAACATAGAGATCAATCATGATCTTCAAGATCAAACTCATGAATCAACCATTTCTTGGCTGATTCTCCCATGAACCACCAATCCTTTCAATGGAGCCCCTATTGCCGTTGATCACCAAGATCACGTTCAAAATCATGATCAACCAATTGTGCAATCATCTAGTTCTCTTACTAACATAGAGCTCAATCATGATCTTCAGGATCAAACTCATGAATCAACCATTTCCCACACTGTCTCACAAACCCGTTATGGTTCTCAATCCTATGAGCAACTAGATTCCATGAAGTCATTCATTGATAACCAAAAACCCCTAGAAAAGTCTTCCATTCCTCAACAAGAGATAGAAGAACCCTAGGAAGAGCTCATCATTCAAGCCAACTTCATTCCATTATTCCCATCAAGTTCAACTTCAACCTATTTTTTCAATCGAGAGGAAAATCGAGCCCCTTTGGAAATTAAACTCTCCAACCTTGGGAATTCAAGGTCATCCTCATTTCCACCCTCACTACTTCATTCACATAGTCATTCATCCCCTCCAACGACCGAAGTAAACCTAAACTCAGCAATTGATGTGATAATTGAAATTCAAGAACAAAGCGATCCAAAGGTAGTGGAGCCAATCCACCCAGTGTTAACCATCATTGAAAAATAAGAACTTGGGAAACATATCATGCTTGTTGTGATTCCTATGGCAATGGCCCTATTCTCGAGTACCTCATTCTCCACTACCATTGAGAGGAGCGTGGTTGCAGGTACCCTTGCATTAAATAAGTTTATTGTATTAGACAAGTCTAGAGACATGTTCTCATCTATAAGTACCTTTATACTTGTGCTACTCAAACTAAGCCATGAAATCCTATTAAAGTAAGTTTCATTAGAAGTCTTCTTCCTCTTCTACCAATCTCTTTTATCCCCAACAAAGTGGTATCAGAGCCATATTATTTTTTGAACATGTTTAATTCTATTGTTCCAATTTCCAAACTCACAAAAGAGAATTTTGATAATTAGTGTATTTTTTTAGAGCAATTCTTTGATCATAAGAGGCATGGGAGATGATTGAGAATGAGCATGTTTAATGGAGAATGAATGAGCTTTGAGTCAAACTCAAAGGAACAATTTGCAAATAAATTACAAATTAGATCAAGTTGCTTTTAGTATTATTCATGCGGCTTTGAATGATGCAATATTCGATAACATTGCTTGTGCAACAAAGACCAAAGAAGCTTGGGAGATTCTCCAAGCAAAGTTCTCTTTGAGAGACAAAGAGCAAGAGCATGCAAGTTCACAAGGACAAGAAGGAGGAAGAATGTATGATATATTTAAGATTGAATGCTATAATTGTTTCAAATATGACCATTATACTAGTGAATGTTGGAATTTTAGACTCCCTTTTTTCTAACAAATGATATCAAAGCCGATGATTTGGCTCTTTTCTTTCTAACAAATGTTTGTTAACCGGTTACTCTACTTAAGAGGAAGTGACCTTGTCTGGTAGTCGATGATTCAGCTCCCTTCTTTGTTTGGACTCATATTCGAATGAGAAATTGGTGAAAATTCACATGCGACTTCCAAGTATATATGTGGATAAAAGAAGTCTCATATTGAAAAAAAATGAATAAAGTGAAGATTTTATAAGTGGACAGACTTTTAAATCTACTATCTTAAGATTTTAGGTTAAGATGTAATGTTAGTTCACTATTATTTTTCCTCTTTATTTCTATTGAGATAGATTGTTTTGGGTTAAGACACAGTATTAACCCATTATTATTTTTCTTCTTTATGTCTAATGAGGTAGATTTTCTTGATATTATAAATTTTTTTTTCTAATAATAGTGTTGTCTATAAATAGCTTTCCGTGGTAGTTGTAGCTTATAGGCATGCAATTAACTTCCATAATAATTAACTTAACTCCAAAACATTCAATTCTTTTAACTAAGTTCATGCATTAATAGATATTATGAAAGACATAATTAATATTATTCTGAAGTAAATTTAGAGGGGTACCTGAGATAGGCACGTTACGGTGGACTCCTCCGCAGCACAACAGCGACAGCGGTGGTACGAGGGGATGCGTACTTGTAAAAAGTATTCCAACGCTCAAGTTAGACTGTGCATAATGAGGATAGTCTGTATATTCGAGGAGATGCATACCTTTGAAACTTCGTATGGTATTTATAGGAGTGTCTTAGGATGAGTGCAATCTGTATTAAATGCAGCTATATAGGATTAGAATCCTTTAGGGATTGTGATCCTTTTTAACTAATTTTCCTATTTATATGGGATATAATTAGCTTTCATATCTATCAATGATACTTGAGAGATTTATGCCTAATAAATAGACTAATATACTCATCAAGATAGCGCACAGTAATATCTGGGTATTATTTTGGTGGGGCCGGGTTCCTCTGACTGATAACTCAAAATCCTGGTCCAAAACAATTGCCCCCAGCTTAGCACTTAGATGGGATAGCTAAGTGTCAAGGTACCCATGTTTAATAGGAGCACACGGCACGCAGTGAACAAAGGGATCCAAGTCAGACTCAATGCCAGATCTCACAATGTTTTCGAAATGGCTGAGGTTCGTAATATATCATAGTATTCCTCCGGGGTTGATGTGTAAGGTCAGGGTTTGAGTCGGATCGCTCTGCTTACATGGTCATTCCGCCCTCTGAGGTAAGCCATATATTGCCTCCATATGTAGTTCAGGGGATCTCGGTTGTCATGTGCTGGGGTACCAACAATGGATTCAAGCCAGATGCGTGCCTGGTTGACCAATGGGACAAGATCCCAGACTACATTCCAGAACTGTTGCCCCCAGCTTGGCGCTTGGCCAGTATAGTGAAGTAGCAAGTCTCAATGCCCCTAGATGACAGATTTCGTGCTTTACTTGAAGCTGTGGTCAGCGCTTTTCTGTTGGGTTATGAGCTCTAATCTGGAGGCATTTAATTATGACACTTGTGTGCACATCGTAGTCCGGACATGGTCCATGTGTCAATTGGACATAAGTGGACATTTCGGGGTGTAGCTTGAGTATGTAGAATGAGCTAGAATTATTGCCAGGTTTACTTTTTTTTCCATGGTCCATACTAGGTCCAACGCCCATTGTGTTGCTTTTCACAACCATTTTACGAACTTAGGAGATTGTTTCCTTATGGAAAAACCATGTTCTGGGATCCCACACCCATAATATCGAGTGTATGGCATTCCACTTGACTTAGGTAAAAATGACGCCTTAATCCATGGTCCAATGCCTATCATAACCAAGCATTTTGGAATTTAAGATTTAGGCATAAAAAACACCCTAATCCATAATCCAAGGCTCATAATATCGAGCATTCAGAATCTTTAGATTTAGGCAAAAATATAACACCTTAATCTGTAATCCAAGACTTATAATATCGAGCATTTGGAATCTTAAGATTTAGGCAAATATAACACCTTGCCCGGGGCATTTAGAATCCCTTTTGGCTTAGGTATAATTTACAACCTTGCCCGAGGCATTTAGAATCCCTTTTGGTTTAGGTATAATTTAAAAATGAGGCCTTGTCCGAGGTCCTACACCAAAAATCGTTTTGGCACTTAGAATCCTACTTGACTTAGGCATAATCAACACCTTAGTCCAAGGTCCGATGCCCATAATATCGAGCCTTCGAAATTCTGGACTTAGGCAAAAATAAACCTTACCCAGGGTCTTTCATTAATCATATTAGATTTTTGGGATCCCACCTGGCTTAGGTATGAAGGATAAACCTTGTCCGGGGTCCGTCACTAATTGTTTTGATATTTAGGATCCCTCGAGACATTGGTATAGTAAAAACCCTGTACAGGGTCCTTTACTAATCGCTTTGGTATTTAGGATCCCTCATGACTTTGGTATAATTTAAGTGGTTCTTAGCCGGGGTCTTTTAATGCTTATGGTTCAATGCGTGAATTTTCCTTAAACTTCGGTTTTTTTTGCTGCACAACTTGTTTAACATAAGACAACTTGTGGCAAATACCGTAATGGTATAAGGGTACGAGTAAAAATGCTTGAATGCACTCCTTGACCTTGGGCAATGGTAAAGTGGATTCCCCTGTCTGACCATCTAAGGTACAGCTCACATGGGTACGGGTTAAGACCCTCGAATGCTCTGCTTGCCCCCAGAGGGTGGTCAAGTGGATTCTCCTGTTTGGCCGTCATGTATAGATGATCCTCTTCGAACCTTGTACTCCTCAAACCTTGCCAAGGTGTGATAACCTTACGAGTTGTGTTGTGCCAAAGTACCAGAGGACTCGAGGTCTTCTGATGGAACAAGTGAACTTACTTTGGGCTTTGTGAGAAGGTCATTCATATTTGTTGTGTGGGATGATATGTTGTCTCTCACGGCTAACTTTTCTTTTCTTTTGGGAGACCGGCCTTGCATCACGTTTAATAGGTAAACGATGACAGATGAAAGCAGGGTCTAGCCCAAGCATATCCAAGGACATCCAGGCAAAGATACGCGACTTCAATGTTAGATATTATGCTAGAGATGACGAGTGAATTATCGTGAACCCGAACAATATCACCATAGTCCTTAGCGGTGAAAGATATTAGTGGTTCTTCCTTGTCATTAGCACAGGATCTGCGTGTAGAGCCAGAAACGCTTAATATCACAGTCCGTAGTTCTTTCATTCAAAAATTACTAGATAACCTCCTCTTGCGAATCCTCCAGAGATTGTGCTGACTAGCCGATATGTCTCGTTGGCCCTGTTTTGAGTATCCTAGTTCCAATCATGCCGGTTGTCAATATCACGGCTAGGTAGATTCTAGAATTTTTAAATAGGGCTGCGATTTCTTCTCCTACGATGAAGAAATTAGCTTCGACGTGGGCTGTGTTTGTTATCTATACGCTTACCACGGTGCTCATCATTCTGAACGCAGAGGATACACTGTTGTAGTCATCCGGCATTGATCAAGAATTTGATGGCATTGCACAGTTGGTAGCGGTCCTCAGTATCATAGCTATAACCTTTATGCCATGTGAAATGTTTAGAATGATCCTTCTGCTTGTGCTTCTTAATGGGGGATAGCCTCCAGATATTATGAAACTCAGTTTGCATCACCTCCCTCAAGATTGTTTCTCGAGGGACAGAGTACCTTCCCTTAGGTAGGCCGCCTTTGGAACACTAGGGCCGTGAGGAGTTATGATTAGGCTTTTAGTGAGAGGGTTCACCTTTGTCTCATCTCCTTTGGTCCTTGGCTACTTCCTCGAGGCTGACATACTTCTGGGATTGTTCATGAAATTCACCCAAATTCTCTGGTTTCTTTTTTGCTAGAGATGCAAAGAACTTAAAATCTACTCGAAGACCACTTCTGGCATAATGAAAGGCTACTCTGTCATCGAAGTTCTCCACGTTAGTGCATGCCACCATAAACCACCTAACGTAATCACGGAGGGGTGCATCCCTTCCTTGGCAGAGCTTTGCTAGGGATTCAATAAATTTGAGCTATTCCTTGCTAGTGGTGTATTGGAGTAGAAATCGTTATTTAAGATCTGGCCAATTAACCACGGACCTTCATGTTAAGCTTAAGAACCATTTAAGGGCTCCTTTTTTTGGGGATAGAGGGAAGGAGTGGCACAACAGCTCTATGGATCCTCCATAGAGGCATAAGGATTGCTTATAGGCATTTACATGCTCTTGGGGGTCCGTAGTTCCATTATAAATCTCCAAATTTGCTAAAAATTTAAATTTTCTGGGAACATGGTATTCCACGAGTTTATCAAATAAAGGATGTTCCTCAAACCCGTGGTTTGGATTGTCATTTCAGATATTGGCCACTGAAGCATCAGGATGTGCCCTTCTTTGATGGTTCCCTGAGCTAAGATTGTCATTATTACAGTGAAATCTGGGTCAGTTTTCATGCATGGCTCGTTGCATGTTTGCCAACCTCTAATATTGCTCGTTCAGCATAGCCATATGCTGTTGTAACATGTCTTGAAATTGATGTTGGGATGCCTAGGACTGATTTGTGCATTGAGAGCGGGACACACGATTGTCGGTTTCATTATTAGACATTCCTAAACGTTGATGAACCGTGATTCTGCGCTGTTGGGCATTAGGATTGCTCCCTGGTCCTAGGATTCCAAGTCTATCTCTTACAGAAATCTTGCGCGATGGGTTTGGGCTTTCATTAGAAACTGAGGTGGGGTGTCCATTGCGTTGGTGTTCTGCATTGAGTGCCTAGTTTCTCGTAGCAGAGGTTTCAGCAGCAGGTGATGGAGGAAGAGGAGGGCGCTGGGCGACATGGTCTTGCCTTTGGTTGGTTGAAGCTTGCCCAACATTTCTTCTTGAATTCTGTCTTGTGTTCACCATGATTAGAGTAGGATTATAAGTTTCTCGTTCCCACAGATGGTGCCAATGTTCTGAAGTAAATTCAAAGAGGTACCTGAGATAGGCACGTTACAGTGGACTCCTCCATAGCACAGCAGCGGCAGCGGTGGTGCGAAGGGGTGGGTACCTGCAAAAGGCACTCTGACGCTCAAGTTAGACTGTGCACAATGAGGACAGTCTGTATATTCGAGGAGATACATACCTTTGAGACTTGGCATGATATTTATAGGAGCGTCTTAGGATGAGTACAATCTGTATTAAATGAATATATTTAGGATTAGAATTCTTTAGGGATTGTGATCTCTTTTAACTAATTTTCCTATTTATGTGGGATATAATTAGTTTTCATATCCATCAATGATACTTAAGAGATTTGTACCTAATAAATAGGCTGATATACTCATCAAGATAGCGCGTAATAATATTTGAGTATTATTTTGGTGAGGCCAAGATGCTCCTAACTGATAACCCAAAATCCTGGTCTAGAACAAATATAGAGATACATAAATAATTCCCAACAGTTGTACCATGCTAGAAGTATAAATAAACTCTTTATTCAGCACTACAAATTACCAACAATCACACAGCGAATAAAAAATAAGTTAATCAACATTGAAACCAAATAAATCAAACAAGTCAGCACAATGCCAACTCCCTTTGATCATCTAAGGGATTTTTCTTTTCATTCAATTTGTGTTACAACCACACCTAGCCTCTCCAAGCAGCCAACAACGTGTATTGTTCATAGCACATTGCCTCTCTAGGCCAGCAGCCCCTAATTTTTCATAATTGAACAATGAGACTAGCAAAGACTCACAAACCATGAGAAAACTTGCACAATTAGCTAGTGACAAACTCACCCCAAGTCGTAATGCAATGAATCTTCACTAAAACATTGAGCTACTAGCCTAGCACAAATTTTGCATAAAATAAAAGCTGTAGCTCTTTAAGACTGGGTCTACCTTTCACGCACAAAAGGTTTCAGGCTGAATGAAGCAGTGTCATGAACAAAAGTATATTTGGATTATAATTTGTAAATCATGGTTTGATCCAACGGAATATAAATTTTTTTTAACTTCCACTCAAACCATAGTTTGAGACTCAAAATCATGTTGAAACATAACTCAATCATGATTTTGCCAACCCTGTTATTTGTGGATGAAATTCAATTAGCAGTTTGCACACTAGGGTTTGGTATTTGCAAACTATAATCTAAATATGCTCCTAATGACTAGTTGAAATTCCTTTTTCTTTGCATTCTCTTGGATCCTATGCATTCACAACTGATATCAGTCGTATTGGTAGTGGTCTACATGATTTTTCGCCGTTGCAATTGGTCTTAAAAATCTTTATTGAAAAACATGAATGTTGTGATACTGTTTTTTTTTTTTTTAATTCTAAAATGTTCTTATTTTTTTTAGCAAACTTACATTTTCATCGACACAAAATTATCTCAAACTTCTTCAAACAATTTGAGCTGACGGTTTTCAACAGTTGTTTACTTAGTTTCAGCTTGTGTTCAGGTTCCTTCTTTAAGTAATTTAACTTGCAATCTTTATCAACTGACTTCCTCTTCGCTAACACTTTCTTCTAAGTTTTCTTAATTTTCAGCATTTGAAGCAATAACTTGATTGACATCATCATAGCACAAAGTGTCATTTCAGCTGAAGTACTTTACTTTCAGTTACCTCAGTCCCCATATTCAGTTTTGGTCTGTACATTTGTGTTTGTGATGATTTAGAATTCCTCAAGGTTGCAGCTTTAATTCTATACAAAATAAACCCTTTTAATACCTAAATTCACTCGTAAAACACTTTTTGCACTTACGAAGTAGCATATTATATCAAAGAACACCACGTGCTTGTATAAATCAAAGCAGTTCAGCCCTAAAACTTTAAAACATAAATTTTGAATAATTTATTATCATAAAAAAAATTGACTTGGGGGCATGCATAAATTCGGAAGCCATAGTAGAACATACAGTAAATATGGTCTTGTTGCTATTAAGTATATAAAACTCAAAATTAAAAATATAGTATACATCTTATTTTATTTATTTACTTGCTTTGATCAACTTCACCCCGAATTTCCTGATCATTTTTCTTCTCAAACAACTTCTATCCACCTCCATGGTTTTACTCAATATGTGTCGCTGTTCCCTTAGTCACAAGTTATTCTTTTAACATATTGAGGGCATTGAATTATAATTGTCTTCCCTTAATAGCGGTGCTAGAACATTGGCCTAAGATGTCTTGCAAAAGATTTCCTATAATATCGTCGTGGCATCAGATAATTATGATTGTGATACTATTGTGGTTTTATCTTTAAATATTATTTAAATAATTTAGGAAATTAGAATTTTTTTTTCGTTATTTAGGGATTTTTAGATCTTTCTTTATTTTTAGATATCTTATCTTTAATAAGTTATTTGATTTGATTAAGATTTTATATTTTAGGAATTTTATATTTGAATTATGATTTTTATTTTAAGAAATTTTTATTTGAATGAATTTTATATTAACAAGGACTTTATTATTATTGAATTATATATACCTTATAAGTGTATTATGTAAAGAAAACAATTTTGATATGAATTAAATAAAATTATGTTATTTTTCTTCAAGCATGGAGTTGCTTGTTTATTCTTGAGCCTTAGTCAAGTTCTAGCATTGCTTACCACGCTTATCTCGCTGTATCAGTTGGTATCAGAGTAGGTTCGGTGGCAGGTGGCACAGTTAAATTAAAGCAACGGTTCTTATGATGAAAATCAAAGAACAGAGACTTCCCAATCTGTTGGGCGTTGAGAGCTTTTGAGCAATGAGCAAATCTCATATATGCTTTGAAAAAATTGAAATCGACTTGCTCTATGCATAGGCCCCAACAGAGATTGGGATGGCGACATGGTCATACTTGAGATGATGCCGCTCGTGACAACCCTTCGATAGACTTGGTCCTGCAAATGGGCATAAATGTGTGGTCTATTTTGATGATTCAGATGAAGAAGATGATTACTTTGATGAACTTGTGAGGAACTCTAGACATGGGAGACAATGTGATTATGGTGATAGAGTTCTTGCAGTTTTTAGCAACTGGATTACGAAGATAGTAAGATTCCTTGAGTATATGAAGATTCTAGAGGTTAAAGAGGTGAAACTTGATGCATGTCGATGGAAGGGTAGAGCTTTTACTTGGTAGGAAATCTTACAACAAAGGAGGAATCGTGAGGGTAAATCACCGCTAGAACGTGGTTTAGGATGAAGCAATTATTAAAACTATAATTTCTTCCCTTTGACTATGAGCAAGTTTGTTCCGCCAATACCAAAGGCAGGATCAATGTCAGAAAGTCACAAATCCATTTATTGTGGTGAATGTGGAGCAAGAAGAAGGTGATGAAGAGGTTTATTGTGGTCTAGATAGGAATGACGATGAATATGAGGGGAAGGCTAAAAGGTGATGCGGTAGAAACTATGATCAATGAAGAACCTCATATGTTAGAATCTATAACAGAAGGATTTGCAAGACTTAGAAAATGGAGCGACATGTTCTCCAAAGGAAAAAGATGTGTTGGTGTGTACAAGCTCCCAAGAGTCATAAGGAGCTTTCCAAGTTTTGAATCTTCTTAAGGAGGCTCTACTAGATCCTAATTGCAAACTTTATACCACTCTAATATCAACTTGTGCTAAGAGTGGGAAAATTGATCTAATGCTTGAAGCATTTTACAAGATGGTCAAGTTTGGAGTACAACCTAGCCAATGTAAAGGGAATAAGTTTGATATGTTTTGTTGGTCCTTTCTACGTGGGTTTTCGTCCTTGTCTGCTAAAATCCAAGTAAACTTGAGGTCGAGTTTTTCTCAACTGGAGGAGGCGCATGACATTTTGCAAAAAATATCCTACAATATCGTTGTGGCATCGGGTAATTATGATCATAATAACTTTGTGATTTTATCTTTAAATATTATTTAGATAATTTAGGATATTAGAATATTTTTGTCACGACCTAGATCATAACAAAATGACGAAAAATGAAATTTACGAAAAATAGAGTCACCATCAATTTTATTTAAATTAAGAAAATTTAAAAAACCTTTTTTTTTAAAGAAATAGCCTAAGGTTAGTTTGGGAGTCAATTGTGCACAAAGAAATGTGAAAGCTAAATCTCACAGTACTCCTAATACATTCGTCCTAAAATAGCTACCGTAAATTAATTGTGCAAATTTATTAATGACCTTAACGATGATCATCTTACTCCTTTTATCAAGCAAACAAACTATTACAAAAATTTAAATTTTGGCTTGACTTTCAGCCTACTTATAGTGCAAAAGAAGCTTGAAACTAACGTAATTCTTTAGAAAATAAATGTGCGTTAATTGATTTTAATTTTGAAAAGAGAGATTTTTTTTAAATAACTCTACTCTTGCACAAAGTTCAAATTTACATTAAGCTACTCAATGAAGTCTTGTGATTCAAATGATATTGAAGATAGTATCCATTATTCAATCACCATCATTGATCAATGCATGGATTAAAAAATGTTTTCTTTTCTCATTTTTTTTATTTGAAAGAAAAGTTTATTTGATGATGAATCATACAAGATAGCAAGCTATATAAAACAGAAAGTAAGCAAGGCAAGAATCAAACGAGGGATAAAACACCTTATTTTATTTTTTCTTTCTTTCTTTTATTATCTTTGTTTTAAATTTTCTATTGTTAATTATCCTTTTCAATTTTTATTTGATATTATTTTCATTTTTTAAAAACTAAGCCTATAAGTGGAACCAATGTGCATATAGACCCAACAACTACATTTGGCCCAATTCCGTCAACAAACAAAACACGTCTTCTCATCCCCTAATAAATAAAAAAATCTTAAATGAAACATTAAAAACACGAAACACCAGAATATACAAACATGATAAAAAAAAAGGCGGGTGGGGAACTAAATCTGGGTTTTAGGATGCAGCACTTAGGGATAAAAGTAGGTCAGGTTGTTCATTAGGGTCCTGTGACCTAGCTTATTTGAGGTTTAACCTGGACTGATCTGTTTACTAAAGAAACTGGCTCAAGGCTTTTAATTTTAAAAGTCTGTTTAATTAAAAAAAATTATGACTGTAATTTTTAAAAAATTGAATTTGAAAGAAATGAAAAATTCTAGCTCTGCTAGGGTTTGCATGGATTTTTAGGGTTCTGATACGGCCTCCATTTGCCCATGGCGATCTTGTTCCCTCGAATGTTCTTCCGCACCGCCTCCTCCTTTGCTTGACCTCACTCCTCCTCCTCCTCCTCCTCCTCCTCCTCCTCTTCTCTCTTCATCTCCTCCTCTCCCTCATAAGAAAACGTTTGCACAGTAAATAATGCCCGTGATATTCCTCTAGCCATTTGCCGGTTCCATGCTTGAAGGGGGATAGGATCTCGCCTCTATTCCAAAAGATGAGTACTTAGTAAGCCTTAGGCATCCAAGAACAATTTGCAATTATGTTTAACAAAATTCATTCTCCTATGAAAATTGCCGACTTGAGAGAAGTTATCAAGATTGTGGCGCTAGCCCAATGGAAAGTGGTTCCAATTGGAAAAGGTTATTTTGAATTTTCCTTTTCCTTCATTGAAGATATGAGAAGGGTTTTATCGTGGGATCATGGAGCCTTATTCCTAACCTTGAGACTTTTTCTTGGACCCCGATTTCAAACCAATTGGTTAGACACACCAATGTTCAATGAAAATTCGAATTCTTGATCTACCACAAGAATATTCGAGGCCCAAAATTCTAAAGCTATTGCAAGAGGTGTTGGCATTCCTCTTTCTTTGGATGATGCCACGATCAACAAAACACTGGGACATTATGCAAGAATCTTGGTTGACTTGGATCTGGCAAACCCAATTCGTGATAAAATCCTTGTGGAAAGGAAAGACTTTGCCTTCTTTGTTAACATTGAATATGAAAGGCTTCCCAATTTCTACTCCATCTGTAATTTAATTGGCCATTCTGTTGAGAGTTGCGTAAAAAAGTTTCAAATCCGGATGATGGTTTTAAAGGCAATTTTCCATGCAAGTGCAGACTAGGAAAAATGGTATGGCCAGGAAAATTTATGTGCCTAAAGTGGCGGCTCCTGATGACACTCATTTTGGTGGTGATCAAGAAAAGTCAGTTGAGATCCTTGATGACTTGAATGGCAATAATGATCATGATCAGCCAAGCCATCTAGAAGGTAATCCTGTAATTCATGATTCTACTAATGAATTCCCTGCCAATGTAGAGGGACTTGGCAGAAGAGATGATCCTGTTATGTATAGAATAGATGGCATTGAGCAGGTTAATGAAAACTTGGTTTGAATATTGAAGAGATGACACCGACTCTATAGAAACCGTTTTGATAAAGCTGTGACCCCTCCCCATTTGCAACTTCGGAGAGGACTTGGTGGTTGAATCTTCTCATGTTTCAGATCTTGTGTTTGACCTCGATAGTGGGCATGATACAATGATTAATAGAACTCCTCGGTTTCTCCCTCCAATTGTGCAATGATGTGAACATAGTTTCAACACTTTGTGAGTGATCGTTGATGTAGAAGTGGTTAAAGACACTCCTCTCTCACTTTACTATCACACTCTCAATGAAAAATCTCATTCCTTCACCATACCTTTCAAGTCAAATCCCAAAGAAAAAGTTTAAAAATAGACCAAACAACATAATGTGGTCAGGAAACAGCCCATTCAAGGGCATGCCCAAAACAATTTGTTTAATGAAGGTCCTCTATTGGAATGCTAGAGGAATTGCTAATCTTGATACAAGATTGGTGCTGAAAAAATTATGTTCTGTTCATAAGCCTGACATGGTTTTTATATCTGAGCCTTGGATAGTTTTTAAGCAAGTTCCTGGCAGTTTTTGGAAGAGTTTACATTTAAAGCTCTTTGTTGAGAATAATAGGCCCCCTCTTGCTCCTAATCTCTAGTGTCTTTATTCTGAGACCCTTTCTCCTTCTGTTTTGTCAACTTCCCCACAGCAAGTGGCTTTCTCTTTAGTCATTCATCAGCAACAAATTTTCTTCTCTACTGTTTATGCCTCCACCTCTTATTTATCTAGGAGACAGTTTTGGTCTGAGTTATCCTCTTTGCAGTTACAGCATCCTAGGCCATGGTGCTTTTTTGGAGACTTTAATGTCATTCTAGGAGCCCTTGAATATAAAGGAACAAATCTGCCATCCAGGATTCCTTGTGGCGATTTTAAAGAATGGACTGACACTGGCAATTTAATCCACATCAACACTAGAGGAGTTGAGTTTACTTGGCATAATTCTAGAAGAGGGGCTGCTCGTGTTGAGAAGAGATTAGATAGAGCTATCTGCAATGACAGTTGGCTTTCTTTCTGGGATTCCACTTCTTGTTGTACTCTGACAAGGAGTAAATCTAATCACTACCCAATCTTGTTGGTTTTAAACAAAGGTGCTAGTCCTCATCCTTCTCCTTTTAAATATTTCAGCATGTGGGCTGATCATCCTGAGTGTGGGAGACTAGTTACTGAGGTGTGGAATAAGTCCTATGTTGGCTGCCCTATGTCAATCCTCTTCTAGAAGCTTAAAACCTTGAAAAAGGAATTCAAGATTTGGAACAAGTCAGTTTTTGGGAATGTCTATAAGAAGGTTGATGATGCTTTAGCTATAGTAGATTCAATCCAGGCCAATATTCATTCAGGTAATGCAGATCCTGCTATTCTAGAAGAGCTGCATATTCAAGAAGCCAAAGCACAATTTGATCTTCAGCAAGCTCTCTCTTTCCAAGAGCAGTTTTGGAAAGAAAAAGAATCCGGATTAATTGGCATTCCCATGGTGACAGAAATACTTCCTATTTTCATAGAGTTGCTAGAATTAGAAGTGCATCCAAACTTATGTCTATTCTGAAACATGGTGATTCTGTTTTAACTTATGCATCTTAGATTGAACAGCATGTTATCTCATATTATTCAGATCTTTATGCCTCAGATAATACCTGCCTTGCTAATGATCTTATTGCTCAAACTGTTCCTAAGCTGGTCTCTGATGTGGATAACTTTATGTCGATCAATTTCCTTCCGTAGGAAATCAAATCTTGTTTTCAATGAATGGAGCTGGAGCTCCTGGACCGGATGGGTTTAGTAGTTCCTTTTATCAGAGATTCTGGGATATAGTTGGTATGGATGTCTGTAATTCTGTTCTGTAATTCTTTGACAAAAAATGGCTGCTTCCTAACATGAATTCCAACCTAGTTGTTTTGATCCCTAAGTTCCCTCATGCTGATAAAATCGAAGACTATAGGCCTATTTCCCTGGCTAACTTCCAATTTAAGATCATAACCAAAATTCTTGCGGATAGATGCCATCATTGCTCCCAAGGTAATTTCGAGCAAAGAGAGAGGCTTTATCGAGATAGGCACATTAAATTGTGTTTGTCTTGCATCTGAGTCTATCAATCCTAGACTATAAGACTTTTGGCAGTAATATTGCTCTAAAGTTTGACATTAGGAAAGCTTTTGACACCATTGATTGGAAGTTCCTACTTGATGTATTGATGGCTTTTGGATTTGATCCTAAGTTTTGTGGTTGGGTTGGAACAATCCTTCACTCACCAAGCTCTCCTTTTATTAATGGCAAGAATGTTAAAGAAGTTTCATCTCTTGTAAGAGAGGAGTAAGGCAAGGAGACCCTCTATCTCCTCTTTATTTTGTCTTTTCAAGACGTGCTCATAGAGGTTTCTCTCTATTGGTTAATCATGAAAGTTGCAACTAATGGCGTATCCTAAGGGCTTTAAAACTCCCTCTCATATTCTCTATGCAGATGATATAATGGTTTTTTGCAAAGCAACCAAAACTAATACTGAAGCTCTTATGTCTCTTTTCCATGCTTATGGGCAAGCCTCTCGTCGTTTGTCTAAATAAGTGCAAGTTCTATGTTGGTAATTTACATCCTAGCGAGAATTTCTTATCTCTCACCTATCCTTGGTTTTAATGCATGTTGACTTCCATTCACATATCTTGGTGTGCCTTTGTTCAAAGGTAAGCCAAAGAGTTCTCATGTTGAGCCTATAGCAGATAGGATTAAATCTAAACTTGCTTCTTGGAAAGGATCTCTCTTATCTGCTATGGGTAGGGTCCAGCTTGTTAAAACCATTGTTCATGGCATGATTTCTTACAGATTTCATGTATGTCATGCTTGGCCTCTTGGCCTCTTGAAAATGCTTGACAAATGTTTTAGAAACTTTATATGGTAAGACATTAATGTCGGAAGCCGGTCACTTTCCCTTGAAAACAGTTTGCTCCCCTCTAAATGAAGGTGGCCTAGACTTGAGGTCTCTTAAGTCTATCAATGATACTGCCCTACTGAAACTTAGCTAGGATGTTCTGTCTTCTAACAATGAATGGGCAAGGTTTGTCAGAAACGGATTCTTTAAGCATAATAGACCTATAGTCAGTTATATAAAATCTGCTATATGGCCAGGTATTAAGGCCCACTTGCATACTGTTATGTCTTCTTCTTTGTGGCAAATTGGAGATGGGAGGAGAATTAACTTTTGGAAGGATGTTTGGCTTGACCAACCTATAGTTGACATCCTAAACATTCCCCATCACTTACATACTTCTCTAAAAGCTTCAGTTGCAAACTTTATTCATGACAATAAGTGGCTCATTCCTTTTGAAATTGCTGATAGATATCCTCTTCTTAATGTTGCAATTCTTAAGACTGAAATCCCTTTGTATACTGATCGGGATCACTTAGTTTGGACAAATGACTCGTTTTCTTACTTTTAAAAAGCCTATCCGTATCTATTCCTCAAAGATAATTTAGTTGGAGTAGGATTTGGTCGATTCCATTCCTCCCTCAAGATCTTTTTTTTGGCGTGTCATTCATAATAAGCTCCTAATGATAACCTCATGAAACGTGGGTGCATATCGAGAGTCTCCATTTGTCTTTGTTTTGTATGGTCACAAGCAGAAAGCTCGAGCATCTTTTCTCACTTGCAGCTTTGCAAGGCAAATCTGGAATTGGTTTAGTGGCATCATAAAATCATCAATTGACATATCCTCATTCATTTCAATCCTTTCAGTTTACAAATCTAAATTGGTCTGCTCAAGCTAAAGACCTTATTCTAGCCGTGATTGTCAACATTTTCTGGTTCATTTGGCTTTGTAGAAATAAGTGCAGATTTGACAATATCTCTATTCCTATCAAATCTGCTATTAGCATGATCAAATCCTCAGCTGCTCTCTCAAGTTGTTTATCCAAAGGCTCTGCATCAAGCTCCATGGATGATTTTCTACTACTGAAATCCTTTAATGTTCCAACCCATCTTAACAAGGCTCCTAAAATTATTCAGGTTGACTGGCACCCTCCCCCATGTCATTGGGTTAAGTGTAATTTTGATGGTGCAACTAAGGGATCCCTGGGCCATGCTGGAGGTGGTGGTATTTTCAGAGATAGGAGTGCAGCAGTGCTTGGCTATTTTGCTTCTTATTATGGAATTGCTTCATCACTTGAGGCTGAGCTTTTGGCTGCCAAGTTTGGTATTGAGATGGCATACAATAAAGGTTGGCATAGTCTTTGGTTGGAATGTGACTCTATTTTGGTGATTCTTGCCTTCACCTCTCCGGAGCTTGTCCCTTGGAAGATTAGGACCAGTGGAAGAATTGCATTCATCTAACTAAGAAGATGAGATTCAAAGCCTCTCACATTTTCGTGAGAAGGAAATATTTGTGCCGATAGGTTGCTAATTTTGGTGTTTCATCTAAATTAGATTCTTGGTAGGACCTTACACCTAGCTTCATTAATTGATTTTTTTCATAAATAGGTTTGGGCTTCCAAATTATTATTTTACTTAATTTGTTCTCTTTCATGGGTTCTCGTTTATGTCCCCCAATGGTTCTATTCCTTATTTTTTATTAAGAATACTTATTGGTGTGCTGCAAATGACAGTTAGGTAGTGGGGTGCCAACCTAGTTGGGATGCCTCTTCCTATTGTGATGCCTTTGCATGCCAATGCCTTTTATAAAAAAAAATTAAAAAAATCAAATCTCAGACCATCTAATAGTTTTTTTAAGTTTAACAGGACAACTTGGCTGTTTAACTATATATATATAATTTAATATATATTATTATAATGATTATAATTAATAATTATTAATTTATTATAATATATTAATATATATATTTTAATTAAATTTTAATAAAAGTCAATAATTAAAACTTAAGTTAATAAGTTAGAATAAAAATAACATATTTGAATTATGTTATAACTTAACACTCACTCTTTATTTTTATAGATACTCACTATTTTTTTAGTCTAGTCTTTAGCCAATGTAAAATTTGAAACTATACTAAGTTGTAAAATTATTAGAGGCTAGATATTCTCTTGAATCAGGTTCATTTCATTAGTTTGATTCTTATATTGTAGTCCTTGTTTTCCTAAATGAAGTTGCTTAATTTTTATTTGTATTTAGATTGCTACTGGTTTGCCTTTGGATATCATGCCTGGACCCAGAGCCTGCTAATTTCTCATTACCACGAGTTATTATGTTGTCTTTTAAGAGTATATATGCCCATGTATAATATGTGTTGTTTGACACTTTCAGTCATTGCATAGATGCCTTTTTCCCTGTTACTGCCCCTGATAATGTAGTAATTAAATTCACCTATGGCATTGCCTTATAGTCAATTAAGAAATATATCTCTATAAGTGACTTAACAACTTGAAAGTTTGGTTCGTGGCTAGAACTTCTATGTTATCTTTCTTGTTGCTTTTCTCCCTTTTATTATTGAATGAAGAATGTTAAAGAAGTTCAATTATAAGAAAAACATGTGAAATAAACTTCATTTATTCTTGTGTTTTATACTTTTATACATAAAGGGTTTCTCTCACGAAAATCATGAAAGGTAGAAAAAATATTATCTTAAAACTTATGATTTTTTGTAACTTGATATATCTATAAGTCTCACATCGACTAAATACTAGAGTAAGAAAGTGGTGAATATCTATAAAAATAGGGGGTGAGTGTTAAGTTATAACAAAAGTATATACTAGCCTATTTCAAGGCTTAAGTTTGTTAGCTTATGTAAAAGCATATTGGCTTATTTAAAAGATAGGTCTGTTAGCCTATGTAAATGCATGTTGACCTATTTAAAAATAGGTCTATTAACTTATTTAATGACTTATTGGCCTATTTAATTTAATGGTATGTCTGTTAACCTATTTAAAAACTTTATTGTAAAGTAGACTTTTAAATAGGATTTCAAGTCAGGTTAGACTTTTGAAAAGGTCAGTTTAGGCCTTAAAAGTTGGTCTATTTCATGCTCACAAGTCAAGCTCAAGCTTTATGATTGAGATACAAGACAGACCTATTTAAAGCAAAATTTGACTAGGTTTGGCCTGTTTCCACCCTTAGTGGCACTAGGAGCAAGGGATTGATGGCAGTCATGAGCATCACAGGTGGCAACTTCGATGGTGGTTTTGATGGCGTCATTGACTGTGGTGCGAGGCTTGGTGAACAGGGATCGACAACTAGGGCGACTGTCACGACCGTGATTGCGATAGGAAGGCAACCCAAAATTTCTTTTTTAAAAGCAAAGTTGTTTCAAAGGGAGTCAATTTATTGGTTAGGAAAAAATTAGAAATCTATTTTTAAAACTTTAAAAAACAAGAATGTGGGAAGAGAGTTAAGTCCGAGAGTTGGTTATGCACAAGAAAGGGTGAAGACTGAATCTTATTGCATCCCTGATACATCTTTTTGAATAAGGTTACCCTAAAATTAATTGTAGGAATAAACATATTAAATTTATCTCATAAAATAAACAAAGAAAAATATCAGTAATAAAAATATTTACTATATCAAGAAAATATAAATCACAAAGTTTACAAGCCAAATAGAAAAATAAAAAATAAAGCATGAATTAAATATTTACAAACCAAGAAAACATAAAAAATAAAAAACCAAGACTAAATTGTGAAATTTTAATTTTGGCTTGTGCGGAAATAATTTCGCTCCTATATATTCCTTTGTACAATAAAAAACTTAAAACTACTTATTTTTTTACAAAATAAGTGTGAATTGATTAATTTTAATTAATTAATTAAAAAATATTTTCAAAGAAAATTTATTTAATAAAGATTCAATTATAATCAAGTAACATGCCAATCCAACAAGCAAGTAACCTAAACAAACCAAAAGATTGATAAAGAAACAAAATTCAAATCAAACTAACCCAAGAACCCAAAAACATTTATTTGTTTATTTATTTATTTTTATTTTTATCTCTTTTTATAATTTTTAATTATTTTTTATTTTATTATTATTATTATTATTTTTGTTTTTTGCATTATTTATTTATGTATTTTTTTATTATTTTTGAGATTTTAATCTTTCAACTAAATATCTAACTTGCCTAAACAAAGCAGCCTTGGCCCAAAGAAAGTGATAAAAGAAACTCAGCCCACTAATTGAAATAGCCCAATTACAAATGTCTATTTTTTTTAAAACTTATTTCCAAAATTTTATCACTTTAGAAGTGGGCTTCCTGATGAGATGAGCCTAATAGGCCAAAATTTAAAAAATTTAATCTAATTAAACCCTAAATTAAAATCAACACAAAAAAGAAAACCCCTTTGTGCTGAGACTTGGGATAGAGTAAAAGACAGTGGTGCAGTGGGAAAAAGGATAGCTACGTCGCGTGATGGTGCGCCGGGGACGGCGGCGGCTTGGCGAGGCATCGAACGGGTAACGCCGGTGGCGGAAATCTGGTGTGGTGGTGCACGGCAGCTGAGTAGATCTGCGGGAAGGTGGTGGGTGGCTCTGCGTTGGTGGAGGGGAGCGACGGAGGACGACGGCTCCGGCTTGACATGGTGGCTCGTGGATCTAGCGGTGCATTTCGCAGTGGAGGACGGCGACACAGGGGAGCTGGTCCGCGGTGGTCTGGTTCGAAGAACGACGGCTCCGGCTTGGCATGGTGGCTCGTGATCTGGCGGTTCTGGGCGGAGGTGGTCCTTGGTTGCGACTGAGATGACTGATCTCCAGCAGAGGACAATGCGGCGGTTAACAGAGTTTTTTTTTTTTGTGACTTGCTGTAAGCTTATATTGATGGTGTGGCTGGTTTGTTGTTGATGCAGGATTTGCAGTATTCATTTGGTTGAAGATGGTGAGGGAGTTCGCGACCATGGAGGGGTTGTGGCTAAAAAAAGTCATGATAGAGATTAATTTTAACTGTATTAAAATTTAAAATAATAAAATAATAAATTTAAAAAAAATTAAAATGAAAAATAATTATATTTAGAATGACCGAAAAAATTATTATTTTTTCTCCACCACTTCTCTATTTTTTTTTTCAGAGTTCTCCAAAAGCTTCCTTCTTCTCTACGTTCATTCCTCCCTTTTTTTTTTCACGTTACTTGTTTTTATAAGTCAACGTGTGTCTTTTTTTCTTTGCAAAGAAAGTTTCCCCCCACTTCCCATTACTTGCTATAATCACTTAACTTTATGCTTGCAACTTAGTTAGGAAGAAATTAATCATTTGAAACTCCATTGGATTCTAACTCTGGTGGAAGAATGGTGCTGGGTGGACGACGGCACAGCTCGGTGGTTGTGGCACATGTGAGGTTGGAAGCGGATGGTCTAGATTTCCGGCATGGTGGCTCGTTGGTTGATGATGGTTGCGGGTGGATTTCGATTATAAGGTTGAACGAAATTTTTTTATTTTCTCTTTTTCTTATGCTGTGTGTGGAATAGTCTCAAAGATGGGATGGGGATGACGAGTGTGTATGTGAGAAAATCTGATGAAAAAAAAAAGGGTGAGAGTGTGTTTTTGTGTTTGAGATTGATGATGGATTGTTTTGAATTTCCTGTTTTCATTTTTGTTTTGGAGCCATTGGTGTGAAGATTCATGGAGGCTCGTGGATGTTAATGGTTATTCTTGGTTTGGTTGTGAATGGATTCTAATGGTGGTTCATGGAAAATGGAAATCTTTTTAGCTGTTGAGTGAATTGTGTTCCTAGCAACCAAGTGAGAGAGAATTTTTTTTTTTTTTTATAAAATGAGGTGGTCGACGTGAGTGGTGAATTGGTGATGAAAAAGAAATGCTGAGAGAGTCTGTTCGTCCTTCCCAAAACTGTTATGCTGCCCAAATTCTGGAAAAATTCTTATGTACTTTGAAAGAATATTTTTCTTTTTCAGGAACATTTTAACCCTTAATTTTTTTTTTTTTTGAAAAAAGAGAGGAGAGTGAATGAGAGTAAAAGAGGAATTGAGTAGTTGGAATGAAGAACAGGAATAGGGCAACACTACTCCAAATTCTGTGTGTTTGCTCGCCATGCGGGAAAGATTTAGAGAAATGAATTTTATTTTTTATTTTTTTAATTAAAAAACTTAAACAAATTTGATTTTTTTTTGTTTTTAGATTGGGCTCAAGTTGGTAATTACATTGTAAATCAAATGCATATTTAGCTTTTGGGCCATATGATTGTAAGTTAGTAGGGTTCTTGTTAATTACAATTTTTATTTTATTTTTTATTTTTTAATTTCTATATTTTAAAAATTTTAACTTTTGACTTTGAAAAAATTAGGTGTTCACAATTTTACTTTATTATTTATGGATTTTCAAATCTTTTCTTAATTTTAAATATCTTATCTTTAATAGAATTTTATATTTAACTAGGACTTTATTATCATTGGATTATAAATATTATATAAGTATATTTAGGGATGACAACAGGCGGGACGGAAGGTGGGGTTAAGGAGAGAGGACGGGTAGTAACCCCGCCTTCGCTCTGCCCTACCTCCGCTACTATATTCGTGTGCTTATTACTGCTTATCATTCTCGTTATTATGGAAATAATATATAAATATATTTTTAATTAAATGTGATATCCATGGGTACTCAATAGATTGTAAAAAAAAATCAACAAAATTAAAAAATAAAATAAAAAAAAAAAAAATAATACCATAATTTCTCAAAATTTGTCTAACACAACTTAATTCAAAAATAATGTTAAACACCTAAAATATTTTTGATTTATATAACTCTATCACATTTTAATTTATATAATTAAGTTTTTTAATAATTTTATATAAAATATTTGTGTAATTATTTTGCTTGGTACCATGGGTATAAAAGCAGGGGGAACAACCCCCGCTCTCGTCCCGTTTATTAAACGGGGATAACACAAAACGAGTATTTATATCCGCGTGAAAAATTAAACGGGTATTACTATCAATTTTAATCATATAATTATTATGGGTGTTACTTCTTTTAAGCAGATGCATGCATGCGTTTATTAAGAAAATTGCCATCCCTAGGTATATTATGTAAAGAAGATGAATTTGATATGAATTAAAGAAAATTACGTTTTAACCAAAAAAAAACGAAATTACATTATTTTTTTTCAAGCATAAAATTGCTTCTTTATTGTTAAGCCATAGTCAAGTGCTGACCTTCCTTACTACGATTATCTCGCTGCATCACACAAAAATAGCTAAACTAAGAGTTTAACACATTCAATGTCCTGCTAAAGCCAATGCAAGAGCAGAATTTCTTCCATAGAACGGATATGTGATGTGTGACAAAACATACTGATTTGTGGGTTAAAGCTTAAAACTCACGTTAAGATGGGCACCCATGATTGGTTGACCAAAAACCATAATTCACAACAGCCACTCTTAGAGAATAACAAGTAGAGGCCCTCGTTTTCTATGTTATGCCAAGATTCCCCAATACACACTTTGCCTATACTCGTCTTTCCAGTTTATCTCAACACACATCCTGGTGAATCTTCTTGTAGTCACTTGAAGGGTAATCATATCCACCTTAACAAGTTTTCCAACAACAGATGCAAGTGCTAATACAAAAATCCTCATCATAAAAAAGAATATTAAGGCATGGAAACCTCACCCAAACTAATGTTCTGTCTAGTGTAGCCTCAGAAGATTTGAATTCCAGGTACCAAGGACAAACTGTTAGATAATGGTCAAAAACCATTCATGGTCCCCCTTCCATAACTTTAGACCTGTCTTCCTCAAGATCAAACTTGGTCATATAGAAACCATGACCAACATCCATGATATCAAAACCCTCGACTAGCTTCCAAGTACTCTTGAGCATTGCCTTTATCATTTGATAGCCAATATTTTTCCCAAAGAGCTTCACAATCAAAGGTTCTTTCCAAGGAACTGAGAGCTCTTAAATAACCTGAGTTGCAACATGAATCTTAGGAAGAAGGCCTATTCCCATTAACGAGTTTAACTGTCTCCAACTTTTCAACCAATAAATCTCTCCTTTGAGAAAGAGGAGGTGCCATCAACTTATCTCTAAAACCTCGAAGGACTGGCGCTATATATCTCCATCTTATCATGCTTACCCTTATCCATGCTACACACACCATCACCTTTTCCCCACTGAACAAGCCTTGTTCCACCCCCATCCGATGGAACCCTAGGAGGAGGACGACTGGAGGAGGAAGCCACCATCAAGAGAATTTTAATGATATCAAAGTTTATATTAGAGTTTCATCATAACAGGTAGAATACCCCTTCAATCTAACTATGCATATCGTCATCCTCCGTTTCAAACATATTCTATCTTTAATCTATGCTTTCCTAGATTTTAACTGAATTTTACATACTCAATTAGTGGATAACATATTGAGAAGCAACTAATGTTATTCCCTCTTAATAAATTCTCATAATATTCTTTTAATTACTTAAAATAGAAAAGAGTTGACTGAAAATGTTAAAGCATTAAAATCTTTAAATCTAAAAAAGCATTTATTATTTTCTTTATAAAATAACTATTATGAAAAGTATTTGATTAAGAAAGCCTCTTGATTAGTAACTAAGCGTGCATGAGTCCGTAAAATTATTATTGCAGTAATACTTGTAAGCTATGTTTGTTGCATTGTATAAAGAAAACATGATAGTATAAACTAATACTATCAGCTCTTATTTAATGTTTGGTGTATTTAATTGATAGTATAATGAAATCAGATTAAGTCATTTTATCCTATTCTAATGTGATAACTCTATCCACTTCCCTAGTACATGATAAGCCATGATAGGATTTCTATTCAATCTTATCCTCAATTTCATTTTTATCACTCCTCTCCCTTGCGCCACCACCACCACCACCACCACCAAGATCACCACCACCTCCACCACCGCCGCAGCCACCACTACGCCGCCACCACCACCACCACCACCGTCATCGCCACCATCACCACCACCACCACTACCGCCAACACCACCACTACCGCTACAAGACCACCACCGCCGCCAAAGACCACCGCCACCGCCACCATCACCACCGCCGCCATCACCACCACCATTGCCGCCGTCACCACCACCACCACCACCACCGCCGCCACATCGCCACCACCACTACTACCGTCGCTACCACCACCACCACCACCATCACTATCACCACCTCTACCACCACCACCACCACTTTGTCACCACCCCCACCACCACCGTTGCCACCCCCACCACCACCACCACCATCGTTGCCACCTCCACCACCACCACCGCTACCACTACTACCACCACCATAAAGTTTTTTTTATTATTATTTATTAATTATTTTAACTTTTATGCTAAAGGATATTTTGGTCTTAAAAAAATATTATACAATCAGTTAATTTATCCTTTTGTTATCAAACAAAAGATAAAATTATATCTTATTTTATTAATTATACTATCATATATTATACTATCTTATCATCTTATTTTATATTATACTATTATGTGCACCAAACATAACCTAAGTGGATATAAAATTACTTTTTTGTTGGATATAAAATTATTCAATCGAGAATTATGAAAATATAAAATGTCACAGATTTCCAAAATAAACAATAAAATAAATAAATAAATAAATATTTTTTGGTGCTATACTAAAATTTCATTGCTGCTAAAGTTTGAGTTTAAATCGCAGAAAATTCACCCTTCATAAATTATATACTATAAAGAACCTGTTACGTTTGTGCATAATCAATCAACCAAAATAAAATGTCACCAATAACAATGAATAAGGCTTAAAATCTTCTAAACCACAGGTTCCTAATCCAGTTTTCCCATTTTGTTTTAATTTAATTATACTGATTGATATGGCTCACGAGACTTTTGACTGTATTTGTCTATTTGATATTTATTTGTCTCTATAACATTAATATGTGGGATGTGGGATTTTTCTTTTTAGTACAAGGATGTGGGATTATTTTTAATAATAGAATATAGACAACTAGACAAGTACAATTGAGCAGATATAAGGATTTTAATTACACTTTCTAATTGAGCACAGCTTGTGTTCTGATTATTGAGATTATGAAAAATTATAGATAATCATTATTAATTACAAAAAAAAAGCAAACTAAAATCATAGCAACTCTTTAAATGATTTTTTTTTGGTGCAATCATAATGTTAAATTAAAATTGTAATGCATAGCATAATTTAAAATCTTTGTCAAACTTTTTTTCTTAAGTTTATTTTAAGAGTTTAATTTTGATTCTGATAAAAAAATTAATTTTGATCTGAGTATATAAGATTTCTTTGACCATCATCTAATTTTAATCATACAATTTTTTAATCATATAATTATATATAATTGAATAATAAATAAAAATAGATTTAATTTGAATATTGTATTATTAGTATAAAAGTTTTTATAATATTATCTAAGTATGTATCATCACGTCATTAAATATATTTAACTTTTTTAATAATTAATTCAAAAATCACACATATAATTATGTATAATTAAGTAATATTATAAAAAAATTTACAATGACAATTCATAAAAAGTAAACTCAATAAAAATATAATCGTATTTCAATATTAAATTTATCACGAATTGAATTAGGTATACTAAGCATTTCATGTTACATTTAGTTCATCGTATAAAAAAGATATAATAGTATAAGTTAATATTATCATATCTTAATTATGTAATGTTTGGTGCATTTGACTGATAACACAATGAAATCAGGTAAGTCATTTTATCTTATTCTAAGCTGATAACTCTATTCTCTCTCTTATTACATGATAAGATTTGATAGAATTTTTATTCAAATCTTATCCTTAATTTCGTTTTTATCACTCCTCTCCCTTGATCTGCCGCCGCCACCACTACCACTACCACTATCGCCGCCGCCACCATCGCCACCACCGCCACCACCATCGCCGCCATCACCACCACCACCACCAAGATCTTGTGTGTTTCATTGTAAAGTTGCATAAAATTTTTTTATTATTGTTTTCTAATTATTTTAACTTTGATACTAAAAGATATTTTAGTCTTTAAAAAAATATTATATAATTAATTAATTTATCTTTTTATTATCAAATAAAAAATAAAATTATATTTATTTTATTAATTATATTATTATATTTTATATTATCATATCATCTTATTTTATACTATATTATCATATGCATCAAACGTAATATAAATACATACAAGTCAGTATTAGCACGAGAATCATGTGAGAGTTTGTGACGAGACATAAAGCGATATCATCAAATTTTTCAGAACTACGAATGTTATTTCATTATTTGGTTGCGAGATAACCACTAATTACTACCAATGGGCCACCGTGCTCAATGAAATGGTGGCAGTGGTGGCCACTCTTTAGAAACTGTGTAACATTACAAAATATCAAACTTGGAGGCTTCTATCATGTTAGAAATGTATATTTTTTTATCAGAAAGTATTTATATATAGATTTAGATATATGTAAAAATTATTAGTTAAATTTTATAAATTTTTTTATATATATAATTATTTGTAAAAAAAATAATAATTTAATTAAATTTTTCTACAAACTTAAATATCACTAATTAAAATATGTAAAGATCTAAACTTTTAATCTAAATTATTTATATGTAAAAAGTCATGATGCATCCATGAACCACTTTTGGTGTGATCCATGTTAAACTTTTCCATCAAACTCTGATGGATACGTGACATTTGGTGGCTTTCCATTCATTGATTTTAGTCTTGTTGCTTGATTATTATTTTTATTATTCTTTTGACTGGTAGTCTTGCTTGATTATTACTTCTAAATTCTAACCGAACTTCAACTGATTCATTCTCTTGCTCTTTTGTTATCACAATCACATAGTTAATAAGTTCAATTTATCTTTAAAAAAAAATCTTAAGTTATTTTCTTCTAATAATAGTATATTTTCTATTAGAATTCGTATAATATTATAATATTTAAATGAGGTTATTTGACAGGATTTGTATAGTTAGAGCATGTTTGTTGGTTCAGCTAAAATAGCAAACCAATAGCTTATTTTTGAAGAAAAGTTACTGCACACTTGCACCAACATGTTTGGGTGAGAGTCATTAAAAAAATCAACAGCTTTTAGTCTTGAAAAAAAAGTTGTTGAAATTATTTTTCATTTGATATGTAAATATTAATTTGTCTTTAATTAAATAATTTTTTAATTAATTAAATAATTTTTTAATCATTTCATATTTATTTTAGTAATTTAATGTATAAAAGTAATTTTTCTATATCATCCAAATAAAATAGATTAGTTTAAAATTATTTTTTAGCTAACATATCTAAACATATTTTTTTATAATCAATTATAACAAAAAAAATTTATACAATAATCAATTATTAAAATAATCTAATTTTTATAATTTTTTCAACCACGCACTTACTTTAATTAGTAGTCACATTTTTTAGTTAGTTAATTAGCTCCATTTTGTTACTTAATTATTGTATAAATAGGAAAATAATAGTATTGTAAAGTCATAGTTAGAAGTAAATTCGAATTGTGAAGTTTTTTCTAACTCAAATAAAGAATTATAGAGTCTTTTTCTCTAACTGGAAGAAAGAGATTCTAACATTGGTACTTTTATTAAGAGATTACAATGACAACAAGAACTTAATTGAGAAGCTACAAGCAAGTTGATATTTTTAGATTTGATGGAGAAGGGGTTGAAGAGTGGATAGTCAATGTTAAAGAATATTATATATTCTATAATAAGAGGGAGGTAACATTATTATTATTATTATTATTATTATTATTAGACTGAGACAGGAAAATACAAATTATTTTGTTATTATATATGGTATATATGAACGAAACTGAATTTTTATTTATTTGCACCTATAGGATATTTTTCTTATTAAATTTCTTAATATTGGGTGTCATTTCCTCAATTTATACCCACAAAATTAGATTTATTTTTTCTATTTTTCAGATTTTCTTTTATGTTCGTAATATTTATTTTAATTTTTTTATATTTTCTATCAATTGTTAGTGATTGATGATAGCTGGTGTTAGCTAGTTGTAATATTGTTTTATTCGACCAAAATGTTGAAGGAAATCACTTCTGAATTCATTCAACGGATGTTGCTAAAGTCAATATTTATCGATCATATTTGCACTTTCGAAAGGAAAAGAAGCACGTCGGTCTCACATTTTCAAAAATTGTAGAATGTATTTAGTGTGCGTTTGAATTAATTTTTTTATTCAAAATAATTTATTAAAAATTCTTTAAGAGGATTTTTGAAAAAAATGATTATTTCCTTCGAAATAATTAAAACCAAACCTGCTACTATTTTTTCTCTCTTTAATTGCACTTATTGGTTAACTTCAGGAAATCCAAATTCATGCGATTTTAATCATAATGTGCTTTTACCTTTTAGCATTACTTGCGAATTTCCAAAAGGAAAAAAAAAAATGTAGCCTTTAAATTCATTATGTGCTTTTAACTTTGCATGTGTTTAATAGATGCATTAAATAAATTCATTATATTATATGAGTCTAGAGATATGTTTTGCATCTATAAATACGCTTATACTTGTGCTACTCAATTCAAGTCAAGAAATTCAATTGAAGTGAGTTTCATTAGAAGTCTTCTTCTTCCACTACCAATCTCCTTTTTCTCCTTCATAAAGTAGATTTAGTTGGTATTTTAAATTCCTTTTTGTTTTTAACAAATGATATCAAAGCGATAGTTTGCTCCTTTCTTTCTAACAAATGTATGTTAATCGGTTACTCCACTTAAGGGGAAGTGATCGTGTATAGTAATCGATAATTCAGATCTCTTATTTGTTTAAACTCACATTTAAATGAGAGATTGTTAGGAATTCAAATGCGAATTCTAAGTGTATATGTTGATAAAAGAAGTTTTATATTAGAAAAAAATGAATAAAGTGAGGATTTTATAAGTAAACAAACTCTTAAATTTAATATATTAAGATTTTGGGTTAAAACGTAATGTTAGTTCACTATTGTTTTTCCTCTTTATTTCTATTGAGGTAGATTGTTTTGGGTTGAGACACGGTATTAACCCAGTGTTATTTTTCCTCTTTATGTTCATTGAGGTAGATCTTCTCGATATTATAGACTCTCTTTTTTCTAACTAAAGTGTTGTATGTAAATAGCGTTCCGTGGTAGTTGTACCTTATAAGCATGCGATTAACTTCCATAATAATTAACTCCAAAACATTCAATTCTTTTAACTGATTTCATGCATTGATAGATATTACGAAAGGCATAATATAGAGATGCATATATAGCTCCCAATAGTTGTACCTTACAGGAAGTATAAATAAACTCTTTATTCAACACTACAAATTACCAGCAATCACACAGCGAAGAAAATAAGTTAATCAACATTGAAACCAAATAAATCAAACAAGTTAGCACAATGCCAACTTCCATTGATCATCTAAAGGATTTTTCTCTTTTCATTTAATTTGTGTTACAACCACACCTAGCCTCTCCAAGCAACCAACAACGCGTGCTCCAAGCAACCAACAATGCGTATTGTTCATAGCACATTGCCTCTCTAGGCCGGGAGCCCCTAATTTTTCATAATTGAATAAGGAGACAAGCAAAGACTCACAAACCATGAGAAAACTTGCACAATCAGCTAGTGACAAACTCACCTCAAGTAGAAATACAATGACTCATTAAAACATTGAGCTACTAGCCTAGAACAAATTTTGCATAAAATAAAAGTTGTAGCTCTTTAAGAGTGGGTCTGCCTTTCATGCACAAAAGGTTTCAGCTTGAATGAATCAGTAACAAAAAGCATATTTGGATTATAATTTGTAAATCATGGTTTGATCCAATGGAATATAATTTTTTTTTCACTTCCACTCAAACCATAGTTTGAGACTCAAAATCATGTTGAAACATAACTCAATCATGATTTTGCCAACCCTGTTATTTGTGGATGAAATTCAATTTGCAGTTTGCACACTGGGGTTTGTTATTTGCAAACTATAATCTAAATATGCTACTAATCATGACTAGTTGAAATTCCCCTTTCTTTGCATTCTCTTGGGTACTATGCATTCACAACTGATATCAGTCGTATTAGTAGTGGTCTAAATGATTTTTTACCGTTGCAATTGGTCTTAAAAATCTTTCTTGAAAACATGAATGTTGTGGTACTATTTTTTTAAAAAATCTAAAATATTTTTATTTTGTGTTAGCAAACATACATTTTCATCAACACAAAATTATCTCAAACTTCTTCAAACAATTTAAGCTGATGGTTTTCAACAGTTGTTTACTTGGTTTCAGCTTGAGTTCAAGTTCCTTCTCTAATATGGTGGAGACGGGTTTCTCTGAGGACTATAACTCTTCTTTCTATAATTCCTTCCTCCTCTCTAATTGTCATTTTGGGATTGATGAACATATCGGCCTAGACGGCCATCCTAGATAAGGAATTTGATGACATCTTGGAGGTTGGTGCAGTCCTTAGTATTATGTTCATAACCTTCGTGAAACACACAGTGTTTAGATTTATCTTTTTGTGCATGTTTTCTCAATGGAGGAGGTTTTTTGCACATCTCTGAACTCTGTATTAATCACTTCTTGGTATATCTATGTCCGAGGTGTGTTGAGGGGGGTGTAACTTTCATATTTTCCTTTTAATGGTGGCCTCAAATTTCGAGTTTGCTGGGGAGTCTGTCCGAGTTTAGGTTTAACATATTTTCCTTTCTTCAGATGCTTCCTGACCCAAAAAAACGTCCTCTGAATTGATATATTTATCAGCTCTAACTCAGAACTTGTCCATCATCTTTGATTCTTTTTTAGCCAATGAAAAGGAAAACGCCCCAAGACAAAGACCTTCCCTCATGTAATATAGGTCGAGTCTTTCATCACAAATATTTACTACTTCTTTGTTGAACCGGGATATGTAATCTCAGAGGCACTCCTCTTTTCCTTGCTTAATATGGGAAAGACGTGAAATGGATTTCGGCTGCACCTTACTAGTGGTGAAATGCAACAAAAATCTTGAAGAAAAGTCTTCCTAATCAACAACGGATTTAGGAGTAAGGGTAATGAACCATCTCAGGGAGACTTTTTTCAAGGAAAGAGGAAAAGCCCAGGACATGAGTGGATTATCCCCTCCAGCAAATAGTAAAGCAGAACATAAGCATCTAGGTGCTCTTGAAGGTCCGTGGTCCCATCATAAGCTTCAATATTAGTTGGATATTTGAAATGTCTAGAGATCTCTTAAGTCATCAATTCATTAGAGAAAGGTTGGTTTTACTTAACTGACATTCTCCGTCCTTGATCTTGCTCTCTATTTTTAAGTACTGGGTTCTCAGCTCTTTGCTTGGGTTCCGTGATCCTTGAGTTTTTCAGATTACGTACCCCATCACAGGTTGGTTCCCTATTGTTTTTGCAATTCCTTTGGGGAACCCAATTTTCATCCTCTTTTTCCTAGTTAGCAACTATTTCCAGGTTATGGATATGCTCATCTTGGAGTCTGTCCAGAGAGATAAGTTTCTCTCTAGGTAGCTCTGGAAGATGTGATTCGCCTTGTTGGGACTGAACTCCATTATTGGTCTCCCGCAGTACTAAACGTTGTAATGCCGATACCAGTTAACCGATTTCTCTTGAGGAAGCTCTAGTGGATCAAGTCGTTGTGTCACCGGCACGCGCTGCGGCTGAGGGGAGAGGTTTTTGCTATTATGCAAAGTCTTTTCTCCATCTCACCTCGGTTCTGATTAGGCATTAACTGCATCTTGGATTAGAGCGAAGGCCGAACGACGGGTAGAGGAGAGTTGATTTTGAGTGGCAGAAGCATGGTTTTTCCTAATAGTGACCATGAGAGTGATGATGGGAATCGAAGTTTATCGTTCCCATAGACAACACCAATGTTCTAAATGGGTTTCAGAGAATCACTTGAATAAGGTTGAAATAGGTGGTTTCCTCCAACAGACGATGGTTACAATGGTTGTACGAAAGGTGAGTACCTGCAAAAGCCACTTCAACGCTCAAGTTAGACCGTGTATAAGGTAGGTGATATTTGAAATTATATGTATACCTTTGTTACATTGTGTGGTATTTAAAGGAACATCTTAGTAGATAAGAATCTAATAAGATTATTATTTCTTATAACGATTTCCTTTATTTATGAGGGATATAATTGATTTCTCTATCTATAAGGGATTCCGTTAGAGATTTACTCTTCATAATGAACATATTTACTTATCCAATAGTTCTCTTAAATATCTACAATCCAACTCTAGCGGGTCAGATTGCTTCTAAATCACTAACTTAGACTCCGGTCCAGAACATATATATAAGTTTAATTTTGATATACTGACAGTGTAAAGTTTTTTACACTATCAACTAATTATATATTATCGTAAATGTGATTTTTGAAGTAATTATTGTGAAAGTCAAATATTTTTAATAACGTGACAGTGCATGATTAAATTATAGTATAAATTTTTTTTACGTTAACAGTGTGTCAAAATTAAATTATATATATATACTTGACTGAAAATTTCTTACCTTAAGCATAAAAATTAACTTTTTACATATATAAAGGTGCGCTAATAGAGATATATGTATTTTTAACATAACCTACTCATAAAAACTACCTAAATAAAGGATAAAAAAAAACCTAAAAATTAAGGGATTCAGAAGAAGATCATAAAAACAATTCGGATCAACCGATCCAAGCAAATTATTGAAAATAATTGTACAAAACATAAAAGAGAAAGACGGTAAATGCTGTAATGAGTAGAAAAAGACAGCAGTCCTATAGTTCCAAAGAAACCACAGAAAAAAGTGAAGAAGTCTATTGATCTTTAATTTATCGATAGACATAAACTAACTGTGATATACTCTGCCTTAACTGTGTGGATAATTTATTCACATCTTGTAACAAAAAATAATAATAACTCATTCATTTCTTGACTCTCTTTTTTATTCTAAATGACTTCTTGTCACCTTAAATTAGATTATTATTATTATTATTATTATTATTATTATTATTATTATTATATTTATTATTATTATTAGACTTTTAATTTAGTTATTTATTAGCTAAAAGAGTGCAACTTCAAATTCTAGTGCTCGAGTTGCATAACGAAAATACTAAGTGTCCGTTTGGTTTCTAGAATTGAACATGGAATTAGAACTTAGAATTAAAATTGGACATCTTAATTCTAATTTTTATGTTTGAAATACCATTTAGAATTGGAATTGTAATTCCATAAACTAATTCCATGGAATTGAAAAACAACTAAGTTAAGTTTTTCTCAATTCTTAACTTATACCTTAACAATTATCAATTGCATAGCTTAAAAATTAATCTCTCTCTACATTTATTTATGAATAATTATATTTATTGAGATTCTATGTTTATATGGAAATTTATTTTCATATTTATATAAAAATTATTATAATAGCTATTGTTTTTTTTAAACAAATTCATGAAAATTTTTTTATGAAAAAAATGACTATTATATTATAAAAGTATTATTGTATGAATATTTTTATTAATTTTAATTTTTGTAAATATTTTTTATTAATATTTTAGATCATATCTTTAAACAATAAAATTATAATTATATTTAGAATTATAATTTTTTATCTTAATACTTTGACAACTCCAAACATAAATTTAAGATTCTAGACTAATTCTAATTTAAAATAATTAGAATTAAAATTAAAATTCTATTTTTCAATTCTAATTCCGCTGTCCAAACAGACCATAATATTATCTTAGCATGAATACTCTAAGACCAATCCAACTTTTTTTACCAGTCAATTAATGCTTTCGTGTTAGTATATTTGTTCCCATCTACGGTTGCGTCGTTGGACACATCTACTTGGCTTCCTCTCTAATTTATTTATTATTTTTCCGGTAAAATCTGTCATTTAATTCCACACTAGCTCATTCTGCCCGCTTTCAGATGAGATTTTTTTTTTTTATAACTTCTGATGAGATTTTTATACCGAGAATTTCATCACCACATAAAACTTAGTAGTTCTTCGTTGACAGGTAAACGTACATTATTTTTTGGTATTACAAACGTACATACTTTATCATCTGTTTAAAAATCCTGATTGTGTTTTTGGGTGGCCGTTTTTTCGTTTGTAGATCGCTCCCTTTGCTAAAATTTGATCTTCTAGAATTCGTAGAACAAGTTCTGAACCGTATGAGAAGCAACAAAAATTAGTTCACGGAACTACGACTTCTTTGTCTCTGCTCATTCACTCGGCCACTCCCTTTTCGAGCTATAAATGGACAATAAAAAAAAGATTTGATTAAGAAAAATAAAGAGAATAAATGAAGAGATATGCCTTAATTATTATGCATCTATACTGTGCTATGGAGTCTAAGAGGCCGTAAGATAAATTAAAAAGTGAATGATCATATTTTTTTTTAATAAAACTTTACTCTAACCCAAGAAGTTGGAGGTAAGTCTTCTAACTCCTTCTAATTTTATGTCATGTGTCTATTACTCTAACATCTTCTAATTTTTAACTCAATTAACTTAATAAAATAGACACATAATATAAAATTAGAAGGAGTTGGAGGATTTGCCTCTAACTTGGGTTGGAATCAAATTTTATTCTTTTTTTTATAATTTCAAAATGTTTTCTTATAATTATAAGACTTTAATTACTTAGTATTAACAGTAGGCTAACTGTCAAAGCCCACGTGAAGATGGGATTGATGGGCCTCTCTTATATTTTTTTAAGCCTTTTAATAAAATAATTTTTTGATATTAACGTTTGTCATCAAATAAATTTTATTATTTACATTATAGGCATCTAATATTTTTTTTATTTTCTTTTAGGAGGTTGTGACCCATGCACGGCTCCTTTCAATCTGTCCCTGGCTTTCCTTTCCTGGATCTTTTTCTAGTAAGGAAATATCAATTTTGTCTTTTTCAATTCTTGAGACTTCAAATTTTTACTGTTTATCATTGATCAATTGTGCATTTAAAGTAGATATGGAAGACTCACTTACTTGAACTTCAAGATCATGTATAACTTTTCTCTTAAAAAGTGCATTTATTTTAAATTACTTTCCCATTATAGAAGTCTCTTATTTCTTCTTATTCTCTTGTTTTATCATATATGAAAAAATAAAATTAATATTAACAACTTAAGTATGCTTAGGAGAACAAATGAATAAAAAATTAAATTAACTAAAATTAATTAAATAAATTAATAGTATATTACAAAATTAAAAAGGCATAGCAGCATAGTGAAAGAGGTCTTTTACTTTCACTGAAAAGAAATTCTGGTTTTCTTTTAGTGTGGCGGTTTTTCGGATTTGATCTTCTAGAATTCGTAGAACAAGTTCTGAATGGCATGAGAAGCAAACCAATGGTTAGTAATTGGAAACACTATATATCAAATACTTACATGGTCATCGTCATAGACTACCACCTCTCTGTCTCCGCTCACCCACTCGGCCACTCCCTTTTCGGTTTCATCATCAATCATGAATCCCTTCAATGGAGCCCCTGTTGCTGTTGATCACCAAGATCACGTTCAAAATCATGATCAACCAACTGTGCAATCATCCAGTTCTCTTACTAACACAGAGCTCAATCATGATCTTCAAGATCAAACTCATGAATCAACCATTTCCCACACTGTCTCACAAACCCCTTATGGTTCTCAATCCTATGAGCAACTAGGTTCCATGAAGCCATTCATTGATAACCAAAAACCCCTAGAAAAGCCTTTCATTCCTCAACAGGAGATAGAAGAACCCCAGGAAGAGCTCATCATTCAAACCAACTCCATCCCATCATTTCCATCACGTTCAACTTCAGCCTATTTTTTCAATCGAGAGGAAAACCAAGCCCCTTTGGAAATTCAACTCTCCAACCTTGGGAATTCAAGGTCATCCTCATTTCCACCCTCACCGCTTTATACACACAGTGATTCATCCCCTCCAACGACCGAAGAAAACCCAAACTCAGCAGCTGAGGAGATAATTGAAATTCCAGAACAAGATCCAGAGGTAGTGGTGCCAATCCACCCAGTGTTCAACATCATTGAAAATCAAGAACTTGGGAAGCATATCATGCTTATGGCGATTCCCATGGCGACGGCTCTAGTCTCGAGTACCTCATTCTGCACGACCATTGAAAGAAGTGTGGTTGCAGCTACCCTTGCATTTGCATTCGTAGCTATTTGGCTTGGAATTGTACAGAAAAAAACTCTACTTTTGATTCTGGGGATTGGCATGATGTTCACGTCATTTTATGGTGTTTTGGTTTGTGATTTACCCATGGTGGTTAAATGGATCGCTGGAGTCTGTTGGCTTCTATCTCTTTATCCAATTGCTAAGGTTGTCCGAGCAATCTTCCACCGGCGCCAGGCTTAGATGGTTGTGCCTATGCAAGTTATGGAACTTGAGAAATTAAAGGGACAATAGTGACAAATCCTTGTATATGCATAATACATTCTCTTTGTTCTTCTTACCATCTTACAGCTTGTTTGTTTTACAGTTTGAGCAAAAGCAAATGCGTATTGTATAGAACGAAGTTTATTTTCCTTCCTGCAAACGATATAGAGAACCATGCAAGGTGGTGTTGGCGTTGAACTTCAATACCATAAATGAAATGGATTCTCATTTGCTTAGGGCAGATCTGGTTGAGTTTTGTGTGTAATGTTGTAAGGAAAATTATCATTTTACATTTTTTTTTTGGGTGTAAGTATTATTCACATCTCTTTTAAAGGGTGTGATTAAGTAAGAGAAAATAATAGAAAAAATATATATAATAAATAATATTAGATAAAGTGTAAAAATAGATGTATGTACTATTTGAAGTAAGAATATAATAGTTGATATTGTAAGTACTCATATGAAGGGTTGAGTAAGAAGGTTTATTGTAAAAGCTCTCCAGGTTTGTATGTCTAATATAAGCTTTATAAATATTGTTATCTTGTTCATTACATGTTGCCTGTACGAATTATTTGACTTCAGTTCCAACTTCTTGTTCAAACCAAAGCTCCAACTTTTGTTCTTTCTTAAAAAAAAAAAATCATTTGACTTTTTGTTAGGTTTGGGTATAAAGGAGCTTTGGTTTAGGTTATAATAGGTTAGGTTGAAATGATTAAAAGAAAAAAAATACAAAACTAAAAAAAAATTAAAATGATAAAATATCCAAAAATTATGAAAAATAAAAAAAATAAACAATAACAAAAAATGAAAAATAAAAAAAGATAAAATAAAAAACACAAAAAGTGATGAAAGTAAATTTGTGGACTAATTTGACTTGAATTTAGTTTATTTTTGCTTCTTTGTTGATTTATTTAATTTGTTGTCTCACTATTATGTCAGTTGACTTATTGTTTGAATTAATCCATTTGTTTTGGAATGTTTTAAACTTCTTCTTTTAATTAATTAAAATTAACTAACTCACAAACTTTTTTCTAAAGAATGATGTGATTTTGAGTTCTTTGTTGCACTCGGGAGTACGTAGAAGAGGAACTCCTATATTATCAAGTCAAAATTAAATTTTCATAATTTATTTATCTATTTAGTTTATCTTTTAACAAAAAGAGTAAAATAAATATTTTTAAGAGTTATCAAAATTTTGCACATCTGACTTAAGGTTATCATCTCAGGACGAATGTATTAGAGGTATTATAGAATTAAGTTTCCACCATTTCTTATGCATAATCGATTCCTGAATCTAATATAGTTTCAACAAAGACTATTTTCTAAGAGAAATTTTTCAATTTTTACTAATTCAAATAAAATTAGTAGTGACACTTTTTTTTTAAAAAAAATATGTAGTTTGTTTGCCGCTCCTGTCTCGATCATTGCGATAGGTACAGTCAGACACTTGAGTGTGAACTCTTTCTAACAAAATTATTTTCATACACATAAATTCTTGGATTAAAACAAAGATCACATACTTAAAAGACTCAAGTCTCTTCCACTCAAACCAACATACGTTGATACTAATGATCTTCATCGTGCACATTTTTTAGCAATTTTGAACTCATTAAAGATTTTCAAAATAATCTTTATGGATTGTTTCAATTTTATCGTTTTGTTTTCACTCACGTTTTATAAATAGAAGGTTAGTAATAAAGGGTTTGTAAAAATGTTGCTGTTAAATTAAATTATTATTAAAAGGTTAGTAGTAATAAAAGGTTAGTATAAAGGTGAGTGGAAACAGTAAAAGTTGATTAAGAAGGAAGATGATTTTGTTAATGTTGTGAAACAGAATTTTATCACACATTTGGCAAAATAACTCATTGTCTCTGCTTTCACTCTCGATTGTCTCTGCTTTCACTGTCGATGAGTTAATTGATAAATTACAAGCTTTTATTTATGAACCTGATCCAATAATAGCTCAGATAAATTGGTCAGAGGGGAATAGCAAGGAATGTGAATTTGATATGACACTCCATTTATAACTTACCTTTACCTTTTATTTTATTTATTGTACTTTATTTCTGTTTAAATTTGTGTCAGGTTTCTTTTTTTCATAATAGTTACAATAGGTAATATCTTCTATCATTTACTCATTTATATTTTAACATTGAGGACAATGTGATGATCTGGTTGGGGAGAAGGATAGTTGACATAAAATGAAAAAAAAAATTAGGGTAGTATGTTTATTAGTATAGCTGTCACCAACTTACTAACAATAAAACTAATTAAGGATGATAGAGTAAGGAATAAATTATGCTTTTGAGGTAAATTTACTCTTGAGACATATCTAAATTAGTGAATAATTAAAAGAACCATAATAAAATTACATATATAATCTTAATTGAATTTTAAATATTGTATTTTTTGATTGAAACCTCCATTATGTATAGACAGCTTTTATCACTTTTATTATTGTGACAAATCTTTTTCTTATTTCAAAGAATTTTTTTTTGTTAATTTTCTGTGAATCAACTTCGTATTCTTAAGAATTTATTACTTGAAACAACTTGTACTTAGATTTATAACTTATAATTCGCATCATATACATGAGGAAATTTGAAGAGACTTTGATTAAGAAGGAAGATGATTTTGTTAATGATTCTAAGGGTGATACTCATGAAAGTGTTGTTTCTCCCCCGAAAATTTCATTACGTAACCCCCCACGACTCTAACGTGGATGCAATGGTCCTACGAAACTTTTTCGTAGAAATGACACGCGAATACACATTCATGAGTAAGTATATCTTGCGTTTTGTCAGGCAATTATATTTTGCTTAATAATATTGGAATTAGTAAAACAATGACCAACGTATAGTCTGTTATTCGTGGAATTTCGTACAAAATCTATTCGTGATGAATAGCATCACTCTTTGATTTGACCAACATTCACTACTCAAATTTTCGATCCTACTGACCTCACAAGATTTTCCACAGCAACAAAATTACTTCTAGAACAAAGGGAAACTAGATTCGACAATTTTATCAGTTTTCTTATCACATTAATTTTCTAAATAATATTATATAGGATTTGTTATGCCAACATAGAAGCTACTATCTAGAACGAGGCTGACCATCATGGAGTAAGGTGGGCACTAGCCGCCAAGGTTGAACCCTTCTGATTGGAAAACAAAAATAGATAGGAAGACTTTTGACTAGGCGATGTAAGGTAGTGGCCTAGCCATGCTCTCCCTGATTTTTTTTTAAAAAAAAATATTTACTATAAAAATTAAAAAAACTTTAGTATCTTTGAAGAATAGCACTAGGGGTACACATTTATCCAACCCGACTCAACGATTCAGATAACTCGACTCGATCCAACTTAATTGGTTTGGGTTGGTTCGGATAATCGGGTCTGTTCAAGTAAAACCTGACTAATCCGTCTATTAATTGATTCGGGTGACGAGTCCAAGGAGCCGACTCGATGACCCCACCCGATAACCCGATTACTCGATTAAAACGACATCGTTTTGCCTAACCTAGCCACTTAAGGTGCACAACTCGACCAACTCAATTACTCAACCCGCGAACCCGATTACCCAACCCGCAAACCCGACCAACCCGATTACCCAACCCGAACCAACCCGATTACCCAACCCGATTCTAATCGGGTTAGTTTGGTTCGGGTTACTTAATATTTTTTTCACAACCCGACCAGACCCGACCCGACTTCACTTAGTTGGTTTGGATTTCTTTTACCCCCAAACTTGACCCAACCCGACCCGTGATCACCCCTAATTAGCACACAGCTTAACATCTTGGACGAACTATCCCCACCAAGGCAAGAGTGGTGTACACCACAACTTTCTCTATTTAAACCTTCACCATGCTCATGAAGTACCTAACTCTAGTTTACACTCATTTGAAATGGATATTAGATTTCCTTCTATATTATCCCTTCTACAAGCTCCACGATTCTCATATGCCAATAATTGGAGAAGAGCTGAGTATATGCCATTATGAATCCACCCCTGGCTCAAAGCAACATGTAGATTGCACTGTGTGTCTTTGCAAACTTGGAGAGGAGATTAGAGTGCTAAGGTGTGACCATGTCTTTCACAGAGAATGCTTGGATCGATGGGTTGGTTTCAAGATTGCCACTTGCCCTCTTTGCAGAGAATCAATGGGTCCAAGAAGGGCTATCAGTGAGCTTGGAGCTGAAGTTCTATTGTTTGAGTTTTGTTCTATCTTCACTGATAATCGTGACACATGGTGGCTATGGTGAGTGACGAAATGAGCAAACATTGCGCAGAAGTATATGGTAATGGCTTGTAGGTTGTCTCCACAACAACAACAACAACCACCAAGCATTTTCCTACTAGGTGGATTCGGTTACATGGATCAAATGACGTCATTGTGCCTTATCATAAACCAAGTCTTCAGAGATGTCATTCATATCTAAATTTTTTTAAATTATTTTACCTATAGTCTTTCTTGATCTTCCTCTACTTCTAGCTATTGGGCTATTATCTATCTGATCTACTCTTCTTACAGGAGCTTCTAAAGGTTTTCTCCTAACATGTCCAAACCACCTAAGGCGAGATTCTCCCATCTTTTCCACAATAGGTGCTACCTCTACTTTCTCTCTAATGCATTTATTTATAATCCTATCTTGTCTTGTATGGCCACACATCCAACTTCTAGCTATTGGGCTATTATCTATCTGATCTACTTTTCTTACAGGAACTTCTAAGGGTCTTCTCCTAACATATCCAAACCACCTAAGGCGAGATTCTCTCATCTTTTTCACAATAGGTGCTACCCCTACTTTCTCTCTAATGCATTCATTCCTAATCCTATCTTGTCTTGTATGGCCACACATCCAATGCAACATCCTCATCTCTGTAACACTGATCTTATGCTCTTGTTGACTTTTTACCGCCCAACATTCAGTATCATACAACATCGCGGGCCTTATAGCTGTGCAGTAAAATTTACTCTTAAGCTTAAGAGGCACTTTTCTATCACAAATAACTCCTAAAGCACTCCTCCATTTTATCCATCCAGCTTGAATCATATGGTTTACATCTCCCTCTATCTCTCCATCATTTTGTATGATGGATCCAAGGTACCTAAATTGCGTGACTTGTGGTATTGTATGATCTCCAACTTTCACCGCTAAGCTAGCATTAACATGCCTCTTACTAAACTTACATTTCATATACTTCGTCTTACTCCTGCTTAGACGAAGGTCATGTTCTTCCAAAGTTCGTCTCCATAGCTCCAGCTTCCCATTTGTTTCCTCTCTCGACTCTCCAACTAAGACTATATCATCTGTAAAAAGCATACAGTGTGGCACCGCCTCTTGGATATGCGCAGTAAGCACATCCAAGACCAAGGTAAAAAGATATGGACTCAAAGCTGATCCTTGATGCAGTTCTATAGTTATAGGAAAATCTTCTGTACCTCACTCTGTGTTCTCACACTAGTTTTAGCCCCATCATACATATCTTGAATTACTCGAATATAGGCGATACGAACTCATTTCTTCTCCAAAGCCTTCCACAGGACCTCTCTCGGTACTCTATTATAGGCTGTCTCCAATAAACTAATTTTTTAGTTTAATTCCCTTCTTTGCTATGCAAAGAAAATAAAAATGTCAATCTGCTTAGTGTAGACTAAAAAATCATCAATGGAAAGCATGGCCGGTTTAGGAAACGCTATTCTGGCAGGAAAATTAGGCTCACTGTATGTGGTTCAAAAGTGTACATGTGTAAACATGGAGGACTCTCCTAAATGACATAACTACTTTATATGAAGATGGTTCAGCGTAGACTAAAAAGTCATTAATGGAAAGCATGGCTGGTTTAGGAAACGCTATTCCAGGAAAATTAGGCGCACTGTATGTGGTCAAATGTGTAGATGTGTAAACATGGAGGAACCTCCTAAATGACATAAATACTTTATATATTTGAGTCTAATATTTGCAAGGAACCACAGGCAATATTATTCATAATTTTTCATTTGCAAGGATGTTGTTTTACATATTGTTGCCTAAACAAAATCTTGAACAGGCAAAACCACTTTTGATTGTCAAATTACAGAGATGGAGAGTTGAAAAGAATTAAGTAATGCTGGGTTTGAGACTTTGAGAGAAATTTGGCAAATAGAACTCCAACTAAGCAATGTTTTTAAAATCGGTTGGACCATTGAACCGGTAAATTGAGTAGTTCATGATTTGATCAATTAAAAATAGGCAAAATTGCTAATATTATACTCATATAATTTTTTTTTTAAAAAATAGTTAAAAAATTTAAATTAAAAATTGATTGGGTCAACTGGATGCTTCAAATAGTCAATTCACTTACTTTCATAGATTTTATTAATTTTTTACTAATTTTTGACAGTTCAACCACTTATCAAATTTTTTGGATGAATTAAAATTAGTGGAGTGACTGGTTTATGGTTCAATCAATCCTGTTGAACCGATTTTAAAACACTGCAACTAAGCATACACAAAGGCCCTTCCAGATAAGTCCTTAAACTTTTTGAAATTCGCATTAAGTTTTAGATCCAGGTGCTAAAGTCTCAAACAGAATTTTGCACAGAATTCGGATTTGGATGATAAGTCCTTGACCAAGACGCTAAGCAACCAATCGAGGATGCAACACCTACAATGTCTTCACGAAGCACAAGATAAGTTGATTTTACTATCTTTAGAAATTGTAGTACTTCACTAATAAAAAATTTCATTCTTATATTTTTTAATTTTATTTTATTTTTTTGGTAGAATAAAGTTTAAAGAGAGGAAATGTTATATCATTTCAAGATCAAAGTATATGCAAGTCTCAATTAAGCCTCAGAGTGGTATTTACCATTTTAATTTTAACTTTTTTATCACATTACTTTGATAATTTCTTTTTTTTAAAAGGATAATGCATTCGAGTTTTTGTTGGTCACCTAATATTTGTGGGTTCCACCCATTTTCAAAATAGGACAGTGTATGGATAGTTTAGAAATTGAGAAATGATTAATGCAACAAAGAAAAAAAAAATCTCATAAAGCTCACAATGCAAGATGTAAGCCATTGTTGAGGAGGAAAAAGAAAAGGAAGGAAGAATGAAAAATGATTGATAGTAACGAGAGTTCCAATGTTTTGTAGCACTGGTCTAATTCTTGAGTAACTGATAAAAAAAGAGGATCAAAGTTTTGAGGTCAAATTGGAGCTTTATAAATACCTTATATATTTTTAAAATATATGATAATTTATAATAATAAAAATATAACATTGATGTTAAGTATATAAGTAAAATCATAGAAAAATAATAAAATTTATCTAATATGATCAAAATAATTCACGAATATATAATAAATCAAGATTGTAGAAATATATTAAACAAAATATATTCAACTTACAGTATATAATTTAGATATAAATATCTAAATATGAATATACAATATATTATATATTAATTTAAAAATCTTAACATATGGGTGCAAGTGTATTATATATTTATCAATTTAATTAAATTAAGCAAAAACCACTCGAGGCTAAGTGGTATGTTGTGCGACTCTCAAAGGTTCATTTCATGAAATTATGTTATAATTGTTTAATGGTTGAAGTTTATTATATATATATAATAGTATAAGAACAAGAATACTAAACTAAAAGCACTTGTGTCCGAGTGGTAAGGAGGCATGAAATTCAGTTCATGCAATTTTGTGGCAATTTCCTTCACCTTCTCTAACCTTTCAAACACGGTTTGACTGGTTTATTAGAGCCAGTTCATTAAATTAAATCCCAGTTTTTAGCAGAACGGTTTTGAGGTTATGACCGGACTGACCAGAGGATTGGTTCATAATTTAATCCGTACGACCAACCGACCGGTCCAATTTTAGAGTTATGATCGGACCGGTCTAACCGGCCGATCGTCTGCTTTGATTTTCAAAACTATTGAGAGTTCTATAAGATTTGTTGCTTGTGTAAATAACTAAACCATTAGAAATCATTGTAGGTGTTTATAGTGTATGTGTTGGCAGCCCAACTAGAGAGATTTTAAGGCCCAATATAAGGAATGCCTCAATAATCGGTTTCCATCCAATGTGTGGTATTACCACTCCTCCTGGTTACGCATCTGAGTGAGATTGGGAGGTGGGGTGCGCTCCCTTGCAGGTACCCCAAGTGCTCTTTCACTCGAAACTTAGAAAGAAGCCTAAGAGATCCAAGCCTATTCCATACCAGACCTAACATTGACACCGTATGTGGAAACTCACTGATTTCCTTAGTTGAGTGAAGATGGCTTCTGATTTAGAATACCCTCAGCAAGGTCCAGATGTAGTCAATAAGTCAATAACCCCCAAACGGCATACAATGTTACTCTAAGCCAGCGAACCATAAATGCCCCAAGCACCGTCACGTCAAAATAAATAAATAAACCATATCAAATCTTTTAGAAAGCATTCAATACACCAAACTGATGGCAGAAAGTAATAAAAAAAAACTCAATCTCAACATAAAAAAGTCTTCATTTTCAATTGTCGATTTAAATTAGTAGTACAAATTTAACGCTAGCATATGACAAAGGCAGCACCATTTCTTAAGTCAACAATGCCACTGCATTCTCATCTAAATAGAGGTATGAGGAAGAACTCTGCCCAAAGTAGCTGCAACAAGAAAAATGGCATCAACAAGAAGATAAACGGGCAATCATTCATGTTCAGGAGTATGCCCAATGCTAGCTTTGGACAGTGTTGAAATTTTTACAAGATAAAAATCGATCAATATATGACAGCCCACCAATTTTTCTTTTATCTTTAATGATCAAAATACTAAGAGCAACAGCTCATTAACATAATAATTTTCTTTCAGGTAGTAGCTCCCAAAAATTTGTGAAGGAAATTAATTGGTTTCAGAAGGTTCATTTCCTAAGTGGGCACCACCACCTCCCCATCCTGTTTTTTGGCCATTTAAGCAGCATGATGTCTAGACTTCAACCCTTATATATTTAGAATTTAGATGAAGGGATTTTGGACGAAAAAGTAAGGGAGGACTTATTCTTCATTTGAGTAAATATTCTTTTTATTTGAAAACTTTTAAAATAAAAGAAATGAAATGAGTTATTATTATGTAACCTTTCAATTATCCCTTATACATTTTTATTAATATTTTATAACTCTCTCAATTTAAAAATGAAAAATTAACCTTCTATCTCCTTTTACTCCAACCCCTCCATCCAAACATAGTCACCAATGATCTCTAAGAAGTGGAGGTTATTGTAAGGGAACTCAATTGGTCCCTTCCAACTATATAGAAACCAATGAAAACTATAAACACGCTTTATGAGAAAAATAGCATATTTTGTAATAATTTGTAATTTAGACCACGACGTAATAATAATTATCCATACAATTTGATTTTTGTCAAAATGAATTTCTTTGTAGCTAATGTACTCCAATCTTTTCAATTGGAAGTCATTTGAAATCAAACAACTTTTTCTTTTCTAAATCAAAGGAAAAGCAATTAGACACAGTTGTTCCTTTGGAATAATAATTTTATTGTATAAAGTTCATTATTAACCAAAATGTATTACTCTTGAAAATCAATTAATGATAAGCAGTTTATAAAATTGGTGATTACCTTCCAGATAAACATAAAGAAAGATTGTAAGACAGCTTTGCTCTTCAGATCTACAGATTTGGCATGATACCAAAGGATTAAAGCCAAAATAGCATGTCCCAGACCCTAACACATTGAAAGTGAGATTAAATTTCAAACTTTGCTGAAATGATCAAACAAGTCCGCCATCACTTGATATTAATCTGTATAATGATAGAAGCAGTAATTTGAACATTTATGGAAAAGCCTGAGCTTTCTCATGAAATAATGCCTCCTTAAAAGAGTCATTATACCTTTGGCACTAATATCAAGAGCATATAAATAAAGTCAGGATAGTCTAATGTAATAAAGATATTGATTTCATAGGAAGACATTTCCTTATTTTAGTACAGACAACTGCTATATTAAATAAAATTGGAGTCTATTGAACTTGCATCAGGGATGTAGTTTAGAACTTCAGAAGACATGAGGAAAAAACAAACAATTGCTAAATTTGATAATACCAAGTTACCAAAGTATTTAATACTCGATAGGTATAAAACTAATCTCTCGAATTATGGTAAGACGTTTAAGTGGAATCCCTCCCAACAATTGCCAAATTTGATAATACAAAGTTATCAACCACTATCCAGTAAAGATACAGCATGAGAAGGAAGGGAAGTATATATAGGATTATCGATATACTCTTATTGGAAACTCAGCAATCATCCAGTTCTCTTACTAACACAGAACTCAATCATGATCTTCAAGATCAAACTCATGAATCAACCATTTCCCACATTGTCTCAATCCTATGAGAGACTAGATTCCATGAAGCCATTCATTGATAACCAAAAACCCCTAGAAAAGTCTTCCATTCCTCAACAAGAGATAGAAGAACCCCAGGAAGAGCTCATCATTTCAAACCAACTCCATCCCATCATTCCCATCACGTTCAACTTCAGCCTATTTTTCCAATCGAGAGGAAAACCAAGCCCCTTCGGAAACTGAACTCTCCAACCTTGGGAATCCAAGGTCATCCTCATTTCCACCCTGACTGCTTCATACACGCAGTGATTCATCCCCTCCAAATACCGAAGTAAACCCAAACTCAGCAAGTGAGGTGATAATTGAAATTCAAGAACAAAGCGATCCAGAGGTAGTGGATCCAATCCACCCAGTGTTGACCATCATTGAAACGCAAGAACTTGGAAGCATATCATGCTTATCGCGATTCCCATGACGATGGCTCTAGTCTCGAGTACCTTGTTCTCCATGACCATTGAGAGGAGCGTGGTTGCAGCTACCCTTGCATTTGCATTTGTAGCTATTTGGCTTGGGATTGTAGAGCAAAAAACTCTACTTTTGATTCTTGGGATTGGCTTGATGTTCACGTCATTTTATGTTTTTTTGGTTTGTGTTTTACCCAAGGAGGCTAAATGGATCGCTGTAGTCTGTTTGTTTCTATCTCTTTATGCAATTGCTAAGGTTGTCCAAGCAGTCTTCCACCGGCGCCAGGCTTAGATGGTTGTGCCTATGCAAGTTATGGAACTTTAGAAATTAAAGGGACAATAGTGACAAATCCTTGTATATGCATAATACATTCTCTTTGTTCTTCTTACCATCTTACAGCTTGTTTGTTTTACAGTTTGAGCAAAAGCAAATGCGTATGGTATAGAAGGAAGTTTATTTTCCTTCCTGCAAACGATATAGGGAATCATGCAAAGTGGTGTTGGACTGTTGGCGTTGAACTTCAATACCATAAATGACGTGGATTCTCATTTGCTTAGTGCAGATTTGGTTGAGTTTTGTGCGTAATGTTGTAAGTACTCATATGAGTGCTTGAGTGAGAGGGTTTATTGTAAAAGCTCTCAAAGTTTGTATGTCTAATATAAGCTTTATAAATATTGTCTTGTTCATTACATGTTGCCTGTACGAATTATCCGTACGAATCCCATGCGCAGCCACACACCAACCACCAAATCCGCGAGCCACCACTGGTTCCTGAACCCGTGAGCCAACCTCCGCCTCTGCTCCACTGTGCTGCCTCACTGTGCATGATCCATACCGCCCCACCATCTCCAGCCAAGTTCACTCCTCCCCTGCGTCGCCCACCTCTTGCCCCCTCTTTGATTTTTTTCTTTTCCCTGAATGTTTTTTTTTTGTCTTCTTAGTTTTCAGAAGTTTTCAATGCATAGGTTAGGGATCTATGTGTTCGTTTGGGTTATGTTGGGTAGTTTATGCCCAAATTTTGTTCTTTCTTTGAAAAAAAAAAATTCATTTGACGCTTGTTGTTGGGTTTGGGTTTGAAGGAGCTTTGGTTTAGGTTATAATAGGTTGGGTTGATTAAAAGAAAAAAAATACAAAAGTAAAAAAAAATTAAAATGATAAAATATCCAAAAATATGAAAAATTAAAAAAACATAAAAAAATAAAAAAAATGAAAGAAAGAGATAAAATAAAAAACACAAAAAATTATGAAAGTAAATTTGTAAGTTGGTTTGACTTGAATTTAGTTTATCTTTATCACTTCCTTCATTTATTTAGTTTGTTATCTCACTATTAATTCAGTTGACTTGTTATTTGAAATAATCCATTTGTTTTGGAATGTTTTAAGCTTTTTTTTAATTAATTAAAATTAACCAAATCACAAAATTTTTTCTAAAGAACGATGTGATTTTGATTTCTTCGTTGCACCCGAGAGTACATAGAAGAAGAACTCCTATTTTGTCAAGTCAAAATTAAATTTTTATAATTTATTTGTCTATTTAATTTATCTTTTAACAAAAAGGGTAAAATAAACATTTTCAAGAGTTATCAAAATTTTGCACAACTGACTTAGGGTAATCATCTCAAGATGAATGTATTAGAGGTGTTATGGAATTAAGTTTTCACCATTCCTTATGCATAATCAACTCCTGAATCCAATCTGGTTTTAAAGATTATATTTTAAGAGAAGTTTTCCAATTTTTTCTAATTCAAATAAAATTGGTAGTGACACTTTTTAAAAAACAAATCTCATTTGTTCACCACTCCTATCGCGATCATCGCGACAGGTACAGTCAGACACTTAAGTGTAAACTCCTCCTAACGAAATTATTTTCATACACATAAATTCTAGATTAGAACAAAGATCACATACTCAAGATACCTAAGTCTTTTCCACTCAGACCAAGATACATTAATACTAAATGACCTTCATCGTGCACATTTTGTAGCAATTTTGACCTCATTATAGATTTCCAAAATGGTCTTTATGGATTGTAGCAATTTTATCGTTTTGTTTCCACTTACGTTTTATAAATAAAAGGTTAGTAATAAAGGGTTTGTAAAAACGTTGCTATTAAATTAAATTATTATTAAAAGGTTAGTAGTAATAAAAGGTTAGTATAAAGGTGAGTGGAAACAGTAAAAATAGTATTCATTATAATAATTTAATTAAATTTGAACGATAATTAAAAGAACAAAACTTAAGTTCATTTACTTATATGCATGACATTCATTTCATTAATCAAGTTATTATATGTATGTATTTTTTAAAAAAGAGAGTAAAAGAGAGAATATTAATGAACACATGTCATAATTTGATTGATAGAATAGATGTAATAAACATAAGTAAATTGACTTAAGTTTTGTCCTAATTAAAACTACAGGGTTTGTAACGTGATTTTTAATCATTACATTATTACATTATTATTTTATTAAAAAATAATAAATAAAGAGAAAGATTTATGAAGTGAATAGTTACTAAGAGAGAAAAAAACTAAAAGATTTGTAGTTATTAAGAGAAAGAAAAATTATGAGGTAAACACTTATTAGGAGAGAAATTTTTTTTGTTAACTTAATTAATGAAGTTCTTAATGACTAAAATATAAATAGTCATTTAACTGTAAATAATATTGTGTTTAACGTGAGAAAATTGAGATCAATGGGCTCCTCTAAATGATGGGTTCACTTTATAAGAAAACTGTTTCGTTATTCGTCTCACACAAATATGTCCAACTTGTCCAACCCAAGTGCAAAATCATTTTGTATGCTTCATAAATGTTACAATCGCATACGGAATGATTTGACATTTTGAACTAACTTGGCGTATGATGGATGTACGATAGATGTATTTGGTTGGACGAAAAATATTTTCCATAATAAAAAGTGGAAATTTATAATAAAAAAATCAGTGGTTTATGCTTGTAAAATAATTATTTAAATTAGTGAAATATTTATTTAAAATGAAAAGGTAGCCTTATCATGTCTACTCCTCCAGACGACTCCATATACTTACGTACCCTTATAAACCTACTACAACTGCGTTACTTACAATGTTTATGCTCTCTGCAAGCTCTCGTTCTTCCGGTTAAAATCTTTATATTTATGTTAGTAATTCCAACTTAAGGTAGAATATTCTCCGTTTCATCATCTAGCAAACACTAAGGAAGAGAAAAATATTATTGAGCCCCAAAATTCTTGTTTGTTGGTTCAGTCGTTTGATTTATTGGCTGATGCTCCCATCAACCATGAATCCCTTCAATGGATCCCCTGTTGCTGTTGATCACTAAGATCACGTTCAAAATCATGATCAACCAACTATGCAATGATCCAATTCTCTTACTAACACAGAGCTCAATCATGATCTTCAGGATCAAACTCATGAATCAACCATTTCCCACACTGTCTCACAAACCCCTTATGGTTCTCAATCTTATGAGCAACTAGATTCCATAAAGCCATTCATTGATAACCAAAAACCCCAAGAAAAGTCTTCCATTCCTCAACAAGAGATAGAAGAACCCTAGGAATAGCTCATCATTCAAACCAACTCCATCCCATCATTCCCATCAAGCTCAACTTCAGCCTATTTTTTCAATCGAGAGGAAAACTAAGCCCCTTTGGAAATTGAACTCTCCAACCTTGGGAATTCAAGGCCATCCTCATTTCCACCCTCACTGCTTCATTCACACGGTCATTCTTCCCCTCCAACGATCGAAGTAAACCCAAACTCAGCAACTGATGTGATAATAGAAATTCAAGAACAAAGCGATCCATAGTACAGATAATAAGACTTTTAGCAAAGAAAAAAGTCACCGCAAAAGGGAGATTTGGCTACAGTATGACACTTTTCGCAGTGAAATAGAGTTGCTGCACGTCGCTGCATTAGAACCTGTTGTGAAAGGTTCTTGCAGCCACTTTTTTTGGGTCGTTGCAAAAGGTGATGATTTTGTAGCCAAGGATGTCGCTGCTAATATACACTAATTCACAACAACATTTTCTCGTTATAATATATTAACCCTTTGGCAGCCAATTTTGTTGCTGTGAAATGTTCAATTTCAGAGCAGAAAAAATGACCGTTGAAACACCTTTGGCAGCAACCAATGTCGCTGCAAAATTGTTGTTGTGATACATTAACTCTTTGGCAACCAATTTTGTTGTTGCGAGATGTTCAATTTTAGAGCAGAAAAAACAACCGTTGAACACCTTTGGCAGCAACTATTGTCGTTGCAAAATACTTTTTTTCTTTTGTAAATGGCAAAATTGAGAACTAATTCCTTATTAATCAACTTACTTAAATTTATTTAGCATCATTTATATATAAGTATAAATGTACATAATTATCAATCATTAAAAAATTAAATTTATTTTTTTATTTATTGATTTTTTTGTACAAAAAAATATGAATTAGCCAAACAACATGAAATATTTAATATATGTGTATATGTAATGATGTGAATTATAAGTTGCAAATCCAAGTGCAGGTTGTCTCAAGTAATAAATTCTCGGGAGTTCGAGATCGATCCACAGAAAATTGATGAAGAAAAATTCTTTGAGGTAAGGAAAAGATTTTGTCACAACAATAAAGGTAATAAAACTTAGTAACAAATAAAAAAGATTTACTTAGGTTATGAGATCCACTCTTAGTAAGTAAATTAAGGACAAGATTAATTCTTTTATAACTCAATTAGAATCCATACATAACGGAGGTTCTAATCAGAAAATACAACAGTCAAAGTTCATTTAAGATTATATATGTAATTATATTATGGTTCCTTTAATTATCTATTAACACCACCACTTATAAATGAGCCCAAGCATTCATTATGCCAACCTCTTGTCTACAACGAATCAAGATATCCACTTTACAAGAAGAGTTTCTAAATTGATTGGAAACAAAATATAACACATATAATGACCACTTGATAATATATCATTTAAGCACAAGAAAGAAATTAATCTAACCTTAATTTATTACCAAAAGTTTCATCATTTCACCCAAGTAAAATGAAAATTAGTTACTCATAGATAAGAGGAAAGAAAGAAAAAGAAGAACATAACTTCAATTTAGAACAAAAGAAAATTATAATAAGATAAACAAATAACACAATAGCATGATCTTGATCTCTAAGCCAAGATTCTCAAATGATCAACCAATGTTGCCTTTTATAGAGGATGAGGGATACAAAATAATAAAAGGCTGATTAATGAGTGAGTGAATGAATGGGTGGATGAGTGAAAAATGCCAAATAGTGGTTTGATAATTGTGAATGAATGGAAAATTATTTGAGATTCTTGTCTCCGAAATCATTCAGTGTTGAACTCACGACTTCTGTCAGAAAATGGAAAAGTAGTCTTTATTAAAGTTGTAGGATTTCGTCTTAGCTTTCCAACACCATTAGTTTCATCCCAAAATCATTCCCACATCTCGAGATATGGGCCAATCATTGCACACTATTCAGACCTAGTTACAACTCCTCTGTTTTGACTTGTAGGCCCAATATGACCTATTATACTTCTGATTTGACTCTTGTGTTCTTCATGAAAGTTGTATATTTGGGTCTTAAATTTCTAATGTCAGTACAATGAATCAAGATCTCCACTTTACAAGAAGAGTTTCTAAATTGATTGGAAACAAAATACAACACATATAATGACCACTTGATAATATATCATTTAAGTACAAGAAAGAAATTAATCTAACCTTAATTTATTACCAAAAACTTCATCTTTTTACTCAAGTAAAATGAAAATTAGTTACTCATAGACATGAGGAAAGAAAGAGAGAAGAAGAAGAAGAAGAAGAACATAACTTCAATTTAGAATAAAAGAAAACTACAACAAGATAAACAAATAACACAATAGCACGATCTTAATCTCTAAGCCAAGATTCTCAAATGATTAACCAATGGTGCCTTTTATAGAGGATGAGAGATACAAAATGACAAAGGGCTGATTAATGAGTGAGTGGATGAGTGGGTGGATGAGTGAAAAATGCTAAATAGTAGTTTGATAATTGTGAATGAGTAGAAAATTATTAAAATTCTTATCTCCAAAATCATTCAATGTTGAATTCATGGCTTCTATCAGAAAATGGAAACGCGGTCTTCATTAAAGTTGTAGGATTTTGTCTTAGCTTTCCAATACCATTGGTTTCATCCCAAAATAATTCTTACATCTCGAGATATGGGCCAATCATTGCACACTATTCAGACCTAGTTACAACTCCTCTGTTCTGACTTCTAGGTCCAATATGACCTATTATACTTTCGATTTGACTCTTGTGTTCTTCATGAAAGTTGTATATTTGGGTCTTAAATTTCTAATGCCAGTATGTTGATGTCAATAGGACTCTTATAACTCAAGAAATGGGCTGATGAGTGCGCAGAGGTCAAACTATCAAGACCAGCACTCTAGTTCTTGCTTCAACTTTAATTTAAATTATCTAAACGTGTGATTTAGTTCTTAAGGTCTCTTGAAAGTTGTAGAGAATTGTTTTAACTTTTCTACAAGACCAAAATCACATCAATCATATATTTGAAACTCAATTTATAGACATTTTACTGAAAGCTACCAAATAGACAAATTAAAGCAAATTCAAGTAATAATTCTTTCAATGATCCAATTAAGCTCAATATCAACAAATGTAACAAAATCAACTTAATTAAGTCTAATTGAACCTTAAGAAGCCTAGTGAAAGGATTATAAAATGAGTAAAATATATTGCTATCAAATTTTCTCACATTTAACTTTTGTATTCTCGGGCAAAATACATAAGACCAAAGCTAGGGAATAAGGAAAAACAACACAAACTCAAAAATTAGAAATTCTAAAAGACTCAATTTCTAATAATATTCAAGAATACAAAAATTTATAAGCATGAAGAGTAACGAAAAATTCAAGGGATCAAAACATTTATCGAGTAGGATCTAATAAGGTAATAGACTCGGATCTTTATATATATATATATATATGTAAGGGCATGTCTAGTGAGAAGTTTTTATTGTGAGAAGGTGAGAGGAGTAAATCTTGACCATACAATCATACATGGATGGTCAAGATTAAAAGTTACTTAAAAGTCATGTGACCACTTAAAAAAGTCACATGCATTTATGTTCTAATCTTGACCATTCATGTAAGATCTAATGGTCAAGATTCACTCCTCTCACCTCTCACAATAAACACTCCTCTCACCCGATACACATCCTATATATAATGATAAAAGGTAGTTGTCCCATTGTATGATCAGGATAGGCTTCCAAATTCAACAAATATTTATATATAATCTACCAATAATAGATTCTGACAGAAATCAAACCTCAATCAATTTAATTGACGCAATCTATTCTTATCGATTATATCAAACTATTCATATTTTTATATATAAAATAATGATATTTGTAGTGGATTTGAGTACTAGACTAAATTTCAAATAACGAACATTTATAAAAACATGAAGCTATGTGATTCAACTAGAAACGTGAGTTGTATGCCGATGAATTTTATCGGCAATACAAGTTTAAATCTCACATAAAGCACTTGTTGTTAGACACGCACTATTAAATGTTTAAGGAGAGAGATTTGTCCCACACTATAAAAAACATGAAATACTTTCTAATCATAACAACAACTCTTTTTTTTTGAAAAAAAAATTATTACATTTATCTTGAAATTGTAGATAATCATATGCATCGACAGTGCCAAAAGCTAAAATTCATAGGGACAAAAATTTTATACATAAAAATAATATACATTTTTTAAAATATTATAAAATCCTATTTGTTTTAATTTATAATTAAAATACACTTAAAATGGTATGTTCTAAAGTAAATTCAGATGGTACTTGAAATAGGCACGTATGTAATGGACTCCTCCGCGCACAGTTGGGCAGCAGTGGTGCGAGGGAGTGGGAACCTGCAAAAAGCACTATGACGCTCAAGTTAGACCATGCACTATGAAGGCAGTCTGTATATTAGAGGAGATGCATACCTTTGAGACCTGACTTAGCATTTATAAGAGCGTCTTAGGATAAGTGCAATTTGTATTAAATGTAGTTATTTAGGATTAGAATCCGTTAATGATTGTGATCCCTTTTAACTAATTTTCTTATTTATGTGGGATACAATTAGCTTTGATATCCATCAAGGATACTTGAGATTTATGCCTAATAAATAGGCTGATATACTCATCAAGATAACGTGTAGTAATATCTAAGTATTATTTTGGTGGGGCTGGGTTGCTCCTGATTGATAACCCAAAATCTCGGTCCAGAGCAGTTGCCCCCAACTTGACGTTTAGATGGGATAGCTGAGTGTCAAGGTACCCATGTTTTGTAGGAGCACACGACACGCAATGAACAAATGAATCTAAGTCAAAGTTAATGTCGGATCTCACGATATTTTCTAAAGGGCCAAGGTCCATGATATATCATAGTATTCCTCCAGGGTTGACGTGTAAGGCCAGGGTCCGAGTCGGATCGCTCTGCTTATGTGGTCATTCCCCCATCCGAGGTGTGTCATACATTGTCCCCATGTGTTCATGGGATCTCGACCGTATGTGGAGTGAATTCCTGGTGGGGTGTCTTGTTTGTCCCAAAATAGGCCGCAAGTGCATGGATCATCCAAGTAATAAAGTGAAAAGTAAAGATCGTTCCCTCGAGGATAAGTTTACTTCCAATGCTAAGTATTAATCAATAGCTTACCTAATTCTATCCAAGAACACAAAAATGAATAAAAATAAAGAAAGTAAAGACAGAAAGCAATAAAGATAAACAGTTAGATTTCAGAGAATCCTTCTTCACCCCCTACAGCTACCAATAACATACAATCCTCTTCATTAACATGAATGCATTGATTAGGTTAGTTTGAGAATCTGATTTAGCTAAAAGCTTATGTCTAGGTTAATCAATCATAGTTTCATTTACCTAACTCCTTAGTTAGAACCAAAATCCACTCATGAATGATCTATTCTCAATCATACACTATGCATGGCCAATAGGTATATTTCTATCCTATTAACGAATCAACTCATCCAAGCCAATTGAATTCATCGAACATGCATCAACCATACCATATCCATATTAACAAATCCCTATGTCTAGTTCATTTACAATATTAGGATCATGCAATTGATGGTCAACCAACAGCAAGCATTAAGCATAGATTATGGAAGAACAATAACCAAACATCCAAACAAATTCAGAGAAGAACACATCATTAATATATATAGAAAAGGATCCAAAATATCCCTAAATATAACTCAGTTATACAATGAACATGAAAACACAAGGAAAATCATATCCAAGGAAGATAAGGAAGAGAAGAGAGAAAGGAAGAAGAGAAAGGAAGCTCATTGATTTGTCTCTGAAGCTTGAATCCTCCTCCATCCTTATTCCTAGCCTCCAATCTACCATCAATGGAGATCTAGCCAAAGCTTTCTAACCTAAAACTAACTAAAACCTAAACTAAAAGATAAAAAACTAAAAAGAAATGGCTAAGGCAGCCAAGAGAGAGAGAAAAACGTGAAAAATCTTATTTATAAACTTAGTTCACCGCCGTGCGCCCTGCCCCCCACTAGTGAGCGCTTAGGCCCGCATTGAGTTGATTACAGAGCGCCGCGGCCCCCGTTAATGAGCGCCGCAGCCCCACGCCTCGGGTTCAAGTATGGAATTTCTGATGATGCGCCTCCACGCCGCGGCGTGCACAACCTTGCGCCGCGGCATTGACATGTTGGAATGCCAATTTGGCTTCCTCTTTCACTTTAAACTCACATTCTCCACATATCATCTTATTTGGAGCCTTTCCTATAATAGAGAAATCACCAAATAAGTAACAAATACAAATTAACTTAATCTCTAATCATTTAAACTCAATTTGCTCAATAACATATAGAAGGTTATCCAAATCATAATATGTCAAATATAACCAATAAACCTTCAAATGTGCATTATTAGCAAGGACTAAGCATTCATTCTAGCACAGAGATAGGGCACTAATAACTACATTTTATAGAGTTATCATCTCTATGACGGACTCTGGCATACTATACGCCTAGTTGATTCGTGGGACATGATCTCGGATCACGGTTAGAATAGTTGCCCCTAGTTTGACGCTTGGCCAGTACAGTGAAGTAACAAGTCTCAATGCCCCTGAGCAACAAAATTCAAGCTTTACTTGAAGTCGCAATCCATGCTTCTCCGTTGAGTTATGAGCTCTAATATGGAGGTGTTTGCAGCATAGTCTAGACAGGGTCCATGCGTCAGTTGGCCATAAGTGGCCGGGTTCCGTAGAATGAGCCAGAATTGTTACTGTGTTTACTTCTTTTTCCATGGTCCGTACTGAGTCCAATACCCATTGTGCTACTTTTCACAACCATTTTACGGACTTACGAAATTATTTCCTTATGAAAAAATCATGGTCCAAGATCCCACACCCATAATATCGAGTGCATGGTATTCCACTTGACTTAGGTAGAAATGACACCTTAGTCCATGGTATAATGCCTATCATAACCAAATGTTTTAGAATTTAAGACTTAGGCAAAAATAACACCCTAATCCACAATCCAAGGCTCATAATATTAAGCATTTGGAATCTTTAGATTTAGGCAAATATAACACCTTAATCCATAATCCAAGGCTCATAATATCAAGCATTCAGAATCTTTAGATTTAGGCAAAAATAACACCCTAATCCATAATCCAAGGCTCATAATATCGAGCATTCGAAGTCTTTAGATTTAAGCAAATATAACACCTTAGCTCAGGGTTTAATGTTCAAGAAAACTTGGCATATAAGATCCCTTCTACCTTAGGTATAATTATTATTAAACCTTACCCGGGGTCCTTTACTATCTATAAGGATTTTTTGGGATCCCACCTGGCTTAGGTATAGGGAAGAAACCATGTCTGGAGTTCATTACCAATCGCTTTAGTATTTAGGATCCATCGTGACTTTGGTATAAAGTAGAAACCTTGTCCGGGGTCCGTCACCAACTATTTGAGCGTTCAGGATCCCTCTTAGGACTTAGGCATAAAAGAAACCGTGTCTGGAGTCCGTCATCAACTATTTAGGCATTTAGGATCCCTCAGACTTTGGTATAATTTTAGGTGGTCCTTGTCGAGGTCTTTTATGTTTACGATTTAGTGCGCGAATTTTTTCAAGACTTAGGATTTTTCTACTGCACAACCTATTTAACATAAGACAATTCGCAGTAGTTACCGTCTAAGGTGCGGCTCAAATGGGCACGAGTTAAGACCCTTGAATGTGCTCTTTGCCCCTAGAAGGTGGTCAGGTGGATTCCCCTGTTTGGCCGTCTTGTATAGATATCAGAATATCTGATCTTCTTTGAACCTTGTATTCCTCGAATCTCGCTAAAGTGTGGTAACCTTAAGGGTTGTGTTAGACCAAAGTACCCATAGACTCGAGGTATTTTGATAGAACAAATGAACTTACTTTGGGCTTTGTGAGAAGGCCATCTGTATTTGTTGTGTGGGATGATCTATTGTCTCTCAAGGCTAACTTTTCTTTTCTTCTGGGAGACCGGCCTTGCATCTCGTTTAATAGATAAACGATGACAGATGAAAGCGGCATATAGCCCAGGCATATCCAAGGACATCCAAGCAAAGAGATTTTTGTTTTTCTACAAGTGCTCCATAAGCTGGCATTTTTCTTGCTCTTCAAGACTTGCACTAATCTTGGTGACTTGGTCAAGCTTGTCTCCTAACTGAAGTGGAAGCAATTCTCCTTCTTGTCGGGGTCTGGTGCCCTAGATTTCTTCTCTAACATCTAGCTCGGTCATAAGGATGTTAACTTGATCCACAGTCGGGCTAGATGTATGCGTTCTTGCTTTCCTGGAAGTCTTACAGATATTGAGGCTCTTATTATAACACTTGCGTGCTACGATATGATGCAATACAGTTCAAGGTAGAATGCCCTAGGATAATGTTGTAAGTCGACGGGCAGTCCACGACTAAAAATCTAATTTTGATGGTTCTGTAGACTTTATTGTCTCCGAGGGTCAGGAATGTTTCAAAATAGCTCACCGGGGTGATTTTCTCTTTAGAGAATCAAGTGAGTTCGCCCTTATAGGGGGTTAAGGTAGACATGGGGAACTCCAATTTTTTGAAAGCATTCATGAACATTATGTCTGCTGAGCTACCCTGGTATACTAAAATACGTTAGACTTTAACGTTAGATATTATGCTAGAGATGACAAGTGGATCATCATGATCCTGAACAATATCACTGTAGTCCTTAGCGGTGAAAGATGTTAGTGGTTCTTCTCTATCATCAGCACGGGATCTGCACGTAGAGCCAAAAACGCTCAATACCACAGTCTGTAATGCTTTCTTTCAGGAATTACTGGATGAACCTCATCCTACAAATCCTTTAGAGATTGTGTTGACCAGCCGATCTATCCCGTTGGCCTTATTTCTAGTATCTTGGTTCTAATCCTGCTGGTTATTAGTATCATAGCTAGGCAGAGTTTGAGATTTTTGAGTGGGGCTGCAGTTTCTTCTCCTCTGACGTGGAGTTGGACCTTGCCGAGGGCTGTGGCTACATTTTCTCTCTCTCTCTGTATTCTGGGATTATCATTGTTTTGGATCCCGAAAATATACTTTTGTAGCCATCCTTCCTTAATAAAGGACTCAATGACATCTTGGGGCTAGTAACATTCTTCTATTTTGTGGTCATAGCTTTTGTGCCACTTATAGTGCTTAGGGTGGCCCTTCGCCCTTTTTAGAGGGGGCGGCCTTTGGATATTCTGGAACTCAGTTTGAAGCACCTCTTTGAGAATCGTTTCCCTTGGGGTGTTCGGAGAAGTGTAGTCAAAGTACTTAAGCTGGTATGCTTTGCCTTTAGAGGAGCTTTGAGGCTGGTTAGAGTTTTAGTTATTTTTCTAGTGAGTGGGCTCACATTTTTCCAGAGTCTCTTTATCCTTGATGATCTCTTCTAGGTCGATGTATTTCTTTAAACGGACGTGGAATTCATTCATAGTCTCTGGCTTCCTTTTTGCTAAAGACCGAAAGAATTTAGAATCAGTTCTGAGACCACTCCGAGCATAATGAAGAACAATTTTGTCATCAAAGTTCTCCACGTTAGTGCATGCCGCCATAAAACCGCTTAACATAATCACAGAGGGGCTCATCCCACCCTTGGCGAACCTTTGCTAGGGATTTGATAGATTTGGGTTGCTATTTGCTAGTAGTGTATTGGAGCAAAAAATGTTGTTTAAGATTTGACCAACCAACCACGGACCTTGGTGGTAAGCCTGAAAACCATTTGAGGGCTCCCTTCTTTAGGGAAAGAGGAAAGGCATGCCATAGCAACTCCATAGATCCTCTGTGAAAACAGAGGAATTGCTCATAGGCATTTACATGCTCTTGGGGGTTCGTGGTTCCATGATAAGTCTCCAAGTTTGCTGGAAATTTAAAATTTCTGGGAACGCGGTATTCCATAAGTTAATCAAAGAAAGGATGTTCCTGAAATCAACAGTTCAGATTATTATTTCGGATATTGGTTACTGAAGCATCAGCATGTGCCCTTCTTTGATTATTTTTCGCGCTAAGACTTCTGTCACGACGGTGAAGCCTGGGTTGATTTTCAAGCATGACCCATTGCATGTCTTCCAGCCTCTGATATTGTTTGTTCAGCACAGCCATATGCTGTTGCAGCATGTCCTGAAATTGGCGTTGGGATTCCTAAGACGGATTCGTGCGTTGAGAGCAAGACGCACGATCACCAATTTCATTATTAGGCATTTCCAAATGTTGATGAACTGTGATTCTGTGCTCTTGGGCATTATGGTTGCCTTCTCGTGCTAGGATTCCAAGTCTATCTCTCATCGAAACCCTGCACGATGGGTTAGGGTTTTCATCGGAAACCGAGGTGGGATGCCCATCGCGTTGGGTTTCAACATTGAGTGCCTGGTTTCTCGTAGCAGAGGTTTCAACAACAGGTGGTGGGGTAGGAAGAGGAGGGCGTTGGGTGGTAAGATCCTGCCTTTGGTTGGTTGAGGCCTGCCTAGCATCTCTTCTTGAATTCTATTTTGTGTTCACCATGACTGGAATGAGACTCAAAATTTTTCGATCCCCATAGACGGGGTCAATGTTCTGAAATAAATTGAGAGGGTACCTGAAATAGGCACGTATGTAATGGACTCCTCTGTGGCACAACTACGGCAGCGGTAGTGCGAGGGGGTGGGTACTTGTAAAAGGCACTCTGACACTTAAGTTAGACTGTGCACTATGAAGACAGTCTGTATATTAGAGGAGATGCATACCTTTGAGACTTGGTTTAGCATTTATAAGAGCGTCTTAGGATGAATGCAATCTATATTAAATACAGTTATTTAGGATTAAAAGTTAGGGATTGTGATCTCTTTTAACTAATTTTTCTATTTATGTGGGATATAATTAGTTTTGATGTTCATCAAAGATACTTGAGAGATTTATGCCTAATAAATAAGTTGATATACTAATCAAGATAGTGTGTAGTAATATATGAGTATTATTCTGGTGGGGCCGAGTTACTTCTAATTGATAATTCAAAATCTCGGTCTAAAACATGTCATAATTATTTATTAATAATGAATTACACTTAATTTTTTCACTTATTTTAAATAGTTTTTTTTATAAAATGAGTAATGTATAAAATAAATAAGTTTTCTGTAAATAATTTTTTTTGTAGTATATGAGATCAAAATAACGACAAGCGAAATATTTGAGAGTGGGCAAAAATTATATCAAAATTTAATTTATATCCGCTCTAAATATATTAACTTCTTTTGGGTTAATATATATTAATTTTTTTATTAAATTCATATTATACACCATGTGACGTCTAAACTCATCTATCTAAAAATTGATTTTAGCAATAGCATGTAATATCTCCAAGATAAGAATTGCTTGTTAACTGTCAAAGAGGAAGCGGGTATAATTGGGTTTTTGGCATCTTTGCTAGAAAAAATTATCTTCCCCCGAACATCACAGCCACACAAATTCCTTCCTATCTCCATCTAAGCGTCCAGCGAACGTGGACCATGTTAGAGTTTCGGCTCCCATATCAAAACTCATTGGAACAGTGGGAAACCATTAATTAATGCCAATGACTTCATGAAATTCATCCAACCCAGACCCCACTCTCGTTGCTCTGTTATATATTATGAGAAGAGTTTTGTTATATATTTTTTAATTTTTTTAATAATTGTTTAAATATTAAATAAAAAATATTTAATAAAAAATATTTAATGTCTTAAAAATATAAAAAAAATATTTAATATTTTCTTTATTTAATAATTAAAAAAATTAATAAAAAATTTATGTAAGAAAATTTAAAATTATTCTTATGAGAAACATCACCTCCCCTCTCCCCCACCCTTTTCAATTTTTTTGTATTGCTACCAAAGTTGTTATGATGGAATCGGTTATTAAATTGATTAGAGACTGATTTAAAATTTAATGATTGAATTATGGTTAAATTTTAATTAAACTGAAATAAATTATATATATATATATATATAAAATACATTTACACTACTTGAGAATGAAACTTAATAATCTCCAACCAATTTGATTGAGAAATATTGAGAGAAAGCAGAAAATAAAAGGTAAAAATAGAGTATAATGGAAGAAAGAATATAAGCAATTTTTTGGGAGAAAAGAAAAAGAGAAAGAATATGTAAGAATAATGTACTTATCATTATTGTAATGCTTGTCTTTCTCTTGACACTTGAGTATAAGTCTCATATCAAACAACTATGTTAAATCACCATTATGCAACTGTTATAAAAGGCAAAAGAAAGAATTAAATCTCATCGACAGCTCTTGTTTGCTTTCTAGCATGCAACTTTTATACAGGGGAAAAAATATTTCCACATCATATTTTTACATCTTTATTACATCTATATTTATTTGAGAAAGAAAAAAGAAAAAATGTGTATTAAAATATATGTTTCTCTTATTTTATTATTTAAAAAATATATAAAAATGATATAATATAAATAATGTGTAAATAACATTATTCTTTATAAAAAGATAAAGGCAGGACACTTTTTTACCATGTATAGTTATTTTAGTTCTTTGCTTATATACGTGAGTTCCATACCACAAGTCACACAGTTTAGATATCTTGAATCTATCATACAAAATGATGGAGAGATAGAGGGAGATGTAAACCATACAGCTATAAGACCCGCGATGTAAATCATACAAGTCAAGCTGGATGGATGAAATGGAGGAGTGTTTCAGGAGTTATTTGTGATAGAAAAGTGCCTCTCAAGCTTAAGGGTAAATTTTACCGCACAGCTATAAGGCCTGCGATGTTGTATGATATTGAATGTTGGGCGATAAAAAGCCAACAAGAGCACAAGATCAGTGTCACGGAGATGAGGATGTTGTGCTGGATGTGTGGCCATACAAGACAAGATATGATTAGGAATGAATGCATTAGAGAGAAAGTAATGGTAGCACCTATTGTGGAAAAGATGGGAGAATCTCGCCTTAGGTGGTTTAGACATGTAAGGAGAAGCCCCTATAAGAAGAGTAGATCAGTTGGAGAATAGCCCAATAGTTAGAAGTAGAGGAAGACCAATAAAGATTATAGATGAAACGATTAAAAAAGATTTAATTTTGAATAACATTTCTGAAGACTTGGTTTATGATATGATATAATGACGTCGTTTGATCTATATAACTGACCCCACCTAGTGGGAAAAAAGCTTGGTTGTTGTTGTTGTTGCTTATATACGTGAGCTTTAGCTAATGTGAGGCTTTTAATTATTGGGCCTTAGTTTTAATTTTTTTCAATTTTAAAAGGCTCGAAATGATGTCAATTTTTTACAAAGCTCGAAAGTTTTAAAGCAAAAATGTGGACCAGTCTTGGTTGACAAGTTTTATCGATTTGAAATTGGTTTGTATGGTTTTGACTGCTTCTTGACCTAAGCAGTTTATAGATAATAATCGGACCACTGAAGTGACCAACTCAACTAGTTTAACAAGTCTAGTTTTAAGAAAAATGATCTATACAATAGTTTTTTTATTTTGTTCGACATTAGGTATCGTGCTGTTTACCAAAATATTTCAAAAATAGTTGATTAGACTATAATAAACCCTTTGTCCAAAGAAAAAAGTTTGATTCTCGATCTCAATTCAGAGAAGGGAATCGCTTCTTCTTAAAATTCTAATCTAAGTTAGTATCTTAAAGGAATGCAAATGATGATTTCGAATACAAAGTAGTTATGCAAATCCAAAATCGAATCTTTATGTGTGATATTTAACTTAGTGAAAAATAAGTTTGAAAATAAGAAGGCTTCATTTTTTTGAGAAATAAAAAAATACAAATGCAAATGAAAATAAGTTAAGTGTAAATGATAGAAATTACAGAGCAATGGAAAGATCAGATGGACGTGCGAGCGTGAGTTTACAAGTATTTGTGAGTAATGAATTTTCAACCCCTAAATGTTTCCATCCTCTTAGTATTTATAGACTTCCTAAGTCACTACCCTATTTTCAAGATCTTGACATGTGTCTGAAACAAAGATAACTACTAAATGATTGATAATCTTTGTTTAATAACCACCAAATCCTTGTTAGCAATCCTCGTACTACAAGTAACTGTTTAATCTCAACTATCAATCCTTGTGTTGTCTTGATCTAACATATGAAACCACTGTTAACTTCTAATTTAAATTAAAAAATCTCTTTTTTTTTTAATCTTCAATCACTTTCTGGTTTTCCATCTAGTCGAGATCTTCTATTTTTCTTCAAGAATTTGCTAAGTATAGATACTTTTCAAATCTTGATTTCGATATTGAATCAAAACCTCAATACCTATTATGAAGCAAAAATGACCTCTTTCATAAAGACTTATTTTTGTCAATTTTGAGTTTCCATTATAACAACAGCTGTTGAAGTTTTCAATCTCCAAGTCCCATTCGAAATTCTTAATTATGAAATCGAAAGTAACATCTTCATTATCACATCGAAACTAAGACTAGTTTTATAATCTAGCATCTTTAGATACAAAATCGAAATCATTAAATCGAAAGTAGTCTGCATAAACCTTGAAGGTGATGCTTATTTGGGATAAACCTTGAAGGTGATGCTTATTTGGGAGACTACCTTTAGATACAAAATCATGTCTGATGGTGATATTTATTTGGGAGACTACCGAGTGTGCCATTCCTTAAACTTTTGAAATGTTTCAGATTTGTTTTTCAAAATATAAATCCACACTCTTCTAGAAAAATCATCAATCAATGAGAGAAAATAGAAACCCCCTCCATACATCATCACCCTTGAAGGACCCCAAAGATCCGAGTGAACATACTCAAAAGGTCTACTAGAAATATGCATACTAGTTCCGAATTTAATTTTGTGTGATTTCCTAATATGCAATGATCACAAAAAACTAGTTTATCCAATTTATCACCATTCAACAAGTTTTGTTTTTCTAGTTCCACTAAACCTCTTTCACTAACATGCCCTAGTCTCAAATGCCATAACTTGGTTTTATCATGCGGTGTTTGGCTAACTATAGATGCATGAGCAATAATAGTAGAACCATCAAGAGTATACAAACCATTTCTCTTAGTTCCTTTAGCAACTATTAAAGCACCATTAGAAATCTTAATCATGCCATGTTCAATTCTAGTAGAGTAACCTAATGCATCAAACATACTAATCGATAAAAGATTTCTCTTAAGTTCAGGAACATACCTCACATCTTGCAATAAGAATTCACAGTTATCGAACATTTTAAGCCGGATAGTACCCATACCTTGCACCTTGCATGATTTGTTGTTGCCTAGAAGCACCACTCCACCTTCTTTAAGTTCTAAGATCTCGAAGTAATCCTTCATAGGACACATATGATAAGTACATCCGGAATCCATAACCCAATTCCTTTGTGTTTCTGAGGTTGATGCCACCAACACCCCCGCACTCTTATAACCATCCAAAACAACCGCTACATCCAGGGAATCCACTGACTTTCCAGACTCCTTGCCCCCTTTCTCAGGACAATCCTTCTTGAAATGACCGGTTTTGTGACAATTAAAATATTTGAACTTTGACTTTAAGTGATTCTTTGACTTTGATCTAGACTTCTTCCCCTTTGGTCCTCTCTTCTCACTTCTTCCCCTTGAGATATTCAAGCCTTCACCATTATCCTCGGTTTTCAATTCTTGTTACTTTTGAAGCTCCTTAGTCCAAATTGAGGTTTGAACCTCATCCAAGGTAATAGTTTGATCCTTGCCATATAGGATAGCATCTTTGAAATGCTCAAAGGATTTTGGTAGAGAGTTTAGTAGGAGCAAAGCTTTGTCCTCATCATCAAGTTTCACTTCAATGTTCTCCAAGTCATCAAGAATCTTGTTGAAATCTGCTAGTTGCTTTGCTGTAAATTTTGCCTCCACCATCTTGAATGAGTAGAGTTGTTGCTTCAAACATAGTCAGTTTGCCAATGACTTTGTCATGTATAAAGACTCCAATTTGACCCACATTGCAGCGGCTGTCTTTTCTCTTGCAACCTCCCTCAGTGCCTTGTCCCCAAGACACAAAATTATGGCACTACTTGCCTTGTCAATCATATCATTCTTCTCATTTTGAGAAAGAGTGAAAGACATTTTTGCCTCTCCTTTCAATGCTTCTACAATTCCTTGCTACACCAAGATGGCTTCCATCTTGATCCTCCATAACCCAAAATCATTATTTCTGGAGAACTTCTCAATGTCGTATTTGGTACCCATGGTTCAGCCTTTCGATCTTCTTTCTTCTTTGTCCCCACAGACGGTGCCACTTGTAGGTCTAACAAGAAGAAAAATCACGTATTTCTTATTCCAAACACACCAAGAATGCAAACACAGTACCAAAATACAAAAGAAAATGAAAACCCACAAAACGAATTGTAGAACAGAATTCAAAACCAGCAAAATTAAAGGAAATTAAAGGAAGAAAGAAATAGAAAAATGCACACACAAGATTTACTTGGTTCAGCCAATGTGGCCTACATCCACGGGAGAGAACAGCTTCACTATGATAATGCAAAACAAGATCAAGCCTTTACAACAGAGAGCCCTTGGCCCTTATCCCTTCTCTAGTCAAGAAGAATATCATTACATCCAAGTCTCCCCTTTTGGTTTTTCGCACCCTTTGATCCCACTTTTTTTTTTTTCAGATTCTTTCGTATATTTTTTCTCATATTCTCTGCTCACAGGTTGTTTTATAAAAGGTGATAAGCATCCCTTTTATTTTTCCCTATTCCATTAGGCCCAAGAGATAAAACAAGATAAAAAAGAGAGAAAGGCCCAATAACCAGCCCACTGATTTGTGAGGCATTATACCGACAAATCTCCACCTTGACTCCAAATCAGATAAGATGATCAAACCAATCATCAATGTGCTGCTCTCCCACTTATAGAATTACGCTTCATAGAAATTGATTAAGTCCAAGCAATTCCTGAACTTTGATCTAGGAAGTGACTTAGTGAACATATCCGCCGGATTGTCATCCAAAGTAATCTTCTCAATCTGAACTTCTTTAGATTCTACCACATCTCTAATGAAGTGAAGACGGATATCAATGTGCTTGTCATCTCATGATACACTTGATGACTTGCCAAATGTATGGCACTTTGACTAGCACAATGAACTATCACACAGTTTTGCGTAATTCCTAATTCACCAATCATCTATTTTAACTAAATGGCTTCCTTTAGTCCTTCCACAAGAGCAACGTACTCGGCTTGAGTTGTAGATAGAGCTACCACAGGTTGTAAGTTTGCTTTCCAACAAATAGAGGTCCCAAACAAAGTGAATACATACCCGGATAGTAATTTCCTAGTATCCACATTCCCCGCATAATCCGCATCAACATATCCCACAATAGCATCTTCATCTTGAGTTGTCTTCTTGTACCTCAAACTAGATTTTAGAGAACCATTCAAATACCTTAACACCCACTTCAAAGCCTCCCAATGAGCTTGACCCGGATTTGCCATAAATCGACTAATAATGCTAATCGCATAAGACAAATCTGGTCTACTACAAACTATACCATACATGATGGTACCTACTCCACTAGCATAGGGAATAGAATTCATCTTGCTCCTTTCCACTTCGGTGCTAGGAGCTTGTGTGATAGAGAGCTTCGTGTGATGACCCAAAGGTGTGCTAACTGGCTTAGATTGATGCATCCTAAACCGTTCCACTACCTTCTTCAAGTAACCATGTTGAGATAAGAACAATTCCCCCTTCTTCTGATTTCTAACAATATCCATCCCAAGTATCCTCTTTGCAATGCCAAGATCTTTCATCTCAAATTCTGAATTCAACTTCTCTTTGAGCTTACCAATCTCATCCTTACTAGAGCTAGCTATAAGTATATCGTCCACATATAGAAGCAAGAAAAGAACACACTCCTCTCATCTTCTTAAAATGTAAATGCAGCTATCATAATTACTCCTCAGAAATCCAAATCTCAAGACAAAATCATCAAATTTCTTATACCACTGTCGTGAACTTTGTTTCAAGCCATAAAGTGATTTTCTCAAGAGACATACCGTAGACTTATCCACTGCAAATCCATCCGGCTATTGCATGTAGATAGTCTCCTCGAGATCCCCATGAAGAAAAGCTGTCTTGACATCCAATTGCTCTACCTCTAGATCATACTGATTCACAATCGAGATCAAAATCCTTATAGAACAATGTTTTACCACAAGTGAAAAGATTTCATTATAGTCATTCCCTTCCACTTTAGTAAAACCCTTTGCCACAAGCCTTGCCTTGTACCTTGCCTTCTCCATACTTGGAATAGCTTCCTTTTTCTTAAAGATCCACTTGCATCCAACGACCCTTTGATTCTTAGGTAGATTCACAAGCTTCCAAGTTTGATTTTTATTCAAGGATTCCATTTCTTCTTGTACCGCTTGCAACCAATTATGACTTTCCTTGCTCTCCATAGCCTCTCAGAAATTCCTCGGTTCTGAATCTTGAATCTCTTCAGCCATATTAAGAGCATAGCAAATGAGATCAGCATACCCAAATCTCTTAGGAGGTACTATGTTCCTTCTAGTCCTATCCCTGGTCAACTGATAGTCTGATTCTACCAGTGGTTGTTGATCTACTACATCTGCTGGTGGAAGACTGTCATCTTTAGTAGTACAAGTAGAAGACTCCATCTCAAACTGAGCCTTATCCTTTGCCATTTCTGAGTTGCTTTCTTCTAGGCTTTTGCACATCATCCCCATTTTGGTCTCATCAAATGTGACGTCCCTACTGATAAAGCATCTTGACTCTCCAGGATCCAACTTCCACAGCTTGTAACCCTTCACACCTTCTGGATAACCAATAAAGATACACTTCACAGCCCGAGCCTCAAGTTTGTCTTGTCTAACATGAGCAAATGCTAGAGCACCAAATACCCTTAGATTAGAGTAGTTTGCCGATTTACCACTCCACACTTCCATTGGTGTCTTGAAGTCTATAGCTGAAGATGGACATCTGTTAATCAAATAAACTATAGTGTTAGCAGCTTCTCCCCAGAAGCTCTTAGGCAGCCCCACACCTAAAAGCATACATCTCACTCACTCCAAAATAGTCCTATTCATCCTCTCGGCTAGGCCATTCTGTTGTGGAGTCCGTGTCACAGTTCTGTGCCTTTTGATTCTATGTTTGCAGCAAAACTCATGAAACTGCTCTGAAACAAACTCCAGGCCATTGTAAGTCCTTAAAACTTTTAGTTTAGTTCCCAGTTGAGTTTCTATAAGAGTGTGCCATTCCTTAAACTTTTGAAATGTTTTAGATTTGTTTTTCAAAATATAAATCCATAAATTTCTAGAAAAATCATCAATCAAGGTGAGAAAATAGAAACCCCCTCCATGAGTCATCACCCTTGAAGGACCCCAAAGATCCGAGTGAACATACTCAAAAGGTCTACTAGAAACATGCATACCAGTTCCAAATTTAATTTTGTGTGATTTACCTAATATGCAATGATCACAAAAAACTAGTATATCCAATTTACCACCATTCAACAAGTTTTGTTTTTCTAGTTCCACTGAACCTCTTTCACTAACATGCCCTAGTCTCAAATGCCATAACTTGGTTTTATCATGCGGTGTTTGGCTAACTATAGATGCATGAGGAATAACAGTAGAAGCATCAAGAGTGTATAAACCATTTCTCTTAGTTCCCTTAGCAACTATTAAAGCACCATTAGAAATCTTAATCATGCCATGTTCAATTCTAGTAGAGTAACCTAATGCATTAAACATGCTAATCGATAAAAGATTTCTCTTAAGTTCAGGAACATACTTCACATCTTGCAATAAGAATTCACGGTTATCAAATATTTTAAGCCGGATAGTACCCATACCTTGCACCTTGCATGATTTGTTGTTGCCTAGAAGCACCACTCCACTTTCTTTAAGCTCTAAGGTATCGAAGTAATCCTTCATAGGACACATGTGATAAGTACATTCGGAATCCATAACCCAATTCCTTTGCGTTTCTGAGGTTGATGCCACCAACACCCCCGCACTCTCATAACCATCCAAAACAACCGCTACATCCGAGGAATCCGCTGACTTTCCAGACTCCTTGCCCCCTTTCTCAGGACAATCCTTCTTGAAATGACCGGTTTTGTGACAATTAAAACATTTGAACTTTGACTTTGAGTGATTCTTTGACTTTGATCTAGACTTCTTCCCCTTTGGTCCTCTCTTCTCACTTCTTCCCCTTGAGATATTCAAGCCTTCACCATTATCCTTGATTTTCGATTCTTGTTACTTTTGAAGCTCCTTAGTCCAAATTGAGGTTTGAACCTCATCCAAGGTAATAGTTTGATCCTTGCCATATACGATAGCATCCTTGAAATGCTCAAAGGATTTTGGTGGAGAGTTGAGTAGGAGCAAAGCTTTGTCCTCATCATCAAGTTTCACCTCAATGTTCTCCAAGTCATCAAGAATCTTGTTGAAATTCGCTAGTTGCTCCGCTATAGATTTTGCCTCCACCATCTTGAATGAGTAGAGTTGTTGCTTCAAACATAGTCAGTTTGCCAATGACTTTGTCATATATAAAGACTCCAATTTGACCCACATTGCAGCGACTATCTTTCCTCTTGCAACCTCCCTTAGTGCCTTGTCACCAAGACACAAAATTATGGCACTCCTTGCCTTGTCAATCATATCATTCTTCTCATTTTGAGAAAGAGTGGAAGACATTTTTGCCTCTCCCTTCAATGCTTCTGCAATTCCTTGCTGCACCAAGATGGCTTCCTTCTTGATCTTCTATAACCCAAAATCATTATTTCCGGAGAACTTCTCAATATCGTATTTGGTACCCATGGTTCAACTTTTCGATCTTCTTTCTTCTTTGTCCCCACAGACGGCTCCACATGTAGGTCTAACAAGAAGAAAAATCACGTATTTCCTGTTGCAAACACACCAAGAATGCAAACATAGTACCAAACTACAAAAGAAAATGAAAACCCACAAAACGAATTGCAGAACAGAATTCAAAACCAGCAAAATTAAAGGAAATTAAAAGAAGAAAGAAATAGAAGAATGCACACACAAGATTTACGTGGTTCAGCCAATGTGGCCTACATTCACGGGAGAGAGCAGCTTCACTATGATAATGCAAAACAAGATCAAGCCTTTAAAACAGAGAGCCCCTTGGCCCTTATCCCTTCTCCAGTCAAGAAGAATATCAATTACATCCAAGTCTCTCTTCTCTGTTTTTCGCACCCCTTGATCCTACTATTTTTTTTTTCAGATTCTTTTGTATATTTTTTCTCATCTTCTCTGCACACAGGTTGTTTTATAAAAGGTGATAAGCATCCCTTTTATTTTTCCCTATCCCATTAGGCCCAAGAGATAAAACAAGACAGAAAAGAGAGAAAAGCCCAATAACCAACCCACTGATTTGTGAGGCATTATACCGACAAATCTCCACCTTGACTCCAAATCAGAGAAGAAGATCAAACTAATCATCAATGTGCTGCTCTCCCACTTATGGAATTACGCTTCATAGAAATTGATCAAGTCTAAGCAATTCTTGAACTTTGATCTAGGAAGTGACTTAGTGAACATATCCGCCAAATTGTCATCCGAAGTAATCTTCTCAATCTGAACTTCTTTAGATTCTACCATATTTTTAATGAAGTGAAGACGGATATCAATGTGCTTGGTCCTTTCATGATACACTTGATGACTTACCAAATGTATGACACTTTGACTAGCACAATAAACTGTCACACTATTTTACGTAATTCCTAATTCACCAATCATCCCTTTTAACCAAATGGCTTCCTTTACTCCTTCTGCAAGAGCAATGTACTAGGCTTGAGTTGTAGATAGAGCTACCATAGGTTATAAGTTTGCTTTCCAACAAATAGCGGTCCCAAACAAAGTGAACACATACCCGGATAGTGATTTCCTAGTATCCACATTCCCCGCATAGTCCGCATCAACATATCCCACAATAGCATCTTCATCTTGAGCTATCTTCTTGTACCTCAAACCAGATTTTAGAGAACCATTCAAATACCTCAACACCCACTTCAAAGCCTCCCAATGAGCTTGACCTGGATTCGCCATAAACCGACTAACAATGCTAACCGCATACGACAAATCTGGTCTACTACAAACCATACCATACATGATGCTACCTACTCCACTAGCATAGGAAATAGAATTCATCTTGCTCCTTTCCACTTCGGTGCTAGGAGCTTGTGTGATAGAGAGCTTCGTGTGATGACCTAAAGGTGTGTTAACTGGCTTAGATTGATGCATCCTAAACCGTTCCACTACCTTTTTCAAGTAACCATGTTGAGATAAGAACAATTCCCCATTCTTCCGGTTTCTAACAATATCCATCCCAAGTATCCTCTTCGCAATGCCAAGATCTTTCATCTCAAATTATGAATTCAACTTCTCTTTGAGCTTACCAATCTCATCTTTGCTAGAGCTAGCTATAAGTATATCGTCCACATATAGAAGCAAGAAAAGAACACACTCCTCTCATCTTCTTAAAATGTAAACACAGCTATCATAACTACTCCTCAGAAATCCAAATCTCAAGACAAAATCATCAAATTTCTTATACCACTGTCGTGGACTTTGTTTCAAGCCATAAAGTGATTTTCTCAAGAGACATACCTTGGACTTATCCACTGCAAATCCTTCCAGCTGTTGTATGTAGATAGTCTCCTCAAGATCCCCATGAAGAAAAGCTGTCTTGACATCTAATTGCTCCAAGTCTAAATCATACTGATTCACAATTGACATCAAAATCCTTATAGAACAATATTTTACCATAGGTGAAAAGATTTCATTATAGTCAATCCCTTCCACTTTAGTAAAACCCTTTGCCATAAGCCTTGCCTTGTACCTTACCTTCTCCACACCAGGAATAGCTTCTTTTTTCTTGAAGATCCACTTGCATCCAACGACCCTCTGATTCTTAGGTAGATTCACAAGCTTCCAAGTTTGATTTTTATTCAAGGATTCTATTTCTTCTTGTACTGCTTGCAACCAATTATGACTTTCCTTGCTCTCCATAGCCTTTCTGAAATTCCTCAGTTTTGAATCTTGAATCTCTTCAGCCACATTAAGAGCATAACAAATGAGATCAGCATACCCAAATCTTTTAAGAGGTACTATGTTCCTTCTAGTCCTATCCCTGGTCAACTGATAGTCTGATTCTACTGGTAGTTGTTGATCTACTACATCTGCTAGTGGAGGACTGTCATCTTTAGTAGTACAAGTAGAAGACTCCACCTCAAACTGAGCCTTCTCTTTTGCCATTTCTGAGTTGCTTTCTTCCAGGATTTTGCACATCATCCCTATTCTAGTCTCATCAAATGTGACGTCCCTACTAATAAAGCATCTTGACTCTCCAGGATCCAACTTCCATAGCTTGTAACCCTTCACACCTTCTGGATAACCAATGAGGATACACTTCACAGCCCGAGCCTCAAGTTTGTCTTGTCTAACATGAGCAAATGCCAGAGCACTAAATACCTTCAGATTAGAGTAATCTGCCTGTTTACCACTCCACACTTCCATAGGTGTCTTGAAGTCTATAGTTGAAGATGGATATATGTTAATCAAATAAACTGCAGTGTTAGCAGCTTCTCCCCAGAAGCTCTTAGGTAGCCCCGCGCCCAAAAGTATACATCTCACTCGCTCCAGAATAGTCCTATTCATCCTCTCAGCTAGGCCATTCTGTTGCAGAGTCCGTGCCACAGTTCTGTGCCTTTTGATTCCATGTTTACTGCAAAACTCATGAAATTGCTCTGAAACAAACTCCAGGCCATTTTCAGTCCTTAAAACTTTCAGTTTGGTTCCCAGTTGATTTTCTATAAGAGTGTGCCATTCCTTAAACTTTTGAAATATTTCAGAGTTGTTTTCCAAAATATAAATCCACACTCTTCTAGAAAAATCATCAATCAATGTGAGAAAATCGGAACCCCCTCCATGAGTCATCACCCTTGAAAGACCCCAAAGATCCGAATGAACATACTCAAAGGGTCTACTAGAAACATGCATACCAGTTCCAAATTTAACTCTATGTGATTTACCTAATATGCAATGATCACAAAAAATTAGTTTATCCAATTTATCACCATTCAACAAGTTTTGTTTTTCTAGTTCCACTAAACCTCTTTCACTAACATGCCCTAGTCTCAAATGCCATACATTGATTTTATCATGTGGTATTTGGCTAACTATAGATGCATGAGCAATAACAATAGAACCATCAAGAGTGTACAAACCATTTCTTTTAGTTCCCTTAGCAACTATTAAAGCACCATTAGAAACCTTAATCATGCCATGTTCAATTCTAGTAGAGTAACCTAATGCATCAAACATGCTAATCGATAAAAGATTTCTACTTTCGTATGGCCATTTCGGTTAAGGTTGAATTTGAGTGTGTGATAGTGATGCATTGGCCATTTTGAGATGTGCATTTTTCGTTGAATTTGAGTGATGCATTTTCCTATGACCATTTGCTGTATGGACAATTTGAGATGTTTGAATTTGAGTGATGCATTTTTATGGACAATTTGGTGATGCATCTTTATGGACAATTTGAGATGTTTGAATTTGAGTGATGCATTTTCCTGTATGGACAATTTGAGATGTGCATTTTCCGTTGAATTTGAGATGTGCATCATATATTTTGTTTTTTATTAAGCTCAAAACATAAGTTTACATATAAATTCTTCTAAAATATTACTTTCAATCAATGTGGGACTTTATTCATTTTGAAATATAACACTTTTCATAACACTATATTATGCTCAATTCTCACTTACGTACCCATATTTACTTCTTCCAGCTATATTATGCTCTAACTAGTAAGGAAGAGAAAAATATTACTGATTTCTTGGCTGATGCTGCCATCAACCATGAATCCCTTCAATGGAGCCCCTGTTGCTGTTGATCACCAAGATCACGTTCAAAATCATGAACAACCAATAGCGCAATCATCCAGTTCTCTTACTAACACAGAGCTCAATCATGATCTTCAAGATCAAACTCATGAATTAACCATTTCCCACCCTGTCTCACAAACCCCTTATGGTTCTCAATCCTATGAGCAACTAGGTTCCATGAAGCCGTTCATTGATAACCAAAAACCCCTAGAAAAGTCTTCCACTCCTCAACAAGAGATAGAAGAACCCCAGGAAAAGCTCATCATTCAAACCAACTCCATCCCATCATTCCCATCACGTTCAACTTCAGCCCATTTTTTCAATAGAGAGGAAAACCAAGCCCCTTCGGAAATTGAACTCTCAAACCTAGGGAATTCAAGTTCATCCTCATTTCCACCCTCACCGCTTCATACACACAGTGATTCATCCCCTCCAACGACCGAAGAAAACCCAAACTCAGCAGCTGAGGAGATAATTGAAATTCCAGAACAAGATCCAGAGGTAGTGGAGCCAATCCACCCAGTGTTGAACATCATTGAAAATCAAGAACTTGGGAAGCATATCATGCTTATGGCGAATCCCATGGCGACGGCTCTAGTCTCGAGTACCTTATTCTGCACGACCATTGAAAGAAGTGTGGTTGCAGCTACCCTTGCATTTGCATTCGTAGCTATTTGGCTTGGAATTGTACAGAAAAAAACTCTGCTTTTGATTCTGGGGATTGGCATGATGTTCACGTCATTTTATGGTGTTTTGGTTTGTGATTTGCCCATGGTGGTTAAATGGATCGCTGGAGTCTGTTGGCTTCTATCTCTTTATCCAATTACTAAGGTTGTCCGAGCAATCTTCCACCGGCGCCAGGCTTAGATGGTTGTGCCTATGCAAGTTATGGAACTTGAGAAATTAAAGGGACAATAGTGACAAATCCTTGTATATGCATAATACATTCTCTTTGTTCTTCTTACCATCTTACAGCTTGTTTGTTTTATAGTTTGAGCAAAAGCAAATGCGTATGGTATAGAACGAAGTTTATTTTCCTTCCTGCAAACGATATAGGGAATCATGCAAAGTGGTGTTGACGTTGAACTTCAATACCGTAAATGACCTGGATTCTCATTTGCTTAGTGCAGATTTGGTTGAGTTTTGTGTGTAATGTTGTAAGTACTCATATGACTGCTTGAGTAAGAGGGTTTATTGTAAAAGCTCTCAATGTTTGTATATCTAATAATATAAGCTTTATAAATATTGTTGTCTTGTTCATTACATGTTCCCTGTACGAATTATCCGTACGAATCCCATGTGCAGCCGCCCACCAACCACCAGATTCGCAAGCCACCACTGTTGCCTGAACCCGTGAGCCAACCTCCACCTCTGCTCCACCGTGCTGTTTTACCGCGCATGATTCATACCACCCCACCATCTCCAGCCAAGTTCTCTCCTCCCCTGCGTTGCCCACCTCTTGCCCCCTCTTTAGTTTTTTTCTTTTCCTGAATTTTTTTTTTCTTCTTAGTTTTCAGAAGTTTTCAATGCATAGGTTAGGGATTTACGTGTTCGTTTGGGTTATGTTGAGTAGTTTACGCCCAACTTTTGTTCTTTTTTTTTTTTTTAAATTCATTTGACTTGTTGTTGAGTTTGGGTTTAAAGGAGCTTTGGTTTAGTTTATAATAGGTTGGGTTGAACTGATTAAAAGAAAAAAAATACAAAACTAAATTTTTTTTAAAATGATAAAATATCCAAAAATATGAAAAATAAAAAAATAAAAATAAAAAAATGAAAAAAAAACATAAAAAGTGATGAAAGTAAATTTGTGGTTTGGTTTGACTTAAATTTGAGATGTGCATTTTCCATTGAATTTGAGTGATGCATTTTCCTGTATGGATAATTTGAGATGTTTGTGATGCATTTTTATGGACAATTTGAGATGTTTTGGTTAAGGTTGAATTTGAGTGTGTGATAGTGATGCATTGGCCATTTTGTATGGACAATTTGAGATGTTTGTGATGCATTTTTATGGACAATTTGAGATGTTTCGGTTAAGGTTGAATTTGAGTGTGTGATAGTGATGCATTGGCCATTTTGAGATGTTTGTGATGCATCTTCTTGTATGGACGACAATTTGAGATGTTTGAATTTACAATTTGTGATGTTTGTGATGCATTTTGCATTTTCCTGTATGGACGAGGTAAAGAGTGGTGTGAACTTCCCTACGGCGTAATCATCATTGCCTTCTTAGGCAAGTATCCACACATTTTGGAAACCGAGCGCGCGACCCCGCTAACCCATCATCACGTCTTTGGTTCCTTTACTCTTAACAAAATGAAGAGGATCAGGATTGATGAAGGATGGGTGTTCCCAGTGGAAGTTGATAATGAAGACAACGACCCTGCTGCCCCTGCCGCTGCTGATGTTCCCGCTCCTGTCACGAATGAGCAACTTCTGGCTACCTTGTTGGATAACAGGAACTACATGGAGAACACTTTCACTATTCTGTTTGACAGAATCGCTGGTGTTGAGCGTGAACAGGCTGCCCTTCGAGCCCTGTTGTCTGGCAATGACCCTGCCTCTCCTCGTCCACCACCTGATGCTTACTTCTAGGACTTGCTTAGTCTTAGGACCAGTCGCTTATGTTCTGTTTTTAGCTGTCTATTGTATTGTTACCCTTTCATTAATTTTTGTATATGTGCTTGCCACTTTTATTTAATGCAATGAGTATTGTTTTCTTGTCAATTATAATTGTTTATCTCATATATATCACTATGCTTTATTAGTTGAATATATCCTTTTTGATCATGTCAAAAGGGGGAGAAAAATAATAATCAACTCTCATTCGAGAAAAGACAGGTTTAACACTGGCTCTTGGATTCCAAAAGCAAGGGGGAGATTATGCTTGCTTTGTTTATATGAACTAATGCTTTTCTCACTGTTAGTTTGTCATCATAAAAAAGGGGGAGAATGTGATTACCATGCAACATTGATGATGAGTTTTGATGATAACAAATAATGGAGATGATGAGATGATGAGAAGATCAAGTCCAAGTTGTTCAAGGTTAGATTTAGGACTTAGGATCTTTATTGTACAGAGCTCTCATAGGATATCTCAGTGTTTTAGTCAAAAGATCTAAAAACATGCTTTCTCACAAACCAAATTAAAGTTCTTAAATTGTTCAAAGAGTTTGTGAAAATTAGAAATCACCTATTCTGTTTTCTAAAGGTGTTTATCACGTTTTCAAACAAAAGCATTCGAATAATCTTAGAATCATTCGAATACAGTCTTCTGAAATAGCCTCTCCAAACGTGGTTGTTTAATAAGGTATTCGAATACTCCTTGAGGCATTCGAATACAGCGCGTTTTTTATAGAGGTATTCGAATACAATGTAAGGCATTCGAATACACCCTTTTAAAAGGCTTTAACAAAAGTGTTTTCATAAAGGCATTCGAATACCGTGATATGGTATTCGAATAACATGGGTCTGTTTTGTTGTTTTATACACTGATATAAAAGGTATTCGAATACCTTATAACAGCATTCGAATACTTCAAGCTTAAACCATTTTTATATATATATATATCAGTGGTATTCGAATACCACAGTGTTGTATTCGAATAACCCACGTTTTTCAGCTTCTGTTTTTGAAATTGATACGCAACGGAATTATGCATTAATTATGTAATCAATTTCTCCAGCGAAATTTTCTGATCAGAGGCTCTATAAATAGAGACCTCCCTCACGGCTGCAAATACACCAATCCTTGAATTTTTTTTTTCTGAACTGTGTTAAAATACTGTTTGCATACTTTCTCTCTTTTTCTCTCTGTGCTCTTTTGGTAAAATTCTGAGATATTGTTAGAGAGCTCTATAGTGCTTCAATTTGTATTACTTACTCTGAGTGAGAGTTTTTCTTCATTTATTTTCTGATATTTTGTATCGAAGGTGAGGTATCCCTCAAGGTTTATATAAGGGTGAGGTATCCCTGCAGGCTGAGACTTTAGCACAAGGGTATAGTGTCTCTGTGTGTGAAAAGTGCTCTATTTTGTAACGATAGCAAGCATCTATTGAAGCGTGTATACTTAGTGAAAAATCTCGGCTTTCGAGGACTGGACGTAGACCACAAGTGGGTTAGTGGTCGAATCAGAATAAATACTGTACCTGCTTCTCTTTTCTCTAATCTCTTTATTTTATGCAATTTATTTTATTACACTTTTATTTTATGCTATTCGTTATTGTTTATTTTCTTCTTCTCATTTTTTCTGTGCATTTATTTATTAAGCTTTTGATATTCGTTTTAATTAAAAAGAGGTTTTGTGAAAAGAAATTTATACTCAATTCACCCCCACTCTTGAGTACTAGAAGCCACTTGGTAACAAGTTTGAGATAATTTGTGATGTTTGTCATTTTCATGTATGGACGATAATTTGAGATGTTTGAATTTACAATTTGTGATGTTTGTCATTTTCCTGTATGGACGGATGTTTGTGATGTATGGACAATAATTTGAGATGTTGTCATTTTCCTGTATGGACGATAATTTGAGATGTTGTCATTTTCTTGTATGGACGATAATTTGAGATATTTGAGATGTTTGTTATGCATAATTTGAGATGTTGTCACGATGATGCATTTTCCTGTATGGACAATTTGAGATGTGCATTTTCCGTTGAATTTGAGATGTGCATCATATATTTTGTTTTTTAGTAAGCTCAAAACATAAGTTTACGTATAAATTCTTCTAAAATCTTACTTTCAATCAATGTGGGACTTTATTCATTTTGAAATATAACACTTTTCATAACACTATATTATGCTCAATTCTCACTTACGTACCCATATTTACTTCTTCCAGCTATATTATGCTCCAACTAGTAAGGAAGAGAAAAATATTACTGATTTCTTGGCTGATGCTGCCATCAACCATGAATCCCTTCAATGGAGCCCCTGTGCTGTTGATCACCAAGATCACGTTCAAAATCATGAACAACCAATAGCGCAATCATCCAGTTCTCTTACTAACACAGAGCTCAATCATGATCTTCAAGATCAAACTCATGAATTAACCATTTCCCACCCTGTCTCACAAACCCCTTATGGTTCTCAATCCTATGAGCAACTAGGTTCCATGAAGCCGTTCATTGATAACCAAAAACCCCTAGAAAAGTCTTCCATTCCTCAACAAGAGATAGAAGAACCCCAGGAAAAGCTCATCATTCAAACCAACTCCATCCCATCATTCCCATCACGTTCAACTTCAGCCTATTTTTTCAATAGAGAGGAAAACCAAGCCCCTTCGGAAATTGAACTCTCAAACCTAGGGAATTCAAGTTCATCCTCATTTCCACCCTCACCGCTTCATACAGACAGTGATTCATCCCCTCCAACGACCGAAGAAAACCCAAACTCAGCAGCTGAGGAGATAATTGAAATTCCAGAACAAGATCCAGAGGTAGTGCTGCCAATCCACCCAGTGTTGAACATCATTGAAAATCAAGAACTTGGGAAGCATATCATGCTTATGGCGATTCCCATGGCGACGGCTCTAGTCTCGAGTACCTCATTCTGCACGACCATTGAAAGAAGTGTGGTTGCAGCTACCCTTGCATTTGCATTCGTAGCTATTTGGCTTGGAATTGTACAGAAAAAAACTCTACTTTTGATTCTGGGGATTGGCATGATGTTCACGTCATTTTATGGTGTTTTGGTTTGTGATTTGCCCATGGTGGTTAAATGGATCGCTGGAGTCTGTTGGCTTCTATCTCTTTATCCAATTACTAAGGTTGTCCGAGCAATCTTCCACCGGCGCCAGGCTTAGATGGTTGTGCCTATGCAAGTTATGGAACTTGAGAAATTAAAGGGACAATAGTGACAAATCCTTGTATATGCATAATACATTCTCTTTGTTCTTCTTACCATCTTACAGCTTGTTTGTTTTATAGTTTGAGCAAAAGCAAATGCGTATGGTATAGAACGAAGTTTATTTTCCTTCCTGCAAACGATATAGGGAATCATGCAAAGTGGTGTTGACGTTGAACTTCAATACCGTAAATGACCTGGATTCTCATTTGCTTAGTGCAGATTTGGTTGAGTTTTGTGTGTAATGTTGTAAGTACTCATATGAATGCTTGAGTAAGAGGGTTTATTGTAAAAGCTCTCAATGTTTGGATGTCTAATAATATAAGCTTTATAAATATTGTTGTCTTGTTCATTACATGTTCCCTGTACGAATTATCCGTACGAATCCCATGTGCAGCCGCCCACCAACCACCAGATTCGCAAGCCACCACTGTTGCCTGAACCCGTGAGACCTCCGCCTCTGCTCCACCGTGCTGTCTTACCGCGCATGATTCATACCACCCCACCATCTCCAGCCAAGTTCACTCCTCCCCTGCGTTGCCCACCTCTTGCCCCCTCTTTGTTTTTTTTCTTTTCCTGAATGTTTTTTTTTTCTTCTTAGTTTTCAGAAGTTTTCAATGCATAGGTTAGGGATTTACGTGTTCGTTTGGGTTATGTTGAGTAGTTTACGCCCAACTTTTGTTCTTTTTTTTTTTTTTTTAAATTCATTTGACTTGTTGTTGAGTTTGGGTTTAAAGGAGCTTTGGTTTAGTTTACAATAGGTTGGGTTGAACTGATTAAAAGAAAAAAAATACAAAACTAAAAAAAATTTAAAAATGATAAAATATCCAAAAATATGAAAAATAAAAAATAAAAAATAAAAAATAAAAAATAAAAAATAAAAAAAGATAAAATAAAAAAACATAAAAAGTGATGAAAGTAAATTTGTGGGTTAGTTTGACTTAAATTTAGTTATCTTTGTTTCTTGGTTGATTTATTTAGTTTGTTATTTCACTATTATGTCAGTTGACTTGTTGTTTGAATTAATCCATTTATTTTGGAATGTTTTAAACTTTTTTTTAATTAATTAAAATTAATCAACTCACAAACTTTGTCTAAAGAACGATGTAATTTTGAGTTCTTTGTTGCACCCGGGAGTACGTAGAGAGGAATTCCTATTCTGCCAAGTCAAAATTAAAATTTCATAATTTATTTATCTATTTAGTTTATCTTTTAACAAAAAGGATAAAATAAATATTTTCTAGAGTTATTAAATTTTTGCATAACTGACTTAGGGTAACCGTCTCAGGACGAATGTAGTAGAGGTGTTATGGAATTAATTTTTAACCCTTCCTTATGCATAATCGACTCCTGAATCGAATCTGGTTTCAACAAAGACTATTTTCTAATAGAGGTTTTCTAATTTTTTCTAATTCAAATAAAATTGGTGGTGACACTTTTAAAAAAAATCTCTTTTGTTCGCTGCTCCTGTTGCGATCATTCCGACAGGTACAGTCAGACACTGAAGTGTGAACTCCTCTTAACAAATTTATTTTCATACACATAAATTCTTAGATTAAAACAAAAATCACATAATTAAGAGACCCAAGTCCCTTCCACTCGGACCAACATATGTTGATACTAAAAGATCTTCATCATGCACATTTTGTAACAATTTTGACCTCATTATAGATTTTCAAAATAATCTTTATGGATTGTTGCAATTTTTTCGTTTTGTTTCCGCTCGAGTTTTATAAATAAAAGGTTAGTAATATAGGGTTTGTAAAAATGTTGCTATTAAATTAAATTATTATTACAAGGTTAATATAAAGGTGAGTGGAAACAGTAAAAATAGTATTCATTATAATAATTTAGTTTTATTTGAACAATAATTAAAAGGACAAAATTTAAGTTAATTTCCTTATATCCATACATTTATTCTACTAATCAAGTTATGATATATGTGTATTTTTTTAAAAAATAGAATAAGAGTAAAAATATTAATAAACAGATGCCATAACTTAGATTGATAGAATGAATAAAACGAATATAAGGAAATTGACATAAGTTTTGTCCTAATTAAAACTGAAGGGTTTGTAACGTGATTTTTAATAATTACATTATTACATTATTATTTTATTAAATAAATAAATAAAGAGAAAGATTTATGAAGTGAATAGTTATTAAGAGAGAAAAAAATTAAAATATTTGTAGTTATTAAGAGAGAGAAAAATTATGAGGTTAACACTTATTAGGAGAGAAATTTTTTTGTTAAATTAATTAATGAAGTTCTTAATGACTAATATATAAATAGTCATTTAACTGAAAATAATATTGTTTTTAACATGAGAAAAATGAGATTAATGGGCTCCTCTAAATGATGGGTTCACTTTATAAGAAAATAGTCTTGTTATTTGATGATCATATATTTTATACATTAATAAACCCTTATTTTTAGTCATTTACACTCTCTATGTACTTAATTGATTGAGCTTGGTTATGTTTTGTAAGTTTGGACTCAAATTAGACTTAATTAATTTTTTCAACATGATTTACGTCTTATACTATTTCTGTATTTTGGTCATATCTTGAGTTTTAGATATCTAATAATTATTTATTTTACCTTGTTGGAAATACAAGAGAGAGCTCTACAACTTTCATGAGAGCTCTAGGTCAAAGTCGGACATCTAGTGGAACTAACTGGGTTTCGAAGTCAGAATACGGGTTTTGTAATTGGAACCTGAATAGTATACAGTAATCAGAGCATAACTCGGGTTACAAGAACTTAATTGGGCTGAAATTTTGGCATTTGCAAGTTAAGACTCATATCTACAACTTTCATGAAGAACACAAGATCTCAATCAGACTGCTTGGAGGTGATATTGGGCTTGCAAGTCAAAACAGAGGAGCTGTAGCTGGGCCTAAGCAGTGTGTAGTGTTTCGACCATATCTTGAGCTATAGGAATGCTTTTGGACTCAAAACAATGGCATTTGATAGCTAAGATCCAGGCTTACAACTTTCATGAGGATCATTTTTCAATTCTCTGATGTATTCAATGACTTTAGAACTAAATGATTTCGGAGACAACGAATCTCAATAATTTTCCACTCATCGAAAGTCATTTGACATTTTCTACTCATTTTCACTCATCCACTCACTCATGAATCAGCCCCCTTCTCATTTTTTGATTGGAACCTCCATTATGTGTGGATTCTAATTGAGTTATAAAAAGAATTAATTTTATCCTTATTTTACTCTCCAAGAGTGGATCTCCTAACCCAAGTAAATCATTTTTATTTGTGACCAAGTTTTATCACTTTTATTGTTGTGACAAAATATTTACTTTACATCAAATAATTTTTCTTCTTCAATTCCCTGTAGATCGACCTCGGACTCCCAAGAATTTATTACTTGAAACAACCCGCACTTGGGTTTGTAACTTTTAATCCGCATCAAGTTTTTAACGCATTCTTGGGACTTGATTTGAAGAACAAATTTATGGTGTAAATATTTTGTGTGTGTGTATATATATATATATATATATATATATATATATATATATATATATATGTTCTGTGGATCTTATATATATATATATATTTTTTCTACTCTTTTAATTTTTTTTCTTTATACTTACTAACGGACTAACTTAGTGGGAAAAACTCTCCCTTATCTCTCTGTAATCTTTAATCATTAATAAAATAATCTTTCTTCTTCTCTTCTCTCTCGCCGGAGTAAAAAATCAACTTGTCGATTCTCTGATTTTCATATTTTAAATTTACTTTTCACATTTTATTTTATGCACTTTATTTTCAGTAAATTACATTCTGTACTTTATTTTTTGTATTTTACTTTTTGTATTTTATTTCTAATTTTCTAACTTACTAACTTACTAACCTTTTAATTTTCTTGCTTACTAACTTATTAACTATCTAACTTTTTACTTTACCTATTTCTAACATTTTAATTTATTTGCATACTAACTTTTTAATTTATCTGCTTATTAACTTATTTAGTTGGTGATTTATACGACATCTTTGTTAATATTTAATGGACGATTTATACCGCCAGCTTGTACATTTTATTTTATATTTTAAGTTACTTATTTATGCTTAATTGGTATTGTGATTTAAATTCTGGTCGTTTGGTTAAAGTTAATCCTAGTACTTTATATATTGATTTGTCTGAATCACAATCACACACATTAAACACAATGGCTAAAAATGAAAGTGTGCATGATGAATATGAAAATCAATCGTTGCGAACCATGCATGAGTATTTGCAACTATCTCGAAATTCTAGTCCATCATGTTTTATCTTTCCACTCAATGCTAACAATTTTAGATTTAAGCTATGTATGATTTCGTTACTTCCTAATTTCCATGGTTTAGAATCTAAAAGCCCATATTTACATTTAAAAGAATTTGAAGAAGTATGTACTACTTTTAATGACCAAACTTGCATGGAAGAGATTATTAAGCTTAAATTATTTCCTTTTTCTTTGAAAGATAAAGTAAAAACTTGGTTTAACACTTTGAAAGCAAGATCAATTGGCACATGGTAAGAAATGTAAGGTGAATTTTTAAAGAAATTTTTTCCAACACATAAAACCAATACTTTGAAAAGACAAATCCAAAATTTTTCCTAAAATTCAAATGAAGCATATTTTCAAAGTTGAAAACGTTTTAAAGATTTGTTGAATTCTTGCCCACATCATGGTTTTGAAAAATGGCGTACTATAAGCTTCTTTTATGAAGGGTTAACACCCGAAACCAAACAATTTGTGAAAACAATGTGTAATGGTCAATTTTTTGATAAAGAACCTGAAGAAGCTTTAGACTATTTAGACCATTTGGCTGAAAATTCTCAATCTTGACATGGTACTAATCCTTCTGAAAATTCAATTAGATATAATTTTGCAAATGCTAGTAAATGAAAATATTATCTTAGTCAAGAAGAAGATCTGAATGCTAGGTTTGCTAGTTTGGCTAGAAAGGTTGAAGCCATAGAATCAGGGAAAGTAAAAGAAATCAAATCTGTGCAAAATAAAGAAATTTGTGGCATTTGTGATGAATTAGGACACTCAACAAATGAATGTCTGAAAATTCCTATTTTTAAAGAAGTTGTGCATGAGCAAGTAAATGCAATAAATAATTTTAAAAAGCCATTCACTTCTTCTTTTTTAGATACATATAATCCGGGATGGAGAAATCACTTGAACTTCAGTTGGATGACTAAAAATCATGCACAATTCACGCAACCACCACCTCCTCAGGCACAACAGGATTCACAGAATTCTCAAGGATATGCACCTTATGTCCCACCATATAGGAAAAACCTTGAAGGAACATTGCTTGCATTCATGAAAAAATAAGAGGTCATTAATAACCAAAACACTCAAGCCATGATTGACATAAAAGACACTTTTGCTAAACTTTCTTCTGCATTCGCCATTCACGAGAAAGGAAAATTTTTCGCTCAACCTCAACCAAATCCTAAGGGTCAGTACAACCTAAATGAGGGTAGTTCAGAAAGTCAACAAATAGATTAAGTCAAATTAGTGATAGCTCTTAGGAGTGAAAAGGTTGTTGAAAAATAAATTCCTGAACTTTGTGAGAAAAATGATGAGTTAATTCCCAAAGATAAGGAAGAAGTTGATAAGCCACCCGGCTAAAAAGAGACTAAACTCTCGCTTTCACCCCCATCTCCTCGAGCATTAAACAATTCAAGTAAAGTAAACCATAACACTGACATTTTTGAAATCCTTAAACAAGTGAAGGTCAATATTCCTTTGTTAGATGCTATCACATAGATTCCTTGTTATGCCGAATTTTTGAAAGACTTGTGCACTATTAAAAGGAAACATAATGTGAAAAGAATGCCTTTTTTACTGAACAGGTAAACTCCATTATTTAAAACAATAATGCGTTAAAATATAAAGATCCTGGTTGTCCTACAATTTCATGCATTGTTGGAGAACATAAAATTGAACAAGCTTTACTTGATCTTGGTGCTAGTATTAATTTGTTTCCATATTTAGTTTATCAGCAACTCAACTTAGGTGAGTTAAAGCTAACTTCTGTAACCCTTCTACTTATAGATAGATTAATTAAAATTTCAAAAGGAATAGTGGAAGATGTGTTTGAACAAGTTGATAAATTCATATATCCTATGGATTTTATTAGCTTGGAAATTGAACCTATGGAAAATAGTAGCAAGTCAATTCCTGTTATTTTAGGTCACTCATTTTTAGCAACATCTAATACTTTAATTAATTGTAAAAATGGAGTGGTGAATGTAACATTTAGAAATATGACACTAGAGCTTAATGTTTTCAACTTGTGTAAGCAACCACAGGAAGTTTATGATGGAAAAGAAGAGATTGAAGGGATAGAGGCCATTATAAATGATCATCTTCAAATCAGGAGTTCTTCTGATCCATTAGAAATTTATTTAATTGATTCATTTGATTCAACTACACAAGTAGATGATGATGTTTCTGAAATATGTTCTTTGCTTGACTGTACAGATGTGATGGAATACAAAGGATGGAAGCCGAGATTCGAATAGCTAAAACCCATAAATGATGATACTCATAAAGTACCCACACTAGAACTAAAGTCATTAAGTACTGGGTTGAAGTATACATTTTTGGGAGAAGAACAAAGCTTTCCGGTGGTAATTTTCTATCCCTTACTAAAGAACAAAAAGGTATGTTGATAAAAATGCTTAAAATGCATAGACGTGCAATTGGATGGACATTAAAGGACATAAAAGGCATTAATCCATTAATTTGTACACATGGAATACATTTAGAGGATAATGCTAAAACATCTCAATAACCTCAAAGAAGTTAAATTCACACATGAAAGAGGTAGTTAGAGCTGAAGTTCTTAAATTACTTGATGTTGGAATTATCTATCCTATTTCTGATAGCCAGTGGGTAAGCCCTACACAAGTTATGCTTAAGAAATCTACAATAACAATGGTTGAAAATGAAAAAGGTGAATTAATACCTACCCGAGTCTCATCCAATTGGCGTATGTGTATTGATTTTAGAAAATTGAATGCAGCCACTAGGAAAGATCATTTCCCTTTGCTATTTCTTAATCATATTCTGGAAAGAGTAGCAGGACATCCCTACTATTATTTTCTTGATGGTTATTCTAGGTATAATCAAATATCAATTACATTAGAGGATCAAGAAAATACCACTTTTACTTGCCTCTTTGGCACTTTTGCATATAGAAGAATGTCTTTTGGTCTTTGTAATGCTCTGATAACTTTTTAAAGATGCATGTTAAGTATTTTCAGTGATATGATTGAGCATTATTTAGAGGTTTTCATGGATGACCTGACAGTTTTTGAAAATTCTTTTGAAAATTATCTTGATAATTTGAAAAAAGTTCTTAAAAGATGCGAAGAAAAAGGATTTGTGTTAAATTGGAAAAAATGTCATTACATGGTTACCTCAGGAATAGTGTTAGGTCATGTGATATATTCTAAAGGAATTAAAGTTGATAAGGTCAAAGTTGAATTAATTGCTCATTTGCCTTCCCCAAAAATAGTCAGAGAAGTTCGTTCCTTTTTAAGACACGCAGAATTTTACAAAAGATTCGTTAGGACTTTAGTGTCATATTTAGACCATTATGTAATCTTCCAACAAAAGATTTACCATTTGATTGGACTCAAGATTGTCAGAAATCTTTTGAAAAATTAATCGATCTTTTGACATCTGCTCCTATCATGCAATCCCCTGACTGGTCTTTGCCTTTTGAGTTAATGTGTGATGCTAGTGATTTTGCTGTTGGCGCTGTTTTATGACAGAGAAAGGAAGGTAAGCCTCATGTAATTTATTACGTAATTCAAACTTTAAATAATGCATAAATGAATTACACCACTACTGAAAAAGAACTACTTGCTGTAATTTTTACATTGGACAAATTTTGAACTTATTTAATTAGTTCTTCTATTGTTGTTTTCACTGATCATGCTGCTATTAGATATTTAATAACTAAGTAGGATGCCAAACCTAGGTTGATACGATGTATCTTGTTGCTTCAAGAATTTAACATCACAATAAAAAATAAGAAATGAGCCAAAAATATTGTTGCAAATCATTTGTCTAGACTCACAACAGGCTCACCTTTTGATAACACACCCATCAATGATTCTCTTCCCGATGAATTTTTATTTTCTATCAATTCCATGCCTTGGTTTGCTAACATTGTCAATTTTCTAACAGATAAGATGTCGCCTCAATGGACGCACCAAGACAGAAAAAAGTTTTTGATTGAGGTGAAAATTTTCTATTGGGATGACCCATATTTGTTCAAATATTATCCTAATCAAATCTTTCAGAGATGTATACCTGACAGTGAGGTAAGTAGTGTCATTAAATTTTGTCATTTAGAAGCATGTGGAGGTCATTTTTCTTCAAAGAAAATAGCTGCAAAAATTTTGCAGTGTGGATTTTATTAGCCCATTTTATTTAAGGACAACTATACTTTTTACAAAAGTTGTGAAAATTATCAGAAATTGGGGTCCATTTCTAAAAGTAACATGATACCTTTGAACCCTATCATTGTCATTGAAATTTTTTATTGTTGAGGAATTGATTTCATGCGTCCATTTTTATCACCATTTGGATTTATGTATATTTTGGTTGCAGTTGGTTATGTTTCAAAATGGATTGAGGTGATTCCACGTCAACACAATGATCACAAAATTGTTCTTAAATTTTGAAAAAAAATGTTTTGAGTCGATTTAGGATCCCTAGAGCTATATTACTAAACAATTGATGATAATAGTTACCAATTTTTGCGCATGGGTACCAGTAGAAATGCAATCACCTGTGTGCAAGCATCCACCAGTGTTAGAAGCACGATTCATCTTTGCTTGCTGACATTTCTCCTTATACACGCTACTAGCCCGGTGCCTGCATAAGTCTTCCTATATGCCTTCTCCAATCCAAAAAGGCCTTTCATTTAAGTTGTGTGTCTGCCCTAGCAAACCTAATAGTCTCTTCGAACTACGACTATTATATGTGATGCACACTTTTTAATTGTTGTATTTGCAAACCCAAGTGCAGGTTGTCTCAAGTAATAAATTTCTCGGTGAGTCCGAAGTCGATCCACAGAGAATTGTTGAAGATTAAAATGAAGTAAATATTTTGTGACTACGGTAAAAATTATTTACTTGGGTAAAAAGATCCACTCTTGGTAAATAAAGGAAAGGTAAGATTAATTCCTTTAATAACTCAATTAGAATCCTCGCAACATGGAGGTTCCAATCGGAAAATACAACGTTAAAAGTCCATTAAAATAATATACGTAATTATATTATATTTCCTTTAATCATTAATATCATCACTCATAAATGGGATCAAACATTCACTGTGCCAATATTTTGTCTATAATAAATCAAGATCTCCACTTTACAAGGAGAGTTTCTAACACCAACACTTGTAAATGGGTTAAAGCATTCATTGTGTCAATCTCTTGTCTACAACAAATCAAGAACTCCACTTTACAAGGAGGATTTCTAAATTGATTGGAAACAAAATACAATACGAAATAAAATAATATACGTAATTATATTATATTTCCTTTAATTATTACCACCACTTGTAAATGGGTTAAAGCATTTACTGTGTCAATATTTTGTCTACAATAAATCAAGAACTCTTCTTTACAAGGGTAGTTTCTAAATTATCAGAAACAAAATATAACACGCATAATAACTACTTAAAAATATAAATCATTAAAGCACAAGAGAGGAATAAATCTAACCTTATTTTATTACTAAGAGCTTCACACTTTGACCTAAGTAGACTAAAACTTATTTACACATAATTTAAAAGAAAGAAAGAGAAAAAGAGAGAGAAAAGAAATTGGAGGGAGACTGAGGAGAAAAGCAGGGCACTGCCCAAAAGCCTCTTTCCCTCTCCCCCCTCCGAATTCTGAATTCTTTGCTCAATTCCGAATGTCTCAAATGTGAATTGCGTTGCCTTTTATAGACAATTTCAGGTTACTGTACAATGCATAGTAACCTGAATGAAACGTCATCCGTGACGATTTTTTCAACTTCTCTTTTCTTTTTTTTTCTTTTTTTTAAAATAATAATTGAGTAAATGTACAGCCGTGCGTCTAATCATCTTTTCATTTTTGAGAGAAGTGGTCTTCATGAAAGTTGTAGGCCTGAATATTTGCTTTAAAATGGCTTTGGTTTGAGTCCAAAATCATGCCTAGAACTCAAGATATGGTCCAATTACTACACAGTATTTAGGCCCGATTTCAGCTCCTCTATTCTGACTTCAAAGCTCAATATCACCTCCAAGGAGTCTGATTCTGGAAAAGTGTTCAACATCAAAGTTGTAGGGAATTGTCTAAGCTTTCCTACAGTACCAAAATCACATCAATCAGATATTTGAAACTCAAATTATAGCCAGTTTACTAAACATTGCCAAAGAGATAATTACAGTTAATTTATGCAATAATTTATTTAATTGTCCAATTCGACTCAAAATCATAAAATGTGTCAAAACTAACTTAATTAAGCATATTTGAACCTTAAGAAGTCTAGTGAGAGGATTACAAAATGTATAAAATACAGTGTTATCAATATGCCTTTCGCATATGGTTATGATGCTGAGGCATCCACCAAACATAACCTTTCAAAAATATGTTGTAAATATCATGAAAGTTAAAAAAAATTACACTATTACAAGATAAACAAACATAATTAAATAGATAAAAAATGATATATACTTGAAACTCTCGAAACCGCATTTCTCTAGTATCCTTGGGTATTTCTCCCCAAGATGTCCAAGGTTGATTATACCTAGATCGTATAATCTTTGTTATGGCACTAGCAGCAGGTTTAGATGGCAGAAACCTACGATACAATTTAAAAAAGAAAATGTAAATATTCTCAATAAAAAAATTGGAATGCGCATAACTATAAATGAATAACAAGTAGTTGTACACATACCCAAAATCACTATCGAGCTCAACAAATGTCTTGTTGCTTTGATTTGTTGCAGAAATGGGAAAATTAGAATCACGGGTAGCCGGCGACTCATGGGTACCCGGTGACTCACGAGTACTCGATGACGGGCCAATAGTAGGTGACCCAGAATCATACGATGTACCATGTAGTGAATGTGAAGTATATGACGGACGCTGTGATCCAGGTGTAGGTATCATAATGTACTCAGAAGATGGTGGCTGAAGCAAACCTGTAGTGGGTAATATTGCAACTAGGGGTGGAGATGATCCTGATGTTTGCCCCCTAGGTGGCCTCCCTATATTAATCCTAAGATGTCGAGGTTGTTCCTTCCTCTTCTCCTTCCCTTTCCCCTTATCACCTCATGATGATGACATCTACACAAATAATAAAAATATAATGTAAATAAATTCCAAACATAACACAATAATGTATAACTAGTAACTACAACATATTAATATAATTCTATACTCACAGTTATGAGGAAACATTGTCCTCATCACTATTTATTTCATATTCATGATCGGAAGATGTTTCATCATCGTCGTCATTAAAACTTAGCTCATCTTCATCAATTTCATTCTGTCTACTAGAATCAACATCTTGAACTACATCAAAAACCACATTAGTGTCTTGCAAATGGTTAGTGAGATCCACATCAATAATTGGATCCACAGGAGTCATAGTATCATCTTGAAATGCAATTTCTTGGGCACTTTTTTCAAATTGACCTCTTGCCTTGGTCTTTATTACCACCCACCATTGGACCTTATCCTTTTTCTTTCCAGGGAAAGGAACGTAATACACTTGTCTCATAGAGGAAGCAAGGATAAAAGGATCAAACCTCTCATATCGTCTAGTATGTCAAACCTCAACAATCTTATAATCTTTGTGAACTCTTGTACCTCTATTAATCATAGGATCAAACTATTCACATTTAAAAAGAACAACTTTTTTTTGGTTCCCCAGGATATTCTAACTCAACCACATCTTTTAGTATTCCATAATAATCATTTTCATTCTCACCATTAGTTAAGCCTTTAACACACACGCTACTATTGATTGTTTTCTTTCCATCTGACTAAGCATCTATGTGAAATTTATATCCATTGACAAAATACATTGGCCAAGATGTCACACATCTACTGGCCCCCATGCCAAATCATGCAAGTAAGAATTATTCACCATATTTTGTGGATTATGCACCTAGAAAAAATACAGTTAATGTTAATGATCTAAATCATATATAATGATTGGGATCAACAATTTAGTAATGTTTAAATACTTACATAACTTCTAAACGATCTGCATTTATTCTTTCATTTCAACATTCCTCAGGAATGTTGAAATGTTGTAAAAAAACACTAAAAAATTAAAAGTTTATGATTTGATTGTTAGTGAACAATACATTTAAAATTTAAATTAAATTATTAGTACCACTTACTTGAGGTATGGTTCAACTTCTTCACAATTTAGCAAGATATGCAATATCACAGATTTCATCTCAGCATCATTTAGCCATTGTATTTTTTATGTTCCATAACCTCGGTCGGGTTGATTAAAAATTAACAAAGTCGATTCCATTGACATATTTTCATCTATATTATTATTTCATCCAACTCTAGTTCTCATTGACTTAACATGAGGCTCAAAGTAAAATGAACAGAAATAAGATATCTCTTGAATCAAATAAGCTTCACAAATAGAACTTTCAACCCGAGCTTTGTTCTTACTGTTTTCTTTATCTTGTTTAAGTACCTCTCGAATGGATACATCCATCTGTATTGAACTGGCCCACCTACTCTTGCTTCATAAGGTAAATGGACTGGTAAATGTTCCATGGAATCAAAGAAACTCGGTGGAAATATCCTTTCCAATTTACACAAAATCACCGGAATGTTCTGTTCCATTTGGAGGCATGTCTTTTTCCGTGAAAGTTGTTGAGCACAAGTCTCTAAAAAATTAACTCAATTCAGTCAATGGCTTCCAAATTTGATTTGGCGACAAAGAAAAAGTAATTGGAAGCAAACTCTCCATAAACACGTGACAATCATAACTCTTCATTCCAGACAATCGTAATTGATTCATGTCCATATATCTGGCTAAGTTCGAAGCATAACCATCTGGCATTTTTAAATGTTGCACCCATTCACAAACAATTTTCTTTTGCTCTTTTGTAAAAGTATAATTAGCCTTTGGTTCCATAATCTTACCATTTGGAAAATCAATAAGCTCCAATTCTGGTCATTGACAATATTCTTTTAAGTCCATTCTTGCCTTGACATTATCCTTTGTTTTGCCCTTAACATCCATAACAGTGTTGAATATGTTATCAAATACATTTTTCTCAATATGCATGACATCTAAATTATGCCTAATTAAATTATCCTTCCAATATGGTAACTCCCAAAATATACTCTGCTTAGTCCAATTATGATAAACACCATACCCATGGTGTTTGCACGACACATTTCAGTTATTTTACTAAAGACACTAACAATCTCACTTAATTCATGTCCAGGATAATCTTGGTGGAGGCAAATCAGTCACCACAGTTTTCTTCTTAAATGCATTTTTGTTTCTTCTAAACATGTGATCAACATGCAAGAATTGACGATGGCAGTCAAACCATGAATTTTTCTCCCATGCTTCAAAGTGCATGCTTTTGTTTGATCCATGCAATATGGACATGCTAATTTACCAGCAGTCATCCATCCAGACAACATTCCATATGCTGGAAAGTCATTTATTATCCACATCAATGCCGCCCTCATCATAAAATTTTGTTTGCTTGACACGTCATAAGTTAAAACACCCGCCCATAAAATTTTTAGTTCATGGATTAATGATTGTAAATAAACATCAATCTTGCTCTTGGAATTATTAGGGCCGGGAAAAATGCATATTAGGAACATGTATGGGGCAATCATACACATTTCTAGAGGCAGATTATATTGAGTGACTATCACAGACCAACAAGAATAAGGAGAAGTAAATTGATTGTATGGAGTGAAACCATCAGCACACAAGCCAAGCCTAACATTTCTAGGATCAATTGCAAATTCAAGATATGTCCTATTAAAATGCTTCCATGCTTCACCATCGGATGGGTGAGATATCTCCCCCAACTTCCTATTATTTTCAGCATGCCATCCCATGTGTGCAGATGAGCTCATAGAGGAATACAACCTCTTGAGCCTAGGAATAAGAGGTATATAATGCATTTTTTTCACTGAAATTTCATTGTTATTTCCGTTATTGGTTTTACGAAGTTCGTATCTTTCAGCACCACAAAACCTACATTGTCTGGCATTGTCATAGTATAACATACAACCATTTACACAACAATCTATTTTTCTTAAAGCAAGCCCGAGTTTAGAAACCAATTTTTTTGTTCTATAGTAATTCAAAGGAATTCGTGATCCAGGAGGAGCAACCTTTCTTAATATCTCCATAAATGAATCAAAGCATGCATGCGTTACATTATAATCAGATTTGAGGCTTAAGATTCGAACTGCCAAGGATAACTCAATGAGTTTTGCAGCCAGGCCTAATGGCTGACTTGAAGCATTTAATAGATCATAAAACTCTTCGGCCTCTAGATGTGGAGGCTCCTCAACACTCCATTGAAAACGACTCCTAAAATCCCCAAATTCTGTTCCAGTCGCGTCACAAACCATATTTTGATATCTATCAACCACGTCTTCCTCCTCTAATATAGGACTATTAGCAGTGTTCACATCAAAGTTTATATCTACACTAATTGGATCATGCTCTTCCTCTCCATGATCTGTCCAATACCAATACCTAGGTTTGAATCCTTTTTTATACAAATGAACTTTCACAATCTCAGGTTTCAACAATTTTCCACTATAACACATTAAACATGAACACCTAATTGTTCCTTCACTTAAGTAATGAGAAGATCGACATGCATAATTCACAAACTCTTCAACTCCACGTACAAAATCTTGTGTAAGTCCTCTACGACCCGAATGAGTCCTATTATACATCCATCTACGATTTTTTGGAACTACCATTTTCTACAATTATAATTTTACACTTAAATCAAAATACAAAAATGTAAAATGCATAATATATATTGCATAATTAATATATTTTAAAATTATACTTGTATAAATATTTCAATCCAAACAACTATTATTTCCAAAATCTTAAAATCTCTTAACATGGTATGGCCCTGTCCCATTCAAGAAGAAACCTTTTTAGCACTTGATTGATAGTACTCTTAAAAATTACACATCGTAAACTTGACAAAATTTCGACAGCATTTCCCATTGGTCTCCAAGTGCACGACTAGAAAGTGGTGACATCTACCACGATCAAGTGTGCACCCAGAGAATAAAAGGAAATGTTGCACAACAAAATTTCATCAAGTATATGGTATGAGATTTAATGAGTAACTATAATCAAGTGAAGTAAAAGTTTCTTCCTAAACTGTCCAAATTGGACAATTCAAGATTCAATACAATGAGCAGTTCCTTCAAAAAGTACGTGTGCTCACTAATATTGAATCTTAAACGGGAAACTAAGGCTTCGCTCGGTAATACGATTTATCACATGCATCAAATATATTACAAAGATAACAATACCAGGCAGAGTTACAGTACATTGCAATAATCAAAATCAAATTAATCATAGACAAATAAATTTTTGAAACCCGGTCGTGAGCATATGATCAAATTCTAAATCTACAATTCACAATCTACAAATCACTCATCTTCTCAGCAAACAAATCATTGGTTCAAACACTAAACCAATGAACAGAACAAGCAATTAACAATGGGGTACCTGGTTGGTAGATGGGCGGATTAGTGGAGGCGTGGAGGAGTGGTGGCCGGCTGGGTCGCTGGTGCAGCGGGTTCGGGGGGTTGCAGGTGGCGGTGCGGCGCGGTTGGTGGGTCGCGGGTGGCGGTGCTGCGGGTTGGTGGGTCACTGTAAGGGGTCGGTGGGTCGCGGGAGTTGGTGCCGCTGGTCGTGGGGTCGCTCGGTGCTGCAAATCGTCCAGGTTGTTGTCGATAGCACGGGTCGCGGTGGCTGGCGCGGGTCACGGTGGCTGGGGCAGGTCGCGGGTTCGCAGGGTCGGCGATCGATGGCGGCGGGCGGTAGAGGTGATCGGTCGGTTGAGGGAGAGGAGGAGGTTAAGGGAAGAAAAATGGATTCAGAAAAATGAGAATGGAATAAAAAGACAGGAGTTAGATCTAGTTTTTGCGGTGAATTTTTCCACCACAAATTATTTTTACAATTTTTTATTAGTTTTATATATTTTGCAGCAGAAAAATTTGCCGCAATTTTTTTTAAATTGCGACTTTTTTTTGGGCGGTAAAATATTTTTTATTATTTTTTATGAATTTTTTATTACGTCATATATTTTGCGATTGATTTTTTTGCCACAATTTTTTTTCAAATTGCGTCGACTTTTTTGCTGCGGATTTATCCTCCATAACAAATTTTAAAATTTTTTTACAAATTTTTTTATTAGTTTATCAATTTTGTGGCAAAATTTGTCCATCGTAATGTATTATTTTATAAATTGCAGTGGATTTTTGCTGCGAATTTATCTGCCGCAAATTGTTAATTTTTTTTAAATTTTCCTCCCAATTTTTTTTTATATTTTATTAAGTTTGCGGCGGATTTTTCAGCCGCAAAACCTTTTTTATCAACTGCAATAGCATTTCACGATGGAAAATGTCGCCAGAAAAATTTGCAGAGGAGAATCTGTAGCAAAAATTATCCGCTATAAAATCTGCCTCAAATTGAGACGAATCATAATCCGCCGCAACGTCTTTCGCAATTGCGGTGGATGTGAATCAGCCACAAAAAATCCGCCACAACTATACTATTTTCTTGTAGTGAATCTACTATCTTAAGATTTTAGGTTAAGATATAATGTTAGTTCACTATTATTTTTCCTCTTTATTTCTATTGAGATAGATTGTTTTGGGTTAAGACACAGTATTAACCCGCTATTATTTTTCTTCTTTATGTCTAATGAGGTAGATTTTCTTGATATTATAATTTTTTTTCTAATAATAGTGTTGTCTATAAATAGCTTTCCGTGGTAGTTGTAGCTTATAGGCATGCAATTAACTTCCATAATAATTAACTTAACTCCAAAACATTCAATTTTTTTAACTAAGTTCATGTATTGATAGATATTATGAAAGACATAATTAATATTGTTCTGAAGTAAATTTAGAGGGGTACCTGAGATAGGCACATTACGGTGGACTCCTCCATAGCACAACAGCGGTAGTGGTGGTACGAGGGAGTGGGTACTTGTAAAAGGCACTCCAACGCTCAAGTTAGACTGTGCACAATGAGGACAGTCTGTATATTCGAGGAGATGCATACCTTTGAGACTTGGTATGGTATTTATAAGAGCGTCTTAGGATGAGTGCAATCTGTATTAAATGCAGCTATATAGGATTAGAATCCTTTAGGGATTGTGATCCTTTTTAACTAATTTTCCTATTTATGTGGGATATAATTAGCTTTCATATCTATCAATGATACTTGAGAGATTTATGCCTAATAAATAGACTGATATACTCATCAAGATAGCGCACAGTAATATCTGGGTATTATTTTGGTGGGGTCGAGTTTCTCTGACTGATAACCTAAAATCCTGGTCCAAAACAGTTGCCCTCAGCTTGGCACTTAAATGAGATAGCTAAATGTCAAGGTACCCATGTTTAATAGGAGCACACGACATGCAGTGAACAAAGGGATCCAAGTCAGACTCAATGTCGGATCTCACAATGTTTTCGAAATGGCCGAGGTCTGTGATATATTATAGTATTCCTCCGGGGTTGATGTGTAAGGCTAGGGTTTGAGTCGGATCGCTCTGCTTACATGGTCATTCCGCCCTCTGAGGTAAGCCATATGTTGCCCCCATATGTAGTTCAGGGGATCTCGGTTGTCATGTGTTGGGGTACCAACAACGGATTCAAGCCAGATGCATGCCAGGTTGACCAATGGGACAAGATCCCGGACTGCATTCCAGAACTGTTGGCCCCAGCTTGGTGCTTGGCTAGTATAGTGAAGTAGCAAGTCTCAATGCCCCCAGATGACGGACTCCGTGCTTTACTTGAAGCCGCGGTCAGCGCTTTTCTGTTGGGTTATGAGCTCTAATCTGGAGGCATTTAATTATGACACTTGTGGACACATCATAGTCTGGACATGGTCCATGTGTCAATTAGACATAAGTGGACATTCCGGGGTGTAGCTAGAGTCTGTAGAATGAGCCAGAATTATTGTTGGGTTTACTTTTTTTTCCATGGTCCATACTAGGTCCAACGCCCATTGTGTTGCTTTTCACAACCATTTTACGGAATTAGGAGATTGTTTCCTTATAGAAAAACCATGTTCTGGGATCCCACACCCATAATATCGAGTGCATGGCATTCCACTTGACTTAGGTAAAAATGACACCTTAGTCCATGGTCCAATGCCTATCATAACCAAGCATTTTGGAATTTAAGACTTAGGCATAAAAACACCCTAATCCATAATCCAAGGCTTATAATATCGACCATTCAGAATCTTTAGATTTAGGCAAATATAACACCTTAATCTATAATCCAAGACTTATAATATCGAGCATTTGAAATCTTAAGATTTAGGCAAATATAACACCTTGCCTGGGGCATTTAGAATCCCTTTTGGCTTAGGTATAATTTACAACCTTGCCCGAGGCATTTAGAATCCCTTTTGGTTTAGGTATAATTTAAAAATGAGGCCTTGTCCGAGGTCCTACACCAAAAATCATTTTGGCACTTAGAATCCTACTTGACTTAGGCATAATCAACACCTTAGTCCAAGGTCCGATGCCTATAATATCGAGCCTTCGGAATTCTGGACTTAGGCAAAAATAAACCTTACCCGGGGTCTTTCATTAATCATATTAGATTTTTGAGATCCCATCTGGCTTAGGTATAAGGGATAAACCTTGTTCGGGGTCCGTCACTAATTGCTTTGATATTTAGGATCCCTCGGGATATTGGTATAGTAAAAACCCTGTACAGGGTCCATTACCAATCGCTTTGGTATTTAGGATCCCTCATGACTTTGTATAATTTAAGTGGTTCTTAGCCGTGGTCTTTTAATGCTTATGGTTCAGTGCGTGAATTTTCCTTAAACTTTGGCTTTTTTTGCTACACAACTTGTTTAACATAAGACAACTTGTGGCAGGTACTGTAATGGCATAAGGGTACAAGTGAAAATGCTTGAATGCGCTCCTTGACCTTGGGCAATGGTGAAGTGGATTCCCCTGTCTGACCATCTAAGGTACAGCTCACATGGGTACGGGTTAAAACCCTCGAATGCTCTGCTTGCCCCCAGAAGGTGGTCAAGTGGATTCCCCTGTTTGGCCGTCATGTATAGATGATCCTCTTCAAACCTTGTACTCCTCAAACCTTGCCAAGGTGTGATAACCTTACGAGTTGTGTTGTGCCAAAGTACCAGAGGACTCGAGGTCTTCTGATGGAACAAGTGAACTTGTTTTGGGCTTTGTGAGAAGGTCATCCATATTTGTTGTGTGGGATGATATGTTGTCTCTCATGGCTAACTTTTCTTTTCTTCTAGGAGACCGTCCTTGCATCCTGTTTAATAGGTAAACGATGACAGATGTAAGCGGGGTCTAGCCCAAGCATATCCAAGGACATCCAGGCAAAGATACGTGACTTCAACGTTAGATATTATGCTAGAGATGATGAGTGAATCATCGTGAACCAGAACAATATCACCATAGTCCTTAGCAATGAAACATATTAGTGGTTCTTCCCTGTCATTAGCACAGGATCTGCGTGTAGAGCCAGAAACGCTTAATATCGCAGTCCCTAGTTCTGTCTTTCTAAAATTACTAGATAACCTCTTCCTGCAAATCCTCCATAGATTGTGCTGACCAGCCGATATGTCCCGTTGGCCCTGTTTTGAGTATCCCGATTCCAATCATGCCGGTTGTCAGTATCACGGCTAGGCGGATTCTGGAATTTTTGAGTGGGGCTGCGGTTTCTTCTCCTGCGGTGAGGAGATGAGCTTCAACGTGGGCTGCGTTTGTTATCTATACGCTTACCACGGTGCTTATCATTCTGAATGCGGAGGATATACTGTTGTAGTCATCCGGCATTGATCAAGAATTCGATGGCATTGCACAGTTGGTAGCAATCTTCAGTATCATGACTATAACCTTTATGCCATGTGCAATACTTAGAATGATCCTTCTACTTGTGCTTCTTAATGGGGGATGACCTCCGGATATTCTGAAACTCAGTTTGCATCACCCTCAAGATTGTTTCTCGAGGGACAGAGTACCTTCCCCGGGGTAGGCTGCCTTTGGATCACCGAGGCCGTGAGGAGTTATGATTAGGCTTCTGGTGAGAGGGTTTACCTTTGTCTCATCTCATTTGGTCCTCTGTTGCTTCCTCGAGGCTGATATACTTCTGGGATCGTTTATGAAATTCACCCAAATTCTCTAGTTTCTTTTTTGCTAGAGATGCAAAGAACTTAAAATCTACTCGAAGACTATTTCTGGCATAATGAAAGGTTATTCTGTCATTGAAGTTCTCCACATTAGTGCATGCCGCCATAAATCGCCTAACATAATCACGGAGGGGCTCATCCCTTCCTTGGCGGAGCTTTCCTTGGCGGAGCTTTGCCAGAGATTCAATAGATCTGGGTTATTCCTTGCTAGTAGTGTATTAGAGCAGAAATCGTTATTTAAGATCTGACCAATTAACCACGGACCTTCATGGTAAGCTTAAGAACCATTTAAGGGCTCCCTTTTTTAGGGACAGAGGGAAGGAGCGGCACAACAACTCCATGGATCCTCTATAGAAGCATAAGGATTGCTCATAGGCATTTACATGCTCCTGGGGGTCCGTAGTTCCATCATAAATCTCCAAATTTGCTAAAAATTTAAATTTTCTGGGAACATGGTATTCCATGAGTTTATCAAAAAAAGGATGTTCCTCAAACCCGTGGTTTGGATTGTCATTCCGGATAGTGGCCACTAAAGCATCGGGATGTGCCCTTCTTTGATTGTTCCCTGAGCTAAGACTGTCATTATTACGGTGAGATCTGGGTCAATTTTCATGCATGGCTCGTGCATGTTTGCCAACCTCTAATATTGCTCGTTCAGCATAGTCATATGCTGTTGTAACATGTCTTGAAATTGACGTTGGGATGCCTGGGACTAATTTGTGCATTGAGAGCGAGACACATGATTGTCGGTTTCATTATTAGACATTCCCAAACGCTGATGAACCGTGATTCTATGCTGTTGGGCATTAGGGTTGCTCCCTGGTCCTGGGATTCTAAGTCTATCTCTTACAGAAATCTTGCGCGATGGGTTTGGGCTTTCATTAGAAACTGAGGTGGGGTGCCCATTGCTTTGGTGTTCTACATTGAGTGCCTAGTTTCTCGTAGCAGAGGTTTCAGCAGCAGGTGATGGAGGAAGAGGAGGGCACTGGGCGACATGGTCTTGCCTTTGGTTGGTTGAAGCTTGCCCAACATTTCTTCTTGAATTCTATCTTGTGTTCACCATGATTGGAGTGGGATTATAAGTTTCTCATTCCCACAGATAATGCCAATGTTCTGAAGTAAATTCAAAGGGGTACCTGAGATAGGCACGCTACAGTGGACTCCTCCGTAGCACAGCAGCGGCAGCGGTGGTGCGAAGGGGTGGGTACCTGCAAAAGGCACTCCAATGCTCAAGTTAGACAGTGTACAATGAGGACAGTCTATATATTCGAGGAGATACATACCTTTGAGACTTGACATGATATTTATAGGAGCGTCTTAGGATGAGTACAATCTGTATTAAATGAATATATTTAGGATTAGAATCCTTTAGGGATTGTGATCCCTTTTAACTAATTTTTCTATTTATGTGGGATATAATTAATTTTCATATCCATCAATGATACTTGAGAGATTTGTACCTAATAAAATTATTTGTGGATGAAATTCAATTAGCAGTTTGCACACTAGGGTTTGGTATTTGCAAACTATAATCTAAATATGCTCCTAATGACTAGTTGAAATTCCTTTTTCTTTTCATTCTCTTGGATCCTATGCATTCACAACTGATATCAGTCGTATTGGTAGTGGTCTAAATGATTTTTCACCGTTGCAATTGATCTTAAAAATCTTTATTGAAAAACATGAATGTTGTGATACTGTTTTTTTTTTTTTAATTCTAAAATGTTCTTTTTTTTTTTAGCAAACTTACATTTTCATCGACACAAAATTATCTCAAACTTCTTCAAACAATTTGAGCTGACGGTTTTCAACAGTTGTTTACTTGGTTTCAGCTTGTGTTCAGGTTCCTTCTTTAAGTAATTTAACTTGCAATCTTTATCAACTGACTTCCTCTTCGCTAACACTTTCTTCTAAGTTTTCTTAATTTTCAGCATTTGAAGCAATAACTTGATTGACATCATCATAGCACAATGTGTCATTTCAGCTGAAGTGGTTTACTTTCAGTTACCTCAGTCCCCATATTCAGTTTTGGTCTGTACATTTGTGTTTGTGATGATTTAGAATTCCTCAAGGTTGCAGCTTTAATTCTATTCAAAATAAACCCTTTTAATACCTAAATTCACTCGTAAAACACTTTTTGCACTTACGAAGTAGCATATTATATCAAAGAACACCACGTGCTTGTATAAATCAAAGCAGTTCAGCCCTAAAACTTTAAAACATAAATTTTGAATAATTTATTATCATAAAAAAAATTGACTTGGGGGCATGCATAAATTCGGAAGCCATAGTAGAACATACAGTAAATATGGTCTTGTTGCTATTAAGTATATAAAACTCTAAAATAAAAATATAGTATACATCTTATTTTATTTATTTACTTGCTTTGATCAACTTCAACCCGAATTTCCTGATCATTTTTCTTCTCAAACAACTTCTATCCACCTCCATGGTTTTACTCAATATGTGTCGCTGTTCCCTTAGTCACAAGTTATTCTTTTAACATATTGAGGGCATTGAATTATAATTGTCTTCCCTTAATAATGGTGCTTGCACAACAGCCTGAGACGTCTTCCAGAAGATTTCTTACAATATCATGGTGGCATCGGACAATTATGGTTGTGATACTATTGTGGTTTTATCTTTAAATATTATTTAAATAATTTAGGACATTAGTATTTTTTTTTGTTATTTAGGGATTTTAGATCTTTCTTTATTTTTAGATATCTTATCTTTAATAAGTTATTTGATTTGATTAAGATTTTATATTTTAGGAATTTTATATTTGAATTATGATTTTTATTTTAAGAAAATTTTATTTGAATGAATTTTATATTTAATAAGGATTTTATTATTATTGAATTATATATACCTTATAAGTGTATTATGTAAAGAAAACGATTTTGATATGAATTAAATAAAATTATGTTATTTTTCTTCAAGCATGGAGTTGCTTGTTTATTCTTGAGCCTTAGTCGAGTTCTAGCATTGCTTACCACACTTATCTCGCTGTATCAGTTGGTATCAGAGTAGGTTCGGTGGCAGGTGGCACAGTTAAATTAAAGCAACGGTTCTCATGATGAAAATCAAAGAACAGAGACTTCCAAATCTGTTGGGCGTTGAGAGCTTCTGAGCAATGAGCAAATCTCATATACGCTTTGAAGAAATTGAAATCGACTTGCTCTATGCATAGGCCCCAACAGAGATTGGGATGGCGACATGGTCATAGTTGAGATGATGCCGCTCGTGACAGCCCTTCGATAGACTTGGTCCTGCAAATGGGCATAAATGTGTGGTCTATTTTGATGATTCAGATGAAGAAGATGATTACTTTAATGAACTTGTGAGGAACTCTAGACATGGGAGACAATGTGATTATGGTGATAGAGTTCTTGCAATTTTCAGCGATTGGATTACAAAGATAGTAAGATTCCTTGAGTATATGAAGATTCTAGAGGTTAAAGAGGTGAAACTTGATGCATGTCGATGGAAGGGTAGAGTTTTTACTTCGTAGGAAATCTTACAACAAAGGAGGAACCGTGAGGGTAAATCACCGCTAGAACGTGGTTTAGGATGAAGCAATTATTAAAACTATAATTTCTTCCCTTTGACTATGAGAAAATTTGTTCCACCAATACCAAAGGCAGGATCAATGTCAGAAAGTCACAAATCCATTTATTGTGGTCCTTTCTACGTGGGTTTTCGTCCTTGTCTGCTAAAATCCAAGTAAACTCGAGATCAAGTATTTCTCAAGTGGAGGAGACGCATGACATTTTGCAAAAAATATCCTACAATATCGTTGTCGCATCGGGTAATTATGATCATAATAACTTTGTGATTTTATCTTTAAATGTTATTTAGATAATTTAAGATATTAGAATATTTTTGTCACGACTTAGATTGTAACAAAATGACGAAAAGTGAAATTTACAAAAAATAGAGTTACCATCAACTTTATTTAAATTAAGAAAAGTTAGAAAATCTTTTTTTTTAAAAAGAAATAGCCTTTAAAACTAAGGTTAGTTCGGGAGTCAATTGTGTACAAAGAAATGTGAAAGCTAAATTTTACAGTACCCCTAATACATTCATCCTAAGATAGCTACCATAAATTAATTATGCAAATTTATTAATGACCTTAACGATGTTCATTTTACTCCTTTTATCAAGCAAACAAACTATTACAAAAATTTAAATTTTAGTTTGACTTTCAGCCTACTTATAGTGCAAAAGAAGCTTAAAACTAACGTAATTCTTTAGAAAATAAATGTGCGTTAATTGATTTTAATTTTGAAAAGAGAGATTTTTTTTAAACAATTCTACTCTTGCACAAAGTTCAAGTTTGTATTAAGCTACTCAATGAACTTTTGTGATTCAAATGATCTGAAGATAGTATCCATTATTCAATCACCATCATTGATCAATGCATGGATTAAAAAATATTTTCTTTTCTTTTTTTTTATTTGAAAGAAAAGTTTATTTGATGATGAATCATACAAGATAACAAGCTATATAAAACAGAAAGTAAGCAAGGCAAGAATCAAACGAGGGATAAAACACCTTATTTTATTTTTTCTTTCTTTCTTTTATTATCTTTGTTTTAAATTTTCTATTATTAATTATCCTTTTCAATTTTTATTTTATATTATTTTCATTTTTTAAAAACTAAGCCCATAAGTGGAACCAATGTGCATATAGACCCAACAACTACATTTGGCCTAATTCCGTCAACAAACAAAACACGTCTTCTCATCTCCTAATAAAAAATAAAATCTTAAATGAAACATTAAAAAAAAGAAACACCAGATTATACAAACATGATAAAAAAAAGGCGGGTGGGGAACTAAATCTAGGTATTAGGATGCAGCACTTAGGGATAAAAATAGGTTAAGCTGTTCATTAAGACCCTGTGACCTAGTCGATTTGAGGTCTAACCTGGCCTGATCTGTTTACTAAACAAACTGAGTCAAAGCTTTTAATTTTAAAAATCTATTTAATTAAAAAAATCAAGTTTCGACCATCTAATAGTCTTTTTAAGTCTAACGGGACAACTTGGTTTGTTTAACTATATATATATAATTTAATATATATTATTATAATGATTATAATTATTAATTATTAATTTATTATAATATATTAATATATATATTTTAATTAAATTTTAATAAAAGTCAATAATTAAAACCTAAGTTAGTAAGTTAGAATAAAAAAATATATTTAAATTATGTTATAACTTAACATTCATTCTCTATTTTTATAGATACTCACTATTGTTGATACCCAATTTTGTCCATAATTTTTTATTTTTGTTACTTGATCAAGGTATGAATACTCAATTTCGTCCATAAAGTTTATTTCTAAACCTTGAAAAGTGAATGAAAATCTAAAAAAAAAATAATGAAAAAATGAAAAAAAGGAAAAAAAGTTGAAAAAACTAAAGTGTCTAAGTCCCACATTGGAGAAGTCAAGCTCCTTCTCCCTCCCCTCCTCCTATATAAAGAGGTGCTTCTCAATAGTTTGTACATCCAAAAAAATATACACTTGGGCTTAATACAAAGTATAAGAGCCCGAGAACTTTAGTAATTTTTTTTTTACTTGGGCTTAATACTAAGTATAAGAGTCCGAGACTTTAGTAAAAAAAATTTTCCATGCAAGTGGGTTGCTTTTCAAGGTTCGATTTGAAGAGAACGTGTGAGACTCTGTGTAGAATTCTTTGAGCATAGCATTTTTATACGCCTTGGAGGTAAGTCTGCTTTTTTCTTTTTTTGGTTTCAGATGTATGAGAGTATGAAAACTTCTTTTTTTTTTTTTTTCTTTTTTTTGTCTTTTTTTTTGTCTCCACGACCCTTGAGGATATGGTTGCAATCATTTTCAAAGATGAACTGGAATGAGATTTATTGACATCCTTTCATTTGTCTATTCAGCCGATGGTTGAAATGTCCAGCCGGAATGACCCTTGAGGGTGTGCATTTAGATGTGACACACAAGAGTAATGGGAAAACTCTTTAGATGACCCTTGAGGTGACTTGATTATCCTTTCTTTTTATCAACACTCTTATCAGGAATCATTGTGTTTCCCATACCTTTCAAGTCATTAGCAATTCATCAATGCTCTAACAGCAATATCACATATTTCACATTCCAATATATGATTATTAGAAAAATGCATATTGAGTCAAAGAAGAGGCAAAGGTAAAAACATCAGCGGATACCCGACTCCGTAAGCTTTTTACCTTGTTTTTTGTTAAGTTTCGGCGGATACTTGACTCTTAAACTTTTTACCTTTTCGGGTCCCTGCACCCATTGTTCATTGTTTTCAGGTCCCCGTACCCATTGCTTCACAAGCTTATTTACCTTTTCTACCTTAAGTTTTTAAGCTTCAGCAGGTACCTGAACCCGCAAGTTTTTACCTTTTCATGGACAAAATTGAATCAATTCTTTTGCTTTTCATTTAATTTAAAATCCGCTGAAACTTAACAAAAAACTTAAAAGCAATGGGTACGGGGACCTGAAAACATAAAACAATGGGTATGAGGACCCAAAAGGTAAAAAGCTTGCGGAGTCAGGTATCCGCTGAAGCTTAACAAAAACAAGGTAAGAAGCTTACGGAATCGGGTATCCGTTGAAGCTTAATAGAAAACTTAAAGGCAATGGGTATGGTGACCCAAAAACAATGGGTACGAGGACCCAAAAGGTAAAAAGCTTGCGGAGTCAGATATCCGCTGAAGCTTAACAAAAACAAGGTAAGAAGCTTACGGAGTCGGATATCCGTTGAATCTTAACAGAAAACTTAAAAATAATGAGTACGGGGACCCGAAAACATAAAACAATGGGTGCGGGGACCCGAAAAGGTAAAAGCTTATGAGTCGTTATCCGCTGACAAGTAACAAAAATAAAAAAATTATAGACAAAATTACGTATCAACAACTATTTTCTTGGTCTAATCTTTAGTCAATGTGAAACTTAAAGTTATACTAAGTTGTAAAATTATTGGAGGCTAGATATTCTGTTGAATCAGGTTCATTTCATTAGTTTGATTCTTATATTGTAGTCCTTGTTTTCCTAAATGAAGTTGCTTAATTTTTATTTGTATTTAGATTGCTTGTTGGTTTGCCTTTGGATATCATGCCTGGACCCAATGAGCCTGCTAATTTCTCATTACCACAAGTTCTTATGTTGTCCTTTAAGAGTATATATGCCCATGTATAATATGTGTTGTTTGACACTCTCAGTCATTGCATAGATGCCTTTTTCCCTGTTACTGCCCCTGATAATGTACTAATTAAATTCACCTTTGGCATTGCCTTATAGTCCATTAAGAAATATATCTCTATAAGTGACTTAACAACTTGAAAGTTTGGTTCATGGCTAGAACTTCTATGTTATCTTTCTTGTTGCTTTTCTCCCTTTTATTATTGAATGAAGAATGTTAAAGAAGTTCAATTATAAGAAAAACATGTGAAATAAACTTCATTTATTCTTGTGTTTTATACTTTTATACATAAAGGGTTTCTCTCACGAAAATCATGAAAGGTAAAAAAAATATTATCTTAAAACTTATGCTTTTTTATAACTTGATATATCTATAAGTCTCACATCGACTAAATACTAGAGTAAGAAAGTGGTAAATATCTATAAAAATAGGAGGTGAGTGTTAAGTTATAACAAAAGTATATACTAGCCTATTTCAATGCTTAAGTTTGTTAGCTTATGTAAAGGCATGTTGACCTATGTAAAAGATAGGTCTGTTAGCCTATGTAAATGCATGTTAACCTATTTAAAAATAGGTCTATTACCTTATTTAACGACTTATTGGCCTATTTAATTTAATGGTATGTCTGTTAACCTATTTAAAGACCTTATTGCAAAGTAGACTTTTAAATAATATTTCAGGTCAGGTTAGACTTTTGAAAAGGTCAGTTTAGGCCTTAAAAGTTGGTCTATTTCATACTCACAGGTCAAGCTCAAGCTTTATGATTGAGATACAAGACAGACCTATTTAAAGCAAAATTTGACTAGGTTTAGCCTGTTTCCACCCTTAGTGGCACTAGGAGCAAGGATTCATGGCAGTGATGAGCATCGCAGGTGGCAACTCCGATGGTGGTTTTGATGGCGTCATTGACAGTGGTGCGAGGCTTGGTGGGCATGGATCGACAACTAGGGCGACTGTCACGACCGTGACTGCGATAGGAAGGCAACCCAAAATTTCTTTTTTAAAAGCAAAGTTGTTTTAGAGGGAGTCAATTTATTGGTTAGGAAAAAATTAGAAATCTATTTTTAAAACTTTAAAAAACAAGAATGTGGGAAGAGAGTTAGGTCCGAGAGTTGGTTATGCACAAGGAAGGATGAAGACTGAATCTTATTGCATCCCTGATACATCTTTTTGAATAAGGTTACCCTAAAATTAATTGTACGAATTAAATAACTTAAACATATTAAATTTACCCCATAAAATAAACAAGAGAAAATATCAGTAATAAAAATATTTACTATATCAAGAAAATATAAATCACAAAGTTCACAAGCCAAAATTAAAAATAAAAAAATAAAGCATGAATTAAATATTTACAAACCAAGAAAACATAAAAAATAAAAAACCAAGACTAAATTGTGAAATTTTAATTTTGGCTTGTGCGGAAATAATTTCGCTCCTATATATTCCTTTGTACAATAAAAAACTTAAAACTGCTTAATTTTTTACAAAATAAGTGTGAATTGATTAATTTTAATTAATTAATTAAAAAAATATTTTCAAAGCAAATTTATTTAATAAAGATTCAATTATAATCAAGCAACATGTCAATCGAACAAGCAAGTAACCTAAGCAAACCAAAAGATTGATAAAGAAACAAAATTCAAATCAAACTAACCCAAGAACCCAAAAACTTTTATTTGTTTATTTATTTATTTTTATTTTTATCTCTTTTTTATAATTTTTAATTATTTTTTATATTATTATTATTATTATTATTATTATTATTATTGCTTTTTGCATTAATTAATTAATTATTTTTATTATTTTTGAGATTTTAATCTTTCAACTAAATATCTAACTTGCCTAAACAAAGCAGCCTTAGCCCAAAGAAAGTGATAAAAGAAACTCAGCCCACTAATTGAAATAGCCCAATTACAAATGTCTATTTTTTTTAAAAACTTATTTCCAAAAAATTTATCACTTTAGAAGTGGGCTTCCTGATGAGATGAGCCTAATAGGCCAAAATTTAAAAAAGTCATGATAGAGATTAATTTTAACTGTATTAAAATTTAAAAAGATTAAAATAATAAATTTAAAAAAAATTAAAATGAAAAATAATTATATTTAGAATGACCGAAAAAATTATTATTTTTTCTCCACCACTTCTCTATTTTTTTTCAGAGTTCTCCAAAAGCTTCCTTCTTCTCTACGTTCATTCCTCCCTTTTTTTCACGTTACTTGTTTTTATAAGTCAACGTGTGTCTTTTTTTCTTTGCAAAGAAAGTTTCCCCCACTTCCCATTACTTGCTATAATCACTTAACTTTATGCTTGCAACTTAGTTAGGAAGAAATTAATCATTTGAAGCTCCATTGGATTCTAACTCTGGTGGAAGAATGGTGCTGGGTGGACGACGGCACAGCTCGGTGGTTGTGGCACATGTGAGGTTGGAAGCGGATGGTCTAGATTTCCGGCATGGTGGCTCGTTGGTTGATGATGGTTGCGGGTGGATTTCGATTATAAGGTTGAACGAAATTTTTTTATTTTCTCTTTTTCTTATGCTGTGTGTGGAATAGTCTCAAAGATGGGATGAGGACGATGAGTGTGTATATGAGAAAATCTGACGCAAAAAAAAAAAGGGGGTGAGAGTGTGTTTTTGTGTTTGAGATTGATGATGGATTGTTTTGAATTTCCTGTTTTTATTTTTGGTTTGGAGCCATTGGTGTGAAGATTCATGGAGGCTCGTGGATGTTAATGGTGATTCTTGGTTTGGTTGTGAATGGGTTCTAATGGTGGTTCATGGAAAATGAAAATCTTTTTAGCTGTTGAGTGAATTGTGTTCCTAGCAACCAAGTGAGAGAGAAATTGTTTTTTTTGTTTTAATAAAATCAGGTGGTCGACGTGAATGGTGAATTGGTGATGAGAAAGAAATGCTGAGAGAGTCTGTTCGTCCTTTCCAAAACTGTTATGCTGCCCAAATTCTGGAAAAATTCTTATGTACTTTGAAAGGATATTTTTCTTTTTCAGGAACATTTTAACCCTTAATTTTTTTAAAAAAAAAAAGAGAGGAGAGTGAATGAGAGTAAAAGAGGAATTGAGTAGTTGGAATGAAGAGCAGGAATACGGCAACACTACTCTAAATTCTGTGTGTTTGCTCGCCATGCGGGAAAGATTTAGAGAAATGAATTTTATTTTTTATTTTTTAATTTAAAAACTTAAACAAATTTGTTTTTTTTTTTGTTTTTAGATTGGGCTCAAGTTGGTAATTACATTGTAAATCAAATGCATATTTAGCTTTTGGGCCATATGATTGTAAGTTAGTTGGGTTCTTGTTAATTACAATTTTTATTTTATTTTTTAATTTCTGTATTTTAAAATTTTTAACTTTTGACTCTGAAAAAATTAGGTGTTCAGAATTTTACTTTATTATTTATGGATTTTCAAATCTTTTCTTAATTTTAAATATCTTATCTTTAACAGAATTTTATATTTAACTAAGACTTTATTATCATTGGATTATAAATACTATATAGGTATATTTAGGGATAAGCCCAAGTCAAAGGAAACTTTCATCCTAGGTATATTATGTAAAGAAGATGAATTTGATATGAATTAAAGAAAATTACGTTTTAACCAAAAAAAAAAAGAAATTACATTATTTTTTTTCAAGCATAAAATTGCTTCTTTATTGTTAAGTCATAGTCAAGTGCTGACCTTCCTTACTACGCTTATCTCGCTGCATCACACAAAAATAGCTAAACTAAGAGTTTTACACATTCAATGTCCTGCTAAAGCCAATGCAAGAGCAGAATTTATTCCATAGAACGGATATGTGATGTGTGACAACACATACTGATTTGTGGGTTAAAGCTTAAAACTCACGTTAAGATGGGCACCCATGATTGGTTGACCAAAAACCATAATTCACAACAGCCACTCTTAGAGAATAACAAGTAGAGGCCCTCGTATTCTATGTTATGCCAAGATTCCCCAATATACACTTTGCCTATACTCGTCTTTCAAATTGATCTCAACACACATCCTGGTGAATCTTCTTGTAGTCACTTGAAGGGTAATCATATCCACCTTAACAAGTTTTCCAACAACAGATGCAAGTGCTAATACAAAAATTCTCATCATAAAAAAGAATATTAAGGCATGGAAACCTCACCCAAACTAATGTTCTGTCTAGTGTAGCCTCAGAAGATTTGAATTCCAGGTACCAAGGACAAACTGTTAGATAATGGTCAAAAACCATTCATGGCCCCCCTTCCATAACTTTAGACCTGTCTTCCTCAAGATCAAACTTGGTCATATAGAAATCATGACCAACATCCATGATATCAAAACTCTCGACTAGCTTCCAAGTACTCTTGAGCATTGCCTTCATCATTTGATAGCCAATATTTTTCCCAAAGAGCTTCACAATCAAAGGTTCTTTCCAAGGAACTGAGAGCTCTTAAATAACCTGAGTTGCAACATGAATCTTAGGAAGAAGCCTATTCCCATTAACGAGTTTAACAGTCTCCAACTTTTCAACCAATAAATCTCTCCTTTGAGAAAGAGGAGGTGCCATCAACTTATCTCTAAATCCTCGAAGGACTGGCGCTATATATCTCCATCTTATCATGCTTACCCTTATCCATGCTACACACACCGTCACCTTTTCCCCACTGAACAAGCCTTGTTCCACCCCCATCCGATGGAACCCTAGGAGGAGGACGACTGGAGGAGGAAGCCACCATCAAGAGAATTTTAATGATATCAAAGTTTATATTAGAGTTTCATCATAACTGGTAGAATACCTCCTTCGATCTAACTATGCATATCGTCATCCTCCGTTTCAAACGTATTCTATCTTTAATCTATGCTTTCCTAGATTTTAACTGAATTTTTCATACTCAATTAGTGGATAACATATTGAGAAGCAACTAATTTGATACCCTCTTAATAAATTCTCATAATATTCTTTTAATTACTTAAAATTGAAAAGAATTGACTGAAAATGTTAAAGCATTTAAATCTTTAAATCTAAAAAAGCATTTATTATTTTCTTTATGAAATAATTATTATGAAAAAGTATTATATTAAGAAAGCCTCTTGATTAGTAACTAAGCGTGCATGAGTCCGTAAAATTATTATCGCAGTAATACTTGTAGGATACCCAAGTCAAATATTAACAGAAACTAATTCATTAAGTGGATATAAAATTACTTTTGTTTTGGTACATGATATAAAATTATTCAATCGAGAATTATGAAAATATAAAATGTCACAGATTTCCAAAATAAATAATAAAATAAATAAATGTTTATTGGTGCTATACTAAAATTTCATTGGCGCTAAAGTTTGAGTTTAAATCGCAGAAAATTCACCCTTCATAAATTATATACTATAAAGAGCCTGTTATGTTTGTGCATAATCAATCAACCAAAATAAAATGTCACCAATAACAATGAATAAGGTTTAAAATCTTCTAAACCACAGGTTCCTAATCCAGTTTTCCCATTTTGTTTTAATTTAATTATACTGATTGATATGGCTCACGAGACTTTTGAGTGTATTTGTCTATTTGATATTTATTTGTCTCTATAACATTAATATGTGTGATGTGGGATTTTTTTTTTAGTACAAGGATGTGGGATTTTTTTTAATAATAGAATATAGACAACTAGACAAGTACAATTGAGCAGATATAAGGTTTTTAGTTACACTTTCTAATTGAGCACAGCTTGTGTTGTGATTATTGCGATTATGAAAAATTATAGATAATCATTATTAATTACAAAAAAAAAATATTTTAAGAGTTTCATTATTGTTACATTAAAATTGTAATGCATACCATAATTTAAAATCTTTGTCAAACTTTTTTTTAAAGTTTATTTTAAGAGTTTAATTTTGATTCTGATAAAAAAATTAATTTTGATATGAGTATATAAGATTTCTTTCACCATCATCTAATTTTAATCATACAATTTCTTAATCATATAATTATATATAATTGAATGATAAATAAAAATAAATTTAATTTGAATGTATTATTAATATTAAAAAAAGTTATACTATTATCTAATTATATATCATTACATCATTAAAAATATTTAATTCTTCTAATAATTAATTCAAAAATCACACATATAATTATGTATGATTAACTAATAGTATAAAAAAATTTACAATGATAATTCATAAAAAGTAAACTCAATAAAATTATAATCGTATTTCAATATTAAATTCTATCACGAATTGAATCAGGTATACTAAGCATTTCAAGACATACAAGTCAGTATTAGCACGAGAATCATGTGAGAGTTTGAGACGAGACATAAAGCGATATCATCAAATTTTTCAGAACTACGAATCTTATTTCATTATTTGGTTGCGAGATAACCACTAATCACTACGAATGGGCCATGCTCAGTAAAATGGTGGCAAGGGTGGCCACTCTTTAGAAGCTCTGTAACATTACAAAAAATCAAACTCGGAGGCTTCTATCATGGTATATTATTTTTTATTTGATAGTATTTATATATAAATTTAGATATATATAAAAATTATTAATTAAAATTTATAAATTTTTATATGTATAATTATTTATAAAAAAATGATTTGTCTAAATTTTTTTACGAATCTAAATATTATTAATTAAAATTTGTAAAGATTTAAATTTTTAATCTAAGTTATTAATTTATTTTAATAATAAATTAATAATAAAAAAAGTCATGATCCATCATAAATCACTTTTGGTGTGGTACATCTTAAACTTTTCCATCAAAATCTGATGGATACGTGACATTCGGTGGCTTTCCATTCATTGATTTTAGTCTTGCTTGATTGTTATTTTTGACTGTTAGTCTTGCTTGATTATTATTTCTAAGTTCTAACTGAACTTCAGCAGATTCATTCTCTTGCTCTTTTGTTATCACAATCACATAGTTAATAGTTTATTTTCTTCTAATAATAGTATATTTTCTACTAGAATTCGTATAATATTATAATATTTAAATGATGTCATTTGATAGGATTTGTATAGTTAGAGCATATTTAGTTCAATTTTTTTAACTAAACTAACTGCTTATTTTTGGAGAACAGTTGTTGCACACTTGCATCAACATGTTTGGGTGAGAGTCATAAAAAAATCATCAACTTTTATCTTGAGAAAAAAGTTGTTGGACTTAGCAACTTATGGTTGAACATTTTTACAAAAAGCTGTTGGGATTATTTCTCATTTTGAAATGTAAATATTATTTTGTCTTTAATCAAATAATTTTTCTAATCAAAGAAATAATTTTTTTAATCATTTTATACTTATTTTAATAATTTAATGCATAAAAGTGATTCTTTTTTATATCATTTAAATAAACTAAATTAGTTTATAATCACTTTTCAGTTAATATATCTAAACATAATTTTTTTTTTATAATCGATTATAACAAAAAAATTTATACAATAATAAATTATTAAAATAATTTAATTTTCACAATTATACCAAACACGCAGATACTTTAGTTAGTAGTTACATTTTTGAGTTAGTTAATTAGCTTCATTTAGTTACTTAATTATTGTATAAATAGAAAATTAATAGTATTGTAAAGTCATAGTTAGAAGAAAATGCGAATTGTGAAGTTTTTTCTAACTCAAATAAAGAATTATAAAGTATTCTTCTCTAACAGGAAGAAAGAGATTCTAACATTGATACTTCTATTGAGAGATTGCAATCGCAACAAGAAATTAATTGAGAAGTTACAAGCAAGTTAATATTTTTAGATTTGATGGAGAAGGGGTTGAAGAGTGGATCGTCATGAAGTTAAAGAATATTATATATTCTATAATAAGAGGGAGGTCGTTGTTGTTATTATTATTATTATTATTATTATTATTATTATTATTATTATTGTTGTTGTTGTTGTTGTTGTTGTTGTTGTTGTTATTATTATTATTATTATTGTTGTTATTATTATTATTGTTGTTATATAATAATAATCATTATTATTATTATTGTTGTTGTTATTATTATTGTTGTTATTATTATTGTTGTTATTATTTTTGTTATTATTATTGTTGTTATTCTTATTATTATTATTGTTCTTCTTATTATTATTGTTATTATTATTGTTGTTGTTATTATTATTATTGTTATTATTGTTGTTCTTCTTCTTCTTCTTCTTCTTCTTTTTTTTTCTTCTTCTTCTTCTTCTTCTTCTTTTATTGTTATTGTTATTGTTATTGTTATTATTATTATTATTGTTATTATTATTGTTGTTATTATTATTATTATTATTATTATTATTATTATTATTGAACCTATAATCACCCTCGAATCGGGATTCTTTTCTCCTCACTCGACCCCTCAAGAAATCATTCAGAATATGCTTCCTCAGGATTTTTATTTTGTTCCTCAAGAGTCACTTAAAAAGAATAGAACTTTTTATGAACTCATCTTCATTGATACTGAATCAATCTCTTTAGATCATTATTATAGTGCTACCAATCTCGAGTATTGATTTTTCTAAAGTAAAAATCCTTAAGGTTCTAGGTCCAAAAGATTGGAATCAAGCTCCTAAATTTTTTTCAATAAAATTTGATCCTCAAACTTATACTTATTGGGATTATCAGCAAGCTTGGTACAGATTTATGCTCCTTAGGCCATATTCCCACTCTTGGTTCTTTTAGTTCTAGAAAGGGTTAAGAAACTTTCCCTCATGATTTGCCGATTGGATGTGCATCAATGGTCCTTGTGTTGATATTCTTCCTCAGCTTGCTAAGGATTCTTATAATTTGTTTACTCAAAAAATTGATTTTCCTCAAGGTTCCAGACTTTTACATTTTTATGCTGCTTTTGGAATTGCTTGGATTAATGTTTGGGAATATAATTTCTATCATATGTATCAGATTCCTCATCCAGAATGGGTTGCCAGAGAATTTTGTGTTAAATAGTGGCATCGGTTCAACATGAAATTAGTAAGTATTGATGCGGTTAATCAATGGTTCCTTGCTAATCCTTCTTTGGTTAAGAAAAATCATAAGAAGCCATCACAATTTGAAGAACTTAAGAACAAGCTTCTTTAAGAACTGGCCTCTTCTTCCTCAGAATAGGAATTGCTAAGCAAACTCAAGACAACCATGTTCACCTCTGGTTCATCTCCTCCCAGTGAAGGAAGTGAAAACAACGACCTTCTCGGTGATAATAATGAAAATGACTGTTATGGTATAGACCTTTCCGACCTGTAAACACTACAAGAATTTTGGAAAATTTCTACGGAAAAATCCGTAGCAAATCCGTAGCTAATCCATAGCTAACTATATTAGCTACGGATTAGCTACGGATTCATTTGTAGCAAATTTCTCGTAGCTAATTAGCTACCAAAAAATTCCGTAGCTAATCTGAAGCTATTTTTTAAATTTTCATAGCTAATCCGAAGCTAAATTGTAGCTAATTTTCGTTTAGATTCTTCTTCATTTCCATAGCTAATTCACTACGAAAATTTTCGTAGCAATTTAAGTAGGTAATCCGTAGCTACTTTAAAAAATTCCTAGTAATTCCGTAGCTATTTTCTAGCTATTATGCTGCTAAATCCGTAGCAATTCCGTAGCTAACCCGTAGCAATTATTCATAGTTAAATCTAGCTATATATTTCTATTTTCGTAGCAATTCCGCAGCAAATTTGTAGCAATTATCCGTAGCAATTACGTAGTTAATCCGTAGCAATTATTCGTAGCAATTTCGTAGCTAATCCGTAGCTATTTATGTTATGAAATCCGTAGCAAGTTCGTAGCTAACCCGTAGCTATTTATGTTATGAAATCAGTAGCAATTTCGTAGTTAAACCGTAGCTATTTATGTTATGAAATCTGTAGCTATTCCGTAGCTATTACGTAGCTATTTATGTTATGAAATCTGTAGCGATTCAGCAATTATTCGTAGCAATTTCGTAGCTAATCCGTAGCTACTTATGTTATGAAATCCGTAGCAAGTTCGTAGCTAATCCGCAGCTATTTATGTTATGAAATCCGTAGCTATTCCGTAGCTAATCCGTAGCTATTTATGTTATGAAATCCATAGCGATTCCATAGCTAATCCGTAGCTATTTAACAATTTTGTTACTAATCCAATATTTATATTTTGCAACAATTCTATAACTAATCTATAACAATTATACCTGTACAAATTATATTTCAATACAAACAGGAAAAATTCAACAAATAAGTACAAAACAACTGAAAATATCATATTTCCATTAATAAGTTCCAAAACATATTCTACAAAGAAAGGATTACTAATTAAATTTATGTTAATACATATAGTTCTAAATAAATTAGTACTCTCATCAATAAAACAACTAATCAGTTAGTCGCATGATCATCCCCAACTGCATCGCCTTGTGAACCAGCCTGCGGCACACCATTATGTGCTTGGGAGCCTGTTATGTCACGGAGGATGGGCATCAACTGTGTCTGGACAAAAGAAGTCATCGCTTCATTAACAGCTTCCTTTATGGCTTGTGTCGGAATAGTGCAGGAGGAACCACCAACCTGTGAGGATGAACTAGATCCATAAATGCCAATACCTAAACTATGACTCATGCCATGGACCCGTCCCTTCTTGTTAGGACCCGTCACTTCCATCCAGACCTCCTGATCTACCACAGGATGCAGTGAAGAGTCTTCTCCATACTTGTCTAACATCGATGTGTCATAAGAGTCCTGAAACAGAAAATATAGAAAACTTTATCAAAACAATCCACAACTTAACAAATATGATTAATTTAAATTTGAAAGACACTTACAATGAAATCCTTTGAGCGTTGAATGACATATTCTCCATTTTTCCTCTTATGAACACTTTCATATAAATCTCTGAAAGGGACTGGACGATTCAACTCTGCTTCCTGTAATCAACATCTATTAGAATATACAACAATAACAACAACCAACTATTTTCTCACTATGTGAATTCAGCATGGATCAAACAATGTCATTATGTCATATCATAAAAAATAGTTACGCAAATAATGCACCAAAAACACATATTTTAGCATCTTCAGTAATTATGAGATGTGAAGAACTTGGTCAAAACCAAATGTTCTGCCATTTCATTTAGTCAAGGGATATTTTATGAAATGTGACATCAAACAAACCCTTATAATCATGTTTCTAGTTTTAACACCATAATACCCCAATTTGTCAAAAATGATAGTTTTGCATGGGAAACAAAAACCGATATACTCATAATAAATATCCAAAAACAAATAAGAGCCATGATCAGAGATCCTAAGTTTCAAACAACAAGGCAGTCATCCAGACAACTAGCTCAGTTTAGAGAATCAATAACACAAGTGCTTCACTTCAAAAACAATTCTCTGAATAATTATGGAAGGAAGTTTAAGACAAGGGTTAAAGTTTTCTTCACATGTTAATAGAATTATTAAAGGCATAATAATTTTATACAAAAGAGAAGTCAATGCAAGTCTCAATCGAAAAACCAAACCAAAAATAACCACATCTTGTCTCTTGACAAGAGCCCAACAAACTTAAAAAAATAGGAAAGACTTGGTAATAGGTTTTCTCATGATATCAAGAAGGGTATATTAGATAAGTCACAAATTTAATTAGAAGTTCTAAAAATGAAAGTTTTATAGTTATAAGCACAAAGGGTCAGCATTACTATCCATACTGGTTAATTTTTATCAATACCACTACTACTGCTCAATACTATTTGGTATCCATTATATTGAAGGTCAGCATACAAGTTTACAATAGGTTCAATGAAAAGGCCAATTTCCTTTCACTTTTACGAAAGTTACAGGACCCCAACTTGGTTGGATCTAGAGAATGTAAGATACCTTATATAAGAGCTTTAGACAAAGACACTGGAAAATTCGTCCCATCCAACTACCAAAATAAGAGCATATTTCAGGTGATGACAAGCTCTACATTATATCAATTATTGCTGCTTTTCATAGTTTGGCAAATTTTCATTATTTTAGTAGTTCTTTCTTTATGTAATCATCATATCAATTACATTATATCCCCCAAAAAACCAGAAAAGAGTATTCATATATGGAAGAATTTCAGTTATGTTTCCTATGATTAGAACCAAAGACTTGTCAGGATTGGAGACATTTGAATGCTACTTTCCCATTCTAGACATGAAAGTGAGGAAATCAAGTAAGCAAGTCATTTTAGAGGGATTAAAAACCATTGGAAACATTCAACTTTATCTAATAACATGATGTTTGTTCTTCATACAACTCAAAGGATCAGTTGGAACGTTAAATGCAGCAATGAAGCATATTCCTATTATCCTATATAATTGCTCTCTTCATTATCACCTCTTAGTCCTTAAGATTCTCTTTTAGTAACGTCAAAGCTACAAATCCAGATGATATATGTAAGTTACTGAGACTCACTAAATTTCTTACAGATACAGAACAATGCACATTGCACAGTAAAAGAGAGAAGGGATTGGTTGCAGAAACCCCCAAAAGCTAGCAAAGTCATCTCATTTCAGATGCAATTTCAGTTCTATTTTAGAATTTGTTCCACATTTGGGTGAAAAACTAGAAATTGGTTTTACTTGTACATGTCCAACTGATAATCTGAAAGGGTGCAACAGCTATATACGGAAGATTCTAATTCATGCAAAAGAAAAAAAAATTTACTTCAATGAACACCAAGAAAGAGGGGAAAAAAAGACTCAAAAAGAGGTAATACCTTGTGACTTCAACAGATTATTAAGAGCATATTCTATATTTAATAGTAGAATTGATGGAGTGCTATGTATGAGGTATTTTGTTGAGAATTTCGAATAATGGAAATTAACTTGTTAACATAGCAAAGTATAGAAGGAAATGCATGCAAATTCAATATTATCAGGCTCACTACTACTATAATTATACAATAGTATAAGATAGAATTATTACAATGTTATACCAAGTAGAGAAGAAATTATATATTACCATATTCTTTTTATGTTGACCGAAGCTTATTGAGCCTGCAGTGTGCAACATAGCATCAGGCACGGCCGCTCTGTTGCTTCGACCAGCAACAGACTTCTTTTGCCACTCTGGTGTCAACCAAATGTCAACTAAGCCATCCCACACTTCTGACTTCAAAGCTGGGGGCCCATGGCCCTTAAGGTCAGCTATGTTTGATGTCCTCAACTTTTTCATGATTGTCTTTCTATAATTCTTTAAATCATCTGAATAGCGATCCATGCATGTTCTTTCCCAAACAGTTCTTGCTATGCAACGATCATAATCTGACGCAAATCGATATTTATTCTAAAACAAAGTCATGTTAGTATATTTCTCTATCTAGATAAATGTATAATACAATGAGGCTAGAAACATAATTACTTACCATAAAATCCTGAAACAATTCATCTTTCATGTACACAGGATAATTTTTCCATTTTTCAGCTGGAATGGGCATCCGTGTGATCACAGTGGCCATAATCTCACGGGTCACAGACTGTGGGACAAACCTCCTCCTAAAAGATCAAGGAATTGTTAATAATCTAAAAATAAAATAAATGTAATAAAACATGACATTCATTATTACTCACGGTTGAGATATGTCCTCCACATATATAACGGTCTTCTATCAGTTTACATTTTGGGATGCTCCACTTGAAGGCATCGAAATTGGGTCGCTAGTTGGAGGCAATGTGGGGGGTGGGACAGAGACAAATGACGCGGGGGGGGGTGGGTCGGGGACAATAGTGGAGGGTGGAACAATGAGCTTGATGGATCACCAATGGTCAATGGGCTAGTAGCTGAAATAATACCCGACATAATTATAGGCAATCTGAATTCATAAATACAAATCAAGAGTTAACAATAAACAAATTATTATATAGTTATACATGGGGAGCGCGGAGAAGGCTGCAGTGGTGGTGAACTAGTGTGCGATTGAGAAAACTCGGGTGGATTGTTGCGGCCTCTCCCTTGACCACGTCCATTGCCCCTACCTCGAATTACCATGATAAATGTCTGCAATAATAAAACACATTATAAAACAAACTACATACATAAATATTGTCAAGAATCTCATAAAATATAAAAATGACATTTTAGTGTAAATACCATAAACAAAGTTCAACTGCTACTACTTGAGCTTGAATCATATAGTTCCTCATCTTCATCTATGAACTCGGTATTGTCATCTTCTTCGTTGTCATCAATGAATTGGTCGACAAACAAAAGATTATTTGGATTATGAATTTCATTTATGTCCACTTCTTCCACTGGGGCATGTGCATCAAACAAGGAAATAACTCCGTCATCTGTGATGATATTAGGTGTTCTCAAGGAACTATCATCTTGGTAGTAATCGATAGCAGCTAGCTCATTTGATCCATCACGTTCATCATTGAATGTTTCATCCGCAAAGAGTCTTGCTCTAACCTTCATGGCATTGTCTCTACAAATATTTGCATTACAGGGCCAAATTACCTCTAGACAGTTTCCCTATTGGGCTATGGTATGCTTATAATAGATCCTGATCCATCCACAACAGGAAATAGAAATTCCAAAGCACATTTTTTTTGGGATCAAATTAGGCTCAATTTCAGAAGAGAAAGAAAGGCAACCATTTCATTATGTACTCATCTAATAATTAAGTTCTACATCACATCAATTCACTAAAGAAATGGTGGAAGCTTTAAAACAGTCCTCACACAAAATTAGTTTCCACCCAAAACCATAATGTACAAAAAAAAAAGTCAGGGTCAAATATTCTAGAATGTGGGAATGATTTACACATCAAATTGAAGATGCGAGGACCTGGCAGTGGCACAAAATCACTTCTACTTAACCCGAAACTATGTGATAGAATCAAGCACATAATTCTTGTTCAGTTTGTTTTTTGTCCCTTTCTTCTTATAATAAGATACAAAAGTGAAAATTTTACATATTTCATTTATATCTAATCAAAATGCACGAACACAAGATAGAAGAAACCATAGTAATCTTGCAAAAAATTCCAGTTCATATTAAAATATAACTTCCATGATTCACTACAAATGCATAACTACTACAAACCGATCAAGGAATAAATTACAAATTTTTACACATCAAATTTTATACTAGATGTAAGACTTGCCGCACAATCACTTCAACTTTTCCTAAAATTACTTGATACCATCAAGCACAAAACTTCTCATGCAGTTTTTTTAACATATAAAAATGAAAAATTTACACATTACATATGTAGTATAAAGACAAGTAGTCATGCACAGAAACACTTAAACTTTGTCATGCGATAGAAGAATGGAACAAAATTCACCTTCTCAAACTTGTAACAATATATTTGTTTTTGCACTTTGATTAAGCAGCTGCTCTAGGTACTTTCATGCCAAATCCATGCTTCAATTTCTCCACTCTGTTAAATTGTCAAGAAAGCGAGGCTTAAAAATTATTCCAACTGAATGCTCTTAAAGATTAATTAAAAATTATGTAATGACAACAATCATATATGAAGTCAAATACTGGGATCATATTGAAAAATGGAGTAAACACACATTTGAAGCAGAATTATGTAGAAGAATTTAGCCAATAAACTTGAGTATGCAAATTCACACTACAAGAAAATTAGAAATTTGCGGCGGATTTTTTGCGGCGGATTCGCATCCTTCGCAATTGCGAAAGGCGTTGCGGCGGATTATCATCCGTCTCAATTAGCGATGGATTTTGTGACGGATATATTTGAGGCGGATTTTGCGATGGATTCGCCCCATAAAAATTTTTAAGCGTAAAATTACACCGTAAAATCTTTAGTGTTCGTAAAAAATTTTTGCGGTAAATATCCGCCGCAAAACTTAATAAAATTTTTTAAAAAATTTGCGGCGATTTATCCGCCGCAAATATTCGCCATTAACTTATAAAATAATAAATTGTGACGGATGAATTTCACGCATAAAATTGATAAACTAATAAAATAAATCGTAAAAATTTTTAAATATTTTGCGGCGGATTATTCCGCCGCAAAAAAAATTCAATTTTAACAAATTTTGCAGCGAAAAAATCCGTTGCAAAAGATATTACGTAAAAAAATAAGTAAAAAATGTATAAAAAATATTTGCAGCGGAAAAAACCGCCGCAAAAAAAAGCTGCCATTTAAAATAAATTTTGCGGAGGATTTTTTCGCTGCAAAATATTAAACTAATTAAAAAATGGTTATAATACTTTGCGGCGTATAAATCCACCGCAAAAATTCCGATGCAATTTAAAAATAAATTTGCGGAGGACAAATCCGCCGCAAAAACCAGATCTACCTCCTCTGTTCTCTTCCATTTTCATTTTTCCGAATCTATCTCTATGATTCTTCTTCCTTCAGCTCCTCCTCTCCCTCAACCGTCCGGTGACCTCCATTGCTCGCCGCCACCGACCACGATCCGTGACCCACGTGAGCCACCGCATACCGGCGACCGCGACCCGCGCCTCACCGCCATGCCGCGACTCACGATCTGCGCCGAGACCGGCACCCAGGCGTCCGGCGCCCGCCCGCTTGCACGCGTGCGGCGCCCGTAGCCCCACGTCCGGCCACCACGCTTCCACGCCTCCACCAGGTCCCGCCCACCTACCAAGTAGGTACCCCACTGATTAATTGCTTGCTCTGTTCATTGGTTTAATGTTTGAACCAATGATTTGTTTCTTTGAGAAGATGAATGATTTGTAGATTATGACTTGAAGATTTACAATTTGATCACATGGTTAGGACTGAATTTCGAAAATATATCTCGTACTCAATTTGAATTTCATTATTGCAATATACTGTAATTCTGCCTGGTATTATTATCTTTGTAATATATTTGATGCATGTGATAAATCGTAATAGTGAGCGAAGCCTTAGTTTCCCGTTTGAGATTCAATATTAGTGAGCACGCGTACTCTTTGAAGGAAGTGCTCATTGTATTGAATCTTGAATTGTCCAATTTGGACAGTTTAGGAAGAAACTTTTACTTCACTTGATTATAGTTACTCATTAAATTTCATACCATATACTTGATGAAATTTTATTGTGCAACATTTCCTTTTGTTCTCTGGGTACACACTTGATCGTGGTAGATATCACCACTTTCTAGTCGTGTACTTGGAGACCAATGGAAATCTTTGTCAAAATTTCGTCAAGTATATGATGTATGATTTTTAAGAGTACTATCAATCAAGTCTTTGTAAAGGTTTCTTCTTGAATGGGATAAATCATACCATGTTAAGAGATTTTAAGATTTTGGAGATAATAGTTGTTTGGATTGAAATATTTATACAAATATAATTTTAAAATGTATTAATTATGCAACATATGTTATACATTTTATATTTTTGTATTTTGATTTAAGTGTAAAATTATAATTGCGAGAAAATGGTAGTTCCAAAATCGTAGATGGATGTATAATAGGACTCATTTGGGTCGTAGAGGACTTACACAAGATTTTGTACGTGGAGTTGAAGAGTTTGTGAATTATGCATGTCGATCTTCTCATTACTTAAGTGAAGGAACAATTCGGTGTCCATGTTTGATGTGTTTTAGTGGGAAATTGTTGAAACTTGAGATTGTGAAAGTTCATTTGTATAAAAAGGATTCAAACCTAGGTATTGGTATTGGACAGATCATGGAGAGGAAGAGCTGATCCAATTAGTGTAGATATAAACTTTGATGTAAACACTTGCTAGTAGTCCTATATTAGAGGAGGAAGATGTGGTTGATAGATATCAAAATATGGTTTGTGATGCGGTGGAACGAATTTGGGGATTTTAGGAGTCGTTTTCAACGAGTGTTGAGGAGCCTCCACATCCAGAGGCCGAAGAGTTTTATGATCTATTAAATGCTTCAAGTCAGCCATTATGGCCTGGCTGCAAAACTCATTCTGAGTTATCCTTGGCAGTTCGAATGTTAAGCCTCAAATCTGATTATAATGTAACGCATGCATGCTTTGATTCATTTATAGAGATATTAAGAGAGGTTGCTCCACCAGGATCACGAATTCCTCTGAATTACTATAGAACAAAAAAATTAATTGCTAAACTTGGGCTTGCTTCAAGAAAAATAGATTGCTATGTAAATGGTTGTATGTTATACTGTGATAATGCTAGACAATGTAGGTTTTGTGGTACTGAAAGGTACGAACTTCGTAAAACCAGTAATAGAAATAACAATGAAATTCTGGTGAAAAGAATACATTATTTACCTCTTATTCCTAGGCTCAAGAGATTGTATTCCTCTATGAGCTCATCTCGCACACATGGGATGGCATGCTTTGAAAATAATAGGAAGTTGGGGAGATGTCTCACCCATCCGATGGTAAAGCATGGAAGCATTTTAATAGGACATATCCTGAATTTGCAATTGATCCTAGAAATGTTAGGCTTGGTTTGTGTGCTGATGGTTTCACTCCATACAATCAATCTGCTTCTCCTTATTCTTGTTGGCTTGTGATAGTCACTCCATATAATCTGCCTCCATAAATGTGTATGATTGCCCCATACATGTTCCTAACATGCATTATTCCCCGACCCTAACAATCCCAAGAGCAAGATTGATGTTTATTTACAACCATTAATTGATGAACTAAAAATTTTATGGGCGGGTGTTTTAACTTATGACGTGTCAAGCAAACAAAATTTTATGATGAGGCGGCATTGATGTGGACAATAAATGACTTTCCAAAGATATGGAATGTTGTCTGGATGGATGACTCGGGTAAATTAGCATGTCCATATTGCATGGATCAAACAAAGGCATTCACTTTGAAACATGGGGGAAAAATTCATGGTTTGATTTGTCATCGTCAATTCTTGCATGTTGATCACATGTTTAGAAGAAACAAAAATGCATTTAAGAAGAAAACTGCGTGGTGACCGATTTGCCTCCACCAAGATTATCCGGACATGAATTAAGTGAGATTGTTAGTGTCTTTAGTAAAATAAGCGAAATGCGGTCGTGCAAACACCATGGGTATGGTGTTTATCATAATTGGACTAAGCGAGCATATTTTGGGAGTTACCATATTGGAAGGATAATTTAATTAGGCATAATTTAGATGTCATGCATATTGAGAAAAATGTCTTTGATAACATATTCAACAACTTTGTTATGGATGTTAAGGGCAAAACAAAGGATAATATCAAGGCAAGAATGGACTTAAAAGAATATTGTCAACGACGAATTGGAGAGCTTATTGATTTTCCAAATGGTAAGATCATGAAACCAAAGGCTAATTATACTTTTACAAAAGAGCAAAAGAAAATTGTTTGTGAATGGGTGCAACATTTAAAAATGCCAGATGGTTATGCTTCAAACTTAGCCAGATGTGTGGACATGAATCAATTACGATTGTCTGGGATGAAGAGTCATGATTGTCACGTGTTTATGGAGAGTTTGCTTCCAATTGCTTTTTCTTTGTTGCCAGATCAAATTTGGAAGCCATTGACTGAATTGAGTCAATTTTTTAGAGACTTGTGCTCAACGACTTTGACGGAAAAGGACATGCTTCAAAGGGGTTTTTGGACTTAATTTTCATCTTTCTACTCATTTTCCATACATAGGTTATTTGAAACCTAATATGTCAAATTGAGTTCTGGATGTATTTTAAGTGTTTTTCTTGTTTGAATGAGCTTAAAATGATGTTTAGGACTTGTTCATGCTAAGATTTGGGATTAGAAACTGAAAATATTCATTTTGGACCTAAATTACTCAAAGAGGTGATTTTAGGGGGTTTGGATGAGTGATTTGTGTTTTAATCTATTTTTGGTGAAATCAATTGGTGTTTTAAGTTTCCCTCATGATTGTGAACTTGTTTGGGACTTGAAATTACCTAGAAATTGGTTTGAAGTGGCCAAAATCCAATATTTTGGCCATTGGAACAGTAGCCATTCTGCAAAATTCTGCAGAATCTGGGTTCTGTCACGGGGGCCGCGGCGCTCGGTAACGGGGGCCGCGGCGCTCAACGCGGGCCGAGGCGCTCGGTAATGGGGGCCGAGGCGCTCGTTCGATGACAGCACCAGTAGAAAATCCAGGGAGCAGAGGGCCGCGGCGCATGAGTTTGGGGGCCGCGGCTCTGAGTTCTGGAACACCAAAAGTATCATTTTTGATATTTTGGGATGTCTTAAGTGATGGGATCACTTATATATGCTTTCCTACTTGTGAAGGGACACAAATGAGGGTAATTCTTGGAACGAATAACCATTTGCCATATTTGTTTGAAAGTGAGAAGACTTTAGGCAAAACCTTGAGTTTGAAAGCCTTATAAGTATATATCTAAGACCTTACACAACATGAGGTTGTCTTGGCAATCACTTGTGAAGTGATGATGTGAATATATCTAAGACCTTGCACAACATGAGGTTGTCTTAGAAATCACTTGTGAAGTGATGATGTGAGGATCTTGGTATGGGCAATCTAGTAACATAATTTCTTGCTACTTTATTGGATAAGTGGGGTCAAGAATTATGATATGCTAGTATTTGAATTTGTGGCTTGGATATTCAATTTCAAACTTGATATTTATTTTATTTTCCTATGTATTGTGACCTTAGATGGTGTGCACAACCATATGACACGAGAATGAGGTGTTGGATCCGAATTCTCCTTGCATGTTTGCTAGTATGGTCGGGGTTACCGGTGTATGGGGTTGGTAGTAGTACTCTTACCTTTGTGAGGGAACAAGTCCACACATTACCAAGTAGTGTATGGGTTTTTATGCCTATTCTACTTAGTATATACAAGGAACGTGGATCTGGGAAATAAATAAATATCTTGTGTTTTCAAACTTTAAGTCTGCGCATTGGCATTGCGTATCCATAATACGTGGACTTTGTTTGAGCATAACCATACATCATATCATAAAGCATTGCACTTATGGCCACTTTGTATGGGCAGTTGCCTTATTTGTTTGATGGTTGTCGTTGATGATATCTTACGATTGTATGGGCGGTTGTTTGATATCATTGATTATTCGATATTAGCGTGAGATAGAATTATAATGTGCCTTATGAATGTACTTGAGCAGGAGTTCAATTTTCTATTGCAAGCTTTAATTGTAGGTGTACAGTTGATTTATTTATTGTAAATGACTAACTGCTGGTTTTGGTATGCTTATACTGAGAAATTATGATTTCTCACCCCGTTGTGTTCCATGTAATTCCAGGTGAAGCCTTTAAAAAGGGTAAGGATAAAAAAGCGAAGAAGCGAAGACTTAGACTAGTGTTTTGTTTCTTGGTGAACTAGTTGTGTATTTATATATATTTCTGGTTATTTTGAAAATCTTATGCATACTTTATGGCATGTTAGCCAATGACAGTGGTACATATGACTTTTTGATCAATCGTGGTTCTTTATAATGGTTGCGTTATGGGTTTATTTTTGAATGTCATTTAGTGACATATTTACTACGTTTTATTATTAAATATTCCATCGATTTTATAGTAATTCGTATTAGGGTGTTACAGTGAGTATAGAATTATATTAATATGCTGTAATTACTAGTTATACATTAATTATTGTGTTGTGTTTGGAATTTATTTACATTATATTTTTATTATTTGTGTAGATGTCATCATCACGAGGTGATAAGGGGAAAGGGAAGGAGAAGGAGAAGGAACAACCTCGACGTCTAAGGATCAATATAGGGAGGCCACCTGGGGGCAAACATCGAGATCATCTCCACCCCGGATCCAATATTACCCACTACTGGGTTTGCTTGACCACCATCTTCTTGAGTACATTATGATACCCACACTGATCACGGCGTCCGTCACATACTTCACATTCATTACATGGTACATCGTATGATTAAGGGTCACCTACTATTGGCCCGATCACCGGGTACCGTGTAGTCGCCGGACACGTGAGTCGCCAGCTACCGTGATTCTCATATTCCTATTTCTGCAACAAATCAAAGCAATAAGACATTTGTTGAGCCCGATGGTGATTTTGGGTATGTGTACAAGTACTTGTTATTTATTTATAGTTATGCGCATTTAAATTTTTTTTATTGAGAATATTTACATTTCCTTTTTAAAATTGTATCGTAGGTTTCTGCCATCTAAACCTGCTGCTGATGCCATAACAAAGATTATACGATCTAGGTATAATCAACCTTGGACATCTTGGGGAGAAATACCCAAGGATACTAGAGAAATGTGGTTTCGAGAGTTTCAAGTATGTATCATTTTTTGTCTATTTAATTATGTTTGTTTGTCTTGTAATAGTGTAAAATTTTTTAACTTTCCTGATATTTACAACATATTTTTGAAGGGTTATGTTTGGTGGATGCCTCAGCATCATAACCATATGCGAAAGGCATATAATAGTCGTAGTTCGAAGAGACTATCAGGTTTACTAGGGGAGTACACGCAACTTAAATGAAAGGCCTTTTTGGATTGGAGAAGGCATATGGGAAGACTTATGCGCACTGGGCTAGTAGCGTGTATAAGGAGAAATGTCAGCAAGCAAAGATGAATCGTGCTTCTGACACTGGTGGATGCTTGCACACAGGTGGTTGCATTTCTACTGGCACCCATGCGCAAAAATTGGTAACTATTATCGTCAGTTGTTTAGTAATATATTTTATTATTTTGTTATTAACTTATTTTCTCATTATTACAGGCTAAGGCTTGGGGTAGAGAGCCTACAGTTGATGAGACCTTTCGTCATGTACATTTGAGGAAAGAAGACCGTACTGCATGGGTTTCTACAAAAGCTCAGGATGTATATGTTAGTATTTCTTAACTTAAAATTTTTTATTTTAATATTAACTCATCTTATAATAATAGCCATAACAGTTTTTTATTTTCATCTTTAGGAGGAATTCAAAGCAAAGGAATCTGAACAATCTTCTCAGTGCTCCAATGAAGAAGGAGCATCAGTACCTACCCGACAGTCGTGAGCTTTGGATTCAGATTTGTTGGCGGGGTAAAAAAGGGCGTGTTTATGGTCTTGGTTCTCAAGCATCTATCTATGACCATGAAGAATCATCCTCCTCAGGCCTGGATCGAGTCAAGTTCTGAACACGTTATTAATCAAGTTAAGTAATAGTTGCAAAATTTTTTATTAATTAGTTTTTAGAATATTGATGGATGTACTCAATCATTCCATTTTTCGTATTTTAGGTTAAATAATTTATTTGTGGAATGATTAATGAATTTGTATTTATATATGTTAATCGGTGAAGGAGCAGTTGCAGCAGGAGATGTTGGATCGGGTTCAGGAGATTCAACAACAAATGGAGCAACGGAGCCAACAACGTGACCAACAACGTGAGGCGGAGTGGAGAATGCGATTTGAACAATACCAACTTCAACAACAACAAATGCTTGGTAATATGATGAAATCATATTTGCAAGCGGCCTTGCACTCACCAAGCCAAAGAACAACCACCAATAGATGAAGACAATGAGGATATTGAAGATGATCATGAAGATGATAATGATAATGATCATATGGATTGAAATTGATGTTTGAGGATTATGATAGTTCTTGTTAAACTTTGTATTTGACGAAACTTTGTATGGATTATTTTTGTTTTATGGATTGCTTAAATGCATTAACAAGTTAAAATTGATGTTTGAGTGTTGTTTTGAATGCATTGACAGGTTGAAATTAAAATCTGAGTGCTGTATGTATTAATAATATAATTATGGATTTTGAACAATTCTTTTTTAACATTAAAAATATTCAACAATTTGCGGCGAGAAAAATCCGTCGCAAAATCCGCCACAAAATCACACCTGAATCCACCCCAAAATCCCCCCCAAATTACCGGCGGACAAAATCCACCGCAAATTATCGGCGGACAAATCTGCCGCAAATTATCGGCGGACAAATCCGCCGCAAATTACCGGCGGACAAATCCGCCGCAAATTACCGGTATCTAGTACCATTTCCGGCATCTCGCCGGAGCAATTTTGCGGCGGATTTGCGGCGGCATAATCCGCCTCAAGTTTGCGGCAGAAATTAAAATCCGCCGCAAATAAATTTGCAACGACAGTTTTTGCGATGGTCACGAATCCGCCGCAAATCCGCCGCAAAAAGATCATTTGCGGCGGATTGTATGTGATTTGCGGTGGATTTATCCTTCGCAAATCACGATTTTTCTTGTAGTGTCAGTTGATCTTTTCTATCAATAACAATTCTCAAAGTGGATTTACTTAAATGGTTTCATATATGGTTGCGATAGATTTCACTTTCAAAAGCATAGTTATATACTTATTTTTGTAGTAGAAGACACAGAAATTGTTTATTATATGCTGGAAAATAATAAACGCATTTAGTTTCTTGTTCTCATTGACAAGTTGTACTTTTAAGAATATGCATATCAAGTAACCATGTATTACATTGGATCATGTCCAATTTAGTATAAACAAAGCTTGATATAATGGATAACTGGATATTGACTAGGTTCTAAATGGATATAAAAAATGTAAAACATAACACTGTCCAATAGGGTAAATATTTGGACATCCATTACAGTCTTTGTTTTTTGTTCTTTTTATATTATTGATGTTGAAAAGGAACTTTCACCTGAGAGGCAAGGCTATAGACTCATTAAGATTGATAAATGGTTCTGTATACAAATGGTTCTGTCTATATGTCTAGCTAGCAAAATGGTTCTGTATACAAATATCTTGGAGAATGGGGATTGACCCTTCTAAGTTTTAACCATAAATAATTAGTTGGAAGTTGGGACAAACATTAATATATACCATCTTTTGAAAGGGGCTGCTGGAGAAAGCTTAGTTGGGGAAAGTGAACTAAAAGGCAAAAAGAAAATTGAACCAACAACAACCATATCATTCCCTCTCTCAATGCAATCCCTACGTGTCCTGTTATATATATATATATATATATATAGATCCACTATTCTCTTACCTTCCCTAATAAAAGCTCTGATTATTTGGAATCAATAATCAGATCTAATTTAACATGAGCAAGTGATCATATTTATTTCTGCCACATTTGAGCTAGGGGCATGCTTGATCATATTTAACATTCTCTTACCTTCTATGCGGTTCTAACAACTTAAGGGGATATGGGTTATTATACACGCATGGAAAGAACATATATTAATTAAAATTAAACCAGAAAGCAACAAGAATTATCAGAAACAAGCAAAGACTCAAAATTCTCATCAAATATCATCAATACAAAAACCAGCATACAGGTTACGTTCAAAAACTCAAATGATTAGATAGATTAGTCATTGGCAATTGCTAATTGCAATAACATTAGCTCATCCTCTGGGATAATTCTAATCTAATGTGAACAAGCCATAATGCCTAAGCTAAGTTCTGTATATGATCATTTTATATATAGCTAGGGACATGCTTGATCATATTATATATAGATCAACCACATTTGAGCTAGGGGCATGCTTTTTTAGATCATCCTTACAATGTTTAAACACAGATTTATTGGTACCTAGTAAAGTTAAAACTTATGATTAGTTTGGTAAAGGGAATTCAAAGAATCAGAAATAATGTGAATTAGTCTAGGTAGCCTATTGGAAATACATATAAAGGTAGGTTATAGGTTTAAGTTTTCAGGGAATTTAATTGTTGTGTAACAGTGAGTTAGTTATGGTTTGAAGATGTTTTTCTAGATAAGTAAATTATCAAATAAAGTCAATGGTGGCAAGAAAGGTGTTGTGAAGTATGTTCCTAGAAAAGATGCTACAAAGGAAGCTGGTGTTTTGAATTTGCACTCGAAAGAGGATGTTGTTATCAGTAAACCTAGTAATGGAGAACAAGCTACTCGGTTGCAGAATGTTGTGATGCAGGATCTGAATTTTGAAGCAAAAGAGGATTTAGCAGCTCTTTTAGGAAAACAGGCTGTGGTTCATAACACTCCAGTAAGGAGGACTTCTCCTGGGGGTGGCTCAAGTTTTCTGGATCAAGATGTGGTGAATCAAAATGTTGTGGTTCAGGATCCTGTTTTTAGAGTTCCTGACATGGTAATTGATGTGGAACTTAGAAAATCTAGTAAAGCTCCTATTATTCATCAATTTAATGATGATGATAGGCATTTGGTTGGTGCTGGTAATGCTAGTGATTCTGAATCAGTGGAAACTATCTTTGATGAATCTTCCCCTTCAATTTTTTCCAAAGGCATTGCTGATATGGATCTGGGAGGGCTTGCTGCTGTTCCTAATTCTCTGAATTCTGAAGAAAGACCAGTTACTCCAGTTTATACTCCTTTTAATTAGGCTGTCCAAAATGATTTAGACCTAGTTACAAAATTTTGGCAGCCTAATGGAAAAGAAGAGATTGTTTCTGAATCTCGGTCCTTGGCAGATGTTTTTTCTCAAGGTTTAAAGGGTAATGTTAATCCAGATGTGGCAGATAATGGCTTTACAAAGGTCCTGTCCAAATCATAGAAGAAGAAAAGCAAAAGAAAAAACAGATTGCTTCAAAATCAAATGCCTATGTTACCCATTCAAGTTCTCTTCGAATGGATGTCTGTCTTTTAAGGATGCTTACAATCATGTTGCTACAGAAGGTCAGAATGTGTCCTGGGGTGCTGGAGAAAGCTTAGTTGGGGAAAGTGAACTAAAAGGCAAAAAGAAAATTGAACCAACAACAACCATATCATTCCCTCTCTCAATGCAATCCCTACGTGTCCTGCTATATATATTTATATGTATACATCCACTATTCTCTACCCTTCCCTAATAAAAGCTTTGATTATTTGGAATCACTAATCAGATCTAATTTAACATGAGCAAGTGATCATATTTATTTCACCACATTTGAGCTAGGGGCATGCTTTTTAGTTGCCAGTGTCTATTGTTATATGCGATGGATAATTGGCTATTTTACACACAAGGATGATGGATGAAGCACCTTCTATGAGGTTCTAGCAACTTAATGGGGATATGGGCTGTTTTACACACATGGAAAGAACATGTATTAATTAAAATTAAACTAGAGCAACAGCAGCAGCAATTATCAGAAACAAGCAAAGACTCAAAATTCTTATCAAATATCATCAATACAAAAAGCGAAGATACTGAGTTACATTCAAAAACTCAAATGATTAGATAGATTAGTCATTGGCAGTTGCTAATTGCAATGACAATAGCTCATCCTCTGGGATAATTCTAATCTAACGTGAACAAGCCATAGTGCCTAAACTAAGTTCTGTATATGATCTTCTTATATATTAGATATTCTTTCTCAAAGCACAAGCATCTTATTACTTCTCTAATCTATCTTTTCACCAAATCATAATTTAAAAATTTGGTGGATTATATAAGATATGTTTGAGAAGATTAATTTCTCAATGCCCGAGTGAAGATTAATCTCATACTCATGAGTATGAGAATACCTCATAAGAATATAAAAAATACACTTACAAATAACCTTTTTTTTTGTCTTGATACAAATAACCTATTGGTGTATGCAGAATATTCCTTATAGAATAAGATTAGACCATAAAACAATGAGTAAATCACATACCTAAACAAATATGCCTGTTGCTATAGATATGGGGATGCACCAGTCGGATGCAAAAATATGACCGACTTAAAAGCATCCATAATAGAAGTCAAAACAAAATAGCATCATGAACATCGAACTAGCTAAAAAATGGTGAATTTACATATGTTAAAGAGAATCCTACGGCTTATGAATAATAACCTGTGGAGCTTCTATTGGGTAATGCTCCGGAAAATCCACCTGAAGTTGGAAGGTCTCATTAGCATAAAGTGTCCCAGGAGCTCCAGTCACTTTAATAACTCAACTTTCAGAAAGAAAATACCAAAATAAATAAAAACAAAAATAAAAGTCCACCTTTAATAAAAAAAATCAACAAAGCTAATTGAAAGAACAAATCTTTAAGGGGAAAACTCACACCAATTAGAATAAAAAGAAGTAACACGTCAACTGAACATTAAAAAAAAAAAGAGGAAAGGTAAAAAAACTACAGTTTACTGTGCATGCATTTCGCAGGAGCAAAGATTGATAAGGAAGGAAATACTAATAAGTTATTTTTCTAATCATTAGCAGTATATATATAACAACATTTACTAATGCTAATAAGTTATTCTCTAATCACAAGTTTTAAAAAATAAGCTCATCAAATCAATCCTATAAATATAAACTCATAAAAAATATCTTAGAAATTCTATAATTAGATTATAATTATTATCCCAGTGTAAGGAAAATCATTTATATTGAGAAAAAACTAAGAATTTCTCACTTTAGAAGCTATGGCCCTACGAGAAGGATTTTAGCAAGCAATGTTGGGGGTGAGAAAGTTCTCTTTGAATAGCAATAGGTACAAACCTGTAGAGAGGGCAACCCGAATGGGAAAATTAGAGTCGTGGTCGAGGATACCCAGATGTATAAGTTGTAGTTCCAATGTTGTGGAAATTCGTTGATGAGAGATGAGAATGAGAGAGAGGAAGGGAGGGCAGGAGGGAGCGGGCAATGAGAGAGAGAGTAGCAAGTAGCTTCGTTGATGAGAGATGAGAATGAGAGAGAGGGAGGGAGGGCGGGACAAGACAGAGGAACGGCAACAGTGAGAGAGATTAAAATGAAATGGAAATTGGGAAAGCGAGAAGGAGGGAAGAGTGGCATGCCATAAAATTAGCATTATTAATAATTTTTTTTTGTATCTAATAAAAAATTAGCTACGAATACATTTTTGTAGTTAATCCGTAGCTAATTTAGCTACGGATTAGCTATAGATTAGCTACAAAATAAGTACATTTCATACCTGTATATGAAATTTAGCTAGGGATTTTTATACTGTAGCTAATCCGTAGCTAATTAGCTACGGATTAGCTACCATAATTTCTGTAGCTAAATTTTGTAGCTAAATTGTAGTTATTCAGTAGCTATTTACTTGATAAATATTTTCTTTCCATTCATTCAAAATTTAGCTACGGATAATTTTTTCGTAGCTAATTAGCTACGGATTAGCTACCAAAAAATTCCGTAGCTAATTTTGGTAGCAAATTTTTAAAATTCTTGTAGTGAAAGGCCTACATGGTAAACTATGAAGGCTACTTATTCGTCGTCTAGCTCATGAAATTTCCTATGAAGATTCCTTATTCATCGTATTATGAAGCTTCCTTATTCGTCAAGATTCCTATGAAGGCTCCTTATTCGTCATCTAGCTCATTTGTCTAATTATGAAGCTTCCTGATTTGTTGTCTAGCTAAGAAAGAAGATTCCTGTGAAGGTTCCTTACTCGTCGTCTAGCTAAGCATGAAGCTTCCTGTGAAGGTTCCTTACTTGTCGTCTAGCTAAGCATGAAGATTCCTGATGGGTCCATTCTTTGGAGTCTTTTCTCTATATAAGTCGATGCTTTTTTAGAGAAAGGCATCAAAAGTTTTAGTTTAAAAATTTTCTGTAAACACTTTGTATCAACACTCTTGTATTCTGTTTCCTCTGTAAACCTTTAGAATTTAGCTTTTGTTCAAGACTTGTAATTTTGTATCATGTACTCTGTAAGTATTTTGAAATTATCAATAAAGTATTTTGATGCTGATTTATGATAATTCTCTTCTTTCTATTGTTGAATGTATATTTTTACTACTGTCCAGCCCATGTCGTCGGTCCTGTCGTTACTGGTATCAGAGCCTCGTAAGAGGTTCTGAGTATCCGAAGCCTAAGGAAGGGAGAAGGACTTAGCATTGGTCAGCCCTCGGTCCGTACGTTGGTCAGCCGTGTTAGTGCCGAAGAAGGCAGGTTAGGTGGTCCCGTACGAGTGTGTGGTGGTCCCGGTAAGAGAATTCCTTCATTATGTCTAGGATATTCAGAAACTTAAGCAAGCTCTCCTTCCGTAGAGGGAAGGCTTCTAGCATAGGTTCCTCACAGTTTAAATCTGCATCCTCTAAATAGAAGAAAAAAGAGAAAAGGATGAATGCTATTGTTTTATTAGAAACATGAGCACTACAGAATACAAGAGGGGAAGAGGAGATATAAGGCAGGGAGTGTACAACAACTTTGCATAATTACAGTTTGACAAATCCTTAAAAATAGGCAGGTTTTCCTTATTTTGTTGAGCTAGAATCTAGTTTATTTGCTGGTTTGAATTGTTGCAATTACAACTCTTTAATCCTCCGACGACTCTCCATTGAATGTGCCATAATTATGGGGATTCTCTTTGCAACAGTTTTGTGTTTCCTTTTGTGTCCAATAATTATCATAATTGCTGTCCAAGGACAGCTGGGTACTGGTAATACCCTCCCTCAAATGAGGTCGAGGTTGAAGATTTGGTCTGAAATTGCATAAGAATAGCCTTTGACACCAGTTTAGTGAAAAGGTCAGCAGCTTGATCATTGGTGGGAATGTAATGAGTGACAAGAAGGCCAAGTGCAACTCGTTTGCGAACAAAATGGTAGTCCAATTCAATGTGTTTGCTGCGGGCATGAAAAACTGGATTGACGGTCATGTGAAGAGAACTAATATTGTCACAATAAAGTATTGGAGGGGAGGCAAGGGAAATGCAAAGATCTTGTAAGAGAAATGTTAGCCATGAGAGTTTAGCTGTAGTGTTTGCCATGGCCCTATATTCAGCTTCAGTGCTGGAGCGAGACACTGTGTGTTGTTTCTTTGCACACCATGAGATGTGATTGCTTCCAAGAAAGGTACAGTAGCCAGTGGTAGAGCGCTCATTGGTAAGACAACCTGCCCAATCTGCATCAGAAAAGGCAAAAAGATCAAGTGTAGTGTTGGAAGTAAAGTGGAGACCTACATTAATAGTTCCTTTGACATATCGTAAGATATGCCGAACCATTTTTAAATGCATAATTGTAGGTGTCACGACCGAAAAATCAAGGCTGGAGCAGCGAACAAAATAAATTGTTAGGAGTCGCCACCAATTTTATTTTTATTAGGAAAAATTGGAAAAACCTTTTTAGAAAAAATGATCTTTGGAACCAGATTGGATTCGGGAGTCGGTTATGCATAGGAAAGGGTGAAAACTTAATCCCACAGCACCCTTATCACACCCGTCCTAAGACGGTACCTTAAGTTAATTATGCAAATTTTTAATAATCATTGAAAATATTTATTTTACCCCTTTTATAAAAAAATAAATAAATGAAATCGACAAATGAATTATGAAAATTTAATTTTTGGCTTGACAGAATAGAGATTCTGCTCTTACGTATCCCCAGGTGCAATGAGGAACTCAAAGTCACGTAGTTCTTTAGAAAATATTGTGGGTTGGTTGATTTTAATTAAAAAAAATTATAAAAATTTGAATTAACAGGTCATCGCGACTCTGTCAATCAAATTAAGGTTTTGAATAGGTGAAGCTTGCGTCACGCTAGAGCGTCACCCACTGATTATCAAGTTTGTTACGAAAAATTATATTTTAAAAAAATTTGAATCTTTATCAATTAGCGATTTATTTTATACAAATTTGAGGACAAAATAATAATAATAATAATAATAATAATAATAATAATAATAATAATAATAATAATAATAATAATAATAATAGTTTGAATCATCAAGTTGTCGCTAAACTCGAGATGATTACAAAAGTAATAGGATTAACAAGTCATTTGTCACAACTCAGGTAATCCTGTTTTATTTTTTATTTAAAAAAATATTTTAATTTTTTTAAAACTCATTTAACTCATTTTTATGTTTTTTTTAATTTTATTAAGCTGTCACAACTCAGATGATTACAAAAACTAAAAAAATAAGATTAACAAGTTGTCACAACTCGATTAAACCCATTTTGTTCTTTTCAAAAAAATTAATTATTTTTACTTTATTTTGTATTTTTATTTTTTTTATCATTTTTTTCCTTTTTTATATTTTTAGCATTTATTATTTTTTCACTTATTTTTTTGTATATTTTTTGTATATTTTTATTTTTATTTTTACTATGCTTAACTAAAATATTTTAATTAGCTAAAAAAAATAAATATGGAGTTAACAAAAACTAAAGCCTCAAGCCCAATCGGGTAAAAAAAAAAGATGGTGTAAAATGAAAAGGACGTAGTGACCCAACCCCAATAAGCTTACCCAATAAAAAAATAAGCAAAAGGAAGAAAAGAAAAAAAAAAAGTATATAGTGGATGCACACAAACAGAAACAGGAGGGCATCGTGAAGGGTCTTTTGGAATGGAATAGAGGGTGGAGGCCAAGGCAGTGGAGCGACGGCACACGGCGGTTCAGGCACGCGGTGGTCTGGCTTGGATCCGGTGGTTACGATGTTGCGAGGTGGGGTGTTCATGATGGTGGACGGATCTACGATCTTGGTTCGTGGCGAGGATGGTGGTGGTGCGGCGCGAAGGGGCTATGGTTTGGGTGGGCATTCGGTGATGAGGTGGGAGGTCGTGGGTTGCTCGGATCCGTGGTGGTGGTTCACGGATCCGCCATATTAAGGATGTTGTGGGTACTTGGAGATGGGTTTCGGGTGCGTGGTGGCTATATGGGATGAGGTTTTCCGATGGGTGTGTGTTCGTTGGATGGTCTCACGGTGATGGTGAAGATGAAGGGTTACGGTTGGTGGGAGTGGCCGTGTGTGGTGGCTTGGTTGGGCCGGGGTTGGTGATGGTGTTTGGGTGGAGGTCGTGTGTGGTTAGGGAAGGTGGAGATGTGGTTGATGATGGTGTTTGGGGTGGAGGCCGTGTGTGGTGTAGTGGCGCGAAGGGGTCACGGAGGTTGGGTGGTCGTGCGGCGAAGAAGGGGCCGCTGCCGTGGTGCTCTATTTCGCGGGTTTGGAAGCGCAGAAATGGGAAGGTGGCGAGGGACGCATGGTGGCTGCGTGGTTGCTCTGTTTAATAGATTGCTTGTTTTGGGATTTCATTTTGTGTTGGATTTTCTGGTGGTTGTTTTTTCCGGCTTAATTTTTGGTATTCTTAGATTTGGTTGATGGTGAGATTGAGGCTTGAAGACATTTGAGTTTTGATGAAGGAGGCTTGGGTGGTGTTGGAAATGAAATTTTTGGTGGGGTTATTGTTGTTACATTTCTGTTAGAGATGAGAGGGGTTGGTTTAAGTGTTTGTGATCTTGTTTCTCATTTTTTGGTGATTTGAGAACTGTGTTGCAGAATAAGAGGAGTGCGAGTGTGTTGTATGGTGCTCATGGCTTAAAAAAATTGAATAGGAAGAGAAGATGAACAACATAACTAACAAGCTAGGATCAAAACATGCATTGAACACTATACATTCACTCATAACAGTGCAAGGATAGTGGTAGGGAAAGGCTTACCTATTCTGCGCTACCAATTACAAACTCAAAAACCAAAATCCTCTCTCGTAAAAGGCCTCTCCTGTATCTTTGCTTTTTTCCTTAATTCTTGCTTTCTCTCTATTCCTCACTGTCTCTATTTTTTGTATTTCCTTTCCTCTCCTTTTATTTCTTCCAAGCTACCACAAGAGATCAGCCGAAAAAATCTCCCCTAACCAAAACTCCTTTTTAGCTTTTATATGCCTTTGTCTATCTGTTCTTCTTTCTTTTTTTTCTTTAGCACCCCGCCTCAATCTCCCTTTTTTTCTTTCTGTTATGCTGCGGTGAGTGTATGTGAGTGGGTGTGTGTGTGCAGCAGTGTAGGTGAGGACGTGAGAGCCGTGGGTGATGAATGCAGCAGTGTGTGCTATATGAAAACGTAAAAGTGGGGTGAGTGGGGAGCAAAGGAGGCTTGTCCCTTGTTGTGAGTGTCTGCTACAGTATAGTGGTACTGCATGGGTAGTGCATGGCTAAAATAAGAAAAAGGCAAAGGACAAAGAAAAGAAATAAAAAATTACTCAAACAAGAAAAATAAATCAGCAGCAAATTATTTTTTTATTTTTTTTATTTTTTATTTATTTTTTTATGTTTATTCTTTTTTTTTATGTGGGCTTATGTATTTGGGTTAGAAAAATGGGCTAAAAATGTGGATAACAATTCTTTGATTTTTTATTTTTTTATTTTTCACTTTTTTTTGTTTTTTTAAAAAGAAATAAAAAAAAGGTTCGGTCAAAATATGGTGTACACAGTAGGAGAATGCATGAATTGGGATACATAGTTAACATTGTATAAAAGATCATGACAAGTAAAAGTGAGGTATTGTAAAGCTCCAATAAGACCACGAAAGTAACTTGGATCATCAAGGGGAGTGTCATTTGACGTGATCTTGGTCTTGGCTTCAAGAGGTGTGCTCATCGGCTTACAATCAACCATGTTAGCTCATTTAAGGATAGTAAGGGTATAGTGTGACTTGGATAGATGGAGGCCATCAGTTGTCGAGAGTATCTCAATTCCAAGAAAGTGATGAAGAGGTCCCAAGTCCTTCATGGTAAATTCAGATTGCAAGAGTTGAATGAAGTCAGAAACTAGGGAAGTAGTGGATCCTGTAAGAAGTATATCATCTACATAAATGAGAAGAATTAGGGATCCTACATTAGAGTGCAAAATAAATAAAGATGGGTCAGCCATACTACAAAAGAAACCATATTTAAGAAGAAAAGAACTGAAGCGATCAAACCAGGCCCAAGGTGCTTGTTTAAGGCCATAAAGAGCTTTTTGGAGTTTGCAAACATGAGCTGGGAATTGAGGATCGGCCATGCCAGGGGGTTGCTCCATGTATATGTTTTCAGAAAGCACACCATGCAAAAAGGCATTTTTTACGTCAAGTTGTCGAATTGGCTATTTCTGAACAAGAGCTATAGCATGATTAACCGGATGGTGCCTGGCTTGATTATGGGAGAAAAGGTTTCAGTATAGTCCACTCCATCAACCTGGTGATATCCTTTTACAACAACTCGAGCTTTGAAGCGATCTAGAGACCCATCAGGTTTGGGTTTTGATTTAAAAACCTATTAAGAGCCAATAACATACAAGTTCGGGTTGCGAGGAACAAGTTACCAAGTTTGATTTTTATGTAGGGTCTCAAGTTCTTCGCCCATGGTAGCCTTCCATCCGGGATGAGCTAATGCTGATCGAATATTATGCGGGTTGCGAGGAATGCCGGCACAATGCATGGTGATTCTGGCATATTTAGGATTAGGCTTTAGAATTTCGCGTTGTGAGCGAGTAATCATTGAATGTGCCATAATTATGGGGATTCTCTTTGCAACAAATTTGTGTTTCCTTTTGTGTCCAATAATTATCATAATTGCTGTCCAAGGACAGTTGGGTACTGCTAATATAGATTAGAAGTAGATCAAGATTAGGTTCAAGCAAATGAATTAGAAATTGCTAATATTGAAAACAACTTTCAAAATTGGGCAATTCCTTATGTTCCTCCTAAAGAAATTTATAAGATAAGTACCTCCTTTTTTAAACCTAAGGATCAGATTCATATGCTCAAAGCTACTCATATCTTAGATAAATCTTGTGAATCGATAAGTCTGCTAAGAAATGATATCATAGATCAACATGTTAAGGATAATTATCAGTTTATACACATAGGATTAATTCAAGTTGCTGCTAAAGGACAATATAGATTAGGAATTGATAATCCTGTGTTAATTCTGTTAAGAGATAAAAGACTAAGAAAACTTCATGATCAAATAACTGCTATCTTAGAATCTAATTTGCATGATGTTCCTATTTTCTTTAATTGTTATCCTAATTATATTATGCCTCTGAAAGATTATATGACTAGGCAAGCTTTAGAATTAAATGTTAAGATATTAGATGATGTTTTTCAAGAAGGTGCTAAGCATATGTCTGTTATGTATAGAGTTCATTATCAAATATCTTATGAAGATCAGAACTTTAAAGCATTAAGGCAATCACCAAAGCATGAAATGGTAATTATGGAAGCAAACTGATGATCACATATTTGATACATTAATAATCCTTCATTTTTAGTCATTTACACTCTCCATGTACTTAATTGATTGATTTTGATTATGTTTTGTAAGTTTGGATTCAAATTGGACTTAATTGAATTTTTCAGCATAATTTACGTCTTACGTTATTTCTGTATTTGGGCTATATCTTGGGATGTAGGTGGTATTTGGAGGTGATTCTAGTGGCATTTGAAATATAAGAGAGAGCTCTATAACTTTCATGAAGATCTCAAAGGCCCAATCACACAAGTAGATAACTCAAATTGGGGTTGAAGCAAGAATTAGAGTACTGTTCCTAACAGCTTGACCTATGTATACTATTCATGACATTTTTCGGGCTAGAAGTTTTCTAATAAGCTGAAATTTTGATGCTGAATAGTAAGACCCATATCTACAACTTTCATGTTGAACACTTTTCCAGAATCGGACTCCTTGAAGGTGATATTGGGCTTGGAAGTCAGAACAGAGGAGCTGTGATTGGGCCTGGGCAGTGTTCAGTAATTTGAACGTATATGGAGTTATAGATATGATATTGGACTCAAACTAAAGCCATTTGAAAGTTAAGATCTAGGCCTACAACTTTCATGAAAACCACTTGGTTCAAAAATGACTAATGCAATGACTTTAGAGCTGCATGATTTTGGAGACAAGGAATCTCCATAATTTCCCACTCACCTAAAGTCATTTGGAATTTTTCACTCATCCACCCACTAATGACTCAGCCCCCTTATCATTTTGTATATCTAATCCTCTATAAAAGGGGGCCTTGGTAGATCATTGAGGGTATTAGGTGTTAGTTACTAAAATGATGTCATTTTGTTACTAGGTTTTCTTGTAGTAATTTTCCTTTGTTCTAAATTAAAGTCATGTTCTTCTTCTTCTTCTTCTCTCTTTCTTTCTTCTTATCTATGAGTAACTAAGTTTTATTTTACTTGGGTGAAAGGGTGAATTTCTTGGTAATAAAGTAAGGTTAGATTTATTCTTCTCTTGTGCTTAAATGATTTATATTTTCTAGTAACCATTATACGTATTATAATTTGTTTCTTATAATTTAGAAACCATCTTTGTAAAGAGGAGTTCTTGATTTATTGTAGACAAAATATTGGCACAATGAATGCTTTAACCCATTTATAAGTGGTGGTAATATTTTTAAGAAACATAATATAATTACGTATATTATTTTAAATGGACTTTTAATATTGTATTTTCCGATTAGAACCTCCATGTTGCGAGGATTCTAATTGAGTTATAAAAGAAATTAATCTTACCTCTATTTTATTTACCAAGAGTGAATCTTTTTACCCAAGTAAATAATTTTAATCGTAGTAACAAAATATTCACTTCACCTTAATTAATCTTCAACAATTCCCTGTGGATCGACCTCGGACTCCCGAGAAATTTATTACTTGAGACAACCTGCACTTGGGTTCGCAATGCAACAATTAATCCCGCATCAAGTTTGTAGACTTGTTTGAAACTAAAAAGTGTGCATCAAGTTTTTGGCGCCGTTGCCGGGGACTTGATTTGAAGACTGAATTTCTGGTGTAAAAATTTTGCATATATACTAACATACTAACTAGTGGGGGAACCTCTCCCTTTTTAATTTCTGTGCATACTAACTTGTGGGGGAAACTCTCCTTAATTTTTTTATAATCTTTAATCATTAATGAAATAAATTTTCTTCTTTTCTCCTCTCTCACTGGAGCAAAAAAATCGGCTTGCCGATTCTCCAGTTTTCATATTTTAAATTTACTTTCTGCACTTTATTTTATGTATTTTAATTTCTGTACAGTGGGGGTAATTCTCCATTTTATTTTCTTGTACATTTTAACTTAGTGGGGTAACTCTCCCTTTTATTTTTTTGTACTTTATTTTTGTATTTATTTTTCGTCATTTTTTTGTTATTTATTTTCTCATTTTTTTTTTTGTTTACTAACTTACTAACTCTCTTACTAACTATCTAACTTTTTACTTTATCAACTATCTAACTTTTTATTTTTTCTACTTCTAACATTTTAATTTACCTGTATACTAACTTTTTAAATTTTTATGCTTATTAACTTATTTGGTGGTTGGTTTATACCACATCTTTGTTAATATTTAATGGACAGTTTATACTGCTAGCTTGTACATTTTATTTTATGCTGTAAGTTACTTGTTTATGCTTAATTAGTATCGTGATTTAAATTCTGGTCGTTTGGTTAGAGTTAATCCAGGTATTTTACATATTAATTTGTTTGAATCACAATCACACACATTAAGCACAATGGCTGAAAACGAAAGTGTGCATGATGAACATGAAAATCAACCGTTGCGAACCATGCGTGAATATTTGCAACCATCTTGAAATTCTAGTCCATCATGTTTTATCTTTTCACTCAATGCTAATAATTTTAGATTCAACTCAGGTATTATTTCTTTACTTCTTAATTTCCATGGTTTAGAATCTGAAAGCCCATATTTACATTTAAAAGAATTTGAGGAAGTATTTACCGCTTTTCGTGATCAAACTTGCACTGAAGAGGTTGTTAAGCTTAAATTGTTTCCTTTTTCTTTGAAAGATAAAGCAAAAACTTGGCTTAACACTTTGAAACCAAGATCAATTGGCACATGGCAAGAAATGCAATGTGAGTTTTTGAACAATTTTTTTCCAACACATAAAACCAATGCTTTGAAAAGACAAATCCAAAATTTTTCCCAAAATTCAAATGAAGCATATTTTCAAAGTTGGGAACGTTTTAAAGATTTGTTGAATTCTTGCCCACATCATGGTTTTGAAAAATAGCGCACTATAAGCTTCTTTTATGAAGGGTTAACACCCAAAACCAAACAATTTGTGGAAATAATGTGCAATGGTGAATTTCTTGATAAAGAACCTGATGAAGCTTTAGACTATTTAGACCATTTGGCTGAAAATTCTCAATCTTGGCATGGTACTAATCCTTCTGAAAATTCAATTAGATCAAATCTTGCAAATGCTAGTAAAGGAAAATATCATCTTAGTTAAGAAGAAGATCTGAATGCTAGGTTTGCTAGTTTGACTAGAAAGATTGAAGCTATAGAATCAGGGAAAGTAAAAGAAATCAAATCTGTGCAAAATGAAGAAATTTATGACATTTGTGATGAATTAGGACACTCAATAAATGAATGTCCAAAAATTACTATTTTTAAAGAAGTTGTGCATGAGCAAGTAAATGCAATGAATAATTTTAAAAAGCCATTCACTTCTTCTTTTTCAGATACATACAATCCGGGATGGAGAAATCACCCGAACTTCAGTTGGAGGAATAGCAACCAGCCACAATTCATGCAACCACCACCTCCTCAGGCACAGCAAGATTATCAAAATCCTCAAGGATATGTACCTTATGTCCCACCATATAGGAAAAACCTTGAAGGAACATTGCATGCATTCATGGAAAAATAATAGGCCATTAATAACAACAACAATCAAACCATTATTGACATAAAAGACACTCTTGCTAAACTTTCTTCTACACTTGCCATTCATGAGAAAGGAAAGTTTCTCTCTCAACCTCAACCAAATCCCAAGGGTCAGTTTAGCCTAAATGAGGGTAGTTCAGAAAGTCAAAAAATAGATCAAGTCAACTCAGTGATAACTCTTAATAGTAGAAAGGTTGTTGAAAAATAAATTCCTAAATTATTTGAGAAAGATGATGAGTCAATTTCCAAAGATGAGGAAGGAGTTGATAAGCCACCTAGCTAAAATGAGATCAAACCCTCGTCTTCACCCCCATTTCCTCAAGCATTAAACAATTCAAGTAAAGTGAATCATAATAGTGACATTTTTTAAATCTTTAAACAAGTGAAGGTCAATATTCCTCTGTTAGATGCTATCAAGCAGATTCCTTGTTATGCCAAATTTTTTAAAGACTTGTGCACTGTTAAAAGGAAACATAATGTGAAAAAAAAAATGTATTTTTGACTGAACAGGTAAGCTCCATTATTCAAAACAATAATGAGTTGAAATATAAAGACCCTGGTTGTCCTACAGTTTCATGCATTATTGGTGAACATAAAATTGAACGAGCTTTACTTGATCTTGGTGCTAGTGTTAATTTGCTTCCATATTTAGTTTATCGAACTCAACCTTAGTGAGTTAAAACCAACTTCGTAACTCTTCTACTTGGCGATAGATCAATTAAAATTCCAAAAGGAATAGTAGAAGATGTGTTGGTACAAGTTGATAAATTCATATATCCTATGGATTTTATTGTCTTGAAACCGAACCTATGGTTGATAGTTCTAAGTCGGTTCCTATTATTTTGGGTCGCCCATTTTTAGCAACATCTAATGCTTTGATAAATTACGAGAAATAGAGTGGTGAAGCTAACTTTTGGAAATATGACACTTTGAGCTTAATGTTTTCAACATGTGCAAGCAACCACAAGAAGTTTATGATGAAAAGGAAGAGATTGAAGGGATTGAGGCCATTATAGATGATCATCTTCAAATCAGGAGTTCTTCTGACCCATTAGAAATCTGTTTAATTAATTCATTTGATTCAGCTACACAATTAGATGATGATGTTTCTGAAATATGCTCTTTGCTTGACTGTACACAGGAAATGGAATACAAAGGAAGAAAGCCAAGATTCGAAGAGCTAAAATCCATAAATGATGATGCCCATGAAGAAGTACCCACACTGGAACTGAAGTCATTACCTGATGGGTTGAAGTACACATTTTTGGGAGAAGAACAAAGCTCTCCAGTGGTAATTTCGTCATCCCTGAGCAAAGAATAAGAAGGTAAGATGCCGCCTCAGTGGACACACCAAGATAGAAAAAAGTTTTTGATTGAGGTGAAAATTTTCTTTTGGGATGACCCATATTTGTTCAAATATTGTCCAGATCAAATCTTTCAGAAATGTGTAACCGACAATGAGGTAAGTAGTGTCATTAAATTTTATCATTCAGAAGCATGTGGAGGTCATTTTTCTTCAAAGAAAATAGCTGCGAAAATCTTGCAGTGTGGATTTTATTGGCCCACTTTATTCAAGGACAGTTATACTTTTTGCAAAAGTTGTGAAAGTTGTCAAAAATTGGGGTCCATTTCTAAAAGAAATATGATGCCTTTGAACCCTATCCTTGTCATTGAAATTTTTTATTGTTGGGGAATTGATTTCATGGGTCCATTTCCATCATCTTTTGGATTTGTGTACATTTTGGTTGCAGTTGATTATGTCTCAAAATGGATTGAGGCGATTCCATGTTGGCACAATGGTCATAAAACTGTTCTAAAATTTTTAAAAGAAAAAGTTTTAAGTCGATTTGGAATTCCTCGAGCTATCATCAGTGATAGGGGAACACATTTTTGCAATAAACCATTTGAATCCTTAATGAAGAAATATTGTATTACCCACAAAATTGCAACCCTTTATCATCCTCAGACAAGTGGACAAGTTGAATTGGCAAATAGGGAGATTAAACAAATTTTGAAAAAAATGGTTAACCCAAATCGTAAAGATTAGTCTTTAAGACTAAACGATGCACTTTGGGCTTACCGTACTGCTTTTAAAACATCTTTGGGCATGTCTCCTTATCGGTTAGTTTATGAAAAACCTTGTCATTTGCCTGTAGAATTGGAGCATAAAGCATTTTGGGCCATTAAAGCTTTCAACTTAAGTCTTGATGATGCTTCCAAGTTATGCAAATTGCAATTGAATGAACTTGAGGAATTAAGAAATGATGCATATGAAAACTCAAAGATTTATAAAGCTAGAACAAAAGCTTTTCACGATAAATCAATTTTCAGAAAAACTTTTGAAATTGGTCAAAAAGTTCTGCTTTATAATTCTCGTATTCACCTATTCCCTAGAAAATTGAGGTCTAGATGGATTGGTCCTTATATTGTCAAACATGTGTATTCTTATGGGGCCATAGACATTGAGAATCCTAGGAATGGTATTGTATTTAAGGTCAATGGACAAAGACTCAAACCATTTCTGGAACATCAAGTTGTTGAGGTAGAATCCATTTCTCTTTCTAATCCTTGTTATGAGTAGAATTTATTTTAATATTGTTTCTTTCTTTTTGTAGTTCTTTGTGTTTCCAGTTAAATGGCGGATAACGGTACTTCGTGACTCTCAAGTCGGTTTATTTTTCAGTTTCCCATAATAACTGATTTCTTCTCCTTTTAAAATGGATGTCATTCTCTCAAATCTAAGAAAACATTTTCCTTCTCTCCCTCTAAATGCTCTAACAAAAGTCTATGAAGCTAGGTGTGAAAGACTGAGATTGTTAATTTATAAGGGCATCCCAGAAGATATACGCTGGATAATCGAAGCAAAGGTTCGTTTAGTCAGAATCTTCGATTCATTTGTCCCATACATGCCTGGTCTCGGTAAAAGTTCATTTTCAAAAAGGAGAAGAGCAAAAAGAATGAAAGTTTATTACAAGTGTGCACGATGGAATTACAACACGCGATGTCACTCTTTGGGGATGGTTTCTATAAACAGAGAAGATAAAATATTCTTCATTAAGAATGGACTGAGTAAGGAGTCATTAGATAATATCTTATTGACTCTTGAGACGCATTCTTGTAGAGTTATGCAGCGTTAACTTCTTAGTTTGTGAAATCTCTTCAAGGACGAACAAGAGCGTTATAGTTTTGGGAATCTGACTCAAAAAGATCTTGTTTGCCAATTTAAAAGAAAATTGGATGAGAAGCTTATCCTCGACTCATAGAAGGCATTTAAGCCGTTTCTGGACGTGAAACCAGAGAGGAAGATGTGAGCCACAATCACAACAACATGTATATATTATCTTGTACATTTTTAGAAAAAAGAAAAAAAAAGAAGAAGAAAAAAAAAAAAAAAGAAATAAATTAAATAAATTAAATAAAATAAAAAAAGACGAAACTTTGGTTGTACTTGGTCTTTAATTAGATTAGAGCCCTCGCCGTGGAGTGGCAGACCCGTCATTGACTCGGGTGGACCTTCGCACGCCGGTCGGTAAATAAGGTTCGTGTGCCATGCTCTGTAGAGAGCCGCACAAGCATTCCCAGGTTTTAACCAAAGGCTTTGCTTGCTGATGGACAGAAAGAAGCGTCCCGTGTTTGCATTCTCGCGTGACAATGCCTCTGAGCTGGATCCTGTGATTTAATGTCATGGGCTCTCCAGTGATCTCTCACTAGCTGTGGTCACTGGTCGTCGTATTCAGATTTTCTCTCTTTAACTAAATGGGCGATGCATAGGCTGGGATATCCCAAAAGCGAAAGGAAGAAGAATGCCCAGATTGGCTGAGCCGTCTTGGTATTACTGCACTCATGACGTGTAGTATAAAGATCTGCCATGAAACCTGTACATAAAGGTATGTAATCATTTGTTATTATTATTTTATCTTTGTATGATTTTGTTGAATTTTGATTTTGGACAGACGATCCTTTGGATGGGATCCTTCGGGGGTTTCTAGACTTCTTTACCCTGATGGTTTTCTTGAAGTAAAAAAAAAAAAACAAAACAAAAAAAAAACAAAAAAAATTATTATTATTTTTTTAAAATTTTCAAACTTTTCTGACATCAACCAACCTACCTGTATAGGAGCTATTATTACTTTTTCTATTCTCTTCCCTATTTAAACACTTCATTTTCTTCACTTTTCTGTAACTCATAATCCTTCAAAGAGAGTGTGAGTGTAGAAATGGAGGGAGCTTCTTCTTCTGTTTGTAGATTTGCTAGTATCTGTGTATTTTGTGGGACAAGTTATGGTAAGAGTTTAGAGTTTGTAAACGCAGCAAGCATTGTTGGTAGAACACTTGCTGCGAGGAACATTCATGTAGTATATGGGGGAGATTGCCTTGGGTTAATGGGGGCTATATCACTTTCTGCATTTGTAAGAGGTGGTCTAGTTTTAGGTGTTATTCTTGAACCTTTAACTCGAAGGAACATCGTTGGAAAGACAATTGGACTGGAAATTCAGGTATCATCTATGCATGGACGAATGAAAGCGATGCTTGAAAACTCTGATGCATTCATTGTCTTACCTAGTGGTTTTGGTACTTTGGAAGAAGTCTTTCAAGTTGTCTCTTGGGCCCAATTGAACATCCACCATAAACCCATAGGTTTATTGAATGTTAATAATTTCTTTGATAATTTGTTATCTTTTGTTGACCATGCTGTGGAATAGAAATTTGTCACACCTTCTGCAAGACGACTCCTTATCTCTGCTTCTACTGTTGATGAGTTGATTGATAAATTAGAAGCTTTTGTTTATAAACCTAATCCAGCAATAGCTCAGATAGATTGGTCCGAAGGAAGCAGTGAAGGAAGTGGTGAGGGAAGCAAAATGAAAAGAAAGCCAGCCAAGACACTCCAACTATTTAAATAATTACAAGCTTTAGTTTTATTTATCATACTTTGTTTTTGTTTAAATTTGTGTGAGATTTTTCTTTTCAGTAATTGCAGCAACAGGTAATATATTCTATCTTTTACCTATCTATATTTTTACATTGAGGACAATGTTATGATCTGGTTGGGGGGAGGATGATTGTAAAAAAAAACCTAAAAAAAAATTAAGAAGTGTATTTGTTAATATGTTTATTGTGTTTATATTAGAAAAAAATTAAAAAAAAACTAAAAAAATAAAAAAAAAATAGGAATATGTTTGTTAATATACTTGTTGTGTTTGTCATCAATTTATTAACAACAAAAGTAATTAGGGATGGCAGAGTAAGGAGTAAATTATTTACTCTTGAGACGCATCAAAAATTGGTGGCAGAGTAAGGAGTAATTGTGGTAGTAACTAGTTTGTGTGGAAGTAACAATTCAAATTCAGGGAAATTTGCATGATTGAGTAAATTGTCTTCTTTCTTAAAATTCATATGCTTAGTTGTGAATGTTGAATTAGTGGACTGAGAATGATAGAATTATGCCTTGTGAGATTTTGAGCCTATTGATGAATGGATTGAACATTTGTACCATTCTTTTCTTTCTTGTGTGAATTTCACTCATGGAATTGTTACTCTAGAACTTGCTTTGATTCTTTTTTAGACTAAATTTTCATATGCATACATAAATATGATTGAGGTATTTTTCTTGAAATAGCTACTTTAATCAAATAGTCAGCCTTGTTTAGCAGTATGTTGTCTCAATATGATATTAAGCACTCTTATGACTTCTTGGAAATTCTCTGATTCCTGTCAACATAAAGCTTTAGAAATGACCTATTTCCCCTTACTTAACCCCTTTGAGCTTATTTGACTATTCTTTGTTTCGAACTCATTATGTATCTTAAATGAAAAACCATGTTCTTACTTGACCTTAGGGAATAAGAGAACATTAGTTTGTCATTCGATGAGTTCTTGAACAAGTGTGGGGGTGTGTGTGCAGAATATTTAAAAAAATGTATATATGATGTTCTTTTTGTAAAAAAAAAAAAAAAAAAAAAAAAAATAAAAAAAATAAAAAAAATGTAAAAAGAAGAGGGTCAACAAGGTAATAAAGGAAAGGAAAAGAATAGGTAAAGGGAATTTGTATTAAGTGAAGTTGGGATGAACTTTCATGCTTGTTAATTGAACTCACTCTCTACTCTTTTTTATTCTCTGGTATTTAACTTGTCATATCCATATTACCTCCTCCTTTACCTTGACCCCATTACAACCTTGAATAAAGTCCTCATGATTTGTGTGTGCATGTGTTCTGAGTAATGGAGAAGTAGAAGATAAGCAAGCTTATGGTAGTGCAATTTTCATGGGTTGAATTGAGTGAAATACCTACCTTTTAAACACTTGAGAAATTGAGAGTGAATCTTGTGAAAATCTATCATTCTTGACTCATGCTTTTCAATTGATATATCCTTACTTGTTGATTTAAGATTTGAAGATATATTACCTCATGAATGTTTTAATTACTTGATTGATTACTCTACATTTTTAAATATTATTAGAAATTGAGTCTTTTAGAGTGTTTAGCTTTTGAGTCTGTTTCATTTTTTTTGTTTTGTGAGTGATCTTATGTGTTTTGCTCAGGAGTGCAAAAAGCTAAGTATAGAAAAATTTGATGATCACATATTTGATACATTAATAAGCCTTCATTTTAAGTCATTTACACTCTCCATGTACTTAATTGATTGATTTTGATTATGTTTTATAAGTTTGGATTCAAATTGGACTTAATTGAATTTTTCAGCATAATTTATGTCTTACGTTGTTTCTGTATTTGGGCTATATCTTGGGATGTAGGTGGTATTTGGAGGTGATTCTAGTGGCATTTAAAAGATAAGAGAGATCTCTATAACTTTCATGAAGACCTCAAAGGCCCAATCACACGAGTAGATAACTTAAATTGGGGTTGAAGCAAGAACTAGAGTACTGTTCCTGATAGCTTGACCTATGTGTACTGTTCATGACATTGTTCGGGATAGAAGTTGTCCAATAAGCTGAAATTTGGCTGATGAATAGTTAAGACCCATATCTACAACTTTTATGTTGAATACTTTTCCAGAATCGGACTCCTTGAAGGTGATATTGGGCTTAGAAGTCAGAACAGAGAAGCTGTAATTGGGCCTGGGCAGTGTTTAGTAATTTAAACGTATCTGGAATTATAGATATGATATTGGACTCAAACTAAAGCCATTTGAAATTTAAGATCTAGGCCTACAACTTTCATGAAGACCACTTGGTTCAAAAATGACGAATGCAATGACTTTAGAGCTGCATGATTTCGGAGACAAGGAATCTCCATAATTTCCCACTCACCTAAAGTCATTTGGCATTTTCCACTCATCCACCCACTAATGACTCAGCCCCCTTGTCATTTTGTATCTCTAATTCTCTATAAAAGGGGGATTTGGCAGATCATTGAGGGTGTTCGGTGTTAGTTACCAAAATGATGCCATTTTATTACTAGGTTTTCTTGTAGTAATTTTCCTTTGTTCTAAATTAAAGTCATGTTCTTCTTCTTCTTCTTCTTCTCTCTTTCTTTCTTCTTATCTATGAGTAACTAAGTTTCATTTTACTTGGGTGAAAGGGTGAACCTCTTGGTAATAAAGTAAGGTTAGATTTATTCTTCTCTTGTGCTTAATGATTTATATTTTCTAGTAACCATTATACGTATTATAATTTGTTTCTTATAATTTAGAAACCATCTTTGTAAAGAGGAGTTCTTGATTTGTTGTAGGCAAAATATTGGCACAATGAATGCTTTAACCCATTTATAAATGGTGGTAATATTTTTAAGAAACATAATATAATTACATATATTATTTTAATGGACTTTTAATATTGTATTTTCCGATTGGAACCTCCATGTTGCGAGGATTCTAATTGAGTTATAAAAGAAATTAATCTTACCTTTATTTTATTTACCAAGAGTGAATCTTTTTACTCAAGTAAATAATTTTAATCGTAGTAACAAAATATTCACTTCACCTTAATTAATCTTCAACAATTCCCTGTGGATCGACCTCGGACTCCCGAGAAATTTATTACTTGAGACAACCTGCACTTGGGTTCGCAATGCAACAATTAATCCTGCATCAAGTTTGTAGACTTGTTTGAAACTAAAAGGTGTGCATCACAAACCTTAAGAAATCATCTATACTAACTCCTAAAAGACTATCTCATAATGAGATTCTGGCTAGAATTCTTGAAGATTGGGTATTTCCAGAAGTAATACCCCTTCAACCGATAAGAAATACTAGGATAAGATCAATAGTTCAAGAAGGTTCTAGTATAAGGATAGGAATGCTTAGATCCAATTCCTCTAGAATAAATAATCCAATAATAAATGTTCCTTCAACTGCCTCAACTTCCTTAAGACATTCACTAGATGGATCTGCAATTAATATAAACCTAACTAGTGTTAATTTCGAACCAAATGTTCCTCAACCAATTTACTAACAAACTCACAAATTAGAATCACCAGAATGCTCACCCAGTAGATCCCAAGTCATTAATGTATTAACTAAAGAAGAACCCTTTGAAATAGATAAGAAATGGATAAGTAATGATTTTGAAGCTCCTTATAATAAAGATAAAAGAGATTGGTATTTTAAGAATTTTAGTAAAGAACAAACTACTAAATTTAGAGAAGAATTTTACTCATATTTAATAGAACAACAAATCAATATTTTTTTTGACTGGTTTGAAAAGTATTGCAAAGAAAATAATATTCAAAATCCTTTTATAAGAATATCAGAAATATTAGTAAATAATAAAATATCAACTTCTTAGAAAACAGAGAAAGATAAGATAATAATTTTAGAATTTTCTCCCTTAGAAACCATTAAGGTAACCACAAAAGAAGGATTAGAAGTTGAAGCCACACCTTTTAAGGCAATAGCTTCATGAGCACATAATTTACCTATAGATAAGGGCAATTTTAATAAAGTTCATCAACAACTTAATTACTCTAATGTCACAACCGGGATCGCGGCGAAAAATAGCAACTCAAATGATTTTAAAATATGGAAATGGAGTTGCCACCAATTTTATTTAAATTAGAAAAAATTAGAAAACCTTTCTTTGAAAATGGTCTTTGGAACCAGATTGGATTCGGGAGTTGGTTATGGATAGGGAAGGGCGGAAACTTAATCCCACAACACCCCTAACACACCCGTTCTAAAACGGTACCTTAAGTTAATTGTGCAAATCCTTGACAATCCTTGAAAATATTTATTTTACCCCTTTTGAAAACGTTGTAGCTATTTATAAAAAAGGAAACCACAAAATATGAAAATTTAATTTTGGTATGACAGAAGTGAAATTCTGCTCCTACGTATTTTCGGGTACAATGAGGAACTCAAAGTCACGTAGTTCTTTAAAAAACAAGTTTGGGTTAATTGTTTTTAATAAAAAAAATGAAGGAGTTTATTTGAAAACAAATTCATTATTGCACAAGGTTCAAGTTAGTACAAGGCTACTCAATAAACCCTTATGATCCAAACGATATTGAAGATAACATCCGTTATTCAATCAACATCATTGGTCACCGCATTGATTAAAAGATTTTTTTTAGTTTTTTTTATTCTTTACCCTTCTCCCTTTTTACCAAAATGCATCATTGTTGCCTTAATGTGAAATGGATAGCAGCCCACGTGATTCAACCTCAAACCCAAAAAGACAATCAATAATTCAATTTAAAGAAATAAAAGTTTAGAGACTTTGGCAATAATAACAGAGTACACACCAGGGGACGTTTGGGGAGGGATCTGGTTTCTGAGGTCCGACGGTCAGTTTTGGTTCCTGAGGTCTGACAGTCAGTTCTGAGGTCCGACGATCGGTGCGGGTTTCTGAAGTCCGATGGTCGTTTCTGAGGTCCGATGGTCGATACGGGTTTCTGAGGTCCGATTGTCGGTGTGGGCTTCTGAGACCCGACGGTCGGTGCGAGTTTTTGAGGTCTGACAGTCGGTGAGGGTTTCTGAGGTCCGACGGTCGGTGAAGTCCGATGGTCGGTGAGGAGGAGGATCTGGCTTCTTGAGATCCGTCAGTTGGTGAGGAGGGATCTGGTCTTATGATCCGACGGTTGGTGCGGGGAGGGATCTGGTGTTAAGGTCCGACGATCGGTTGGTTGAAGGATCTGGTGTTGGAGGAGGATCTGGCTTCTTGAGGTTCGTTGGTCGGTGAGGAGGGATCTGGTCTTGTGATCCGACGGTTGGTGCGGGGAGGGATCTGGCTTCTGTGAAGTTCGAAGGTCGGTGAGGGGAGGGATATTGTTGGATTCGACGGTCGGTTGAAGGTCATGGTGGTGTTGTTTAGGTGATGGAGATTTTTCACTGAGTGGACTCAGTTGGGTTTGGAAGGTTGAAGGAAGTGGTTCTTCGGTGAAGAAAATGGGTGAAAGGTGCTTTGTGTTGTTGAGGTTTGAATGTGGTTTTATGGGTGGTTGATGGTGGTGGCGAGTGTTGGCTTGGGGTGTGATGAAGATGGAAATGATGAAGGTAGGTGGTCTTAGTTGCATGTGCATGGGTTGATGGAAGGTGGAGGGAGTTTGTGATATTGGCTGCAAGGTGGAAGGTGGTCATGGTTTTGAGGGTGGCAGAGGAGCCGGTGAGGGTTGAGGGTTGTGAAGGTAGGTTTTTGGATGAATGGTGGGTTGTGGTGTGGAGGATGGCTGCTGTTCCAAATGTGGGATGGCAGGGGATGAACTTGATGATGAAGTTGGTGATTAGTGGTGGTAGTGAAGTGGGGGGATAGTGATGAAAATGGTTAGAGTCCTTCATAATTGGTGATTTGTGGGGAAAAATGGGGTTTCCGGTTTGGGTTGGTCTGCTCCTCCTTTTTAATCCCCCTCCCTCTAGCAATCTAAAATCCTCCTTTTCATCATTTTTGCTGCTGACATTTTTTTCTCTTTTTCTCTTTACGTGAACCCCCTACATTGAGCCCCTCATTTTTTCATCTGTCAGAACCCCTTTTTTTCTCTTTAATCCTTTCAACCCCCTTTTTTCTTTGCTTGCTGACTTAATGCATTTAATGCATTGTTACTTTACGTGTGTAAACACCAACATTAAATGCATTGCCCCTTTCTCTTTTCTTTTTTTTTTCTTTTTTAAAAAAAAACGAGATGAGTGTTCTTTTTTTTCTCTTCTTTTTTTTTTGTTAAAGCGGGCTCATATTTGGGCTAACAACAAAAAAAACAAGGATATAGACTTTTAATTAATTAAATTCAACATAAATTTTTTTTTAGTCCGATCAAAATTGGGTGTTCACATCTAATCAAATGCTCCATACTATGTCTAAAACATTAGAAATGATAGATAATCAAATAAGTGAAAAACCTAAAGAATATACATCAACTCAAAATATTAATAAAAATTTAGATCCTAATAGACTCATCTATAAGGTAATTAATGTCCCAGAATCAGATTTAAAAAATATACACTTTGGCTCAAAATTTGACAACTCTATTAAAGAAATTAAGAAGAAATTAGAATAGTTAACTATAGGAACAAGTTCTACACCAAAGATACATACTTTACAAAAAATTGAAGAATTAGAAAATGAACTTTTAAATCTTCAAGTTAATAAGTTAAGAAAAGATATGTCTATCTCCAAAACTAGGAATTATTACCCAAGATCCACATATCCTGATGTTCAATATGAAGAAAGACCTTTTCAAGATGCTGTAGCCTTTACTGGCAAAGCAATTAATGAATGGAACATAGACGGATTAGGAGAACAACAAATTCTAGATACTATTCAACAAATGACTATGGCTGCAACAGCTTTTAAAGGAAAAAACAATTCTGATAGAACTACTGCCTATTTAATTGTTATGGAATTTACTAGTCAGCTTAAAGGTTGGTGGGATAATGTGCTAAGTCAAGAAGAAAAAAAATTTTATAATGGATTCAACAAAAATTGATCCTAATGGACAAGTATTTGAAGATGCTGTAACCACTCTTTTGTACACAATAACAAAGCATTTTATAGGAGAACCTTTAAAATTTCAGCAAAGAATAATAGATTAAATTGTTAATCTATACTGTCCCTCTATGTCTGATTATAGATGGTACAAGGATATGTTTTTGTCTAAGTTATATTTAAGAAGTGATGCATCAGCCAATTATTGGAAAGAAAGATTTATAGCTAGACTTCCAAAATTGTTTATAGAAAAAGTAAAAGTAATGATCCAAAATTAAAATGAAGGTACAATTCTTTATAATCAACTGACATTTGGACAATTGTCTAATTATATTATAGAAACTGGATTGCAAGTATGTCTAGATCTTAAACTTCAGCATAAGCTTAAAAATGAAGCCAAAACTACTCGAAAAGAACTAGGATCATTCTGTTCCCAGTGGGGAATAGAAAGAGCCAAAGCTCCAAGTAGACAAAAGAAAGTTAAAAAATATGTTTCTCATAAATCAAGAAAATCCAGGCGCTACTATAAAAAAATAGTATAGAGAAGAAGCAGGCTCATCAAAACCTAGATCATCAAAGAAAGATAAAAATAGATCGTCTAAGTCTAAAAGAAAGATAGTATGTTATAAATGTGACCTAGTAGGACATTATAAGAAAGACTATAAAGTAAAACAAAAAATTAATAACCTAAAAATTGATGAAGAATTAAAGAAATATTTAATAAATATATTAATCAATGAATCTGAATCTTCTGAAAAAGAATACAGTTCCAAAGAAGAAATGATTAATCAATTAAAAGAATCCTCTTCATCTGAATCAGAGAGTGAAAATGAAAAAGAATGTACAGGCTTAGGACCAGAATTATGTGATTGTTCATCATGTTTGAAAACTATTATTGTAATTACTAGAGACCAAGCATCATCATTATTAAGTATAATAGAAAACATGGAAGAATCATCTGTTAAGCAAGAATTCATTCAACAAATAAAAGAATTTCTAGAATATAAAGATAAGAAAAAAGAAGTACAAAAAATAGATATCAAAAAAGTATTAGAAAGATTTAAGAAACCTCAAAGAAATGAAGTTACCCTAAAAGATTTACAGCAAGAAATAAAAAATTTAAAGAATAAAGTTAAATTACTTAAAGAAAAAGATACTGATTTAGAATTTAAAATGCTAAATTTATAAGCACAAATCATAGTACAAAAATAAGATACAAGTACTAGTCAAGACCCCGAAAAAGATCCTTATATTAATTTATTAAGTCAAGTAATTGTTCATAAATGGCATTGTCTGATAGAATTAGTAATAAAAAATGAATGATTTAATTTTATAGCATTAATAGATTCAGGAGCTGATATGAATTGTGTTCAAGAAGGATTAATCCCAACTAAGTATTATGATAAAACAACAGAGTCGTTAAGCAGTGCTTCAGGAAATAGAATGCAAATTAAATATAAGTTAAATAATGGTAAGATCTGTAAAAATAAAATTTGTTATAAAACCTCATTCTTAATAGTAAGAAATATTTCTGAGCAAATAATTTTAGGTACTCCCTTTTTATCCTTACTATACCCATTCTCAGTAACTGAAAAAAGGATTAGTTACTAATGCTTTAGGAAAAGAAATCTATTTTGAATTTATAAAACCACCTTTAATTAAAGAATTAAATAAGGTTCAAGATTCACTAATCTCTAAGATTAACTTAATAGAAAAGCAAACAAAGCACATAAATATGTTAAGCAGAGAAGTTCAATATAAAAGAATTCAAGAACAGATAAATAAACCCCAAGTTCAAGATAAGATAAAATATGTTCAACAAAAATTTGAACAAGAAGTATGTAGTGAATTCCCTAATGCTTTTAAGGAACGAAAAAGATATATAGTTACTTTACCATATGAAGAAGGATTTGAAGAAATTAATATCCTTACTAAAGCAAGACCTATTCAAATGAATCAACAATATTTAGAATATTGTAAGAAAGAAATTCAAGAATATTTAGATAAGAATTTAATTAGACTAAGTAAGTCCCCTTGGAGTTGTGCAGGATTTTATGTTATGAACGCTTCAGAAATAGAAAGAGGTGCTCCCAGATTAGTAATTAATTATAAACCCTTAAACAAGGTTTTAAGATGGATAAGGTATCCGATTCCCAATAAAAAGGATTTAGTAAGTAGAGTTTATCAGGCTAATATATTTTCAAATTTTGATATGAAATCCAGATACTACCAAATTGAAGTAGTTGAAGAAGATAGGTACAAAACTGCTTTTGTAGTACCCTTTGGACATTACGAATGGAATGTAATGTCTCAAGGATTAAAAAATGCCCCTTCAGAATTTCAAAATATAATGAACAATATTTTGAATCCCTACTCAAAGTTCACCATAGTATATTTGGATGATGTATTAGTATTCAGTAGCGCTATTGATTAACATTTTAATCATTTAGAAACTTTCTTCAATCTTATTAAAGAAAATGGTCTAGTAATTTCTGCTAAGAAAATGAAATTGTTCCAGACTAAGACTAGATTTTTAGGATTCGAAATTAATCAAGGCACTATTGTTCCCATAGAAAGATCCATAGAATTTGTAGATAAGTTCTCCAACGAACTCAAAGATAAGAATACTCTTCAAAGATTTTTAGGATGTGTTAATTATGTAGCAGATTTTATTCCTAATATACGAATAATTTGTGCTCCTTTATTTAGACGACTAAGAAAAGACCCACCTCCTTGAGATACTCAGATGACTAATGCTGTTCAACAAGTTAAGAATTTAGTAAAAAATATTCCTTGTTTAGGACTTCCAGATCCTCAAGCCTCTCTCATAGTAGAAACAAATGCTTCTGATTTGGGGTATGGGAAAGTGTTAAAGCAGTTATTACCTGAGTCGTCCAAAGAACAAGTCGTCAGATTTCACTCTAGAGTTTGGCAACCGACTCAACAGAAATATAATACTGTTAAGAAAGAAATTTTATCTATAGTGCTAAGTATCACAAAATTTCAAGATGATTTGTTTAATAAAAGGCTTTTGTTAAAAATTGATTGTAAAGCTGCTCCTTCAATTATTCAAAAGGATGTTAAAAACTTAGTTTCAAAACAGATTTTTGCTAGATGGCAAGTACTGTTATCTTGTTTTGATGTTGATATTCAACATATTAAAGGAAAAAATAATTATCTTCTTAATTTTCTAACTAGAGAGTTTCTATAGGGCTACAATGGCCGTTAGCTCCTCATCAAAATCAAAGGCTAAGAAAGTTACTCTGGATAAGTACATGCAGATTTCTGCAGATAAGAACACTACGATAAGTACAAGGTTATCTACCTCCTTAAAAGGGTCTTCCACCCTAACTCATGTTCCTAATCCTATTCAGTCTGTACGACCTTTGTCTCCCTCACCCAATAGGTTTATACCCTTATCTTACTCACAAACCATTACTAGTACTCCTTCTAGGACTCCTTGAAGACCGAAACAACCTTCATCACTACTCACTAATTCTCCCACCACAGAAGAATGTAAATATGTTAAGAAAAATATTTTTGAACCTATAATCACCCTCGAACCAGGATTCTTTTCTCCTCACTAAACCCCTCGAGAAATCATTCAGAATATGCTTCCCCAAGATTTTCATTTTGTTCCTCAAGAGTCACTTAAAAAGAATAGAACTTTTTTTTGTCTACTTGGAGCTTTGACATTATTATTATTATTATTATTATTATTATTATTATTAGTAGTCTCAATTTATACCCACAAAATAAGATTTATTTTTTTCTATTTTTCAGATTTTCTTTTTTATTTGTAATATTTATTTTAAATTTTTTATATTTTCTATCAATTGTTAGTAATTGATGATAGCTGTGTTAGCTAGTTGTAATAGTGTTTTATTCGACCAAAATGTTGAAGGAAATCACTTCTGAATTCATTCAACGGATGTTGCTAAAGTCAATATTTATCGATCATATTTGCACTTTCGAAAGGAAATGAAGCACGTCGGTCTCACATTTTCAAAAATTGTAGAATGTACTTAGTGTGTGTTTAATTTAATTTTTTATTCAAAATAATTTATTAAAAATTCTTTAAGAGGATTTTTGAAAAAAATGATTATTTGCTTCAAAATAATTAAAACCAAACCTGCTACTATTTTCTTTCTCTTTAATTGCACTTATTGGTTAACTACAGGAAATCCAAATTCATGCGATTTTAATCATAATGTGCTTTGACCTTTTAGCATTACTAGTGAATTTCCAAAAGGAAAAAATAAAATGTAGTCTTTAAATTCATTATGTGCTTTTAACTTTGCATGTGTTTAATAGATGCATTAAATAAATTCATTATATTAAATTAGTCTAGAGATGTCTTTTGTATCTATAAATACTCTTATACTTGCACTACTTAATTCAAGTCAAGAAATCTATTTGAAGTGAGTTTCATTAGAAGTCTTTTTCTTCTACTTTCAATTTCCTTTATCTCCTTCATTAAGTAGATTTAGTCGGTATTTTATACTTCCTTTTTTTTTTCTAATTAACAAATGATATTAAAGTCGATGGTTTGACTCTTTCATTCTAACAAATGTATGTTAATCGGTTACTCTACTTAAGGGAAAGTGATTGTGTGTGGTAGTCAATGATTAAGCTCCCTTCTTTGTTTGGATTCATATTTAAGTGAGAAATTGTTAAGAATTCAAACGCGAGTTCCAAGTGTATATGTTGGTAAATGAAACTTCACATTAGAAAAAAATGAATAAAGAAGATTTTATAAGTGGACGGACTCTTGAATCTACTATTTTAAGTGTTGGACTTTATTGTACAGATTCATTTTCTTTATTGTACAGATTTATTTTCTTTATTGTACAAATTTATTCTTTTATTCTCATTATTAGGGTAGATTTGATTCTTGTATTATGACATATTTGTTTCTTATAATTTAGCTCTATTTTAGGCAAGTCATTATTGTCATAAACCTATATAATGTAAATCATACCTGTACAATATTATCAAGAAATAATATTCAGAAATATTCTGTCTCTTTCAAGTTCTTTCAAGTTGGTATCAGAGCTCCCGATATGGGAGTCTCATTGTTTCATTATCGGCCTTTATTGCTTGATCGAACCAAATTATTCATTGTTGGGTTTTTTGGTGGCCTTCATTGCTGCCTCAATTAGATCGAGATATGCCTCGGACTCAAATGTGAGTGATGAAGTTCCATTAGTAAAAATGAGTGGAGCGCTTATTATCTCATTGACTCTTTCGGTAAGCCTTCGCTTCGTTCTCTAACCATGACTGGTAAGAATTTTTGTTTTCAATCGTTCAATGCTTATTCGTACCGAGAATTTATGGATTTTGGACTCGGTGCTACTTATCATATGACCTTTTATTCATCACCTCTATTATCTTATCAACCTTCTTCTAGTAAGCATTATATAACCGTAGTAGTATGGCTCTCAAACCTCGGTTATATACTATTACACTCCAAATTTTCTCTACACTTAAACAATGTGCTTCATGTTCCTAAGCTTTCCAATAATTTGATTTCCCTTCATAAACTTATTAAAGACAATAATTGTCTTTGTAACCTTTTTTCATTCTCATTGTGTCTTTCAGATCTTGTCACGGGGAGGACGATTGGAGTTGCTAAGGAACAGGAGAGGGTGTACTATTTCCTTAATATGCCGGCTAATGGTGGTCCCGATCGTAAGTTGCTTCTTTCTGTCATAAGTCCATTCGAGTCTATTGCTTACTCAAATTTGGCTACAACACAAGCGTTTAGGACATCCTTCATTTTCTTTGCTTAAGTCTATGTTTCCGTCTTTATTTTTAAAAGAATCCATTGAGTCTTTTCATTGTGATGTTTGTGAGTTGGCCAAACACCATCGTGTAACCTTTTCACCTAGTTCTAATAAAAGTGTTGAGCCTTTTGCACTTATCCACTATGTTTGGGGTCCTGCATCTATCTCTAATATTTCGGCACTAAATGGTTTGTTTCTTTCATTGATGATTGTACTCGGGTAACTTGGCTTTTTCTAATGAAAGATAAATCAGAGGTGTTTCAATTGTTTGTCCACTTTTACCACATGATTCAAACCCAATTTGGAAAATCCATTAAGCGTTTGCGTTCTGATAATGGTAAAGAGTATGTCAACCAAAATTTCTCTACATTTATTAAAGAGCATGGCATTGTGCATGAACTTACATGTGTTGATACTCCTCAGCAAAATGGTGTTGCCGAAAGGAAAAATCGTCATTTACTTGAAATCACTAGAGCCTTACTATTTCAAATGTCTGTTCCTAACTCATACTGGGGGGAGGCTGTGCTAACTGCTACATATTTAATCAATCGGTTACCATCTCGTGTCTTGGGTAATGTAAGTCCTGTCCAACTAATGACCTCTCACTTTCCATCTGTTCCTATTATGCAGAGTTTACAGTCTCGTGTCTTTGGTTGTGTGGCTTTTGTTCATGTACATCGCCAACATCGCAACAAACTTGATCCTCGTGCTGTCAAATGTGTTTTTCTGGGCTATGCTCCTAACAAAAAGGGGTACAAATGTTATCACCCTTCAAGTCGTCATTTTTTTGTCTCCATGGATGTCACTTTTCATGAAACAGAATCCTTCTTTACTCGTCCTCAGCTTCAGGGGGAGAACACTCAAGAAGCTGAGGCTGAGTTCTTCTTGCCTGGGCCCTTCCTTCCTTTACCATCTGACTCTACACAGAAATTAGCATTTTCTTCTGGCACCCTACTTGAACTGGCCCAACAGCAACTTCAGACGTCCGAACCAACGGTAAGTACTAAAGATACAAGTTTTCCTATCTCTGAACTTCCTATTTTTGAACCTAACCCAGATAATACTATTCCTGAACCTGTTAACATGTCTTTGAATAATTATGAACCTGTCCTAGATGACTTACCCATTGCATTAAGGAAAGGGAAAAGGTATTGTCCCAATCCAAAGTACCCTATTTCTCAATTTGTTTCTTCTAAACATCTTTCAATGCGGCACAGTTTCATTTCACCATAGATTCTATTAAAATCCCAACATCTGAAGCATTGAAGGATAAGAACTTTCAAGCCATGAATGAGGAGATGAGTGCATTGGAAAGGAATGGAACATGGGAGATTATTGAAAGGCCAGGTGACAAAAGGCCAGTTGGGTGTCGATGGATATATACTTTGAAATATCGATCTAATGGTACACTAGACCGGTATAAGGCAAAGTTGGTGGCAAAGGGATACACTCAGACTTATGGAATTGACTATGAGGAGACATTTGCGCCAGTAGCGAAGATGAATACTGTAAGGATCTTACTCTCCCTTGCTGCTCACTTTAGGTGGGAATTACACCAGTTCGATGTTAAAAATGCTTTTCTTCATGGAGACTTAGAGGAGAAAGTTTATATGGAAATTCCCCCTGGATATGATTCCACTAATGGAAGGAACAAGGTGTGCAGGTTAAAGAAGGCGTTATACGGGTTAAAGCATGTTGGAAGATTCACCAAAACAATGGTGTCCTGGTTACAAACAAAGTCAATGTGATCATACTCTCTTTTTAAACATTCACAAGAAGGTAAACTCACGCTTTGCTTGTGTATGTTGATGACATCATTATATCGTGATGACTTAGTTGAGAAGCAACTCCTAAAGGAGAAATTAGTCACCGAGTTCGAAATGAAAGATCTTGGAAGACTAAAGTACTTCCTTGGAATTGAAGTTGCCTACTCTAAGCAAGGTATTTTCATTTCACAAAGAAAATATGTCTTAGATCTTCTCAAAGAAACTGGAAAACTCGGGTGTAAGCCAACTGGTGTACCAATTTGAGCGTAATCACAAAATGAGAAATGATGAAGAGAGTCCCAAGGTAGATAAATCTCAATATCGAGGCTAGTTGGGAAACTAATATACACGCACATACCGGACTTGATCTAGCATATCTTTGTTAGTCAATTCATGCATGATCCGAGGGAGAGACACATGCGTCCGTGGGATCGAATTCTACAATATCTTAAAACCACGCACGGAAGAGGACTACTATTTAAAAAAGGGAGAAACTCCGTCCATGGAAGTGTATACTGGATGCGACTATGCAGTTCGATTCTTGTCGAGGAGGTCGACATCGGGTTATTGTATGTTTCTAGGTGGAAATCTAGTAACATGGAGAAGTAAGAAACAAAACTTATGGCACGGTCGAGTCTGAAGTTTCGAGCTATAGCACAAGGAGTTTGTGAGTTGCTATGGATGAAGATCATACTAGATGACTTGAGAATAAAGTATGAAGCACCTATGAAGTTGTTTTGTGATAACAAATCACCATTAGCATTGCCCATAATCCTGTTCAATATGACAGGACAAAACACATTGAAATAGACCGACACTTTATCAAGGAAAAATTGGATAGTGGGCTCATAGCCACAGCATACGTTCCTTCGAGACATCAGTTGGTAGATGTGTTAACTAAGAGACTACCTACAGAGCACTTTCAAGATCTTACTGGCAAGTTGGGAATGATAGATATCCATTCACCAGCTTGAGGGGGAGTGTTGGACTTTATTGTACAGATTTATTTTCTTTATTGTATAGATTTATTTTCTTTATTATACAAATTTATTCTTTTATTCTCATTATTAGGGTAAATTTGATTATTGTATTATGACATATTTGTTTCTGTAATTTAGCTCTATTTTAGGCAAGTCATTATTGTCATAAACCTATATAATGTAAATCATACCTGTACAATATTATCAAGAAATAATATTCAGAAATATTCTGTCTCTTTCAATTTCTTTCAAGTTTAAGGTTTTGTGTTAAAACGTAATGTTACTTCACTATTATTTTTCCTTTTTATTTCTATTGAGGTAGATTGTTTTGGGTTAAGACGCTGTATTAACCCACTGTTATTTTTCCTCTTTATGTACATTGAGGTAGATCTTCTCGATACTATAGACTCTTTTTTTCTAACAAAAGTGTTGTCTATAAATAGCATTCCGTGATAGTTGTACCTTATAAGCATGCGATTAACTTCCATAGTAATTAACTCCAAAACAGTCAATTCTTTTAACTAAGTTCATGCATTGATAGATATTACCAAAGACATAATATAGAGATGCATAAATAGTTCCCAATAGTTGTACCTTACAGGAAGTATAAATAAACTCTTCATTCAACACTACAAATTACCAGCAATCATACAGCGAAGAAAATAAGTTAATCAAAATTGAAACCAAATAAATCAAACAAGTTAGCACAATGCCACCCATTGATCATCTAAAGGATTTTTCTTTTCATTTAATTTGTGTCACAACCACACCTAGCCTCTCCAAGCAACCAACAACGCGTGCTACAAGCAACCAAAAACGCGTATTGTTCACAGCACATTGCCTCTCTAGGCCAGGAGCCCCTAATTTTTCATAATTGAATAAGGAGACTAGCAAAGACTCACAAACCAGGAGAAAACTTGCACAATCAGCTAGTGACAAACTCACCCCAAGTAGAGATACCATGACTCTTCACTAAAACATTGAGCTACTAGCCTAGCACAAATTTTGCATAAAATAAAAGTTGTAGCTCTTTAAGAGTGGGTCTGCCTTTCATGCACAAAAGGTTTCAGCTTGAATGAAGCAGTGTCATGAACAAAAGCATATTTGGATTGTAATTTGTAAATCATGGTTTGATCCAACGAAATATAATTTTCTTTTTCACTTCCACTCAAACCATAGTTTGAGACTCAAAATCATGTTGAAACATAACTCAATCATGATTTTGCCAACCCTGTTATTTGTGGATGAAATTCAATTTGCAGTTTGCACACTGGGGTTTGGTATTTGCAAACTATAATCTAAATATGCTACTAATGACTAGTTGAAATTCCCCTTTCTTTGCAATCTCTTGGATCCTATGCTTTCACAACTGATATCAGCCGTATTGGCAGTGCTCCAAATGATTTTTTACCGTTGCAATTGGTCTTAAAAATCTTTCTTGAAAACATGAATGTTGTGGTACTGTTTTTTTTTTAAAAATCTAAAATATTTTTATTTTGTGTTAGCAAACTTACATTTTCATCGACACAAAAGTATCTCAAACTTCTTCAAACAATTTGAGCTGATGGTTTTCAACAGTTGTTTACTTAGTTTCAGCTTGAGTTCAGGTTCCTTCTTTAAGTAATTTAACTTGCAATCTTTATCAACTGACTTCCTCTTCGCTAACACTTTCTTCTAAGTTTTCTTAATTTTCAGCATTTGAAGCAAAAATTTGATTGACATCATCATAGCACAAAGTGACATTTCGGCTGAAGTGCTTCACTTTCAGTTACCTCAGTCCCCATATTCAATTTAGGTCTGTACATTTGTGTTTGCAATGATTTAGAATTCCTCAAGGTTGCAACTTTAATTCTATAGAAAATAAACCCCCTTAATACCTAAATTCACTTGTAAAACACTTTTTGCGCTTACGAAGTAGCATATTATATCAAAAAACGCCACGTGCTTGTATAAATCAAAGCAGTTCAGCCCTAAAACTTTAAAACATAAATTTCAAAGAATTTATTATCATAAAAAAAAAGCTGACTTGGGGGCAAGCATAAATTCGGAAGCCATACTTGAACATACAATAAATATGGTATTGTTGCTATTAAGTATATAAAACTCTAAAATAAAAATGTAGTATACATCTTATTTTATTTATTTACTTGCTATGAACAACTTCACCTCGATTTTCCTGGCCATATATTTTTCTTCTCAAAACAACTTTTATCCACCTCCATGATTTTACTCAATATGTGCCGTTGTTCCCTTAATCACAAGCTATTCTTTTAACATATTGAGGGCATTGAATTATAATTGTCTTCCCTTAATAATGGTGCTTGCACAACAGCCTGAGACCTCTTCCAGAAGATTTCTTACAATATCATGGTGGCATCGGATAATTATGATTGTGATACTATTGTGATTTTATCTTTAAATATTATTTAGGTAATTTAAGATATTAGAATATATTTTTTGTTATTTAAGGATTTTTAGATCTTTCTTTATTTTTAGATATCTTATTTTTAATAAGTTAATTATTTGATTTGATTAGGATTTTATATTTTAAAAATTTTATATTTGAATTAGGATTTTTATTTTAATTATTTGAATGGATTTTATATTTAATTAAGAATTTATTATTATTGGATTATATATACCTTATAAATGTATTATGTAAAGAAACCTATTCTGGTATAAATTAAATAATACATTATTATTTTTCTCCAAGCATGGAGTTGCTTGTTTATTCTTGAGTCATAGTCGAGTTCTAGTATTGCTTACCATGTTTATCTCGTTGTGTCAGTTGGCATCAAAGTAGGTTCGATGGCAGGTGGCACGGTTAAAGCGACAGTTCTCATGAAGAAAAACGAAGAACTGAGACTTCACAATTCATTGTAGATCATGAGGGGACGTTGAGAGCATTTGAGCAACGAGTAGATCTCATATATGTTTTGAAGAAATTGTAAATAAACTTGCTCTAAGCATAGGCCATAACAGAGATTAAGATGGTAACATGGTCGTACTTAAGATGATGCCGCTTGCGACAACCCTCGATAGACTTGGTCATGTAAATGGGCATAAATGTGTGGTCTATTTTCATGATTCAGATGAAGAAGATGATTACTTTGAGGAACTTGTGAGGAACTCTAGACATGGGAGACGACATGATTATGGTGATAGAGATCATGTAATTTCGGCGATTGGATTGCAGAGATAGACAGATTCCATGAATATATGAAGATTACAAAGGTTAAAAAGGTGAAACTTGATGCTTGTAGATGGAAGGGTAGAGCTTCTACTTGGTGGGAAAGCTTACAACAGAGGAGGAACCATGCGGGTAAAGCACCATTAGAACGTGGTTTAGGATGAAGCAATTATCAAAACTACAATTTCTTCCCTTTGACTTTGAGCAAATTTTGTTCCACCAATACCAAAGGCGAGATCAATGTCAGAAAGTCACAAATCCATTTATTGTGGTGAATGTGGAGCAAGAAGAAGATGATGAAGAGGTTTATTGTGGTCTAGATGGAGATGATGATGAATATGAGGAGAAACTATGATCAATGAAGAACGTCATATGTTAGAATCTTTAACGGAAGGATTTGCAAGACTTAGAGAATGGAGAGACATGTTCTCCAAAGGGAAAAGGTGTGTTGGTGTGTACAAGCTCCCAAGAGTCATAAGGAGCTTTCAAAGTTTTGAATCTTCTTAAGGAGGCTCGACTAGATCCTAATTACAAACTTTATACCACTCTAATATCAACTTATGCTAAGAGTGGGAAAATTGATCTAATGCTTGAAGCATTTTACAAGATGGTCAAGTTTGGAGTACAACCTAGCCAATGTAAAGGGAATAAATTTGATATGTTTTGTTGGTCTTTTCTATGTGGGTTTATGTCCCTGTTGCTAAAATCCAAGTAAACTCGAGGTCGAGTTTTTCTCAAGTGGAGGATAATGAAGCAGGACTTTTTGCAAAAAATTTCCTACAATGCCATCATGGCATCGAGTAATTATGATCATGATAATTTTGTGATTTTATCTTTAAATATTATTTAGATAATTTAGGATATTAGAATGTTTTTGTCACGTCCTAAATAGTAACAAAATGGCAAAAAATGGAATTTAAGAAAAATGGAGTCATCATTAACTTTATTTAAATTAAGAAAAGTTGAAAAACCTTTTTAAAAAAAAGAAATAGCCTTTGAAACCAAGTTGAGTTTGGGAGTTAATTGTGCACAAGGTAAGGTAGAAGCTAAATCTCACAGTACTCGTGATACACACGTCTTAAGGCGGTTACCCTAAATTAATTCTGCAAATTTATTAATAACCTTAACAATGTTCATTTTACTCCTTTTATCACGCAAACAAACTATTACAAAAATTTAAATTTTGGCTTGTCTTTTAGCCTACTTGTAGTGCAAAAGAAGTTTACAGCCAACGTAGTTCTTTAAAAAATAACTGTGTGTTGATTGATTTTAATTTTGAAAAGAGAGATTTTTTTTAAACAACTCCACTCTTGCACAAGGTTCAAGTTAACTTTGAGCTACTCAATGAACTCTTATGATCCAAATGATATTGAAAATAACATTTACTATTCAATCACCACCATGGTCATTGCATGAATTAAAAAAGGTTTTCGTTTTCTCCTTTTTTTTATTTGGAAGAAAATTTTATTTAATCATGGATCATATAAGATAGCAAGTTATATAAAACCAAAAGTAAACAAGGCAAGAATCAAATGAAGGATAAAATGCCTAATTTTATTTTTTCTTTCTTTCTCTTATTATATATCCTTGTTTTAAATTTTTTTACTGTTAATTATCTTTTTCATTTTTTATTTTAGAGTAAATTACATTCACCCCCTTCAAGTTTGATGATATTACACGCAACCTCATTTTTTTTTAAAATAACACTCACCCCCATTAATTAATCAAATTGCATAATTATGTAAATATTATCGCTTAAAATCTATAAGATTTTCAAATTTACTGATTATTTATGAAAAAAAAATTTAAAAATATTATTATGTATAAATATTACCAATTAAAATATGGTAATATTTTTTTATCGATTAACATTTGATAACATTACTAGTTAAAAAATGTATATATTTTTTCAAAAAACTCCTTACAAACTCACACAGAGAAAAAATTGTAAAAGTTTTTTTATAAAAATATATTATTATATATAAATATTACTAATTAAAATCAGTAAGGTTTTCAAGATATCTGTGATTATTTTTAGTATACACAATTTTTCATAAATAACTGTAAATGCTGAAAACTCTATAGATTTTAATTGATAATATTTACACAATTATGTAACTTGATCAATTAATTGAGGGGTGAGTGTCATTTTTGAAAAAGAATGGGGCTGATATATATTTTTTTAAAATATTTTTTTATAAATAACTGTGAATGCTGAAAACCCTATAAATTTTAACTGATAATATTTACACAATTATACAACTTGATCAATTAATGAGGGTGAGTATCATTTTTAAAAAAGAATGGGGCTGAGTGTAATATCATCAAAGTTGGAGGGGATAAGTGTAATTTACTCTTTATTTTAATTATTTTCATTTTAAAAAAAATTAAGCCTATAAGTGGAACCAATGTGCATATAAATCCAACGACTACGATTGACCCAATTCCGTCAACAAACAAAACCCGTCTTCTCATATCCTAATTAAAAAAAATCCTAAATGAAACATTGCAAAAATTGATAAGTCTAGCTTTTATAGTCTTAAACCAGATGAATTGTAGTGATTTGCTTATGTTTATTAATGAATTTTAAATGAATTCTTATCATTGTCTTTGTTTTTGTAGATTGAAAGAGATGTATCACATTTGTAGTGAAAGCAAGCGAAAACACCGCGTTTTCATAACAAAAGAAGATCATTTTGACTTAGACACGATCATGTCGAGCCTAGACACGGTAAATAAACACTATTTTTATAAATTAGTTAACCCCCATATTCAACATTTTAGACCTTTTTTGCGTTTAATCAATTGATTTTAACCACCAATTATAAGTTTGGATTTAAATTGAATTTAGTTGTATTTTCAGCACTATGACAATTTTACGTTGTTTATGTATTTCATATATAACTTGAGTTATAATATTTAAAAATTATAAACTTTACCTTATAAGAAAGCTGAGAAGAAACACTATAACTTTAATTTTAAGAGTTATATTTTGTAATGCATACCATAATTTAAAATCTTTGTTAAACTTTTTTTTAAAGTTTATTTTAAGAATTTAATTTTGATTTTGATAAAAAAATTAATTTTGATCTGAGTATATATAAGATTTCTTTCACCATCATCTAATTTTAATCATAAAATGTCTTAATCATATAATTACATATAATTAAATAATAAATAAAAATAAATTTAATTTAAATACATTATTAGTGTAAATTTTTTTATACTATTATCCAATTATACATCGTTATATTATTAAAAATATTTAACTCTTTTAATAATTAATTCAAAAATTACACATGTAATTATATATAATTAATTAATAGTGTAAAAATTTTACAATAACAATTTATAAAAAAATAAACTCAATAAAAATATAATCGTATTTCAATATTAAATTCTATCACGAATTGAATCAAGTATCCTAAGCATTTCAGGACGTACAAGTCAGTATTAGCACAAGAATCATGTGTGAGTTTGAGAAGTGACATAAAGCGATAGGAAAATGTTCATCCTACCATGTATGCATTACCCACATTTTTAACATTTGATGACGTCATGATTCCACCATTTGAAACGATCTAAAATCAACTTTTTTTTTTGTATCGTCGTCTATTAGCAAAACACCGTCGTTAAATTTTTTTTTTTTTCGCAACTAAAACATAGAAATCGTGATAAAATTTGTATCATTAACCAACTTCGTATCGTAATTAATCATTTTTTTATTCTTTATTAACCAACTTTATTTCTATACTTTCGAAAAAGTTGTTAATGAAGAACAAAAAAGTAATTACATATAGAAGTTGGTTAATACACAAGATTTTACATTTCTATGCTCGTGAAATAAGTTGGTTAACGAAAAAAAAATTGGTTAACGACGCAGGTTTTAAGAAGTGATTAATACGATATAAAAAAAAAAAAGAGATGGAAAACATGATTTAAGATCTTGTTCATGGGTGGATCCCGTAAATAATACTTCGGTGTTAAAAGGGTGTAGATCATACTGAGAAGAATTATCGGGGTTGAAAGCGATATCATCAATTTTTTCAGAACTACGAATGTTATTTCATTATAGAAAATGATTGTACCACATCATTTTTAAAAAAAATTATTATTTATATTATTATTTAATAATTATAATTCAATGAGATAAATTAATAAAAATATAATTAATAATATAAAAAATAGTATAAAAAATAATATAAAAAATAATATAAAAAATCATAATTTTTCATTATTTGGTTGCGAGATAACCACTAATCACTACCAATGGACCACCATATTCAGTAAAACGGTGGCAGTGGGGGCCACTCTTTTAGAAGATATGTAACATTACAAAATATCAAACTCTGATGGATGGGTGACATTCGGCGGCTTTCCATTCATAGATTTTAGTCTTGCTTGATTATTATTTTTATTATTCTTTTAACTGGTAATCTTGCTTGATTATTACTTCTAAGTTCTAACTAAACTACGGCAGATTCATTCTCTTGCTCTTTTGTTATCACAAGCACATCGTTAATAAGTTCAGTTTTTCTTTAAAAAAAAACTTGTTATTTTCTTCTAATAATAGTATATTTTCTATTAGAATTCGTATAATATTATAATATTTGAATGAGGTTATTTGATAGGATTTGAATAGTTACTTTAGTTAGTATTCACATTTCTGAGTTAGTTAATTAGTTCTGTTTAGTTACTTAGTTATTGTATAAAAAAAATAGTATTGTAAAGCCATAATTAGAAATAAATGCGAATTATGAAGTTTTTTTCTAACTCGAATTAATAGAGAATTGTAGATTTTTTTTTTCTAATTCAAAGAAGGAGATTCTAATTATATTAGTGGTTTCATTGAGAGATTGCAAGGGCAATAAGAACTGATCAATTAAGAAGCTACAAGCATGTTGATATTTCTAGATTTGATGGAGAAAGGGTTGAAGAGTAAATCTAAAGAATATTATATATTTTATAATAAGAGGGAGGTTCTAACATTGTTATTATTATAATATTAGATTGAGACAGGGCAAATACAAATTATTTTGTTATTATATATGGTATATATGAACGAAACTGAATTCTTATTTATTTGCACCTGCAGGATAATTTTCTTATTAAATTTCTTAATATTGGGTGTCATTTCCTCAATTTATACCCACAAAATTAGATTTATTTTTTTCTATTTTTCAGATTTTCTTTTATGTTTTTAATATTTATTTTAATTTTTTTATATTTTCTATCAATTATTAGTAATTGATGATAGCTGGTGTTAGCTAGTTGTAATATTGTTTTATTCGACCAAAATGTTGAAGGAAATAACTTCTGAATTCATTCAACGAATGTTGCTAAAGTCGATATTTATCGATCATATTTGCACTTTCGAAAGGAAAAGAAGCACGTCGGTCTCACATTTTCAAAAATTGTAGAATGTACTTAGTATGTGTTTGAATTAACTTTTTTTTCCAAAAAAATTTATTAAAAATTATTTAAGAGGATTTTTGAAAAAAAAAATTATTTCCTTCAAAATAATTAAAACCAAACCTGCTACTATTTTTTCTCTCTTTAATTGCACTTATTTGTTAACTACAGGAAATCCAAATTCATGTGATTTTAATCATAATGTGCTTTTACCTTTCAGCATTACTATCGAATTTTAAAAGAAAAAATTAAATTAGTGATGATCCACGCTAGCTGATCGATATTGAAATGATAAGATATTGTGTGGTCAATTTTATTTTTTTTCATGTGATATTGTGCGGTCAAATTTTTTTTTTTATTGATGATATTATGATCCAAATTAGTTGAATGGATCCTACAACAATGCTATTGTTGTACCTAATTTTCTCCACTTTATAGCTATCTACACGTAACTTGAGGTTGAAGGCATGCCTATACACGAGTTGAGTTGATTTAAGTTGGTGTAACTTAAATAAATAAATTTAAATTAAATTAAGTTAAAAGACATATAAATTATAATAGCTTACTACAATATATTATTTTATTTAAAAAATAGGCTTTATTATATCATAATATAAGTTCAGTTTTCTTATTTTATGATATTGTTGATTGTTGATTATTTATATATTAAAAGATACTAATTACTAAAGAATAGTGATAATTATAGGATTTTGAAAAGATTTAATGAAGATATCAACAATCTAACAAGTTTTCTATTTTGAATCACTTTCTTGTTATTGGGAGATTTTCTTGAAGACTTAAAAATGGAAAAAAAAACTACTTTCCTTATTAATTGTGATTTCGTGTGAAGAATATATTTAATGATTTAATAATTTATTACTAATTAGAGAAATATGATCAACCATAAACTTGATTATTATTGTTGGGCTTAATTGATAGATGTTCTATAAACTCATGCTTTACTGTTATATATTTATGAAATAAATTATTTGTGAAGAATATATTTAATATAGTTGATGTTAAAATTAATATAAGTGAATTATGTACCTTAGTGAACTCATATTTGGTATACTACTTTTATAATTTAATTGGTATGTTTTAATTTTTATTTTAGTGTTGTCATTTTAATTTTTGTGTGACTAGATTTGAGAAAATTATCAATTGCCGAAAACTTAACTCTAAATATTTGTAGGATCGGTATCGTACTCACTCGACTATTCATACATTTGTGTGATCTTTAAGACTTTTAAAATGTCACAACATAAATCAATAATTAATTAAAATAATAAAATCTATTAAAAATTTGTATGGGTAAACTTTCATTAATATTTTATAGAATATCATATATTTGTTAAGTTATTTGCAGTTTAGTACTTCTAGGAGATTAAAAAAAAAAGGTCTAAATCATTACATATTTAAAAGAAAGAATTTCACAGTATCTATTTTGTAAGATATCAAATAATATTAAAAGCTGTGTTTGAGATGACATTGATTAATAAGAGGCTATGATTAAAAGCTTGAATTTACATAACTTAATAAGTAATAAGATTGTTGGTGTGGACAAAATTACGTTAATTTCTGCTGATGAAGTAAATTTTACATTCTCACCATTGTCTCAATATATATAAGTTTCGCTTTAGGAAATTCTTAAATGAAAAAACTTGTCTTTCCATGTTAATTTTTGAGGTAACTAAAGAAAGTCTTTAACTAATATTAAAGATAAAATTATACTTACATATGCAAAAGAAATGAAATTGCATTAATAAACTTTAATGAAATAAAGTATATAGGCTTGAAATTAAAGTATAAGAACTTAAAACTTAAATGCGATACATGACAAAAGTAAAATGCATAAAATAAACTTGAAAAGTTGTAAAGAAAGCAATAAATTGGCAAAATTGTAGAGAAAACCTATAAAAAAAGGCTAAAAAACTAAAAGTAAAATGATTGAAACATAAGTGCTTTTGATTTGTGATCCTTCAAACCTCAGCCTATTTTCCTTAATTTTAGGAATTCTGATCTTCATTACCTTAGTAACTCCTAGTTATAATCAAGTTGTGGGATGCTCCATTATGAATTTCCGTCAAGCTTCAGTCAACAAAATAGCTAAAAATTCATTTTCACCATGTTTGGCCATGGATGAAAACCACCCACAACTTTTATCCTATTTTTTTGGAGTCACCTTATCCCCCTCAAATGTCCAAAGTCAAAACCAGTCGAACTTAATATCTTTTTTATATTTTTACCACCTGAAACTTACCATTTTGGGCTTCTACTTAACCGAACCACTTTCGTGCGTAATGCTTAGCCTACTAGCTTCTGGGTTTTCGGTCCAAGCCACCAAAATTGGGATGCCAACAAATTAAAGACATTGAGTGATTCAACATCGATTTGTATATTCTAGAATCTCCATAAGATATTTGAGTTTAAATGAGATATATTGTTAGTATAGAATTTTTTACACTATTATCTAATAATATATTGATACATCATTAAAAAAATTAGACTTCCTAAATAATAATTATAATCTTCAATTTTCTTAAATAATTTAGTGATACATTATTGAATGATAGTATAAAAAAAATTATTGACAATGTTTTAATGTTAAATCCAAAATATTAATAAGTAATGACTGCATGTGTAAGCTTTAGCAAATAACAAGACTAAATTGGGTTAATTCAATTTTAAAGGATCAAAGCAATTCACTTGTAACCCTTAAATAAGATTCCACCTGCCAGCAATTCAAGGCAATTTCTTTTAAATTTTAGAATTGGGTAACCTCCATTTCCTTGAGCTTTATTATAACAAAAAAGAATTTTATTAATTGATTAATCCATCAAGCAAGTGATTAGAGGCAAGGAAACTCAACTCAACTCAAGCTTATATCTTCCTTGCTTTATCTTTTATTAAGATATTTACATAGGCATTACTGTTAGAATAACATCTTGGGCACTGTTGTGACTAAGAGGTCCTTCTAAATAATTGTCTTCTTCAGGGTTTAAATCAACTTAATTAAAAATAAAGATAAATAATACATTAAGATATATTATGATGTTTTTAATTGGTTTAAAAATATCAAAGTTTGCAAACCTGTGGATTTTCCTGTCACTAAAAGTGACAAAATTAATAAGAGTCAGTGCCTACAAAGTAAAATTGAGAAGGAATTAATGAAGAAAATGTCGTATGCGAGTATTGCAGGGAGGTTGATAAATATTTAGGTTTGCATTAAACTTGACTTGACAAGAAAGTGAAGAGATATCTCTCTATTCCGAGATTTGATCATTGGGTTATTGCCAAGAAAGTGAAGAGATATTTACGAAAGGCAAGGGCTTAAATACTTGTATACGAGAGAGTAGATAACTTAGAAGTAGTTTGATATATAGATTTCGATTTTGGAAGGTGTTCCAGTGACTTCAAATCCACTTCTAGTTGCATCTTTATGCTAACTGATAGCGTCATATCTTGGAAGAGTGTAAGCAGGCCATGACGGTTCCTTCGACTATACAGGCTGAGTTCGATACTTATTTTGGTACTGCTTGTCAGATTATATGGCTTAAAAATTTTATCTCAAGTCTTCAGGTTGTTTTTCTTTCTCCAGACAACAAAAGGTTTATTGTGATAGTAGTGCAATTATATATTTCAAAAGGAAGAATAAATTCTCTAGTGGATCCAAATATTTGAAGCTGAAGTACTTGAAAATTAAAGACTTCGTGAAGAAATGAGACATAATTGTTGAGCACAGAAACACAAAGTCGATGCTAGCAAATCCATTAACCAAGAGACATAGACCTATAGTTTTCAAAGGACATGCTGAGAATGTGGGAGTGTTGAGCTCGTTTGATGTGCTTAGTGGGAGTGTTTTACATTTATTTATTGCACTTGTTTGTCTCTTTTGAAACCTTTGTTTTGGGGCATGACATATATTATAATTTTTGCATGTTGATTATTTTATATTGTGTATTTGCTTGCTTTGTTTGGTACACTTGGTGATTATTTTATAGCATATGGCCGATATTTTTACATTGTGTACCTTATGAGATATACTAGTATATTATTTTATGCCCGACAGTGATTTTTCATGCTTGAAAATGAGCATTTCAGTTTTCTTGCTTGATGAAACAAGCCAGTTGTACATGCTCTGATAAGCATGCTAGTTATTCATGCTTGCTGGAGCATGTCAATTTTCTTGCTCATTATGAGCATGGCAGTGATATCTTGCACTCAGAAGAGAGTGAAAGTGTCGAAGAGAAATCATTGGAGGATTGACATTGAAAATAGCATTATCGGATCACAGGTTTGGTGCTATTTTCATGCTACACTATCACATCAGGACTTGGTTTATGCTATTGGTAATATACTTGTTACCATGAAAGGTCTTACATTAATAAAGGGTGCCATTAGGCCATGATTTGGTATTGTTAATGGTATGGGTAGGGTCAATTTGAAGGAGTTATCCAATGGATTGTTACTTTTTGAAATTGTGGCCATGTACATTGTGAAAATTAGTTGTTAACCTGAGAGTCGTTTTCAAAACAAAAATGTTTTTCAAAACAATACCATTCAATTAGTATTGCCTAAGTGGGAGAATATTAGAATATTTTTTAATATGGGTTACCACTAATTGATGTTTTGAATTTTGTTAAAACGGGTCAATGGTCGATTCATATGAAAGAAAGAATAGGCCAAGGTTAATCCATTTATTTTAGGCTTATTATACCTTATTGGGCTGATGCAGGCGAGTATTAGTGTAGGTCAGCTCCTTAGTGGCTCGTAATGGGAGGAAAAACTAAAGTTGGCATCATTTATAAATACAGGCTAGGTCTTTCCTCCACTCCTAACCGCAAGTGCTTTACTCATTGAGAGCTGCATCTCGACTTGGAGATTGGAGGAGAAGATCTAGCATTCAAGGTGATCATCCAACCTAATGATGACCAAGCAAGGAACGCGTTTTACATAATTTATATCATATTTGATGTTTTACAAATCATATATGGCTTCACAATTATTTCTTACATTTGGTTCCTATAGTTTTTCATTAATTTGGATTTTGGACCCTATAGTTTATTTTTTGCATATCAATTCTTAAATTTTATTTATTTGGATTTTGGTACCTTAGGGACCAATATATTAATAGTAAGGACCAATATTTTCATTAGTAGAAATCATAGGGACTAAAACCCAAATGAAAGAAAAATAAAGGGACCAATAGGCTTGGCAATTTTCACCCACTCCGCAAGTACCTAGCCTACCCCAACCCACATATAGGGTAAGCTTAAAACCCGCTCCGCTACGAGACGGGGCGGGTACAGGTTTTGGTCAATGCACCCCGCCTCGCTCCGCACCCCACATATTAATAGACGTTATATTTAATTTAGCTACTAATTAAACTAATTATATTAACTAATTTTTACTAATTTAACACTAATCTTGAACATATTTTTAGTTTATGTGAGATGAATGATTAATTTTAAGATTGTGTTTAACTATTATATAGATTTAATGTAAAATATTCATAGATGCAGAGTGGAGTGAGGCGGGGCGGGTGCGAGTGTGGGTTTTAATAATTTTCTTGTAGGTTGAGTGTGTATTTTAATCTTAAGAGTGTGGGGCGGGGTTCGGTTGAGCAAAAATCCACCCTACTCACCCCGTTGCCAAGCTTAGGGACCAATACCTCAATAGTAGGGACAAAAATCCAAATGAATGAAAATATAGGGACCAATATCCAAAAAATAACTTAGAGACCAAAACCCAAATAAATAAAAAATTATAGAGATCAAAATCTTATTTAAACCTTCTTAATTTAGTTGCTTATAAGCTAAAAGAGTGTAACTTCAAATTCTAGACCTGGAATTGCATAATTAAATGAAAGTAATGTGGTGCTTAACATGAATGAACTATGATTAATCAACTTTCTATCCAAGTCAATTATAGTCAAAGAAATTCTTAAGTGTTTACCCAAAAAAAAAATGATATTTGGATATTAGACTATCTCATTTGAGGTACAGAGAGTTTCTCATCCCAACAATGTATTTCAGTCAGCTCAAATTCTTGATATTGCAAATGCACCTCAATCACTTAACTCATTATATGTCATATCTTAATTGCCCTCTTCAACCAGTTTTAATTTTTTTTTTAAAGTATTGTTAAGTTATTATTATCTTGAATGAAAAACTCAAACTTGATTTTCTCTTATTTGCAAGATACTTACCTTCTAGTTTTACTTAGGACAGGTATATGTTATTCCCAGTAAGGCTGCCATGATAAGTTGATTTCACTCCTTTTTTTTTACGTGGATTTCATTATCTTTAGATATGTAATACATTATAAAATTTATGGTTCCGACTTTTTATTGAATCTTATGTTTAAATCTGTATCACATTACTTTGATAATTGCTTTTCTTTCATGATAATGCACTCAAGTTTTTCATTGGTCCTCTAATATTTGTGGGTTACATCCATTTTCAAAAGGCAACGCTATATATGTATATACATGGATTGTTGTAGTGAAAGTAAATTGCGACATAAGACAAATTTTATACATAATGTTAAGAGTTTGAATTTTAAAATCACTATTTTAAAAAGAATTTTGTCTAATTAACCACACCACCTTTGATCTAAATTTATGTGATCAATTATCCTAAAAAAAAACATCTATACACTAGCCCAAAAAATAGCCAACACTGTATGAAAACTTTAGAAATCATTATAGCTGTTCATGGAAAACTCGGGCTGTTTCGCATCACCATTTTATGTATTAATTTGATTTAATTATTTGATAATAATAAATTATGTCTTTTTTAAATAATAAATTATGTCTTTTTTTAAAAAAGAAAAGAGTTGAGATAGTAAAAGACTCATATTATATGTAAACACAACTTGTTTCAATATCATAACTATCTTCAAATCATGAGGGAAACGGTAGCACTCCGTCACAAAATTTAGCCAAAAATCGAGCATGTTTAATAATGCTTATTTTTAGAGAAATAATTATTTTTAAAAAAAATTCTCAAAATTTTTTAATTATAAATTATTTTAAACACAAAATAAATAAATCTAAACATAAAAAATCTTATGTCATAAATTATGTCTTAATCCGACAGTAACATGCGGATGCCGCCAATCAGTACTGTATTGATCATTTCAAAACAAGCACGCTTCCAATCTTTACATGACTTATATATGTGCCGTCTTCAGTTTGTGTTATGGTCACATCGTTCCATCAATTCATTTTCACATGACATGTGACTTTAATGCAATTTTTCTCCTAAATACATGAAATCAATTTAGCTTTTAAGGGCACACTTGTCTATGATTTTAAAATTATTTCTTTTCTCAAAATATAAATAATCAATTCATTTTATGATATTTATAAAGGGTGGTTAATAAAGTATTTTGTCAGTTCTGTTATTTATTATTTAATTTTTATATATTTAATTTTTTAATTTATTTATAAATTTATTTTATATTTTATAAAAATATTATAATCATACACAAATTGATTTAATTTTTTTATATTAATATACAATATAAATATATTATATATATAAATTATATGCAAAACAATTTTTCCAAAATAATTCAAGCTTAACTCTTGATGAGATTTGCAATGTTAAAAATTTGAGGATGCAGAAAAACATTTATGGAAAGGAATAATATTAGTGCCAATGGTAGATTAGTTTTATACTCAGTATGAAAATCTTATAGTGAAAAAAAAAATTCAGTATGCTAATAGTATTTATTAAAGTCAAATAAAAAAATCTACATTTAAATATATTTCTTTCATTCACTGTAATATAATTTATAAAATATTTAATGTAATATTTAATTTAACATGAAAATAAAATAATGTAGAGAGATAAGCACCCGCACTTATTGGATTTCTCTTCTATCTATGAAATTCTTGTCTAAACTTGGTTTAGACAGGCTGTGTAAATTAAACAAATTATAAGGTAAAGTACGTGTTTGCTACATATATTCACACAATAATTTAATGTAAGATAATAATGTATCAGATTATCAGCGTATAATTGTCACAGACTATACAACCTATTTAAACTAAACCTATATAAAAATTTATCGTTGGAAAGCTCAGTTTTTCACAACCACGAATATCAAATGCATGTCAATTCTTAAATCTTAATTTGTAAATCGAAAGCCTAGCTTAATACATTTATGGGTCACACTTTTTTACTCTAAAGGGTTTCGTTATTCCTTTTAGAATTAGGTTATGAGGATTACTTGATAAGATAAAAAATAATGGATCTCTTCGTGATGCAGTAGCAACAACAATGGAGTGAGGGAGTAGGTACTTGTAAAAGACATTTCAACGCTCAAATTAGTTTGTGGAGAAGGAGGATAGTGTATCTAATTGAAAATTAGATCATGTCCTTTTCACCTTGCTCAATGTATATGTATAAACGTTTTAAAGTATGGAGAATCTGAGCATTCAGTGTGTATTGAATGTTGTTACTTGAAATTGTGAAAAACTGTTATTCTTTATGATTAATCCCCTATTTATGCGAGGTATGCCGAATATCCCTTTATGTTGAGGAAGTTACGCCTAGTGTATAAGCTGCTTCATGCACATAGTAACGTCTCGGTGTCAGCCTAGCGAGTCGGGTTGCTCCAGATCTATGGACTCATACCCGGTCTAGAATAGTTGGCCTCAACTAGAGGGGACAACTAAGTGTCAAGATACGAGTCAAACTGAAGCACATAACGTGCAATGAACAAAATGATCCAAGTTATAGTGTCAATGTTGGATCTCTTGATTTTTTTTTTTCTCAAAGGGTCGAGGTCCGTGATGTATCATAGTAAGCTTCTGAGGTCAATGAGTAAGGCAGGATCCGTGACGAATCACTTTACTTAAGTCATTATATCGTTATCCGGGGTAGGCAACTAGTTGCCCCCTTGTGTAGTTTGTGGGGCCTGTATTGAATGTACTTCGGTTTCTAATCGAGATCCGTGGTGTTATTATTATATCATGGTATCTCGTTGAGGGTCCGTGATCTAAGTTAGGATGTTCTCAAATGTCACATGTCGTTTCAATTTTGAACGTTTTGCGCATTGTCCTTTTGGATGCTTTTGTTTAGAAACAGTACTCCACGTGGTTGGAGAACAGTGGAAGTCGTCACTTAGGGCTTGTAGTGTCATGATTAGCCATTTTCAAATTTCAAATAGGAGGTGTCATGATGATGCACTTTTAACAGAAAAGGCATATTTGTCCCCATTAATGGCAGCGATTTAGCGTGACTTTTCGCACTTATAAATAGGAATAATGTTTAGCCCTTCACACTCTTTGCTCAATATTGTACTCCAAATTTCCTTCTCTAGTGACCTAGGTGATTTTCAGCGTATTTCGATATGGCTATTAGTGATTCAAGGCCTTTTTAGCATTCTCTTCACCATTCAAAAACTTTCTTTTCCTCCAAAACTCAAGGTACTCCTCATTTTCATCCTTTTTCATTTTTGCCCTTTTCTTTGAACATTTAGTGGTAGAAAAATGTCTAAGAGTGAGGAGACGGTGTAGAATAACGACCCATCATTAGAAGTCTTGAGTCTTTCCTAATCTTCACTGCCTCAGCCATGGTGGGGGCTTCAAGCCCATAGTGAGGATTTTGATGAGGGTTCGGATTCCTTGACTAGCATGATGATCTTAGAGGTGTTCTGGAGGGCATACCAAGCCAGAGAACTGGCAAGGTATGGGTCAACCCATCCACTCTCCGTACTTGTTAGGGTAATAGGAGATATGAGTGATTCATCTAAATCGAATTCGGGCGAATCCTCTGTAGGTGACATTATGACCCGAACTCGAAGGGCGGCTTATGCAGAGCAAATGAATCTCATCTTCCACCAAGATATCAGCATATACCAATGGGTAGACTAGGAGGTCTTGGGCACCCTATCCAATATGAGGACTGCAAAAGATGTCCACGAGAAGCAGCAATATTTACAGTTGATCATGGACAGGTTACAAGACTGAGAGTTTGTAATTCGACACCCATTAGAGTAAGAAAGGGTGTGCTCAATCCATACTGCGTACGGGCACTTCATGTACATATACGAAGCTCTATTACCTAGATTGGGGTACAGTTTCTATTCACTAAGTTCGAGATAGGCGTCCTTACTCACTTGCGAGTGGTGCCTACTCAAATCCATTTGAATGCTTGGGGATTCATCTGAGCATTCGAGGTTGTATGTTAGGTCTTTGAGAGGCTATACTTGGTCAAATCATTCCTCTACCTTTTTTCTCAATTGTCGACCTTGGGGATCAACCAAGCCAAACGATGGATCACATTGTGGGCACAGAATGGGTGCAAAGTTTTCAAACCCTACCAAGAGTCCATTAAGATTTTTAAAAGAGACTTTTTTAGGATAGAAGAGACTTTGGGGTCAACACCTTTTTTTTGTCACCTTGGAGGGCCAACCATACCTTTATTTATACTAGACTGAAGTTGGTTGGGAGCAGAGTAATGAAGAGATAGAGACTCTAATCTCCCAGATCTTTCTTCCCGAGGTCATGGTCTTGGGCTTCTTGTTTGGCTGGACTAAAGAAAAAATGGGTCATCTCTTGTAAAGATATCCTATATGAGCCCTTCGATTCTATAAAAGACTTTGCTAGGTATCTCATCTTGTATGTTTTTCTATTTGCACTTATCCTTTTGCACTTAATATTTGTCCAAGTGTTGTAACATTTTTTTTTCTTTTGCAAAAAGCATGGTTCCTTAGATCGGATTTCAGCACTTAGCTGAGAAATTGGCGGTCAGGAGTAATGGGGCATCTAGATCTTAGGTCCCAGTAGGCCTTTCACGGGTAATTCTTGATGTTTCTCCACCTTCGAGCAGCGTAGTTCCCCAGCCCATGGTAGAGGTGGTTCCTCTTTCTCCCACCATGGTTTGAGATATTGGTACCAGTTCCCATGTCCAACCTTTGTGATCTCGAAAAAAGCAGACTGAAAGTAATAGGCATCTAAGGGGAAAGACACCAATCACTGAGAGTATACCAGAGGAGCTTGAAGAGTTCAAGTTCCAACCATCTCAGGGTCTGGGGGTGCCCCATTCTATTTTTTGCTGGGGTCGGTGTGGACTAATTAGGCTGATCCTGCTAGCTTCATTGATGGTGTCTTATTAAGTTACGTTGAGATCGATGTGTTGATCGAGCTTGACATGTCAGACCTCCTCCATAGGGCCCAACTTGGGAATTTGCACCTTGCCACTTTCCTTCGATTCATGGAGGAGGCTTGGGATTCTGTTCGAGAGGCTTCTGTCTTGGAGAGGGAGCTTCGCGCCCTTTGGGATGAGAAGCAAACTCTTGAGTTGGAAATCACCCGAAAGGATGGGCAGGTAGCCTAGGCTTCCATAGAGATCACTCAGATGGATGTGGAGCTAGCCCAAGCTACCACAGAGGTCACCTAGAAGGATGTGCAGCTATCTTAGGCTATCAAAGATCTTAAGTTGTGTGACTTTGAGGTGGGTAGGCTCCTAGCTGAGGTTGCCTGCCTCACTGTAGATGCTGCTGAAGTTACTCCTCTTCGGGCTAAAGTTGCTGAGGATGACAAGCTTTGAGTCCAACTTGATGAAGTAGTGGCTTGGGAGAATGCCTTGGAGAAGATTTTAGCCTCGATTAAGTCTGTCCTCACTGGTGTCCGGGTTTAGTTCAAACTTCTACGTTAGACCGAGACTAAGCTAAATAAATAACTTACCCAAACTATAGATGATTGGTCGAAGTCCATGGAGGAGTGTTTTAGAATGCCCTCACCCAACTCTGCCTTTTTAACCTCGATCTTAATGAGAAGGGGGCAATCCACTATGAGAGGTCCAGGATGGCCAAATTATAGATATGGTTAATCCAGTGGCTGCCCCCAACGATCAAGTGAGTCGAAGGGTGGATGGCGGAGGAGGGCCTAAGGTTACACCAGGGGCTGGACGAGAAGAGGCTAGGGCTGTTATGGCCGAGGTCATCCAATCCGAGGTGGCGCAGGTTGAGGAGATGCAGACCAAGGCGGTGCAGTCTGAGGCAGCAGTGGAGACTCTGGAAGATCCAAGCCTCACCTTCTGACATCCAATTTAATTGTTTTTCATTGCCCCCTGCGAGAGGTTTTATTGATGTATTTGGACAAGTCCCGACCTCAGGCATTTTTTGTTTATTTTATACTTGGCATTTTCTTCATGATTTTTTCTTTTGTTGAGATGAGCCCAATGCTCAATCTCGGTGCCTTTTTCAAACTTTTTGAAATTTTGCCTTCGCAACCCCCAGATGGGTCCGACGCTTAATCTCAGCATTGATTTTACACTTAAGCCATTTATTTGCGTGATTTACCGAGACAAGTCCAACGCTCGATCTCGGTGGCAAGACTTTGCATTACAAGGTCTAGTAAAGGTTGGGATCTGTTGCTCATAATTGTAGGCCGATGTCCAACGTGTTCCTTTGTAGTTTCTTTGTTGACTGCTACTTGAAGGAAGGTAGGGACTTTATCACTCTTAGGTATTTGATATCCTTTTAACGGCCTTTACTTTACAGTTAGTAGAGTATGCACTTGCTTGGGAATCGTTGTTTTGAATTTATGGGGAATTAAAACTACTTTAACGACAATAGTAGCTTTTTGTAGTTTCGTGCTCTATTTTCCAACAGCCTGCTGCCTTTATGGCCAATCACATGGGAGGAATAATTAAACATGGCTTTGAATATGCGATCGGTTCACCTTTATAAATAAGAAATGCTTATAGGTCAGGTTATTACTAGTTCCTTTCTTTCATTTTCTAACTTCTTTTCCAGAGGGTGGCCTCTTTATGCTTTTCATGAGCATGTTGAAGGTCATGTCCTTCTCTATAATCATCTTCTGTTTCCTTCCCATTCCCAATTTTTTAAAGGTGTACTCCTTCTCCCTTCATATTGTTCTAGTGGAAGCCTTTCTCTCTAGGCATAATGGCTCACTGAAGGTTAAGTAACTGCTTTATATGGCTTGGTCAACACGTCTCCAGGTAGCAGAAGTCTTTCTATCTCAGCATATGCACAAAAGACCCTACTCTTGCTAGGAAGGCTCGTGGCTTTTGTTGTAATTCCTATAAGATATGGAGAGGTTTCACAACCCTTCCATATCTATTCCTATGATTGTTGCTCCCATGATTGTCACTATACCTTGGGTGCGCTGAGGTGTTTAGGAAGCATAGGATTGTGAAGCCTTCTCCTTATGTTGATCAAAAGGAATAGATGGGTGCGTGCATCTTGAGGAACCGTTGAGGTGGTCGTGGTCAGTGCTTGATCATCCTCATTATCTAACCAGTATACCTTTTTGGCTCTTTTCATATGGGCACATTTGCATCAGAGTAATTTATAGGTCCTTTTTATAAAGTTGATGATGTTTAAAATGTGAATAATAAATTTGCTTTTATGAATTCTCTTCTTTCAATTGTCTTGATGATGAACACTCGTTTTGCCAATCGAGATGAGTCTAAAGCTCAACTTTAGTGGTCAGGTTCATTTATTTTGTCGAACACTCATGTGCCTAACCGAGATGAGTCCAAAACTTGATCTCGGTGGTTGGATTCATTTAAGAATATTTGTCCATGCTAAACCTTTTAGGTTTATAGGTCAATTTGAAATAGTAAAGGTGATGTAATAGCCTCGTGGTGTAGGGTCCACTATCCTGAGCTACAGTCGATTATGCTTAACCATTATAAACCTGGTTGGTTTATGGGTTAAGGTGAAGCTCAAAAGGATATAGGTTAAAACTCTTGAATGCGTTGCTTGACCTCGGAGGGTTGTCAAGTGGATTCCCTAGTTTGGCTGTCATGTAAGGATGTTGGAATAACTGATCCTTTTCAAACCTTGTATTCCTTGGACCTCGCCAAGGCATGGCAACCTTAGGGCTATGTCAGGCCGAAGTACTCATGGATTCGAAGTCTCGGCCAAGGTATTGGCTTAGATGATGTTAGGTCAAAGTACTCAGGGACAAAGTCACTGCTGAGGTACTAACTTTTAGATAAGACAATAGTTGGGAAAAATCAATTTATTGATATCAAACGATGCTTAACACATAGCAGAAGCAGCAATTACAAAGCATTACATAATTGTCCTGGTTACTACAGTGTGATGACAATTATCTTCCTGGTTGTCATTCTAAGATTGTGCCCTTTCTTGATTTTAGTTGTTAGCTTAAGGTGAGCGTGGGTTGGAGTTCTCATCCATAGCCAAAGAACGTCTTCTTCAGTAGGGGAAAATGACTATGGGGGCTATAGCTTCACTTCCTGTAGTGGCCTCTCCTTAGATCACTGTTCACTACAAGAAAATTACATTTTTTAGGAGCATAATTTGCGGCGGATATGAATTTGTCACAAATTGCTACGAATTTTGTGATAGATCAATTGCAACGGATATTGGCGACAAATTTTTTGTCACAAAATTTTTCAATGACACATTCACCGTATTATTATTTTTTATAGAAAAAGAGTTTTTGCCTTAAAATTATAAAATGAATAAAAATATTTAAAGTAAAAAATTTTAAAAAAAATAAAATTTTCTGGCAAATCAATCTGTCGCAAAATCTGTGACAAGTTTTTTTTTTAAAAAAGTGACAGATCTGAAGCTTTTTGCCCTACTGTTAATCTCACCTATCTTTTACCCTATTGCAAGAGCTCCTCTCGCCACCAAATTTCCTCATGCAACGAAGCTGAATTTCTTTACCACCGTCCATAAAACGAAGCATCCACATATTCCTCCCCCTTGAGAATGCTAATACACTAATACGTTTGCCATCCATTTTTCGTCACAAGTTTATGCTCCCTAAGAATGCTAATAATGACGATGTAATAACGACAATGTTTTTGTTGTGTGCCAAGATGGTGTGCTCACTCTTATCGTGGAGAAGTTGTCTCCTCCTGAGCCTAAGAAGCCCAAGACTATTGAGGTTAAGGTTGTAATTTATGACAAAGTAAGTTCTCTCCTAATGATCAGCTTCCCATTTTAGCTGGCTAGTCGTTGTTGTTTATGATCTCTCCCCCCAAAATTTCTAACCCAGCGACCTCAAGCGGTGTTGGAATTCGGAAAGGTAGAGGAAGAACTTAATCTGAAGGTAATTTGTTCAAAGTAATAATACTGCATTTGGAGAATTATTGAGTATTGAGGTTGTTGGATGTTGCATTAAAAGTTAATTTCTTTTGTCTTTTAGCTTTGAAAGTGATGTGGATATTGACAAGTGCACCAAATTGACAAAAGTAATAAAGAGTGAGTAGAGTATCGTTCCACGGGGATTAAGTTATTAATTACTAAATTCATTAAATCAATACTACTCAAGCTATAATTTTTTTTTCAAATTCAATTAAAAAGAAATATAAAACAGTAAACAATAAATCAAATGGTGAAAAACAATGATGTTAAAGCATTAAAGTTCAGATTTCACTTGAACTCTTAAGATGCACACTCAAATATTGGTTTAACTATGTTCTATTTCAATGATTTATGGCCAATTCCCAAAATTAATTAATACCCAATCCTTTGGTATATTAATTCTCTTACACTGATTGGAAGTAACTAATCCCTTAGTCTAACTCCAATTAGAAAGACATTATCAAGAATGAGGGAATTAAAAGAAAGACAACATAACCCACAATATCTATTCCTAGTGATTGCAGAAATTATAATGTTCATCACATGTTCTAGATTCATGCAATTTTTTTCAAATCATACATAAACCCAAAAGATCATTCTCAAATTGATCAAGTTTAGAAAAGCATTAATAATAGAGATAAACATGTAAATCATGAAATATATAGAAGCATAACTTAAACTCATAAAAGAAGTTACATCATGCAAGAACAAGATCCATCACCCCCTTAACAAAGGGAAATGAGTTACACATGGAAAAAGAAGAACACAAAGGGAAGAATATGAAAAACTCCATTGTAGAAAGGTGGAAAGGTTGAAGAAAATCTCTAATCTTCAATCCTAATTGTGCCCACACCACATTAGGATTTGTACCTCTTGACGGCTGCTGCGTTCTATCTAAGTGTGTAAGAGTGTGTAAAAAATGTAAAAAGATGTGTTTAATTTGGCAAAACTTTCTTTTTTATAAGAAATTCACTCGCTGTTACGCGTCTAGTGCTCAAGCGCTCATTCTCTAGCACTCAGGTGCTCAGTCACTCAAGTCATGGTGCAGTATACGCAATCAACGCTCAAGCGCTTACTGTCCAGTGCTCAGGCGCTCAACGCGCGCTCAGGCGGTGGGATTCTAGCGCTCAGGCGCTTAACAAGCTCTTAACTTGATTTTTCAGCTTTTTTTCATTATTCAAGTGTCCAGTATTTTCCATATGCAAATACCTAACAAAAACACATAAAAACACACAATTAAAATATAATTTAAAATAACTAAAAACAAAAGAAACTTGAGAACAAACTCAATCAAAAAGAATAAAAGAGAATGAAAACTCAAGACTTTGAATCGTAAAAATATGAATTTTTGTAGGTTCATTAGAAAGCTTAACCTAAGAATCAATTTTAACTTCAGCCAAAGACAAATATGCAAAGGGTGAGTGGAGGAGAGCGAGATTGGCTCTGTTTAAGTAGTTTTTGAAATTAGAAATGAAGGGACTAGGTATTGATGGTGGTTTCTAAAATTATAATCTTGTCCCTATGCCTAATTGTGGTTGCAAATGGTGGAGGATAGGTTGGCTATTGACGGTGATTAGGGGTGTCAAAACGGGCCGACCCGGCCCATTCGGGCCAGCCCATTCGGGCCACGGGCCATTTCGGGCCAGCCCATTCGGGCCATGTTAATTTCGGGCCGTTTAACTAAATATAGTGTTATTATAGCGGGTCAGCCCAGCCCATTCGGGCTCAGCCCAGCCCATTCGGGCTCAGCCCATTCGGGCTCAGCCCATTCGGGCTCAGCCCATTCGGGCTCAGCCCATTCGGGCTCAGCCCATTCGGGCTATTTTTAATTTTGTGTTCATTTTACTGGCCCGACCCATCCATTTTGTCGGGCCATTCGGGCCGGCCCATCGGGCTCGGCCCATTTTGACACCTCTAACGGTGATAACTAATAAAAACTAGTGAAATGAGCATTGCTTGTTTAATTATGTTGCATTATAAAGTAGGTTGTATTTATGGTGCTCCTGAAAATTAATGGAGCACTAGTGCCCATTGATATAATTAAGTAGTTTTATTGTATTTATGTTTAACTTACGTTTTGCTTTTAAAGAGGTTGAGAGGGAATAATGTTGTGTGAAGGGTAAGGGGAGGGCCTCTATTAGAGGCAGAAAGGTTTAAGTTATTGTAGGTTTTTCTGGTTTCATCTATATTGCAATGGTTTTGTGGCTTTGGTTTGTTATCATGGTCCTCCTTAATTGTTTTGTGAAATAAGAGCGTACAAATAAACATACTTGAAAATTTTCAATTTTTTCAATTTTGTTTTCAAAGCTTTGTTTGCTTTTGATTTAAGGTTTATAGTTACACTATTCATTTTTTAATATTAAAAAAAAGAATGGAGGTCGAACATAACATTTGACATGTCATTTACTATTTCTGTCTTTTTGGATGACATAACAAGGTTGATTGCAACTCTTGGGTGGTTTAGTTAATACTTTCTTGGATTTAAGGGCTACATTGATATGGACAATATATGACTTTCTTGCACATGGAATGTTGTCAGGATAGATGACAGCTGGTAAATTAGCATGTCCATATTGCATGGACAAAACAAAGGCATTCACTTTAAAGCATGGGGGAAAATTTTGTGTTTTAATTGTCATCGTCAATTCTTGCCTGTTGATCACATGTTTAGAAGAAATGAAAATGCATTCAAGAAGAAAACCGTTGTGACTGATTTGCCTCCACAAAGATTATCTGGCTTGAATTAAGTGAAATTATTAGTGGCTTTAGTAAAATAACTGAAATGCAGCCATGCAAACAACATAGGGTATGGTGTTTATCATAATTGGACTAAAAAGAGCATATTTTGGGAGTTACTATACTGAAGGATGATTTAATTAGGCATAATTTAGATGTCATGCCTGTTGAAAAAAATGTCTTTGATAACATATTCAACACTGTTATACATGTTAAGGGCAAAACAAAGGATAATGTGAAGGAAAGAATAGACTTAAAAGAATATTGTCGACGACAAGAATTAAAGCTTATTGATTTTCCAAATGGTAAGATCATGAAACCAAAGACTAATTATACTTACAAAACAGTAAAAGAAGATTGTTTGTGAATGGGTGTAGGATTTAAAAATGCCAGATGGTTATGCTTCAAACTTAGGTAAATGTGTGGACATGAATCAATTATGATTATTTTGAATGAAGAATCATGATTGTCATGTGTTTATAGAGAGTTTGCTTCCAGTTGCTTTTTCTTTGTTGCCAGATCAAATTTGGAAAACCATGACTGAATTGAGTTAATTTTTCAGAGACTTGTGCTCAACAATTTTGAGGAAAAAAGACATGCTCCAAATGAAACAAAACATTCCGGTGATTTTGTGTAAATTGGAAAGGATATTTTCACTAAATTTCTTTAATTCCATGGAACATTTACTAGTCTATTTACCCTATGAAGCAAGAGTAAGGGGGCTAATTCAATATAGATGAATGTATTCATTCGAGAGGTACTTAAACAACATAAAGAAAATAATCAAGAACAAAGCTTGGGGTGAAGGTTCTATTTGTGAAATTTATTTGATTCAAAAGATATCTTATTTCTGTTCATTTTACTTTGAGCCTCATATTAAGTCAATGAGAACTAGGATTGGACGAAATGATGATACAAATGAAAATATGTCAATGGAACCGACTTTGTCAAATTTTAATTAACTTGGCCGAGGTTATGGAACATCAAAACAATGATGGCTAAATGATGCTGAGATGAAATCTGCGACATTGGATATCTTGCTAAATTGTGAAGAAGTTGAACTATACCTCAAGTGAGTATTACTATTAATTTAATTTAAATTTCAAATGTATTGTTCACTAACAATCATATCATAAACTTTTAATTTTTCAGTATTTTTTTACAATGTTTCAACATTCTTGAGGAGCATTCAAATGAAAGAATTGATACAGATTTTACAGAGTGGTTCAGAAGTTATGTAAGTATTTAAACATTACTAAATTGGCTCTCCTAATCATTATATATGATTTAGATCATTAACTTTAATTATATTTTTTCTTGGTTCAGAATCCACAAAATATGGTGAACAATTCTTACTTGCATGATTTGGCATGGGGGCCTAGTAGATGTGTGACATCTTGGCCAATGTATTTTGTCAATGGATATAAATTTCACATAGATGCTTGGTCAAATGGGAAGAAAATAATCAATAGTGGCATGTGTGTTAAAGGCTCAACCAATAGTGAAAATGAAAATGATTATTATAGAATACTAAAAGATGTGATTGAATTAGAATATCCTACGGAACCGAAAAAAAAAAGTAGTTCTTTTTAAATGTGAATGGTTTGATCCTATAATTAATAGAGGTACATGTTAGCCATGACAACTATCACTCAAGAAGAGAGTGAATTCAGTGATTACAAATTAAAATAATTTTGAGAAATTATACATTTTGATATTTTCAATTAACATATGTAGCAGAATAAGTCTAACTATTGTAGATTACTCAAAAATAACTTGGGTTATGGGATAAATTAAGAAAATAAATTAAATATCAAATTCAACTCAAGCATATATAATTAAAGTACAAGAAATAAAAGAGTTTGAGTTAAGAAGAGCAAACATAATATTTATCTTAATTCAGCCACCAACCACTTGTGGCCTACGTCAGTCCTCAAGTAAACTATCCAAAATTTTCCACTAAACTTCCAAGCTTGAACAAGTACTTGAAAACTTTTATAACCAAGAGCACTCAACACACCTCTAGGATACCTCACCCTTTGTGTTTGAGCCTCTACATCCATGGATACCTCACCCTTACAAATTCTTTGAGAGATACCTCACTTTTTTTATAATGAATCAGAATATAATAGAAAAAAAACTCTCAGGAGAGTGGATAATACAATTCAAAGCCCTATGAAGCTCTTTAAGGATATCTCAAATTTTAGTGAAAAAGAGCACATGAATTTGGTAAAATATGAATCACGAATTAAAGCAAGAAAGAATTGTTTTAGATAGTTGGGTGTATGTAAAAGATGTGTCAAAACCCTCTATTTATAGAGTTCCAAGAAAAAAAGCCATTGGATATTAATTTCATTCAATAAAAACTTAAGAAAATAGGCGTTACGTGATTTCTGCTCGCGTTTATTCAAATAAGCACAATCTTATTCAAATAAACCCACTTATAGCAAACTAAGAAGTGTTTTTTGGAATTTGTTATTCGAATAACTCTTTGGTTATTCGAATAAATCTTTAAAAAACCCGTTCTAAAATATTTTTAAATGTTGTTATTTGAATAACAAATCCTTTATTCAAATAAACCACTCTGATTTCAAAAACTAACTTTAAATGGTCATAACTTCTTCATTTCTCATCTATTTAAACAAATTACCACTCATGGGAAAATTTGAGTCTATTTTCAAATGAAATAAGTTTCAGAACAAAAATCAAAGTATATTGAAAGTTATGATCAAAATAGTAACCAAAGGTCAGTTTTTCAAAATTGAACTTGACTATTTTTCATAGTTTTGAACTACCACAATGACTAGCTTTTCAAAACTTATTTGTTGAGCATTTTAGCATATTAAAAAAATTTATAAATATTTGAAAACATATTTGAGATATCCAGAAGGCTTCTTACATAAAGACTCTAAGTCCTAAAGCTATTCTTGAAGATCTTGGACTTGGTTTACCATCATCTTCATGTTTGTTATAATCAAAACAAGTCTTCAGTGTCCAATAGCCAATTATAGTACAAGAGTTCACAAAGATTATAAGATTGTCGAGGTTCGACACACTAGACAATATGAGAGGTTTGATTCTTTTATCATTGCTTCCTCTACAAGACAAGTGTATTACGTTCATTATCCTGGAAAAGAAAAAGGATAAAGTCCAATGATGGGTAGTAATAAAGACCAAGGCAAGATGTTGAGTTGAAATTGAAGATCCCTTGGAAATTATATTCCAAGATGATACTATGACTCCTGTGGATCTCATTGAAAACTTGCAAGATACTAATAAGATTTTTAATATAGTTGAAGATGTTGGTACTAGTAGACAATATGAGTCAACTTCCTGAACATGTTATTAATCAAGTTAAGTAGTAGCTGCAACATTTTGGTTAATTAATTTTTATATTTTGATTAATCAACTTGCTGGATGTAGTTAATCTTTTAATTTTCATATTTTTGGTTAATTAATTTTTATCCCATAAAAGAAAAACTTGTTGCAGGTTTTGTGGGTTTGGAGATGAGTTGTGGAATGAATTGATGGATTTGTGTTTATATATATTAATCTGGTTAAGGAGTAGTTACAGCAGGAGATGGTTTCAGGAGATTGAACAACGAATGGTGCAGGAGAGCCAATAACGTGATTCTGAGTGGAAAATGTGATTTTGACGATACCAGCGTCAACAGAAAAAATAAATTGGTAATTTGTTAAAAACATATTTGAAATCCACTACCACTTAGCTAGGCCAGCAACAACTAATATTAGAAGACAATGAAGATATTGAAGATGATCTTAAAGATGACAGTGATGATGAGGATATGGATTGAAATTAATGTTTGAGTGCTGTTTGGATTGTTATATTTCTTTTGAACTTTTCTATGAACCAAGTTGTGGATATCTATTAACTTTGTTGTGGACTTAATTTTAGCTTTAGCTTTCTATGGATCAAGTTGTATTTGGACAAACTTTGTTTAAGTAATATAATTTGTTATGTTCATTTTATGAATTGATTAGATGCATTGACAAGAATTTTTGAATATGTAAAAATTGTTTGTACTGTAATTGAAGATTTTTTGGACATTAAAACAGTAATAAAAGTATTTTTCCCTTTTGAAATTTTGCGCAGATTTTTTCACTCTAAATTCAAGGAAAAATTAGTGGTGGCGTCGCTAATTTTGGCGCAGATTTATCTGCCCCAAAATTAGTGGCTGACAAAATTAAAGGCTGACAAACTCACTGTAAAATTAGCAATAAAAATTAGAGGTATATTTATTTGCCACAAAATTAGGGATGAATTTATCTGCTGCAACACTGCAATTCCAACAACAGAAGCCAGCGTATCGCCAAAGAGATTTGTGGCTGCTTTGCGGTGAATATAGTTGCCATAAATTTACGATGAAAATAAAATTTGCCGCAAATTATTTTGTGACCAAGGTTATGTTGGTCACAAATCCGTAGCAAATTGTGAATTTGCGATGGATTTTAGCATGTTTGCGGTGGATTCATCCTTTGTAAATGCTGACTTTTCTTGTAGTGGTTTCAGGTTTGGCGTGCATATCAGCCCTAACATCCATCCCAGATGACAGACTAGATGACTTCTTGGAGGTTGGTCTAATCATCCGTGTTGTGATTGTGACTATTGTGCCAAGCATAGTGTTTGGTCTTGTCCCTCTGCTTCTTCAAAAGGGGAGGTCTCTGCACATCTCGAAGCTCATTGTTCATGACCTCCTAGTAGATCTTGGCGTGAAGTATATTGAGGGGAGTGTAGTTTTAATGCTTCCCCTTGATAGGTGGCCTTAAATTCTAGCTCTGCTGATTTGATTGCTCCTTGGACTTGGGCTTAACATCCTCTTTCTCAAGACACTTCCTAGCCTAGAGAACATTTTCAACATTGATGTATTTATCAGCATGGGCGTGGAACTCGTCCATGGTCTTGAGCTCCTTCTTTGCTCGTGAGAAGGAAAATTGTCTTGGTCAGAGCCCTTCTCTAATGTAGAATAGTCTGAGTATTTCATCTCAGTCACGCATATTTACAATCTCCTTGAACCGGGATATAAAATCTTGGTGAAACTCCTCATTTCCTTGCCTGATCTGGGAGAGGCATGAAATAGATTTAGGCTGCACTTTATTGGTGGTGAAGTGTAACAAAAATCTTGATGACAGGCTCCCCCAGTTATCCACGGACCTCGGAGCTAAGGTGGTGAACCATCTCAATGCGGCTTTTTTTAAAGAGAGGGGGAAAACACAACATATGAGAGAATCATCGCCCCTAGCAAATAAGAGTGCAGAAACATAGGCATCCTAATGTTCCTAATCAGGGTCCGTTGTTCTATCATAGGCTTCAATGTTGGCATGATACTTGAAGCGCCTAGGGATTTTGTAAGCCATTAGTCTGTTAAAGAAAGGTTGGTTTTATGAATCTGTGTTCCCTACTCTATGCTCCTACTCTCTTGAATGGGCAGGTTCAACGTTATGACTAGGACTTGTGATCCTTGAGTTCTGTGGATGGTAGTCACATGTTAATGTCAATCTCTCCTGTTTTCTTCATTTCTTCTTATAGATCGATTTTCATCTTCATAATCCTGGTTAGCAGCTCTCACCAAGTTATGAGTCCTTTTGTCCTGACGCTGAATTCCTTTATCTTTGAGTCTAACCAAAGAGAGCAAGTTTGCTCTGGATAGCTCCTAATGGTTAATTTCAGTAGTGCGACACTGAGCTTTGTTCTCAACGTGGTCACCAAGGCATTGCAACGCTAACACTCACTGTCCAGCATCCTCAGAAGATGCCCTTTATGGACCGAGACCTTGCCTCGCTAGAACTCTTGGGGGAGGAAAGAGAGATTCTCTCCCGTGAAAGAAGTCTCCTCCCGTCTTGCTTGGGTTCCAATTGGGCTGCGATTGGTCTCAAGACTATCTCATTCGCAGCAGGGACAGATGTCAGACGGTGATTTGTAGATGGTGGGTTATGCGCAGCAGAAGCATGGTTTTGTTTTGTTGAGGTTTGCCTCCTTCTTATGTTAACCATGTTAATGGCTGTAATGGAAGCATTGATGGTGGTGTTGGGAGTAGAAATTTATCTTTTCCCTTAGATGGAGCCAATGTTAAGAACTGGGTCTCGAGGATTACTTGAGAAAGTAAGAAATGATGAATCCCTCCGTGGCGCAGCAGCAGCAATAATGGAGCAAGGGGGTGGATACCTACAAAAAGTACTTTCACGCTCAAGTCAATTTGTGTACAAGGAGAATAGTGTATCTAATTGAGAATTAGGTCATACCTTTTTCACCCTGCTCAGCGTATACATATGAGTGTTTAAAAGTGTGAAGAATCTGAACATTCAGTGCGTATTAAATATTATTTCACTATTTCTTATCCCTTTTTTTATGTGGGGTATGACAAATATCCCTTTCTATTGAGGAAGTTATGCCAAGTGTATAGGCTGCTTCTTGCGGTTAGTAACATTCAGGTGCCTGCCTGGCGGGTTGAGTTGCTCTAGATCTATGAACCCATGACTCGGTCCAAAACACCCCCAACTAAAAGTTTTATTTTTATATAAAAATAATAATTATAAATAATGTTAAAAAAATTATATTTTTATTATACATTTACTTGAGATTTAGAATACACTAATAGTCAGGTCTTTTAGATCATTCCCTTATACTTAATAATTATTGACTATATTTAACTTCTTCCTCCTTTTATTTTTCCTGTTAACATAATATTTGAATGTAAGGCTAATTTTGTTTGGAGTACTATTTTAATTGTGAAGATCAATCATGTTTGGAGTACTAACACTGCTCCTCCCACTACAAATGCCTTCCGACAAGCATAACCTATTCACATTCTATAAATGTGAATAAAGTGTGTGTTGTATGCTACTGTAGAATGACGTAAACCAAAGTATTGGTTTGATGGATAGACCCTTATTATTATCGATCACTTTCTGGACATACAAACCCAGTCTAAATAATCTACCAATGTTTTTATTAAATGGGGAATTCTAATCTACGAGTTTCAGTATCTCTCAAGTCTCAAGTAATATGATATAAAATATAGTTAATTTTGTTAGAAAAATGGTTAATTGTGTAATTTTTTTAAGTTGTTAAACAGGTTTAAATAGTTAATGGGTTTATGGTTAACGACATATAAATAAGTAGTTAATTCAATTTGATAATTGATTAATTTAGTTTGTATACCTTAACCTCAGGGTAGTATGCACCTTATTAAATTAGAGTCCTTTTATTTTAGAGTGATTTAATTTTTTATTTTACTCAATTTTAAGAATGGCATGTGACTTTCTTAACTTTTTTTATTTATTTAAAGGCTTCAAACTTTCTTTCAATCTAAGAGCATTCTCGCATGCATGTCTAAAACAAATTTCAATAAAGTTACAATTCTTTTGAAAATAGTTATAAGGATTTTGAAAAAAAAAAGTTACAAACATTTTAAATTCAAAAAAATATTGTACTTTAGAGTATTTGTAATTTTATCAATATGTGTTAGTCTAAATAAAAGAGATTCGGGTCCTTTAAACATATGATCTTGAATTTAACTTCTAAATTCATATATATATAAATAATATTGTGTTGAGAGGAATCACTTCATAATATTTGCAACTTTCTTCAAAATACTTGTAACTTTATCAAAAAAAGAAATTGTTACTTTATTCAAATTTGTTGTTTCAGCTGCTTGTAGGGCAACGGATGCGAAAATACCCCTTCAATCTAAGTATGCATATCATCCTCTTCTGTTTCATAAATATTCTCTCTTTATTTCTTGTTTTTCTATATTTTAACTGAATTTTAAAATATCCGTACAAGGTACGAAATACTGAATAGTGGAGGACATATTTAGAAGGGACTAAAGCTATACCTTCTTAATAAGTTCTTAAAATACTCTTTTAATTACTTAAAATAGAAAAAATTAAATAAAAATGATAATACATTTAAATTTTAAGAACTCAGAAAGTATTTATTATTTTCTTCATTATAATTATTATGAAAATTATTAGAATAGTTCATAAAATACTTGTTGAGAGGGCCTATAAGTAACCATTCACTACAGTATTCGCAAACTAGTCTTACAGCACTGTTGACAGAGATACTACATCAAAGATAAAAAGAAAACGACTAATTCATTATGTGGATATAAAATTATTCTATTGAGAATGACACAAATATAAAATTTAGAAGATTTCCAAAATAAATAAATAATTCATTGCAGCTAAATTCTATCACGAATTGAATCAATAAAAATAAGCAATTCAAAACTACAAGTCAATATTAGCACGTGAATCAGGTGAGAGTTTGCGAAGTGACATAAAATGATATCATTCAAATTTTCAGAACTATGAATGTTACTTGATTGCGAGATGATCACTAATCAGTGCCAATGGGCCACCATGCTCTCTAAACTGGTGCTCAATTTCATAATATTTCTTGTGCAAAATATCAAATAGTAATAAAAGTTGATTTTGAGATGGGATTGATTAATATGAGACTATGGTTAAAAGCTTGAATTTACATAACCAAATAAGTAATAAAACATTGAGTGATTCAACTTCAGTTCATAGATTCTAAAATTTACATAAGATATTTATAAATAACGAGTACATGTGTAAGCTTAGCAAATAACAAGATTGAATTGGGTTAATTTAATTTTAAACGATCAAGGCAATTAACTTGTAAGGCTCAGGTACAATTTTCGCCAATAGCAATCTTTTCTTGGCAAGCCTAGGCCTCACTAAGATCTTGTGGCTTGTGGCATGCCGTGATGCTGAAATAGGACAGCTATCCCTTGCTAAACTTTATTATAATAAATATATAAATAAATAAACAAATAAATAAATTCACACCCAGCTCAAACCAAAATCTATTTTGATCCAACTTAATTAAAAATAGATAAATAATAAATTAAAGATATATTACGTTTTCTCTTTAATTTTTTTATTAGCTAAAAAACTTCAAATTCTTGTGTTGGAATCGCATTGTTAAAAGTAGAAAAATAGTGACAAAAAAAAGTTTAAAGAAGATTTTTGTATGTTTTTTAAATTATCTCTAAATTTTTTAATTAATCAATGTGTAGAAGAGGATTTTTAATTTATAGGAGAGGAGTCTACATAAAAAAGAAAATACAATCAAATATAATCAAAATAGTATATTTAATTATGTAGAAATCAAATCCTTAAGATAACACAAAATTAAGCCTAATTTAATTCTGAGATATGTTCTAGATATTCTAACACTCCCCTCAAGCTAAAACTACTAAGTTTTAGCTTGTTACAATTAGATACAAAAAAAAAAAATAAACTAAAAATATTCTAAAAACACAATGTTGAGATCTCAGAGAAGTCAAGAGACTCAAACTGCATTTGGGATGGAACCATCTGCATATAAAAAAATCTACAATGGGAAAAGAGCCAAATTCCATCTAGGATTGAACCAATCTGTATTTGGTTGAAACAATGAAGATGAAGTCCATCTATCAGACAGAACTGATCGAAGGCTGGAGTAATGAAGATAGAGCCAATCTTTCAGGCTGGATCAAATGAAATTGATAAGTGAAACTGAACAAAGATGAATATTGAAGATGCATATCGAAAACTAAAATCTTGGACAGTAGTCGAAGTCTGGAATGAAGTCTAGAATTTAGGACAAAAATCAAAGTCTAGAACAAAGTCTAGAATCTAGGATAGTAATTAGAGTCTAGAACAGAGTGTAGAAAGGAGTCTAAAATCTAAGACAATGGTTATGACAACTGAGTATGGAACGGAGTGACAGAAAAATTGTGACGGTGAGTGGAAAGAATGTCAGAATATCTAGAACATGGCATGAGAAGTGACTAACCAAAGTTTCAAATTTTTGAAAATTATGCAGCGGAATAGTGATAAGACAAGTCACGGAGGATGGTACCTCTGATATCATGTTAAAAATAGAGAAACAGTGACAAAAGAAAAGTCTGGAGAAGATTTATGTATATTCTCTGAATTATCTTTAAATTTCTGAATTAATCAGTGTATACAAGAAGATTCTCTATTTATAAAAGATGAAGTCTATATAAAAAAAGAAATACAATCAAATATAATTAAAATAATATCACTAATTATGTAGAAATCAATCTATAAAATAACACAAAATTAAGCCTTATTTAATTTTGAGATATATTATAGATATTTTAACATGCATAATTAAATGTAACTAATATTGTGCCTAACATGCATAAACTAAGACCAATCAAACTTCTATGCCAGTCAAATTATAGCCATCACTGTATCTGTGTAACATCTAATCGTCTTCCTCTGTAATATCTACTAGCTCAATACACCCGCTTTATAATTTAGATTCAATTATTGTACTAAACAGTTTCTCCTCTATAAATTGTGGTAGGTGTTTGCTCAAGAGGCTTATAAATATCCCCAAAAGTTCCAACTTTTCCTCAAAGCCAAAACCAGAGTCTGAGCCAAGAGGCTTCTGTTCAGACTCCTATTAACAGTTAACCATTTGTAAGTACCCAAACCTTCAGCATGTTCATGAAGTACCTAACTCTAGTTTGCACTCATCTGAAATGGGTACTAGATTTCCTCATCTACTATCCCTTCTTCACTCTCCTTGGTTCTCAGCTGCCAATGAGTGGAGAAGAGCTGAGTATATGCCGTTATGAATCCACCCCTGGCTCCGAGGAAGATGTAGATTGTGCTGTGTGTCTCTCCAAAATTGGGGAAGGAGAGGAGATTAGAGTGCTAAGGTGTGACCATATCTTTCACAGAGATTGCTTGGATCGATGGGTTGGTTCCAAGATTGCCACTTGCCCTCTTTGCAGAAAATCAGTGGGTCAAAGAAGGGCCATCAGTGAGCTTGGAGCTGAAGTTCTATTGTTTGAGTTTTGTTCTATCCGCACTGATGACCGTGACACATGGTGGCTTCGGTGAAAAATGAGCAAGGAGTGCACAGAAGTATATAATAATGGCCAGTAGGCTTTGTGTCCAATAAACTAATTATTTACTTTAATTCTCTACTTTGCTGCCCAAGGAAAAAAAGAAGAAGTTAATTTGCTTAGTGTGAGATACTTATATGAAGATGGTTCAGTGTAGACTAAAAAAATCATGAAAGCATGGCTGGTTTAGGAAACGCTATTCTGGGAGGAAAATTAGCCGCACTTTATGTGGTCCAAAAGTGTGTGTGTAACGATGGAGGACTCTCCTAAATGAAATAAATACTTCATATATTTGAGAATAATATTTGAAAGGAACCGCAGATAATATTATTCATAATTTTTCATTTAGATGGATGCTGTTTTACATATTGTTGCCTAAACAACATCATGAACAGGCAAAACCACTTTTGATTGTCAAATTACGGAGACGGAGAGTTGAAAAGAATTAAGTAATGCTGGGTTTGAGACTTTGAGAGAAATTTGGCAAATAGAACTCCTACTAAGCATACTCAGAGGCCCTTCCAGACAAGTCCTTAAATTATTTGAAGCATGCATTAAGTTTTGAAAAATGTTACCTACATATATCTTTTTAAGTCACATCTCTCACACTAACTTATATGGCAGAATCAGAGTATATGTGTGCAAAAAATAAAGTAAATCTAGTTGTGATCAAATGATAAAATTTATGAAAATGTGAGGTGACGTGTGTACCTAGCTTTATTCTTAAGTTTTAGATCTAGGTGATAAGTCTCAAATAGTATTTTGCACAGAATTCGGATTCCGATGATAAGTCCTTCAACTTTTTGAAAATTTGCTCATATATTTTGTTTGTCCAAAATCAGATAATTGGATAACTGAATTAATTAATTTATAAATCAGAAAGAAAGTAACCTAAAAAATACCTATATAATGCTTTTTTATATCAAAGAATTTAACGTATCATTCTTAACTCCCTCCTGTGTATAACAATTTCAAACTATTAACAGAAATTATTTGCAGTTATCCTAAGATGTGTACAACTTGGATTATATGTAAAGCCATTATAAATGTGTGGGTTAGTCCATTTCTCTCAGCCGCTTCCAAGGGAGAAGCAAAAGGAACATTAACAAATGAAGGAAAATGTTTTGAAGCAGATTTAGAGGGTACCTGAGATAAGTACGTGATGGTGGTTTTCTCCTTGAGCAACAATGGCTGAGCGTGTTAAAATAGGGGGTGGGTACCTATAAAGAGACTCCAACACTCAAGTCAGACTGTGCATAAGTAAGGCAATATATAGTAAGTAATTTACTGATACCTAATTAAGGTTACTTAACTTGGTATTTATAGAGCGTGTATAGAATCCTTATACAATCTGTGTTAAATGCAGGTATTTAGGATGAGTATCCTAGTAAAGATTACCTTCCCATTATTATTGGGGTGAGTCCCTATAAGTTAAGAACTCTTGATATAAGAGTTACTTATTAATCTGAGGTAGCTATTGGTCCTATAATATCGTAAGTAGATGATTGGTAGTTATAGATATTTAGGGATATATCTTCTGTATGTACCTAGCAATCTTGATATTATGACCCAACGTCACTCAATGTGCATGGCTCCGAAGTCCGGACTACCTTCAAGGCCTTAGCTACATCGTCAAGGGCGGAGTCCAGTTATACGTGTGCTAGGTTGATCCAACTAGACGGGATTCCAGATCACAGTTCAAAATAGTTGCCCCTAACTTGACGCTTGGAAGGATAGCCAAGTGTCAAGTTTCAATAGGATCAGCCAGACATGCGATTAACATAAGAGTCTAGAAAATTAGCATTGGATCCCGAATGTTTTACGCAAAATGCCAGTGTCCATGGTGTCGCGACTGTGATCGCAGTGGAATAGCAACTTAAATTTAAAAAAAATAGGAGTCGCCACCAATTTTATTTTTTATTAGGAAAAATTAAAAAACCAAAAAAAATAGTCTTTGAAACTAGATTGAATTTGAGAGTCGGTTATGTATAAGGAATGGTGGAAACTTAACTCCACAGCACCCCTAATACACTTGTCCTAAGATGGTATCTTAAATTAGTTGTGCAAAATTGATATTCTCAAAATATATTTGTTTCACCTCTTTTTATTAAAAACACTAAAATAAATAAATAATTTGAGAAATTTTAATTTTTGGCTTGACGGAATGAGAATTCCGCTCCTACGTATCCCCAAGTGCAATGAGGAACTCAAAGTCACGTAGTTCTCTAGAAAATATTGTGGGTTGGTTAATTTTAATTTAAAAATTAATTTTTTATTTTTGAAAATTTGAATTAACAAGTCGTCATGACTCAGTTAATCATGTTAAGGTTTGAATGAGTGAAACTCAACGTCATGCTAGAGACGTCACCAGTTAATTATCAAGTTTGTTACGATTAAATGAATTTTAAAAAAAAGGTTTTGAATCTTTATGGATTAGTGATTTATTTTATTTAAAAAAAATAACAATAAGAATAAAATAATGTAAAATAAAAAATTAAATCATCAAGTTGTCACAACTCAGATGATTATAATTGTTATAGGATTAATGAACTATCACAACTCAGATAACCCTGTTTTATTCTTCTCAAAAAGGTTCAATTATTTATTTTTATTTTTATCCTTTTTTCTTTAATTTTTATTTTTTTTACTTTTTAGCCCAATAAACCATTAATCTAAACTCATTTTCTCCCAAAAAAAAACTCAAATTTTGAAAATAAAAAAACATCACAGAGATAAGCTTACGGAAAAGGGGAAAAGAAAAATGGGAGTTCTTTTTTTGGATAATTTACAGAGGCAAGGGTGACAAAGATGGAGGCTGACAGTGCGAAGGACAGCGGTACGTCAGTGCAGCTAGACGCGATCCAAATCCAACGCGTGGGTGATGGTTCAACAGATCAGATTTGGGTAGTTCGGCAACGTCAACTCGATCGGTCAGTCTTGCTGGGTTGCGATTCGGAGCTGCGCAGTGGTGTATGCTAGGTTGAGTGGCGCGTGGGTCACGGTGATTCCGATGCAGATCGTGCGGGCTGGATCTAGTTCGAGCAAAATGGTGGTCTGTGTTTGGTGGAGATGGTGGCTGCGAGGGTCTTGGTATTCTGGTACGGGTGGCAGAGATCATGATTGGGTAACGTGGATGGCGGGTTGAACTCGGCTTGGGAATGAATTGTGGTGTGTGATTTTGGATGATGAAAGTGAGGCGATGGTGAGTTATGGCTTGAACGTGGTGATGATGATGAAGTTCGGTGGTGGTGTTTTGGTTATGGGGTATTGTGTGGTGAAGTGATTCATGACTTGGGAAGATATGATAGGTGGTAGAGAATGAGTTTATTTGGTAGCTGTGGTTGTTGGATGGGTAGGTAATAAAGTAGAGGCTATAAGGGTAATTTGGTGGTGATGAAGATGGAAGCTTGATGGTGGTGGTACTATGTGGTTGATGGGGGCTTGGACTTGGTGGTTATTGAAAAATGAGAATGGCAGAGATGGAATGTGATGCTCGGAGGGGTTTTTTATAGAGGCATTATGGTGGCTATTTCGTGGGAAGAAATAGGTGATGAAGATGGTGAGGATTGCTGCAAGGTTGGTTTGTTGATGGTGATGAAGGGCTATTGAAGATTGGAGGAAGATGACGATGAGGTGAGGATGTGTTGGCTATAGAGGCTATGATAAAGGCTACGTGATGAGAAAAAAAAAGGTTGTAGGCAGAAATCTCTTTGGGGAGTAGGCTATTTGCTTTTGGCTGTAGTCTGTGTGTGTTAAAAGTGTGTAGGTGATGGGTATTTATAGAAAAAATTACAGTTTGGAAAGTAATAGTAATAAGTTTGTTTAGGATAAGTTTGTTTTAATGAGTTTGTTTAGGATAAGTTTGTTCAGGATAAGTTTAATAGATGAGTATGTTTTAAGATGAGTTTGTTTATGATGAGTTTGTTTTAGGATAAGTTTAATGACATACGGGTTATTAGATGGATAATTGGTCGAAGGGTCAGGTTATATGGGTTAATGGATCATGGGTTGAATTTTTGGTCTTTTTTCTTATTTCCCCCTTTCTCTTTTTTTTTGCTTTTTTTTCTTTCTTTTTTTTAACAAAATGCCTCAAACAAAATTGGGTGTTCACAGTTACTCATCTTTACTTGTTTCTTACTAGATGAAAAGAATAACCGTAATTTTTTATTTTATCATTGTAAGGAACGAGTAAAGACATGAACTCGAATTTTGTTTGGGAGTAACAAAAACAAAATAATGCAAGAACAAGAAATGTGAAGCACGATGCGCTCAAAAGTAAATGACAAAAATTTAAATGATAGGAGCTAACGTGCTCAAAAGTAAATGACAAAATTTTAAATGATGGGAACCGATATGCTCAAAAGTAAATAACAGAAATTTAAATGACAAGAGCCGATGCGCTCAAAAGTAAATAATAGGGAACCGATGCACTCAAAAGTAAAAGACAGGAGCTGATGAGCTCAAAAGTAAATGACAAAAATTTAAATGACTGGAGCTAATGCACTCAAAAGTAAATAACAGGAGCCGATGCACTCAAAAGAATTTAAAATGCATAGAGTTGATGCACTCAAAAGAATTTAAAAGTGCGGGGAGCCAATACGCGCAAAATAAGTGACAAAAATTTTAAAGAAACATGGAGCTGATGCTCTCAAAAGAATTTAAAATGCATGGAATTGATGTGCTCAAAAGATTTTAGAATGCAGAGAGCTAATGCGCTCAAAATAAGTGACAAAAATTTAAAGAAGCATGGAGCCGATGCGCTAAAAAATGATGCATGGAGCCGATGCGCTAAAAAATGCATAGAGCCGATGCGCTCAATGATGCATGGAGCTGATGCACTCATAAATATTTAAAAATGCATGAGATGACAGTGGGTATCTGTGTCCCGAAATTTAAAAGACATTGGGCTTCTGTGTCCTGAAATTTAAAAGACAGTGGACTTCTATGTCCAGAAATTCAAAAGACATTGGACTTCTGTGTCCCAATATTTAAAAGACAGTGAACTTCTATGTCCCAAAATTTAAAAGACTTTGGGCTTCTGTGTCACAAAATTTAAAAGACAAGAATTTTAAAAAGTAATGGACATCTTGGCCCAAAAAGATTCTTTTTTTTTCATTTTTTTCTCTTTTTTTCTCTTCTCTTTTTATTTATTTATTAAAAGTTAGTTGATCTGACAACAACTCTAGAAAACTTTGACCAATCAAACCCTTGCTCATGTACTTTTCTTCATCAGACCCTTCGGTTGACTTGGAATCTTCTTGAATTTTTTTCTTCATTTCTTCTTATTTTTTCTTATCTCTCCTTTTGAGAAGTGAGATGATCATTCCTTCTTGTGAACCCTTACTTAGAGTTACTAAGTCATTGCAAGAAAATTGCCCCAGTATTTAATTTTGTCCCTCATCCAATTGATTTCCTGCAACTGCTTGATAACTCAACCATTGTCTCTGTTGCTACTTCCTTCGATATATATTCTCCTTAATCCTTCAGAAATTTTGTCCCAATGTGGCCAATTGAATGCAAATAAAGTTTCCCCTATGTAACCAATCGAATGCAAATAAAATTGCCCCAATTTAAGCAATTTCAATTTATTTGCCCTAACTTTTGCTTAAACCACCCTTTTAGGTTTTCATCCTAACGAGCTCTTTTCCTTTTTTTGCTTGGGTACCTCTTATTTCTAGATTATCCATTGGGATATTATTTTCCCTTTTAATTGGAACTTCTAAGTTCTTTTCGATCTAAATTGTTCATTAGAGGATTGTCATCAGATGGTCAAATCATAATGTTGTACTCATGTTCACCTTACTTAAAGTATTATGTAACAGACAAACATGGATTCAAAAGTACAACAAAAAAGAAATTTACTAAGTGAAAAACTTCCAGATTGGTCTTGGAAGTTCGACTACACAAAAGAGTATATATGAAAAAAGACACAAACGATGGTATGAGATTCAAAGAGGTATCACCCCAATATGAATTTGTTTGATCTTCATGAAAACGATCTTTAGTTGCCCACTAGACATTACGACTAAGGATTTTCTTCTACTGAACATCTATATCAAGCCAAATTGAACTAAAGAGAAATTTGTCCTAGTTTAGGACTGAATTGAATAGGGTAGAAACTTATCCTAGTGACCAAAAGATTTGCCCCAGTATAGGTCAAATTGATCCAAGGAAAAGAAAAATTGCCCTAGTTTAGGGCTGAATTGAATAGGACAAAAACTCGCCCTAATGACCAAAAGATTTACCTTATTGTAGGTCAAATTGTACAAAGGAAAAGAAAAATTACCCCAGTTTAGAGTCAAATCGAATAGGGTAGAAACTTGCCCTAGTGTAAGGCCTAATTGAACCAAGAGAAATTTATCTCAGTCTAGGACTGAATTGAATAGGGTAGGAACTCGCATGAGTAACCAAAAGATTTATCTAGTGTAAGTAAAATTAAACCAGGGAAAAGAATACTCTAGTGTAAGGCCAGCTCGAACAGGATAGAAACTTGCACTGGTGTAAGTCTCTTTTTTCTCTTTTCTTTTTCTATTTTTTTTTTTTTTTAAGGAGAAATAAACTAGATACTTGAATGAGCGTAACCTTTGTCTCAAAATTAAAGTTAACAAAAATGACAACAGCCCTTCATTAATCAGAATGAACTTTTTGAGGCTTGTAAAATGACCAATGCTAGGGGTTATGAAAGGAAAAATATAGGGCTCAAACAAGTGTTTAAGGGTTGAATGGGATCAATGATCCTTGTTCAAAATTAAACTTTGTCAATTGCTTTTGCACTTTCAAGCACACTTTTCTCTTATTGCTCTCCATTTCTTTCCCATTTCATTTTCTTTCTTCTTTTTTTTCTTTTTTTTTTTTTTTTTTTCATAATTTTTTTATATTTTTACTTCTTGCCCCTTTCACATTTTCTTCCTTTTTCATTATGCTTCAAAATAGCCATCATGATAATCAACCTTTGTTTTGTGCTATCCCTTAATGTAGGGGTGATCCTTATCTAGGGTTTATTAAAGAAATTTTCAAACTCAAAAGGGGTAATAAAGAATAAAGATGATGAAACTTTATAAAAGATAGAGAAAAATGACTAGTCTTCATTTTCAAATCATGATTGTTTATTTTCAAAACTATAATTTTGAGGTAAAAAGATAGTGCACACTAAGTGATTAATTATTTGCTTGTTTTTTTCTTTTTGATTCATTTTTTCTCTTTTATTTTCTTTATTATTATTTTTTTTTTGCAAAAGGCACTTGCACACGTGGACTTTATTGACATCTATCAAACTGACAATTGCCAGGAATTGGAGTCTAATAGGGTCCAAATACGAGGAAGACACTTTGAATAAACAAAAGAGAATAAATGTAAAACAAGACAAGATGATGAAAATTAAAGGAAACAAGGTATCCAAGCAAATTCATTACATTAATGCTTCAAGAAAGTTAACATAAGTTCAGCATCACTGATTATTTTATGGCAATCACTTCAATTACTGGAGGGTAAATGACTTCTTAAGATATGATTATCTTGACAGGTGCTGGGAATGTTTCCCTCACGTGAGAAATGTGCTGCATCATTTTCTTTTCTCAGAATTATACTCTTCATTATTTTCTCCAACTCTACATTGAACTCTTCAGAGGAAGTTACCTCTTGTCTAGCTTGTATTACCCTTGAAGCGAGCAATTCTTGGATCCAAACCTTAAAATCCCGACAGTTCTCGATATCATGTCCTATCCCCCCCCCACAATGATAGGCACAACTTGAGTCTTCATCCTGCTTCTCTTTTTCTTTCATCGTTGCAGCGATACTATTACCTACTTTCTTTAACCCCTCGAATATTTCAATCATTGGCGTACGCAAGCTCATGACCTTTCTTATGGGTGATCCTTCCATCTCCAAAGCATTTGCCTCATTCCTTCCATCATGATTAGGAATTAGGTTGTTGACAATATTGGGTCCAGCCACTTCTTGAATGTCAACCTTCCCGTAAGCAATTAGCTTCCTTACTACAATCTTGAATGATTTCATAATCTTCAATTAAGTGCCCAGGGATGTCCCTGTGATATTTGCAAGTTAAACTCGGGTTATACCATGTTGAGAAAGGTGGTTCTAAGGGACGAACATGATTTTCAGAAATAAGGTGAGCATCAAACAACCTTTGGAATAAATCTACATTTGAAATTAATAATCTTGGGAAATGAGTAGGTTTTGGGGATGGAAGCGGCCTTGATTTTGGAAGTTTGGCCAAGGTTGTGCATGGTTTGGGTAATCTTGCGAAGGTACAGGTGGATATTGGGCATAGGTTGAGCGAGTTGGTACATATAATTGTGGTGTGGGAACATTGTTGATTTGGAATTGTGGAGTTGGGGTGATGTTTGTGGTTGCACAATTTGGTGGGGTGGGTAATAAGGAGGTGTAGTTGTAGGTGTTTGGTATGAAAAGTGAAGGTTAGGGTTATATGGTGGTTAATGACTTGGGTATTGTGGTGAATACTGAGGTTTGAAAGTCTATTGGTATTGGACATAATTCACTTCAAATTCTTTCTTTTTCGGCTGGAATCCTTTCTTAGGAGCGGTATCCTCTGTATTACTCACTGACAACTTTCTAGCTTTGGCTAAAATCTCAATCCTTTTTCCCACAGTGACAAACTCAGCAAATCTTTATAGGTTGCTCTGGCTATTGCCCCGATAAAAGAATCTCCCAAGGTTCCCAAGAAATATGAGCACATCTCAAACAGTATTAGTGAGGGTTGAACTTGAGGCACCAAGGCCCTCCACCTTTATGCATATTGTTTGAAAGATTCCTCATTTCTTTTTTGCATCGAACTCAACTATTCCCAAGTTGGGACTGCTTCCAGGTAGAATCGATATTGTCCCATAAATAGGTTTGCCCAATCATCCCAAGAAGAGATTTTGGAGAGGTCTTGTTGGATACACCATTCTAAAGTAGGCCCAGTCAAGCTTTCATGAAAGAAACTGATAAGGAACTTCCAGTCCTTTGACCAAATTGACATTTTGGTAATTTATGTTTTTAGGTGGAAAAATGGGTTGGTGCTTCCATCATATTTTTTGAATTCTGAAACCTTAAAGTCCTTTGGGATATAATGTTAGCAGTAGGGCACAACTTTTTTACCCCAAGGGGACTATAGGTGTTAGGATATTTGATTTCTTTGATTTGTTCTTCCATCTTTTCCATTCATTCTTCCTTTATCTTATCATTTTGAATGATTGCATGACCAGTCCCAGCAAGAAATCTCGTTGACACTGGGATGGACACATGCAATTGTTCCCATGTGAACTCAATGTTATCATGAATCTCATTTTGAGTACCTTCTGATGAACGATACCCTTCTTCGATAGGAATCACTAGTGGCACAATATTCGACGTTCCTTCCACGAAAGGCATCTCAGTGGTGACCTCGAGGTTTGTCCCCATGGAAGTGATAGTTGGCGGGTGTGAATGTGTCTTAGTCACTCTTATACTTCCGGATGCACCAATCAAAGTGAGGGTCTCCCTCATGGCTAACAACATTTCCTCCATTCTTCTCTGAGACTCTGTCATTTCATTCATCCTCCCTTTCATCTCATATATTTCCACACTTAGATTTCTCCATTCGTTCTTAGTTGCCATTGCTGCAAACTTTGCTCGAGCCCTTGTGTTGTGAACTCGGGTTTGATTAGTGTCTTCTTTCCTTGGTCGTGCAATGGTTCCTTCTGTTTGACTTATCAAAACAGAATAACATCAGACAAAGAATGAGATGAGATGAATGAACTTTATGATGGAAACATTTTCTCTTCTTTCTTTTTAAAAAAAAATTGTTAGGAATGCCATGAAAATGCAAGATGGTAATTTTTTTTTTTGAAAAGTGCTAGGAATGCCATAAAAATGCAAGATGATGTATTTTTTTTCTCTTTTTTGAAGCCCTTTTTTTTTTTAAATGCAAGAATGAATGACATGAGAAACAGATAGATAAAGAAGAAGTACTCTTCCTTTGTGTCTTAATTGGATTGCCTTAAATTTGAGGATTTCTATTCTAAGGATCTATAGGTCCTTCTGACTCATGAGAACTTTCATTGGGTGACTCTTCTATTCTAAAGGCCTCTAGAGCTAAGTCTCATTTCAAAGTGTTGACCACAAACAGTGGGTAAACCAGTAGGTGTGGGATATTTGTGAAAAAAACGCACTCTAGATGAGATTTTCACGATAACTAAACATGATCTACATCCAAAATGGCTACCACTATGCAACATCTGCCTAACTTAGGCTTCACTCAGACTCGGGCATAGGGCCCCACTCAGAAGTGTGTGATAAACGTGTAGGTGCGGTTGGTGTAGGGAGCATACAAACCTTTACAATCCTAAAGACTACCCATATCTTGCAAAACAAAGCAAACACAAAACAAACTCCAAAAGTTTTCCATCCTAAGGTTTACATAATAAAATAATTAACAGTAAAAAAATAAAAAAGGAAAAAAATCAAATATAAAAAAAAAAAGGTAAAACAAACATATAAAGATCACAAAAATTTTACACAACTAACTTTTATAGGCTTGAGTCTCAAGTATCCCCAGTAGAGTCGCCATCTGTCGCGATCGTGATCGTGGCGGAATGACAACTTGAATTAAAAAAAATTAGTAGACGTCACCAATTTTATTTTTTATTAAGAAAAATTAGAAAACCCAAGAAAAATAGTCTTTGAAACCATATTGAATTCAAGAGTCAGTTATGTATAGAAAATGGTGGAAATTAACTCTACAACACCCCTAATACACCTGTCCTAAGACTGTACCTTAAATTAGTTGTGCAAAATTAATAATCTCAAAATATATTTGTTTCACCCTTTTTTATTAAAAACTCTAAAAAAAATAATTTGTGAAAATTTAATTTTTGGCTTAACGAAATGAGAATTTTGCTCCTACGTATTCCCAGCTGCAATGAAGAATTCAAAGTCATCCAATTCTCTACAAAATATTGTGGGTTGGTTGATTTAAATTTAAAAAATTAATTTTTAATTTTTAAAAATTTGAATTAACAAGTTATTGCGACTCATTTAATCATGTTAAGGTTTGAATTAGTGAAGCTCGGCGTCACGCTAGAGACGTCAACCATTGATTATCAAGTTTTTTACGATTAAATGAAATTTTTTTATTAAAAAAAGGTTTTGAATCTTTATGGATTAGTGACTTACTTTATTTCAAAAAAGATAAAAAGAAAATAAAATAATGTAAAATAAAAAATTAAATCATCAAGCTGTTACAACTCAGATGATTATAGTTGTTACATGATTAACTAGTTGTCACGATATAGATAACCTTGTTTTATTCTTCTTAAAAAGGTTTAATTATTTATTTTTATTTTTATCTTTTTTCTTTAATTTTTCTTTTTTTTTTTACTTTTCAGCCTAATAAACCCATTAATCTAAACTCATTTTCTCCAAAAAAAAAAAACCTATCAGAATTTGAAAATAAAAAACATTGCATAGATAAGCTTACGGAAAAGGGGAAAAGAAAAAGGGGGGTTCTTTTCTTGGATAGTCATAAAGGCAAGGGTGACGGAGATGAAGGCCGGCGCTGCAAAGGACAGCGGTGCGCCAGCGCGGTTAGACGTAATCCTAATCCGATGCGCGGGTGATTGTTCGACAAATCAGATCTGGGTGGTTTGGCGACGTCAACTCGATCCGGTCAGTCTTGCTGGGTTACGATTCGGAGCTGCGTGGTGGTGTTCGCTAGGTTGAGCGGCGCGTGGGTCACGGTGATTCTGATGCAGGTCGTGCGGGCTAGATCTGGTTCAAGCAAAATGGTGGTCGGTGTTTGGTGGAGATGGTGACTGCGAGGGTCTTGGTGTTCTGGTACGGGTGGCACAGACCATGGTTGGGTAACGTGGATGGTAGGTTGAACTCGGTTTGGGAATGAATGGTGGTGCGTTATTTTGGATGATGAAAGTGAGGCAATGGTGAGTTATGGCTTGAACATGGTGATGATGATGAAGTTCGGTGGTGGTGTTTTGGTTACGAGTCTTGTGTGGTGAAGTGATTCACGACTTGGGAGGATATGATGGGTGGTAAAGAATGAGTTTATTTGGTGGTCGTGGGTGTTGGATAGATGGGTAATGAAGTAGAGGTTGTGAGGGTAATTTGGTGGTGAAGAAGATGGAAGCTTGGTGGTGGTGGTACTATGTGGTTAATGGGGGCTTGGACTTGGTGGTTATTGAAAGGTGAGAATGGCAGAGATGGAATGTGATGCTCGAAGGGGTTTTTTATCGAGGGATAATGGTAGCTATTTGGTGGGATGAAATAGGTGATGAAGATGGTGAGGGTTGCTGTAAGATTGGTTTTTTTTATGGTGATGAAGGGTTATTGAAGATTAGAGGAAGATGATGATGAGGTGAGTATGTGTTGGTTATCGAGGCTATGATGAAGGCTACGTGACGGAAAAAAAGGTTGTAGGCAGAAATCCCTTTGGGAATTAGACTATTTGCTTTTAGTCGTAGTCCGTGTGTGTTAAAAGTGTGTAAGTGATGGGTATTTATAGAAAAAATTAGAGTTTGGAGAGTGATGGTGATAAGTTTGTTTAGGATGAGTTTGTTTTAAGATGAGTTTGTTTAGGATGAGTTTGCTTTATGATGAGTTTGTTCACGATAAGTTTAATGGATGAGTTTGTTTTAGGATGAATTTGTTTAGGATTTTGTTTTATGATGAGTTTGTTCGGATAAGTTTATGGAAGTTTGTTTTATGGAGTTTGTTTAGTTTGTTTTATGATGAATTTGTTCTGGATAAGTTTAATAGATGAGTTTGTTTTAGGATAAGTTTAATGACATATGGGTTATGAGATGGATAATAGGTCAAATGGTCAAGTTATGGGCTAATGGGTCATGGGTGGTTAAATGGGTCATGGGTTGGATTTTTGGTCTTTTTCCTTATTTCCACTTTTCTCTTTTATTTATTTATTTATTTTTTAACAAAATACCTCAAACAAAATTAGGTGTTCACATGTGACATGCTATTACATTCCTCAAGTTCATTGTTCTGAAGTATTAATTCTCGGGATTCCATTAGGTGTTCTCTACGCAAACTCTGAATACAATTTCTGAAACTGCAGGTAGTAACAGTCTACGATTCTCTAAGAAAATGTTACTTTAACTTTATTGGGAATCAAATATCCTTTAAAGAGAATCTCAGTTTTGAACTGTTTCCCAACTGCCCGCTGCTCCCGTGACTAATCAGAAGCTGGGAGCGTTTAATGTGGCTTCCATCATGGGATCAGTTCACCTTTCATGAGTCAGAGTGCTGCATTCTCTCTATAAATAGGGAATGTTTGCACTGGAGCTAGTATTCCCTTGTATTCCTATTGCCTTGTAGTTCCATGCGAGGATGATTCTTTTTGAGAGAGTGGTTCTTTCACTTTGTGCATTTGCGTGGAGGGTTTCATCCCCTGTAAAGATTATCCTCCTGCTTTTTCTAAAATTTCTGAAGGTGTTTGGCTTTCTACAAATAACTTTTTCTTTCATGGCAGCCTTTTTTTTTTAGCATAACGTTAAGTCGTTATGCATTTAGGGAGGCGGAAGCTTTCTCTCTTGACATACACGGGGGTGTCTAATCCAATGTGTTGTTAGGATGGAGTGATGCTTCTGTAATACAGTGCATAGGGACACTAGAGGGCACTTTGTCCTTGTCCTTCTTCCTTCTTGAGTGATTTGGAGGCACTAGACTGGTCTTCTTTGTAGAGCGGTTGGATATGCAAGAATGCGGCCATTTTGGAAGGGAAAACCCTCTTGGAGAAACTTGGGGTGATCTGCTTTCTTGGACTTACTCTTAAGGTGGTTGTCAGCCTTTTATTATCACTGTGAAGGAGACAAGGAATAAGAAATGGGATGGAGTGGCTTCAGTCTATTCCAGTGAAGAGAAAGGAGGAACTGTGGATGTGATAATGCAGCTGGGTGCCTGGGGGCTTGCTAGAGGTTATGGCTTGATGGTGGTGAGCGACGGCGGACTGGGTGGTTCGGTGAAGTGGGTTCTAGTGATGGCCATCGGTTCTAGATTTCATCAGTTTCTTCCCCGTCATCAGCACCATGTGAGTGTGGATGTACGTGCGCATGGGTGTGTTCTTTGATGCCACCAATGCCATGACATGTGTCCTGGCCATGAGGGTGGTAGCATCTATGGTGCGTATGCGTCCTTGACGTCTATGGTCACCAATGGCTCAGTCGAACATGGCACTGCAGTGTGGTCATGACTGGCGTCACTGTTAAGCATCCTTTGGCAAATGAGGTCGAGGTTGAAACGGATATGGTGGCAGAAGTGCAACTGGCTTGATGATCTACGAGCTCTATTTGTTCATGGGGGGAGGTCGTCATGACTGTTGTGCGCTCATGATAGAGTGGTCCATGATGTGGCTATGGCGAGACTTTGACAGAGATGTGATGGAGCCATCTCGTTAGCACAACTGCTACTCTTTGAAGGCGACGGCGAGGATAGGTGTAGGTGGTGGAACGCGGTGGCTCACTCCCACTGACTCAGTCCTACTCTTCAAGTTGTCAATGGCATAGATGACCACACACCCCACGACACAAAACTGGGTTCGACTTATAGCGTAACAGGCTAGAGATTGTGGTGGAGTCATCTTGTTATCATAGGTGCTGCTTCTCAAAGGCAGGAGTGAGGATGAAACTCTCCAAAATGCGCCACATGGAATAGAGTAATGCTCGCTGTTTTGAACTCCTCATACACCAAGTTGACTCGGTCACCAAGTGGATTCAATGAGGTGACTTGTCGCTTAGCACAATCTCTAGGTTTTGGCCTCTGCTGGTGCTATATTGGCTGCGAATCATCCCCAAACCACCGTTGGGCTTCGTCAGCTTTGGTTGTTGCTCTATCTCGTGGTGGGCTTGGCGAGATGGTGATTGTTTCAGCCACTACGAAGGAAATCAACAATGATTCTGCCATGGCTGGTTTGCATTGATCTGACAAATGGATTATCAAATCTAGCATATGGTTCATATGTTTGACAATTCCATATCTCGTGGTAGTGGTAGTAGGATTTGAAGTTTATCATTTCCCACAGACGGCGCCAATGTTCTGAAGCAGATTTAGAGGATACCTGAGATAAGCATGTGACAGTGGTTTCCTCCTTGAGCAACAGCAGTCGAGTGTGTTAAAACAGGGGGTGGGTACCTACAAAGGGACTCCAACGCTCAAATCAGGCTGTGCACAAGTAAGACAATATATAATGAGTAATTTACTGATACCTGATTAAGGCTACTTAGCCTAGTATTTATAAAGCATGTATAGAATCCTCATTCAATCTGTGTTGAATGCAGATATTTAGGATAAATATCCTAGTAAAGATTATCTTCCCATTATTGTTGGGGTGAGTCCTTATAAATTAGGAACTCTTGATACGAGAGCTACTTATCAATCTAAGGCAGTTATGGGTCTTATAATATTGTAAGTAGATGATTCATAGTTATTGATATTTAGGGATATATCCTCTGCACGTATCTAGCAATCTTGATATTATAGCCCAACGTCGCTCAATGTGCATGGCTTTGAAGTCCAGACTATCTTCAAGGCCTTAGTTACGTTGTCCAGGACGAAGTCTGGTTATACGTGTACTGGGTTGATCCAACTCGATGAGATCCCAGATCACAGTCCCGAACAAAAAATAAAAATTAAAAAGAAAGCTTTGAGTGAAAAATGTGTTTGTTTGTAGTTATGTGATTTTCATTCTAATTCATAATTTGGTATAATTTATATTTTATGATTCTTATTTAGGGTACTATAGAATACATTTTTTTTATATAGAAGGATACCATAGAATATATATATAATTATTTTTCTTTTGGTAGTCGTATGTATTAGCATGATATAAATTCAACATCTCTACCCCTTTAAATGTCTAATTTTAAATTTTTAATGCTCAAAGCACAATAATTAAACATAAAGATAAATAACTTATAAAGTTTTTAAGAGTGACATTTAATTTTTTTATACTAATTCTTTATAATGTGATTCAGAGGTGCAAACAAATAAAATAACATACATTGTCTGGCCTCCCGAAAATTTAGTCCGAACTGTTTGAGTGCAATGTCTTCAATGCCTACTTAAATTTAGTGAGCATCGATGCTCACACCTTCAGTTACCGTTGATTTAATACTAAATAATTAAAAGCTTATAATTTCTCACTTGTAACTGGTTAAGGCGGTAAAGTAATCTAAATTAGAAACTAATTGCTAATTGCAAAGTCATCTCCTCTCAGAAATTACAAACTCGTTTGGATGAACCCAAACCCATTTAACACTATATCCCCAAATTATCAGGAAGGCATTAGGAAAAAGAAAAAGAATAAAAAATAAAAATTAATCAGATAAGAAACAAAAGAAAAGAACATAGGACCTAAACTAAAACACAGGCGAAGGGGCTTGTCTCATTGTGGAGCACATGAACAGGGGGGTTTAGTGGTGGGCTCACAACCAACACCGTGGTGGGGCTTGGGTGCAGTGGTGGTGGAACCGGATTTGAGTGACCAGGTGGTGGTTGGCATTGGTAGGAACATAGTTTTAAATTGTGATTTGCAATTGTAATTGTGAATGTAATATTGTGATTTTTGTGATTTTCACAACTGCATCGCGATTATAATTACGACCACATCAATTATATTTTCTTTATAATTCTGTGCAATTGTGATAAACGTAACATAATTGCAACTGTGATCTCAACCGTAATTTAGAACTATGAGCAAAAACGATGGATTTTATTAATTAATAGAGTTGCGGGCAGGGAGCAATGGTGGTCTCGATCCTGGGTTGTTAACGATGGTTGTGGGATGTGAATGGTCTTCTCTGTTTCATGTTGAGACTTGGGGTGTTGGTGTTGGGATTTGGAAGGGTTTAGTTGCTATTTTCGTTAGGGGATGGAGCTGCAGGCATCATGTCTTGGCTATGAATGTGGAAACAAGGAGTTTTTGGTGATGATGGGTTGATGGTAGTTTGGTTATGGAGGTGTGATGGCTTGATGCGACTTACGTCCGTATGGGATGGTGACTTTTGGTGGTCTAGTGTGTATTGTTTTACGTCATAATCATTTCATTGAATTATCATATTAAGTTAATAATAATAATAAAGTTAGCTTACCATGTTAAGTGCATTAGAAGTTATCAAAAAAATTTTGTAGATTCAAACTGAGGAATTTGTTAATAATAATATCGTTTTTTAGTCTTGTTGCGCAAAATTTCAAACCTGCAATGATTGCTTACAGTCAACCTCAATCACGCCATCTTCCAAAAAGGAGTGAAAATCTAGTGAATGAAGGGGCCTACCTAGCTGTGGTGTCATCGCATGCTACTGCACAAGTGCACGTGGAGTACTCCAGGATATTTCATATTGCCCACTAACCATGCAACGAGTTAGTTGGCATGCAGGAACCCAAACCCGCAGATACTGACACGAATGTGGACCGGAGAGAGGACCCAGATCAAGTGATTGGTGAGATAGATATGCAGATTGTGTATGATGCTGAAACCCTTGTGGGTTTGGAAGGCGATGCCATGCAAAGTTAGTAGACCAGTCGCGGTCTTTCCCCATTTTCTGTTTTTTATGATTATTTTTAGCTGGGATGTGAGGGGTGCCTCTAGTAAAGATTTTGCTCGAGCACTCAGAGAAATTAGATCTGTGTACAGGCCAAATTTGGTGGCGCTTCAAGAAACGAAGTGCAGCGAGCAACGTGCTGAAAACACCATTAATTAAGAACTTGGTGTTAGATTTTTTTTTAATTAGCATAAATTATATTATAATGTTATAAAAGTTAAATTAACTAAATGTTAAAATTTTAGAACATTTCGTTTAACTCAAATTATTATTAGTATTGTTATTGACTTATTGTTGTTAAAACACTATTTATATTTGAGTTTTTTTTATGAATCATGTGTATGAATTTGTCATAATAGATATATTTTAGTCTATTTTAATTATTCTATATATGTAGGAAGATATTCATATTTTTAATCACTCTAGTGCGTACTGCTGTCTCATTAATACTGACACGTGAGTTATTATTATGATATAAGAATAGTATCTCTTCCTCATTGAAATTGTGGTTAAAGGTTTCAATCATAACATTCTTATCGGTACCTTTTCAAGGTAATCCTATAACTCATCATATATTTGATATGTCATATATTTTAGAATTAATAGATTCGAAAAATTTAGCAATTTGTGTGAAAGTAATTTTAATCCTAATTATGAATATCAATTTTATAGTTTACCTAAAAATCATGAGTTTTTTAAATTGAAGAAACCTGAAACCCTAACGAATATCATATGCAATTCAATTTTTTTAGGGTTAATTTTTGAAAATTAAGTTAGGGCTTTGGTAGATCAGAATTTCCTAAGTCTAGCGACATATAGATTGTATTGAATGGATTAGAATCTAAGGAGAATTTCATGAAAAACCACGCCGAACCCTAACAGAACCCAATTTTGCGATTTAAAAATCTTATTGATCAATTATACAAATAAGTATAGGGTTAATGTAGATTATGATTTTCTAAATTGATGGACACAAGAATTGTGTCACATGGTGGTGAAAATGGTGAGATTTTTTAATAGAACCTCGCGAAACCCCAATGAATTGGGTTCAAACTACCCAGAATTTATATGGAACTATTTTGGAAATTAGTATAAGGGCTTGTAGAGAATAAAATTCTGAATCTATTGGCACAAGAATGGCATAAAATGAACAAGAAACAAGGAAGAAATCTAGGTTAACCCGTTTGTTGCAGAAGCAGGTCGCGGCTGGGTTGCACGACCCAGATACAAGAATCTAGGTAGAGAAGATGATGGAAGCCTTACGTGCGAAGCCCACTCACGATTTGAAAGAGTAATTAAGAGTGCGTGTAGCTCATTCAGTTGTCCTTTTGGCCTAAAACTTGTTCTGTTGTGCTCCACGTGCCATTTTCTATTTTTTTGGTGATTTTTTATTTAATTTTAGAGGCCTAAAATTATTTATTAAAATTTTTCCAAATTTTAAAATGTCAAAAATTGTAGCGTACTCTCCAAATTTTGAGCTAGAATTTTTTATGCATAATTGTAATATTGTTAGACATGATATATATTGTGCACTCTCGAGTTGATGTTGTTTGGTCATTGAAATAACTTTTGGTGCCTTTTTGTGTAGAAATTCATATGTAATGTTTTGAAAACTATTTATTTTGTTGTTATTTACGCAATTTGATTATGAGAGTTACTGTTTAAAGTATTGTGGTACTGTTTTGGGTCACTTTGCATGATTGTGAGTTCGCCTTTGCGATACCAATTATGTTGAGGTGTCATTTTGTTAATATTTTGTAAAAAATATTGCATTGGAGATCGTGTTGATGATACACTTACCTTATCAGTTTATCTTCATTAATACGATTCCTAATGATTTATTAAAGGCATTAAGGTTGTGCCCTTAGAGTTCTCAATATCTTCTCATCAGTATTAGCTTTAGGGACATGATTTTGATGTCCGTGAGAATCTACTTATGTGTTCTAATTCGGAACTCTTAGGCAAGATTGCAATTGCATGGGAAGCTCCATTAGGGTTATTTGCTCAAATATTATACATGTTGATATGCTTGACAAAATCTCCCTTTAATTTATTGTTCTTTTAGCTTTATCAATGCAAATGAATGGTTTAACGAAATTGAATGGGACTAATTATGAGAACTGAGTGGATTCTATGAAATTATTTTTTGTTGTCTCTAATGTTGATATTGCTCTTATTGAGAATGAACTTCAGAGACCCACAAATGCATCTTCTGTTGCAGATAGAAAGAAGCATGAAAAATGGGTTCAATCTAATATAGTCTATTTGATAACCATGAAGTATAATATAGATAATACCATTAAAGAGAGCATTCCTAAAAAAAATAATGCTAAGGAGTTTCTCAAGTCTATTTGTGAGAAATTCGAGAAGTTTGATAAAACTGAAAAAGGTCTACTACCTCTTTTTGTTGACAAAGACTACATATGATGGTGTGAGTGATGTTTATGAACACGTCTTGAAGCTTGTGAACTGGTACAACAAGTAGAGGTCCATGAAAGTGGAGTTGGGAAAGGACTTCCTGGTCTGGCAGGTGTTTGAGTCTCTTCTGGCTAGTTTTCATATTCTGAGGACCACTTACAATGCTCAAAATGAGGAGTAGACTATTGATTAGCTTATATTTGTTCTCACTCGAGGAGCAGACCATGAAGAAGGACAATGCCTATAGTGTTCAATTTTCTTCCCACAAGCTAGAACAGTGATAAAAAGAAAAAAAATTTGCTAAAGGGAAGAATAATAAGCCCTAACTTAAGAAAAAGGGGAATGATAAGCTTGGATATCCTTCTGGGCCACCTTCTGGTCCTGGTGAGCCTTCTGGTGCTAAGCCCAAATATCGATTTAATACAAATTGTAAGTTATGTGATATATATGGGCATAAGTAGTTTGATTGTTTGAAGTTTAAGAGCTGGCTTAAGAAAAAGAAAGGTAACCCATTGGCTCTACTGTGTTTTGAATTAAATCCAGTTGATGTTTCTTCAAATACCTCATGGTTTGATACTGATGCAACTATTCATGTTACAAACTTATTGCAGGAATTCAGAAGCAGGAGGAGACCAAGTGAAGGAGAGTTGATGATCGCAGTAGGAAATGGAGCTAGAGTCAAAGTAGAACATATAAGAGTGATTTCTTTAAAGTTATATACTAGACCTGTTTCAGTTTTGAAAGATACAATTTATGTGTCTTCTATGAGGAGGAATTTGGTTTCAGTTTCTATTGTAGATAGTTGTGACTACTCTTTCCATTTTAGTAATGAAAATTTTTCTTTATATTATGATTCTGCTCTTGTTGGTTTTGGAGTCTTGTCTAATGGTCTATACATGTTGGATGTTGATTCCATTTCTGTTAATCAACAACATTCGGATATCAATAATGTTATTGGGAATAAGCATAGTAGAGTTGCTGAAAACTCTTCTATGTTTTAGCACAAATGTTTAGGACACATTTCTAAGGAAAGAATGAAGAGTTGATCAAGGAAAATATTCTTCATGATCTAGACATTTCTAATTTTGATACCTCTGTTGATCATATAAAATGGAAACTTAAAGTTAGAGCCAGAAGGAATGGGACTACCAAGAGTGAAGGAACATTATAGTTAATTCATACAGATATTTGTAGGCTAATTACTCCTATTGCTATGGTTGGTTTTAGGTACTATATCACCTTTATTGATGACTTCTCTAGATATAGGTGAATTGATTTGTTGCGTGAGACATCTAACATTTTAGATGCCTTTAAAGCATTCAAAGTCACTATTGAATTAAAATTTAGTAAGTAGACCAAATGAGCGAGGTCTGATAGGGGTGGTGAGTACTATGGTAGGTATGATGAAACTGGTAGAAATATTGGACCTTTTGCTAGGTTATTATAGGAATGTGGTATTGAGGCACAGTACACCATGTCTGGCACTCCGCAACAAAATGGAGTTGCAAAAAGGCAAAATCATATTGTTATGGATATGGTGAAATATATGCTTAGTCATTCTATTCTTCTAGAATTCTTGTGGGGAGATGCCTTGAAGATTGCTGCTTATATATATATTGAATCATGTGCCAAGTAAATATATGTCAAAGACTCCATATGAGCTTATATCAAGCAAATGGCCTACTTTGAGGCATTTCTATGTTTGGGGTTGTAAGGTAGAGGTGAGGCCTTATAGCCCACATTTAAAGAAGCTTGATCTAAAACCATTAGTGGTTTCTTCATTAGTTATTATATTGCTCAAGGGATTCTAGGTTCTACTATCCTTCTCATACTACTAAAATTATTGAATCTGACCAGGTTGTCTATTTGGAAGGAGACTTAGAGCATAGTCGAACTCAGGAGCCATGTATTGTTGATTTTACAGAGGAGCATGTTGTCATTCCTATTTCTGTTGTTCCCTTTCTAGGGATAGTGTCATCTCATTTGATCCATGATAATGATATTGTTGATTCTGTTGATAATGTTAATGTCTCTCAACAAGTCAAAAATAATATACAGAATCTAGATGTTGTTGTGACTCCACTGAGAAGATCTAAGTAGGTTCCCATATCCACTAAGTTTACTAGATTCAGGGGTTACGTTGTGTACCTACAAGAGCATGAGTTTAATTCAATTAAGGATTTTGATCTTATTTCCTTTCAAGAGGTCATGGTTAGTCTTGATAGTGCACAATGATTGGTGACTATGGAGGATGAGTTGGCTTCTATAAGAAAGAATAATGTTTGAGAATTAGTGGAGTTGTCTGCTAGTTGTAAAATTATTGGTTACAAATGGGTCTTTAAGACCAAACGTGATGCTAGAGGTAAAATTAAGAGATATAAGGCCAGACTTGTTGCTAAGGGATATAACTAGAGGGAAGACATTGATTATAAGGAGACTTTCTCACCAATCTCCACTAAAGACTCTTTTCATGTTGTGATGGCCTTGGTTGCTCATTTTGATTTGGAGCTTCATCAAATGGATGTTAAGATTACCTTGCTAAATGGTGATTTATATGAGGATGTGTATATGGATTAACTTGATGGTTTTATTGAAGATGGTAAAGATCACATGGTATGTAAATTAAGAAGATCCATTTATAGATTGAAACAAGCTTCTAGGCACTGGTACTTGAAATTTGATTATATTGTTGGCTCTTTTGGCTTTAAAGAAAATACTGTTGACCAATGCATTTATCTAAAGTTTAGTGGGAAAAAATTCATCATTCTTATTTTATATGTTGATGATATATTGTTGGCTAGTAATGATGTTGATTTTCTAAATGAGACTAAACAGATGTTGACAGCGCACTTTGATATGAAAGATCTTGGTGATGTCTCTTTTGTACTAGGCATTGAGATTCACTGTGATAGATCTCGTGGTATTCTTGGCTTGTCTCAGAAAACTTATATTGAAAGGATTCTGAATAGATTTAATATGAAATCTTTGTAATCCTTATATTGCATTTATTCAAAAGGATAAAAAACTCTCTAATACACAGTGTCCTCAAAATGATAAAGATGATGCTGGAATAGAGAAGATCCCATATGCTTCTGTTGTTGGTAGCTTTATGTATGCTCAAGTTTGTACACGTCCTGATATTATTTTTGTTGTTAGTGTACTTAGGAGATACTTGAGCAAACTTGGTGTGGCTCATTGGTAGACTGCAAAATGAGTTATGAGGTATTTACATAGTATCAAAGATTATATACTCATCTATAGGAGATCGAATCACCTTGAGGTGATAAGCTATTCTGATTTTGATTATAGTGCTTGTCCAGATGACTATAAGTCCACATCAGGGTATATCTTTATGTTAGTAGGATGAGTTGTTTCTTGGAAAACTGTTATACAGACACTTACAACTACTTCCACTATGGAGACAGAGTATATAGGTTGTTATGTGGTTACATATCAAGCAATATGGTTGATGAATTTGATTACTGAATTTATTATTGTGGAGAGTATTTCCAGATCTCTTACTATCTATTGATAACTCTGTCATAGTATGCTTCTCTCAAATCAATAAAAGCTCTAAGTGTTCGAAGCATTTTGACAAAAAATGCATATTTGTTAGAGAGAAAATACAAGAGTTTTAGACTCGTGTCAAGTATATCCCAACAGAGCTTATGGTTACAGACCCTCTAACCAAATGTTTAGTTATTAATTTTTTGTCGATCATGTAACCCGTATGGATATAGTGAGGTCTTTTGATGTTTTAGGTTAATGGAAGTTTGTTTTATAGTTTAATTATGACCTCATTTTATTATTATGTCTCGAGATCTTAAACAATTATATTATTAATATTATCAATGCCATATAATATTATTATTATTATTATTTGCGTAGTTTTGTTTGTTTGTATTATGCCATGTTGCATGTGGAGACATTTTGGACCCAACCTCATTTTGTTATTATACTAAGATATTTATTAAATCTTAGAAAGTATATTGGTTGGATTCTTGTGCCATTTTGTTAGGAAATACACCTTGATCACATATTGACATGTAATTTTGATGTATTTTTTCATTACCCATATATCACATTTTATTGGGTCTTCGGGATACGAGTATTTTACATGTATGATATCAATACTCATTCGAGTATTATTTTCTGTATTATTGAGATGCTTGTAGTCTCATTTTGGACCAGTTGTTGAGAGTACTGGTTGGATTTTGATATCATGTTGTGACCACATATTGTTTGATTCATCTAAGGAATTATTTTCTTATTGAAATAATGTAATATGACTTACGTCGTCCAAGTGGGAGAATGTTAGAATTTTTTGTTTTTTAGACTACCATAAATTATATTATAATTTTATAAAACCTAAATTAATTAGATGTGAAAATTATTAACGCATTTCGTTTAGCCCAAATTGTGATCAATATTGTTATTGGACTTGTTAAAGCATTACTCATATATGAGTTTTGTTTGAGTTTTGTATATGAGTTTGTCAAAGCTGGTAGGTTTTGCCCATTAAAATTACTTTATATATACATGGAGAGACCCCTATTCCTAACTATTCTAATGCACATAGTTATCTCATTGATACTGATGCGTGAGTGACTACTGTAGGATATAAATAGTATATCTTCTTCATCGAGATTATTTTTAAAGGTTTCAATCATGACATCCTCATCGACACTTTTTCATGGTAACCCTATAACTCATTATATATTTTGATATGTCATAAATTTTGGGATTAATAAATCTGAAAAATTTAGCACTTGGGTTTTAAGTATCATGTGGAGTTGGAGGTTAGAGGCAGATCAGGGGGCATTTGGCTGTTGTGGAATGAGGATAGTTTGCGGATTAATGTTCTTAGCCGTCAATAGCAATTCTTACTTGTTATGATAAAGAATGACACTCAGGATCATTAGATGTTTACTATCGTTTATGCCAGTCCTCGTGAAAATAAGAGACAAAATTGCTGGAACTCGATTGCTACCTTGGCTCTGACTATTAGTTCGTGTTGGTTGGTCGCTGGGGATTTCAATGAAATTGCTCATCCTTGGGGAGAAAAAAGGTGGTGCAGAAGTGAACCATAGAAGATGCTCTCTGTTTCAAAAGTGGATTAATGATTGCAACTTAATTGATATGGGATTCATTGGTTCCAAATTCACTTGGAAGGGGCCCAAATGGAACAATATGGATCATGTTTTCAAAAGACTGGACAGATGTTTATGTAATAATTTGTGAAGAACTAGATATGGGGAAGCGATTGTCAAAGTCTTACCTCGGATCTACTCAGATCATCATCCTTTGCTTTTCTATAAGGATGGTCTCTCCCAAGCCAATCATAAAAGACCGTTTAGGTTTGAGGCAGCGTGGCTCTCTCATGGTGACTTTAAGAATTTTCTTTAGGAAAAATGGGATGGTAATATGGGGCTGTAAGGTAACATGAATCACCTTACCACTGCTTTACCTGTTTGTAATAAGGAGGTTTTTGGCAATATTTTCAATAATTAAGCTAAAAGACATATAAATCAATAATTAACTAAAATCAAAAATTCAAATCATACATTTTATTGGTAGTTTTCATTAATATTTTATTAAAATTTTATATATTTGATAAGTTACTTATAGTTTAATACTTTCAAGTCATTATATATTTAAAAGAGAATTTCATAATTTTTTTTCTAAAATATCAAATAATATTAAAAGTTGATTTTGAGATGACATTGATTAACAAGAGAATATGACTAAAAGCTTGAATTTACATAACATTATAGTGGCTCAGGAAATGGTTCATACTACAAAGAGTGTTGGGAAATACCAGCACAATTTCCCTCTTCTGTGACCTCAAAATAGGCACTAAGCGGAAACGTAAAATAAGTGTAAGCGTGTAAAACCTTCTCAATGTGAGTAAGGAAAAATCACAGGACCCGCAGGTCACTTAAACTTCTACTATAAAAATATTGAGAATACAAAAAATATAATAATATTGTATCTTCCATTTGTGGATGGAATTCTCACAAATTGACTCACTATTTTTCTCTGTTAGAAACTCTCTATGAGACCCTCTCTATTTTTTTTCTCTCATTCTCTTTCTCTTTGATTGTGAGGATCTAATACCTAATGCGAGAAGGGCAAAGCTCTATTTATAGAGCCATCCTCTTCCTTCCCTCGTTTATGCACGCTGAAACCAGGGAGACAAACAGCCTCTATGCCAACTACTAAATTTGACAATTTTGTTGTCAAACTTTGCTGCACCGAAAATGGTTTTGAAAAACCAATTTGAAGTTTTGAAATCTTGTACCTTCGGTGTATATTTTTCTTTGGTTGGATCCAAGCTAGGCCCCGCAATTCTCTCCCTCCAGCCAAAGGGAAAAATATCCTTAGATCAATTTGGGGTTGATGCTAAGCCTGTAACTTCTTGACAAAATTCTAACTTCTCTTTTGGTAGAGCTTTTGTCATCATATCTGCATCATTTTCTTTAGTGTGTATTTTCTCAACCTGTGGCAGTTTACTTTCCAACATATCATGTATCTAGTGATACCTTACGTCGATGTGTTTTGACCTTGAATGAAATGTCGAGTTCTTACTGAGATGAGTTGCGCTTTGACTATTGCAATAAAGAACATAACTTTCTTGATCCTGGCCTAACTCTTGTAGGAACTTCTTCATCCACAGGATCTCCTTACAACATTCAGTAATTACAATGAATTCTGCTTCTATGGTGCTTAAAGCAATGCACTTTTGTAGTCGTGATTGCCATGAAATAGCTCCCCCTGTAAACGTAATCAGATATCCTGATGTAGACTTTCTTGAATCCACATCTCCTACCATATCTGCATCTGAATATCCAGTGAGCATTAGATTTCCATTGCCAAAACACAAGCACCTTTTGGCAGTTCCTCTCGGATACCTCAATATCCATTTCACAACAATCTAATGCTCTTTTCCTAGGTTTGATAGGAATCTACTCACAACTCCTACAACATAAGCAATATCTGGTCTTATACAAACCATCGTATACATAAGGCTACCGATTGCAGAAGAATAGGGCACCTTGTTCATTTCTTCTTTTTCTTCGTCATTCCCTGGACATTGCGTCTTCCTCAGTTTAAGATGACCAGGTAATGGAACATGCACAGGTTTGGCATTATGCATGTTGAACCTTTTAAGAACTTTCTTGATATAGTCTTCTTGTGACATGCACGGCATTCTTCTAAAACGATCTCTAATGATCTTTATTCCAAGAATCTTCTTTATTGCACCCATATCTTTCATGGCAAAAAATTTGCTCAATGTCTGCTTGATAGCAGCTATCTTTGTCTTATTTTTCCCAACAATCAGTAAATCATCAACATATAATGGAAGTATGATGGATTCGCCATTCTCATAGTTCTTCACAAACACACAATGGTCTGCGAAGGTCTTCTTGAAATTATGTTAGGCCATGAAGAGATCGAACTTCTTGTACCATTGCCTTGGAGCTTGCTTCAAACCATAAAGGCTTTTCTTCAGGCGGCACATGATAACTTCATGAAATGTAATTATTTGTGCCCTATCTCTGTGCTTTAAAGAATGCTTAGTTCTTGTGTACAATGCATATTTGAAAGATTTCAAGCTTATATTTGTAATATTTAATTCTGATATCTTCTATTATGATATTGAGCAAACTGTGCCTATTTGGTAAGAGATTGAGTGAATTTGTATTTGTTATTGATTTGGTGATTTCTTTATGGTAGGAAGGGCTCCAAACAAGTTGATATATGCAGCATTTGAGCAAAAAATGGAAGAAAAAGCCAAATCTACATCTCAGCAGGCAACGGCGACACGTGGAAAATTGAATGTCGTGACGTGGTGCATCCTCTGCATCAATACAGAAGACCTGAGGCTAAGGCACCGCAACGTTGAGAGTGGGCGCCTCAGGCATTGGTGACCTTATTGTATGTGCACCGCGGCGTGATGTGTTTAATGCTGTGGCGTCTCCTATTTTTCTGCGCCTATGAATACTGTTTCATTAGATTTTAGGTAGAAGGCCATTTAGGTTTAGAGAGCTGCGGCTGGAATTCACGTTTTGGAGACTGGGGGAGCCTAAGAAGACAAGGTTGGAGGTTATCTTCCTTAGAAAAGATGATTCAAGCTTCAATGATCACATCTAAAGAGTTTCCTTCCTTCTCTTTTCTCTTTTCTCTCTTCCTTATCTTTTGAGCACTATTTTTTATGTATATTTTCGTGTTCAATGATTAGCTATGCTGTATTTAGGGATGACTTTGGATCCTTTCTATGAATATTAATGATTTTACAATCTTTTAAGTATATATTGATGTTTAGTTATTTTCAATCATATGGTTCTTAATGCTTTTGATTGTTTGATCAGCTTTTGATTGATTTGTTAAAATCTGATGAACCTAGACATAGGAATTTAGATTTTAGATCTAATGTACGGTTGATGAATGTTCAATGAATTCAATTGACTTGGATAAGTTGATTTTCTAATTGGATAGAAATATACCTTTTAGCCATGCATAGTGTGTGATTGAGAATAGATCGTTCAAGAGTGGAGTTTACACTAGTTCTCATGGAAACATAGTGAATTTGGTAAATGAAACTATGGTTAATTGACCTAGACATAGGCTTTTAACTAAATTAGATTCTCAAGCTAACTTAACAATTCATTGATGTTGCTTGTAAGGATTGCATGTCATTAGTATGAAATAGGAGGTGAAGAATGATTCCCTAGATCTCTAAACATTATCTTTATTACTTTGTAGTTTAGATTTAGTTTATTTACATTTTTCTCTATTTTTATGTTCTTGACTAGAAATAGCTAAGCTATTAGTTGGTACTTAGTTTTGGAAGCCAACATCCTCGTGGGAACGAACTTTACTTTTCATTATATTACTTGAATGATTTGTGCACTTGCAGTACACAAATGGTCTTAACAAGTTTTTGGCACCGTTGCCGGGAATATGGTTAAATTCTATATGGTTAATATCAACAATGAGTTTAGTTAGTTCTAATTCAAGTTGTATATAGTTTATTTAATGTAACTTTCTTTTATGTTAAATGTTAGGTTCAACAAAGAAGCCAGATGATCCTAATCATACGAGGCCCTTCAAGGAATTCGCGACTCCTCAAAAGGATAACCTTCAAATCAAGTTCAAGAAGACTACTCATCTGCATAAATCCATTTTGGTGACAAAGTCTTGCCAGGACTATAAATTAGACCCTTCTTGGGAGGAATCCCAAGTTTATGTTAAATTCTTGTCTTTACTTTTTGCATAAATAGGTAGTATGTTGAATTTTGTATGTTAATATGTTTATGTTGATTATGTTAGTATGTTGTTTTATTAGTTTTATGTTTTTTGATTATTTTTTATGCTTTAGTTATGTTTTTAGTCTTATATATATTTATATGTTGATTTTATGATTTTATTATATTTGTGTTACTTATATAATAATTAAATTTTTTGAATAAGTTTTGCTGGTGCTGGAGACCACTTTGAACCTATTCCAGTAGCAAAACTGTGTTTCCTGCAAGATTTTGCAGACTCACCTCTCACGCCGCGCCGCTGAGTAATTTTTCTGCAGAATTCTATACACGAGCTACAACGCCGTGACGTTGGAATGTTAATATCGTGGCGTTGTGCTCTGTTTTGTACATATTTCTTTTATTTTTGATGTTTTTCTAGATTTTAGTATGTTCAGATTAACAGTGTACTTAATTTGAAAAGCTTAGGTACCTTTGTGCCATGCAAAGTGAGGACTTTGTCTCACTTTGGTTTGGGGGAGTATCATTATGTACTTTGATTATAATGATTTATTTGTATGCATGTGATGATATTTTCTAGATGCAGTTGTGATAGTCATCATGTTTTCATGATTTTTTGTTGCTTTGGCTATTACTAATGGGTTTAAAAAAGAAATTTCAATTTTTAATATTATGCAAATGATGTTATGCATGCTTGATGAAAAAGTTAGATTTATTTGAAAGCATGATATGTTACAAAACTGCTGGTGTTGTTATGGCTGTTCATTGATAAGAAAGGTTGTTATTTGCCCCCTTTATAGTGAAACCTTATGTGATCTTGAAGCATGTGAAACAATTTAGTCGCTTTTGATGTATGATTTACATTTCACTTAGAAGCAAGTGTAACTTTGAAAATGATAAGAGTACATGTCTAGAGAATGTTTATGGATGTACATGCAGAGTTTTGATTATTCTAGAAATTGTTTTTGAACTCTCTTGAGGCGAAATCCTAGGTTATACATTATTGAGAAAATGATTAGGGCATTGTTTGGACCGATTAAGCCTTTTCAAGCTCACCTGAATGATTTTATCATAGGTCCCTTTTGAAGCCTTATAATTATTTGGCCTTATTTGTTTTTCACCACTATTATGTTCATTAACCTGTTAACCATTCTAATGTATGTGAAAGCATTGTATTTTCTTTCTACCATCATTGTTTATTGAGTACATAATATATTATTTCTTGAAGTGAGTCTATTGATTAGGGGTATTAATGAATATTCAATACAAAATGAGTCTGAAAGAACTAGATGCAGTCAAAGAAAAGAAGTTTTTGCTTTGTAAAAAGAAAAAAAAATGCAAAAAGAAAAAAAAAGAAAAAGAAAAGCAAAGCTTAAGAAAAGTAAAGTAAGAAAAACATCAAAAATGGTTCTGATGAGTTTTCTACTTACACTGTTGAATACCCTCCTCATATCAGTTAGTGGCTTATAACTTGAAATAATATGTTGTGTTTCTCAATATTTGTGTTATATCCTATCCTTTTTGTTCTTTAACTCATTACCATTGGCCTAACATTACAAGCTGTTAAAGTCCCTTTTGATCCTAAATTTTGTGTGATTTGCATTAGTGGAGAGAGAGTTGAATTACAATCTTGTCGATTATATGATTCATATATGTGTAGGTTCATAAACTTATTTGGATGTGTATGACTTGATTAAGATAAGTTTATCTTGTATGTTTATGGAAAAATGTGAATTGTATGAAGAATGGCAAGATTGTTAGTATGTGAAGGATTGTTTATGTGTGGAGCTGATTATAGGGCATTTGCGCTTTTTAAGGATTGATGCAATCATTATACACTGGTTGTGGTTTAATAAGAAAAAAGAAAATTAAAATTTTGATAGATGCTGAATGAATTTTTGTGCATGAAATGTTAAGCAAATTTCCTTAGTCCTATTTTGTTTTGCTCGAGGACTAGCAAAATTTAGGTTTGGAGATGTGATAACTTCATGAAATGTAATTATTTATGCCCTATCTCCATGCTTTAAAGAATGCTTAGCTCTTGTGTACAATGCATATTTGGAAGGTTTTAAGCTTATATTTGTAATATTTAATTCTAATACCTTCCACTATGATATTGAGCAAATCATGCGTATTTGGTAAGAGATTGAGTGAATTTGTATTTATTATTAATTTGGTGATTTTTCTATGTTAGAAAGGGCTCCAAACAAGTTGATATATGTAGCATTTGAGCCAAAAGCTGGAAGAGAAAGCCAAATCTGCATCTCAGTAAGCAACGCGCGATGTGGGAAATTGAACGTCGCGACGTGGTGTATCCCCTGCATCAATACAGAAGACCCAATGCCAAGGCGTCGCAATGTTAAGAGTAGGTGCCTCAGGCATTGGTGACCTAATTGTACACGCGCTGCAGCGTGATGTATTTAATGTGGTGGCGTCCCCTATTTTTTGTGCCTATGAATACTATTTTATTAAATTTTAGGTAGGAGGCTGTTTAGGTTTAGAGAGCTGCTGCTGGAATTCACGTTTTGGAGGCTGAGGGAGCCTAAGGAGGCAAGGTTGGAGGTCATCTTCCTTAGGAAAGATGATTCAAGCTTCAATGATCACATCTAAAGATTTTCCTTCCTTCTCCTTTCTCTTTTCTCTATTCCTTATCTTTTGAGTACTGTTTTTGATGTATATTTTCGTGTTCAATGATTAGCTATGCTGTATTTAGGGATGACTTTGGATCTTTTCTATGAATATTAATGTTTTTTTAATCTTTTGAGTATTTATTGATGTTTAGTTATTTTCAATCATATGGTTCTTAATTTTTTGATTATTTGATAAGCTTTTGATTGATTTGTTAAAATCTGATGAACCTAGACATAGGAATTTGAATTTTAGAACTAATGTATGGTTGATGCATGTTTGATGAATTCAATCGGCTTGGATAAGTTGATTCGCTAATTGGATAGAAATATACCTTTTAGCCATGCATAGTGTGTGATAGAGAATAGATCGTTCAAGAGTGGAGTTTACACTAGTTCTTATAGAAACATGGTGAATTAGGTAAATGAAACTATGGTTAATTGACCTAGACATAGGCTTTTAAATAAATCAAATTCTCAAGTTGACTTAACAATTCATTGATGTTGCTTGTAAGGATTACATGTTATTAGTATGAAATGGGACGTGAAGAAGAATTCCCTAGATCTCTAAACATTATCTTTATTACTTTGTAGTTTAGATTTAGTTTATTTGCACTTTTCTCTATTTTTATGTTCTTGACTAGAAATAGCTAAGCTATTGGTTGGTACTTAATTTTGGAAGCCAACATTCTCATGGGAACGAACTTTACTTTTCATTATATTACTTGAATGATCTGTGCACTTGCAGTACATAAATGGTCTTAACAGCACACAAGGTGTTCTTTACCTGGTTCTACAAAACCTTCATGTTACTCCATGTAAATTTCTTCCTCTAGGTCTCCACCTAAGAATGTTGTTTTGACATCAAGTTATTCTATCTCCAAGTCTAGTTTAGCAACTAGACCGAGGATTGCTCTAATGGATGTCATCCACTGGTGAGAAGATTTTTTCAAAATCTATATCTTTCTTCTTATTGCACTCTTTCACAACTATTCATGCTTTTTATTTGGGGTTTGGGCTATTCTCTTCAGTCTTGAGCTTGAACACCCACTTGTTCTTCAACGCCTTTCTTCCATCTGGTAATTTCGCCAAGTCATACGTCTTATTCTCCTTTAGAGATTGTATCTCTTCTTCCATGGCTTTTAACCATTTTCCTTATCATCCTTCTCAATGGCTTCCAGGAAGCTTTGAGGTTCGCCTTCATCAGTGAGGTTGACATATTCATCTAAATAATATCTCCATGATGGTTGTCTAACTCTTGTGGATTATCTCACTTGGGGTTCATGTTCCGTCTGAACATTCTCTATTACTTGCTCTTTATTCATCTCATCGGGTTGCATCATCTGATCAGGTTGTATTATCCTTTAAGAAATCTCTCCCACTCAATTGTTTATCACAATGGGATTTGAATCAGAAATCACCTTTTGTTTTGGCTTCTCAAATTGCTTGATATCTTGGATCATCTGATCTTCATAGAATACCACATCTCTACTTCGAACAATCTTCTTGTTTGTAGGATCCCATAATTTGAAGCCGAGTTCATCTCTTGGTGAACCAAGATATATACACTCCTTTGCCTTAACATCTAACTTTCGTCTTTTGGAATTTGAACAAAAGCCTTACATCTGAAGACTATCAAGTGACCATAGGAGGCTTTCTTTCCAGACTATACTTCTTTTGATATCTCTTCATTTAACAGTCTTGAAGGCGATAGATTAATCAAAATAGTTGCAGTTAACATTACCTCTCCCCAGAATGACTAGGGAAGTTTCGCATGAGAAAGTATGCTTATGACTTTCTCTGCAATCGTTTTGTTGAACCTTTCAGCTACTCCATTCATCTGAGGTGTTTTGGGAGATACTTTCTTATGTCTGATCCTATAAGTCTTACAGTAATGCTTGAATGGACTTCTGTATTCTCCACCATTATCTGTTCTCAAGCATTTCAACTTTCTTCTTGTTGCTCATTCTACAGAAGCATGAAACTCCTCAAAGGCTTGAAGAACTTGGTCTTTCATCTTCAGTGGATACACCCACACTTTCCTGGAGTGATCATCAATAAAGGTAACAAAGTATTAGGCATCACCAAAGGACCTTTCAGATATTGAGCAAATGTTAGAATGAACAAGATCCAGAATCTGCTTTCTTTTTCTTGCATCATCTGATCTTTTGAAAGATACTTTGTGTTGTTTGCCTGCTAAGCAATCTTCACAGGATTCAAGTGACTGCCCCTTTATGCTTAGGAGATGGTCTTTTGCTAAGATTTCTAAACCTTTCTCACTCGTGTGACCCAATCGTCTGTGCCACAATTCCTTGGTTGCGTCTTGAGCAACATTCATTTCCCTTTTGCATATCTTTCCCTGCATGATGTACAGGGAGCCTTCCTTCTTTCCACGAGCAACAATTATACTCCCTTGACTGAGTTTCCATCTGCCGACACCAAATTGGTTTATCATCCCAACTTCATCTAGCTTAGCTGCTGAGATAAGGTTTAGACGCATCTCAGGTACATATCTTACCTCCTTCAGCACAAGCTTGTTTCCATTTTCAGTTATCAGAGTTACTTCTCCAATGCCGACGATCTTACTCGTGACATGGTTGCCCATTTTCACCGTACCAAAATCTCATTTTTGGTATTGATGAAAAGAATCCCTCATGGGGAGTAACATGGAAGAGCTCCTGAGTCAATTATCCAGATGCAGTCATCAGATGCAATGTTTAGATAATTTTTCTCTTCGACAAGAAATATATTCTCATCATTTAAGGCCACTACAGTAGTTGTTCCATCTTCCTTCTTTTTCTTTGGGTCAATTTGGTCAGGGTGGACTGTTCCAACTTGTTGATCTCTCTTCAAGAATCTACACTCAGACTTCCTGTGGCTTGGTTTGCCACAATAATAACAATTTAGTCTAGTGTAAGATTTGGATCTACCTTGTGATTTTTCACGATCTCCTTTTCCATGGTTCTTATTCCTTCATCTGTTTTCAACAACATTGGCTTCAAACTGGCTGCTCAAGCCCCTTTCACTCCGTCTTGACTCTTCATTCAACAAACTGTCTGTAACAGAATCTATGCTAAGCTTTCCTTTTGAAGCAGAATTGCTAAGAGTGACAACTAGAGTGTCCCAACTCTCAGGCAAAGAACTAAGGAGTAGAAGAGTCTGTAATTAATCATCTATCGTCATTTTTGCCTTCGTCAATTGATTCACAATACCTTTGAAGGTATTCAAATGTTCGATCATGTTTTGACCGTCCGAGTATTCCAACTTCAAGAATCGTCTGACAAAGTGGGCTTTGTTCCTGGGAGTCTTTTTTTGAATCAAGGATTCAAGTTTCGTCCACAACTCATACACATTAGTATAAGTTGATACATGCTCGAACAAACTCCGATCAATATAGTTTCGGATCATAGCTACTACTTTCCGATTCAGGAACTCCCAATCTTTGTCAGCCTTTCCCTTCGGTTTATTCTGGTGAGTGATTAGTTTATGCAAATCTTTGCAGTATAAATGATCTTCCATCATCGGCTTCCAATAGGAGTAATTTTTAGCAGTTAGCTTGAACATATCTCCATCATGAGTGATAGCACCCTCCATCTTGAATTACACAGGATAATAGTTCTCCCAACCAGGCGAGCTTTGATACCACTGTTGGGAAATACCAGCACAATTTCCCTTCTCTGTGAACTCAAAATAGGCACTAAGCGGAAACGTAAAATAAGTGTAATAATACCAAAAAAAAATTAACGTGGAAAACCTTCTCAATGTGAGCAAGGAAAAACTACGGAACTCATAGGTCACTTAAACTTTCACTATAAAAATAATGGGAATACAAAAATACAATAATATTGTATCTTCAATTTATGGATGAAATTCTCACAAATTGACTCACTATTTTTCTCTCTCAGAAACTCTCTATGAAGCTCTCTCTATTTTTTTTTCTCTCACTCTCTTTCTCTTTGATTGTGAGGATCTGATGCCCAATGCGAGAAGGGAAAAGCTCTATTTATAGAGTCATCCTCCTCCTTCCCTCGTTTATGCACGCTGAAACCAAGGAGACAAACAGCCTCCAAGCTAACTACTAAATTTGACAATTTTGTTGTTAAACTTTGCTGCATCAAAAATGGTTTTGAAAAACCAATTTGCAGTTTTGAAATCTTGCACCCTCGGTGCATATTTTTCTTTAGTTGGATCCAAGTTGGGCCCCACAATTTGATATTTCGTAGATTTTCATTAGATTTTTCTTATGGAAGAAAGCTCAAATGACTATAAAAATTGATTTAGAGAAGGCTATGATAGGCTTAGTTGGAATTTTATCAAGAACTGTCTTTTTGAGCTTCAATTTGATGATGAATTCATTAATCTGATTATGGCTTGTATTTCTTGTTCATATTTTCAAGTTTTATGGAATGGGGATAAGTCGGAGAATTTTGGTGCTTCTAGAGGAATTCGTCAAGGAGACCATCTTTCTCCCTACATCTTTGTTATTTGTAATGACAAGCTCTCTCATGTCATTGAGGAAGAGTTGAAGGGAGGTTCTTGGAAGCCAATGCGTGCAGGCAGGAATGGCCCATCAATTTCCCATCTCATGTTTACAGATGATCTTTTACTTTTTGCGGTAGCAAGTGAAGCGCAAATGTAGTGTGTTATGTCTTGTCTGGAAAGGTTTTCTAGTGCCTCTGGTCAGAGAAAGTCATCCCCCAAAAAACAACTATAATATTTTCCAGAAATGTTACTGATATGGAAATGCTTAGTTTGTCAAACAATAGTGGCTTCCAACGGGCTATGGGTTTGGGTTGATACTTGGGAGCTTATAATTTACTGCATGGAAGATCTTCTAAACGTAATTATTTCCATATTCTGGACAAGGTTCATCAAAAACTCTCAGGTTGGAAGACTCAATGTCTCTTAATGGCTGGAAGAGTCACATTAGCCAACTCGGTTATTAGTGATGATAGTTTGATTTTATATATATATTTTTAAAAATAAGTATTATTATAACTCAATATAATTAATTTTAATAGTTGTACGATATTATTATTTAATTATTAAAAAAATTAATTTTATTTAATTATTACTATAATTACAAGATTTAAAAAAATAACAATTTCTAATAATATGGAAGAGCATACTAAAGCAAGTGGACAGATAGTATCGTGAAAAGAATGTTTTATATGAATTTTATTAATTGACTTAACCATGATTGGGCTGCACATTCTTAAGTCCAAAGTTCAAGATTTTTGTGGGTGCTAAATTTGCTTAGAATAATTGATAGCAAATGGATGAGTTGTGTGGCTGCCAAGAATAGACGCAACATGTGAAGCAATAGGCCCACAGTCTGATTTGCATACAAACAATATTTGGGCTTGTGGCAGCAAAGAATTGTTGAAAGGAATTAAAGCCCATTATTGCCCATGTGAAAACGGTGTGCACAATCAAAGATAAGCGAGTTATAAATTGACAGTAGCACCGCACGAATTTGGCAGAACAGGAATGCAGCTAAGAGTGTAAGTGAGTGGTTTAGTTCGATTTTTGAGGAAAAATAAATTTAAACTAATTAAAATCAATTAGTTTTGTTTAGTTTGGTTTTTGTGTTTTTGATAGTTAAATCCGAATCAAATCGAACTGAATATCTACGAATTAATTTGGTTCGGGTAATCGGGTTGGTCATTTTTTTTAAACACAAAAATCAGCTTAAATAATTAGTTTTTCATACCAAAAAAACATAATAAACTTATGAAAAAATTTCTAAAAATAAAATCAATTTAAAAACTAATAATTATTTTATATTTCAAATGTGTATTAAAAAGTTCATAAAGAGAGAATAAAGAAACATATTGATATTTATATTAAGAAATTATATTTGAATTAGTTAAAAAATTCTTCAAAAAAGATTTAACTTGACAAGTCGTATACTACTACTATTCAATTAAAGAGAAAGTTGTGAAGCTACTAACCTGAAGGTATATATGTAACCAATTGAACCCCTAAGGACATGAATGGAGTGAATGGAGACTTGATTAGTTGAACTTTGAATCAACAACCTAGCGAATCCAAAGTCTCCAACCTTTGCAGTCATATATTCATCCAAGAGAATGTTGTTGGGTTTCAAATCACAATGCACAATAGGAACTTCACTATCATTGTGTAAGTAATCCAATGCACAAGCAACATCAATATCTATATTCAATCTCTCCATAAGGTTCAACTCATTTTCATTTGCATGCTTTTTCTTCCTCTTAATCTAATCTTCCTAGCTCCCATTACTTAAGTACTCATAAACCTGAGCTAGAAATTCATTATTTTTAATGTCAATACTAGAGCATTTAAAGTCAATTCATAATTTCCAAGCTTCTAAGTTCAGATGATGTTGTTGTTGTTACCTTCACTTTTATGTTCTTTATGTATAGTAACAAGCAAATTGTCAGACATAGTATCAGTGTTACCACTATGACTATGATGATGTAATGTCTAACATGCCTTCTTCCATAGCCATGAGGCTCAACTGCAAAATGCAAGCAAAGTTTTTTATTGCCTTCTAAATGGACAACAGAGAGATTTTGAAAAACTCCATCACTAGGAATGATTCCTTTTAAATCATTATAACAGAGGTTCAAAAGCTGAAGGACATGTAGATTTTGAAACTCAATAGGAATGGATCCAAAGAGTTGGTTGAAGGAAAGATACAAAGTTTTCAAGCCTCTTACCTCTTAAAGAGTTTTTGGAATAGCACCTGATAATATATTTTTGGCCAAAAACAAATTTTCTAAGCTCAAATAATTGCTGAATGAGCTGGGAATGTCACCAAACAATTGTTAATTTTTCAATTTTTCAATATATACTATGTCTAATATTGACTAGAGTTAATTTTATAATCCAACTAACTTATTTAAGAAATTGATGATGAAATAAGTTAGAAAATTAGTAATTATGCAGATCATGGCTAATTATTATTAATAGAGTAAACACACTAGTGGCTCTTTTTGCGTTGAACGAATGGTGCGGCCTGAGCTATGGCGGAGCAGATCTAGCCTGAGCTATGAAGGAGCAGAACCTACGGTGAGCTACGCTGTCAATGAGCAGAACTGAACATTTTGGCAAAGGAGTTTTCTGGCCTTTTGTGTTGGACGAAGACGATGTTTTAGGAGTTAGGAACTGAGAAAGTAGTACAAAAAGTCCAAACAACAAGTAGTAGCCAAAAGAGGTTGTAGCATAAATTAAAATAATAATAATAATAATAAAATATATAAATATATGGTTTGGTTTAGTTTAGTTTGGTTTGGTTTTGAAATTTCAAATCCAAGAACCGAACTAATTAAGCTTTAATTGGTTTAGATTTTATTCGAACCAATCAATATACCCAAACCAAATCAAATCAATTTAATTGATTTGGTTCGGATTGATCGGGTTAGTCGAGTTATCCAAACCAATTTACACCCCTAGATGCAGCAACTCGCAATGCAGCACAACGTCGCTTGAGAGAAGAATTTGAAGCTTTTGTGCAATAAAGAATTTTAATGAGATAATTTTATTGTGTTTTAATCTTATTATATCTTATTAAATTTTCTGTACTGAGGAGATGATAAAACTTTGATTGTTTTGACATTATTATGTTAAATTATTTTTACTTAATTTTAGGATTTAATGCTTATTGAATTATCTATTACCCTATGTTTGGATGTTTTTTCATTAAAGGAACAGAACGGAATAGGTGGGAATGGAACGGAAAGGAAAGGAATGAAATGGAACATAATTTCCATTCTCTTTGTTTGCAAGTTTCTTTAACGGAACGGAATTATCCATATGTTCCCCCCATTCCACCTCAATTTTGGGGGGAACAAAAGTTAAACATTTGAGGAGAAGAGGGGGAAAATAATTCCCTATGTATTCCGTTTCGTTCCCATGCATTTTAAAACTCCCAAACAAAGGAAGTCATTTTCGTTCCCCTCATTTCCTTTCCGTTCCCCTCATTACCTATCATCCAAACATAGTGTTAGATTATTTTGCCTAATATTTGTGAATCCACCCTCATGCATTGTTTTACCTGTTATTACTGCTACCCATTTTGAGATTAAACCTCAAAATATCAATCTGCTTCTAATTTTTCATGGCTTAGATACGGAAGACCTATACTTGTATGTCAAGGATTTGTTTAGAAATTTGTGAAACATTTAAATTTCAAAATTTTTTTGCGGAATCTGTGCGTTTGTGTCTCTTTCCTTTTTCATTGAAAGATAAAGCAAAAACTTAGCTAAATTCTTTACCTTCTAACTCTATTACGTTATGGAAAATGTTGAGCCAAATTTTTTTATCTAAGGGCATGTTTGGTTCAAATTAGATTAGCTTTTTCAGCTTCTTTTGAAAAAAAGTTGTTTCAACAGTGTTATAACATGTTTAGCAAAATTAGTTTCAGTTTTACACAAAATTCAATGCATTATAAAAGTTTTTTTTTCATAATGCTAAAAATTAAAGCTTATGATTCTAACTTATAAATTATTCCTTACACTTTGATATGTACATACCATTTTGTCCTCAATCAAATAATTTTTTTAATAATTCTATACCTATTTTGATAATTTAATGCATAAAAATAATTTTTTTATGTCATCCAAACGAAATAGATTAGTTTAAAATCACTTTTTAACTAATATATTCAAACATAAAACTGATTCAAATATAATCAATTATAACAAAAAAAAATTTATACAATAATCAATTATTGAAATAAACAAGTTTTCACAGTTATCCCAAACACACACTAAATTTTTTCGCATGTTCAAAACAAGTTCTTTGAGAAGGGAAATTTCATATTTTTGTCAAGAACCATGAAAAATTCTTTGAAAGTTAGGAGAGGTTTAAAGATTTGCTTGTGAGATGCCCTCACCTTGGTTTTGAAAAATAACGCCTTGTGCAGTATTTTTATAATGGATTGACATAATCTAATAAGAGCTTAGTTGAGTCTATGAATGGTAGCACATTTTTTAATTTGAATGCACAAGATGATTATCAATTTTTTGAGGATTTGTCTGAAAATTCTCAACAGTGAGACTTTGCTAATCGTAGGGATAAATCAACTAAACCTAAGAATGGAGGTTTATATAAGGTTAGTGATGATACAAATATCAAAGCTAGACTAGATGCTATTGCATGTGAAATTAAGTCTCTATCACTCAATAAAGGAGTTAATTAGGCTAATAGTTTCCAATAGGAAAATTGTGCATTTTGTGGGAGTAATATGCATGCTTCTTCTATGTGCTTTTATTCTACACATAATAATGATTATTTTGTTGAGCAAGGAAACACAACAGGGAGATCTTTTGCTAATACTTCTTCAAATACTTATAATTTTAATTGGCAAAATCACCTTAGTTTTTCTTGGAAGCAAAATAAATTTTCAGGTAACTTAGGTGGTCAACCTATGGAGAGTCATACTCAGTTCCAATAACCTAACCAAGTTTACCGACAATCATCATATTTTCCAAATCAATGAACAAGACAGTCTAGGCAACAGTCATCACTAGAAGAGACTCTTATTCAATTTATGCAATAGATGAGAAATATCAACCAAGTGATTACCAATGCCATTCAAGAGATAAAGAATGTTACCTAAGTACACACTAATATTATAGCAAAGTTAGAAGTTTAAATGGGTCAGTTGGCCAGCCAAATGGCAGAGAGAGAGAAAGAGAAAAGTTCCCTAGTCAGTCTATCCCTAATCCCAAAGAACAATATACAGTTCATGAAACATATAGCTCTAATAGGGAATATGAGTAAGTTCAGTCTATCACCACCATTAGGTCTGGGAAGCAAATATATAATCATGTTAGAGAGCCTATGAGGGTTAATAGGAAGTTAGAAGCTAGTAGTTCTAGGGATAAGAATAACTCAAATAAAGATAATGTGCCCTCAAAGCTTAATGTGTCTACTCCTAAAGTTATAGAGCTTGAAGTTGAGGAGTATGTGCCTAGAGCCCATTTCCCTCACAAATTAATAAATCTCAAGAACACTGTGCAGTCAGATGATATTTTGTAGATTTTTAAACAAGTGCAAATTAACTTGTCTTTTTTAAATGCAATTAGACAGGTGCCTACGTATGTTAAATTCTTGAAGGATCTTCTCACTATAAAGAGGAAGTCTAATGTTCCCAAGAAGGTCTTTTTGACATAGTAGGTAAGTTTTATGATTCTCAATAAATATCTTATTAAATATAAAGACTCTAGATCACCCACTGTTGCTTGTAAAATTAGGGATCATCATGTTAAGAGAGCTTTACTAGATTTAGGTGTAAGTGTTAATTTGTTACCTTATTCTGTTTACTTGTAGTTGAGTTTAAGGGAGTTGAAACCAATAAAGTTAACTCTCTAATTAGCTGATAGATCTATTAAATATCCTAAGGGCATTATTGAGGATGTGTTGATAAAAATTGAGAATTTATACTTTCCTGTTGATTTTGTTGTGCTTGATATTGAGCCTATTTGTGGTCCCTATCCCTCAATTCATGTTATTTTAGGTCGTCTATTCCTTGCTACATCTAATGCATTGATTAATTATAGGAGTGATGTGATAAAACTATCATTTGGGAACATGATTGTTGAGCTTAATATTTTTCATATCAATAAACAGATGCCTGATAATAATGATAATGAGGTGCATGAATTGAATTTAATTAATAGTTTGACTCATGACTCATTTATGCATTTTAGTTGTGATGATCCATTATTGGCATGCTTGAATCATGTTAATATTGTTGATGGACACATCATATCTAAAGATGGCATTGAAATTGATAAGGTTAAAGTTAATTTGATTTCTAACTTTCCTCCCCCTAAATATGTGGAAGAAATTAGATCTTTTCTAGAGCACACAGGTTTCTACAGGAGGTTCATCAAGGTAGCAAGGCCTTTAAGCAACCTTTTTAGTAAATGGTCAATGGTTGAAGTTGTACATTGAGTTGAAGGATACATATGTAAAAGAGACTTTGGTAGACGATCCTGTCTACCAAAATTGAGGTAAGTTTTTAGTTTGAGTTTTATTTTTATTAAGTCGGCTTAAGTGCCTTCCAGATTTCGGAACCTTTGTATGAAGATGTAAATAGTATCGACTAACAAAAAAATTAAAAAATTCAAAACCCAAAAAAAAATATTTAGTTTTCGTACTTGTTTATTTCATTTTACTTTATTTTGTTTTTGTTATTTTTGTCATTACTAACCATTGTCATGGTGTAGTTATCCTATTCTCATCTTCTCTTCTTAATTGCTAAGCATTTCAGATATGTGACTCCTTCCCATTACTCTCTTTATTTGTCCTAATAATTTTTTTGATGTATATAAGTGATTATTTCTTAAGTCTAAATTTAATTTGAAACATTAAGGACAATGTTCGGTTTTGATTGGGGGTGGAAGTTACTTGAATTTCAGTCATATTATCTTAATGCCATTTTTGTCAGGAAATTTTTTCTATCATCTTGCTCAACTTGTTTCACACTATTCATAGCTTCTTCTGCATGTTTCTTTGTTGAAAAATTGAAATAATTAGAAAACTTACTGAAAGCACGTGGATACCATATTTTTGCTGAGTAAGTTTTGAGCCATTGATTTTTAATGAGAGAATGTTTTCTTGACTGTCCAATGTTTATTCTGATGCTCATGGTTTTTTTTATTAGATCGTTTCATTATTGTTATTTTTTGCTAAAGAAAAGTTTTATATCACACTTGCATTTTATTTGATGTCATGGAAGTTGATAAAATTGTGTGTTTCCTTAAGAGATGAAATTAGGCCATGTTTCTTATTTTGAGCATTGAAATAATATTTTTGTTCTTTCATATATTCTCGCTAGTCACTCCTTTGAGCCTATTTATTGAGTCTTTCTTTCTTAACTCTTTCTCAAAGTGTTTCAGGAAAGAATCAATATTATTGCAGTATGGGAATGTATAAATGAAGAAAAAAGGCAAAGTGAAAGTTCAAGAAAAAAAAAAAAAGGAATTTTTTTTTAAAAGCTACAAAGTTAGAAAAATTAAGAACTGAAAAAAAAAGTCTAGTTTGAGAGTTTGAAAAAAAAAATGATTTAGAGAAGGATAAAAAAATGTGTTGAAAGTGTAGAAATCACGTTTCTAAATATTTTAGAAACACTTTTGATTTTCATTGTTTCCCTTAGCCTTCATATTTTCCATTTACCTACATTACAAGCTTAATAAAGTCTTATTTGATCTTAAGGGATTACATGGTTCTTCCAATGTACATAGCCAATATTAAGGTGTGATGTAAAGTCTTTTCTTTCTATCATCTTATATATAAGATATTTGTTTTATTTGTGCTTACTATTTTACTCACACATGCTTATTACGAGTAACGTCATACTTCTGAGTGATTTTTATTGTTGAGTGCAACTCTTGTGAAGATTGTATATGTCTAAAAGATGTTTTTTGATGTAGATTTTTGTTGTGATATTTGGAGACAATGAATAGATGTCGTAGTAACTATATTATTATTTACACACTTTGAGTTTGAAGATGGTAGAATTTTTGTGACAATTGCGGTGTTCTGATACATGATTGATATTCTTGAGTAGGATAATTTTCACTATGAGGTTTGTTTTAAGTTACTTTCATTGTTAGGGACTAATAATAAACTGGTTGGAAGTTGTAATAATAAGTTAATTTTACATGTTTTTTTCTTTAAAAAGTAGGCATTATTATAACTTAATATAATTAATTTTAATAATTGTATGATATTATTATTTAATTATTTAGAGTAGTTAATTTTATTTAATTATCATTATAATTACAAAATTTTAAAAAAGCAACAATTTCTAATGATGTAAAACAACAGACTAAAGCAAGTGGACAGATAGTATCGTGAAAAGAATTTGTTTCATATGAATTTTATTAATTGACTTAACCATGATTGGGCTACAATACAAATTCTTAAGTCCTAGGTCCCAGATTTTTGTGGATGCTAAATTTGCTTAGAAGAATTGATAGCAAATGGATGAGTTGTGCAGCTTCCAAGAATCGACGCAACATGTGAAGCAATGGGGCCTACGGTCTGTTTTGGATACAAAATGTTTGGGCTTGCGGCAGCAAAGAATTGATGAAAGGAATTAAAGCCTATTATTGCTCATGTGAAAACGATGTACACAATCAAAGATCAACAAGTTATAAATTGACAGCAGCACCGTACGAAATTGGCAGAACAAGTACGCAACAATGCGCAACGCAGCACAACGCCGCTCGAGAGAAGAATTTGAAGCTTTTGTACAATGGAGATGTACAATGTTTGACCACATACTATCTATTATGAATTTGAAGCTTTTATACAATGGAGATGTACAATGTTTGACCTCATACTATCTATTGATAATTCTATCGTAGTATATTTTTCTTAAATCAATAAAAATTTTAAGTACTTAAAGTATTTTGACAAAAAAATGCATGTTTATTAAAGAGATAATATAAGAGTTTCAGACTCGTGTCAAGTATATCTCTACAGAGTTTTATGATTATAGACCATTTAACCAAATGTTTAGTTACTAAATTTTTTTTTATCATGTGACCCATATGAGTCCAGTGAAGTCTTTTGATATTTTGAATTAGTGTGAGTTTATTTTGTAGTTTTATTACGACCTCATTTTATTATTATGTCTCAAAATTTTAAATAATTATATTATTATTATTATCATTGATATATAATATTGTTATTATTATTATTTACGCAGTTTTATTTGTTTGTATTATGTCATGTTATGGAGACATTTTGAATTCAGTCTCATTTTGTTATTGTACTAAAATATTTGTTAAATCACAAAAAGTATCATCGTCGGATGGTTGAGTCATTTTGTTGGAAAATACACTTTGATTATATATTGACATGCAATTTTGGTGTTTTTTCATTACCTATATATCACATTTTGTTAGGTCACCGGGATATGATTATCTTACATATATGATATCAGTACTCCTTCGAGTATGATTTTCTGTATTGTTAAGATACTAGTAGTCTAATTTTAGATCAGTTGTTGAGAGTGCTGACTAAATTTTGACATCATGTTGTGGCCACATATTATTTGATTAATCTAAAGAATTGTTTTCTTATTAAAATAATGTAATATGACTTACGCCGTCCAAGTGAAAGAATGTTAGAATTTTTAATTTTTTGGGCTAACTTAAATCATATTATAATTTTATAAAACCCTGATTATTTAAATGTCAAAATTATTAAAGTATTTCATTTAGCTTAAATTGTGATCAGTATTATTATTGAGCTTGTTGTTAAAGCACTGCTCATATGTGAGTTTTATTTATGGGTCTTGTAAGTACTCTAGTGCGTACAGTTGCCCCATTCATACTGATGCGTGAGCGAATATTGTGGGATATAAATAATATCTCTTCCTTACCGAGAATATTTTTAAAGGTTTCAATCATGACATCCTCATTGACACTTTTTTAATGTAACCCTATAACTTAATATATATTTTGATATGTAATAAATTTTGAAATTAATAGATCCAAAAAATTTAGCACCTGGGTTTCAAGTATCATGTGGAGTTGGAGGCTAGAGGCAGATCAGGGCCATTTGACTGTTGTGGAATGAGGATAGCTTGCAGATTAATATTCTTAGCCGTCATTAGCAATTCTTACATGTTATGGTAAGGAATGACACTCAGGATCATTGAATGTTTACTGTTGTTTATGCCAGTCCTCGTGAAAATAAGAGACAAGATTGCTGGAACTCGATTGCTACCTTGGCTAGAATATTAGTTCGTGTTGGTTGGTCGCTGGGGATTTCAATGAAATTGCTCATCCTTGGGGAGAAAAAAGGTGGTACAGAAGTGAACCATAGAAGATGCTCTCTGTTTCAAAAGTGGATTAATGATTGCAACTTAATTGATATGGGATTCATTGGCTCCAAATTCACTTGGATGGAGCCCAAATGGAACAATATGGATCATGTTTACAAAAGACTGGACAGAGGTTTATGTAATAATTTGTGGAGAACTAGATATGGGGAAGCGATTGTCAAAGTCTTACCTCGGATCTACTCAGATCATCATCCTTTGCTTTTCTATAAGGATGGTCTCTCCCAAGCCAATCATAAAAGACCGTTTAGGTTTGAGGCAGCGTGGCTCTCTCATGGTGACTTTAAGAATTTTCTTTGGGACGATAATATGGGGCTATTAGGCAACATGAATCACCTTACCACTGCTTTACCTATATGGAATAAGGAGGTTTTTCACAATATTTTCAAAAGAAAGAAAGAACTTATGAGAAGAATTTATGGTATTCAAAGAGCCCCTAACTATGTTAGGAATCCTTTTTTGGACAAGTTGGAAAATGAGCTTCACGAAAAGAGCAGTGTTAGAAACACATTATGTATCATATTTCTTTTAATATACTCTCTTTTATTAGGTTATATCACACATTAAAATAACATTCAAATTTGATTAGTGTGTAATAAAAAACACTCAGGCTTGATTAGTGTGTAATCAAGTTTGAGTGACATGTAATCAAGTTTGAATGTTATTTTAGTTTGTGATTTTGTCTAATAGAAGAGAGTGTGTTGGAAGGGGTGTGATAGAGAATGGAGAAATTTTTAGGTAGACATGGTCTACCACGTCATTATTTAAATACTCAAATTATTATTTGACATGTGTAAAAATATTATTAAAGATTGATGTAATTCTATAATAGTCTCTATTACCTTACACATGTCAAGTAATGATTTTAATGCCTATGATAGACTGTACATACTTAAGAATTATTTTAAAGAATGTGTTCCTAACACTCCTCGTCATAGTTGTCAAATCGTGAATCGTATCGAGAATCGTTTGCTCAATTTTCGAATCGTGAATCGTGAATCGTTTCGAATCGTACGATTCAGAAACACATCAATAAAAGACTTAAATATACATTTACACACCTAAAACATAAAGAAAACACTTAAAAAGTCTCAAATAAATACTTAAATAAAAACATCATAAATTCATAAGGCATAAGTCATAACTAAAGACATAAGTTATAACTTAAATATAGTTAAGTCATTCCAAATTGATGCAAAAAAGATCTTCAATTCTCCTCCCCTTCAAGGTCAAGAAGATCATCAAAGTCTTCATTAGCTTGAGTGTCATCATTAACCATAGCCACCTCTTCATCCTCTTCATCTCCATTTTCACTACCACCACCACCTTCAACTTCAGCAATTTGTATGCTTTTTCCCTTGTTCTTCTTGCTCACGGTCACGGCATTAAGGTTTCTTGGTCCTAAACATGGAATACATGTAAATTGTGAATTTGTAATGTAATAGAAGTTATAAGAATTTGGATCAATAGGTGTAGCACTAGGAGGTTTCACAACTCTACCTCTTTTTCTCTTTTTACTTGGAGCTCCTTCTTGAATATTAAAGCACTCTTGGACATCCATCCAAGATGTATCTAATGCTCGCAGCTCTAAATCATTTAGGCAAGGCTCCTCTCTTTCTGTGATCCATTCATCATCAGATTCCATATCCGAAAGACAAATAGGATCATATGTCTCTCCCTTATCCTCTCTTATCTTCTGCCTTGACTCAAGGTTAAGATTGTATTTAACAAATACAAGTGCATTCAGTCTTTGTTGCTCTAAGCGATTTCTCTTCTTAGAGTGAATGTGTTCAAACACACTCCAATTCCTTTCACACCCCGTAGCACTACAAGTGAGACTAAGAACACGTATGGCAAAAGTTTGCAACTCCTTGTATTCTACTCCAAAACTACTCCACCATATAGCTAACAAAAAAGAAAAAACACACTAAATAAGAATAAGATATAAACAAAATGAAGATCGAGGCATGTGTGCAAATTTATTACCATATTAGCAACTAGCAAGAAAATATACCAGGCTGCATCTTATCTCTAGTTGCCACCGCTAAGTCATATCCAAACATTCCCTCTACCTTATCAAACTTATCAAGTTGGGAAATGATTTTCACCCTTGTCTCTATATCCGAGCCAACTTATCCATCACTTTGTACAAACCAAATCATCACCTCAAGATCTCATTGAAACTTGTTTCATATAATGAAACCTATAAATTTTGATAAGCTTTGATCGTGATATACTAGTATAAAGATAGTATCCAAAGATAATATAATTATAAATAATAATATAAATAAAAAATATTACCTAGGATTAAGATAGTATCCAGGAACATGAAGAGGTCTATGGAGTTGATAGTCCCAACGTTTGTCTATAAGTTCCCACACTTTCTTATATCTACTCTCTACATTTTGAAAATTTTTAGCTATTTGCTCTTTTGCTCTATCCATGGCTTCATAGATATAACCCATGGATGGCTTCGAATCACCATCCACAAGTCTAAGGACTTTCACAAGTGGAGAGACACAAGTGCAAAGAATAAGTTAAAGATTTCCAAAACCTTGAATCTTCCAAAATAATCTCCTTACTACTACACCATCAAATCCAGAAGCATAAGTACTTGTAGCCCATTCTTCTCGATGCAAACATAGACGGAGAGCTATCTTTTGATCCAAAATGGACTTCAATGTGAGATAAGAGGTAGCAAACCTAGTTACTGGGCCTTGCTAACTCCCTACCATTAGAAAAAGTCCTATACAAATTAAGCACCCAAGTATGCCTATAAATGAAAAAATGTGATCCTCTTAGCCTTTCCAATGGTATTGTGAAATACTGGAATGTTACCAATATCTTCAAGAATCAAGTCAAGGCAAAGGTTGCACAAGGTGTCCAAAAGAGCTTCTTGCTTTTCTTTTCTCCATTAATTTGTTTCTAGCTACAAGAGCAGATGCACTATCAGCTACTACTTGAACAATATTCTCTTCTCCAATTTCATCCACCATATTATCAATTAACTCAAACATTTTTTCAGCATCTTTAGTAAACTGGCTAGTATCCACAGACTTTATGAAGACAGTTCCTCTAGGACTATTGACCAGAAAATTAATCAAAGACCTACTCCTTCCATCAGTCCACCCATCTGACATTAATGTACATCCTGTCGTCTTCCATTCACTCTTATATACGTCCAATTTAGTATTAATATCATCAACCTCTTTCTTCAAATATGTGACTCTGACCTCGTGATAACTTGGAGGCTTCAAACCTCTCCCATATTCAGATATGGATTTCACCATTTGAACAAATAAAGGACTCTTCACCAAGTTGAATGACAATGCATTGCCATAAATGCATCGACATATGTCTCTGACCACCATATCTCTATCCTTTACCATCTCATTCAAGGTTTGTTGTCTTGCCTTAGAGCTACTTCCCCCTTTCCCCTTCATGACAAAGGCATCCATAGTTCCTTTACTTTGCGAACCATCAATAGGAGTAGCTGTTTCTTTGAAGAATTCAATATCATCTTCTTCATTTTTCTCCTTTTCCCCCAACATCTTTATAAAAACATTCTTCACATCTTCTGGAACTTGGGGACACGCAGCAACTTCTTGATGAGTTCCTGCTAAATGGTGCTTCATCCTAAACGCACCACCCCACATTGCTTGTGGACAATAATTACACTTCACATGTAATCTATTGTCAAGAACAGTACAATGTTCCCAGGTAACATCCTTCTTCCCCTTCTTAGCCTTAGGAGCCACCTTAGGAGCCATTTGTGTTGAGTGAGAGACACTATCACTCATAAACAGGGGACTGCACGAACTAGATATGAAAACAGAGGACTGCAAGAACTAGATACGAAAACAGAGGACTGGAAGGAAGAATGTAACACGAAAAACAGAGCACTGGAAGGAAGACGAAAAATGAGCAGCACTTTCTCGGAAGAACGGATCAAGAGGTGTTTTCGTGAGCGAGTGAGGCGTGATTGCATGAGTATGTGACTTTAAGAATGTGAAGATTGAGGAATAATGCTCGGTGGTTGGCGTTGCAGAATATGATTACGAAAACAGAGTCCACCTCCACTGGCCGTTGGCGTTGCACGCAGTGAGACGTGAAACATGGGTGAGGAATTACGTTCGGTGGTTCCGGGCTTCGGTTGCATGAAGTGAAACGTGGGTAAAGGAGGAGAATTAAAAGACCATTAACGTGTATTAAAAGACCATTAAAAGACCACCGTCCAGCCCCTTTCTTCACCCACCGTCCAAATTTCCCTTCAGATTCGCACCAATCTGTGTATTTTCATTGCACCGTCCAAGCTCCACGAATCGCCGAATCGTGCGATTAACGTGGCCGGTTCTGAATCGCACCGATTCAGATCGATTCGGTCACGATTCTCAGCAATTTCCGATTCAACACCATTTCCGTATCGCTGGCGGGATGAATCGGATCGAATCGGACGATTCGAATCGTGAATCGTCCGATTCTAACAACTATGCTCCTCGTAGCTAAAGAGGAATTATGTTCTTGATCAAGAGGAAAAGCTGTGGCACCAGAAATCTAGAGCCTCTTGGCTCTTGGATGGTGACAGAAACACCCGTTACTACCACACCAAGACCATTATCAGAAAGATGCAAGAATCGTGTTTTGGCTCTTCGTGACTCTGCTGGTGAGTGGTTTACTGATCATGAGCATCTCAAGGAGCTGGCTTCCAATTTCGATCAAACTTTGTTTAGGAAAGAGGGCTGTGATCATGATATCCTGGTAACTCCTTTTTCTTATTCTTTGGTCGCTACGGATGTGCTGAGGCGTATAGGCGAAGGGATTAGAAGTATTGAAATTAAAAATGCCATTTATGATATGGGGCCGTATAAAGCTTCAGGAATGGATGGTTTCCCAACAGTCTTCTTCCAATCCAATTGGGACCAGGTTGGTGATAGTGTTAAAATTTGTCAAAAATGCATGGACCAACCATGACCTGATTCGTGATATCAATAAAACATTCCTGGTTCTCATTCCTAAGGTAGAGGTTCCTGAATTCATCAATCAATTTCGCCTTATTTCTTTTTGTAATGTTGTGTATAAGTGGATTACTAAGGTTATTGTGGCTCGGCTGAAACCTATTCTAGACACTATTATCTATCCAAATCAAACGAGTTTTGTTACCGGGAGACACATCCATGACAACATTATAGTGGCTAAAGAAATGGTTCATACTATGAAGAGGATGCGGGGGAAGAGGAAATTTATGGCTATAAAAATTAATTTAGAGAAGGCCTATGATAGGCTTAGTTGGAATTTTATCAAGAACTGTCTTTTGGAGCTTCAATTTGATGATGCATTCATTAATCAGATTATGGCTTGTATTTCTTGTTCATCTTTTCAAGTTTTATGGAATGGTGATAAGTCGGAGAATTTTGGTGCTTCTAGAGGAATTCGTCAAGGAGTCCCTCTTTCTCCCTACATCTTTGTTATTTGTATGGACAAGCTCTCTCATGTCATTGAGGAAGGGGTGAATGGAGGTTCTAGGATGTCAATGCGTGCAGGCAGCAATGGCCCATCAATTTCCCATCTCATGTTTACAGATGACCTTTTACTTTTTGCGGAAGCAAGTGAAGCGCAAATGCAGTGTGTTATGTCTTGTTTGGAAAGGTTTTCTAGTGCCTCTTGTCAGAAAGTCAACCCCCAAAAAACAACTATTATATTTTCCAGAAATGTTACTGATATGGAAATGCTTAGTTTGTCAAACATTAGTGGCTTCCAATGGGCTATGGGTTTGGGAAGGTACTTGGGAGCTTGCCTTCTGCATGGAAGATCTTCCAAAGATAATTAACAGGGTTCATAAAAAACTTTCAGGTTGGAAGACTCAATGTCTCTTAATGGCTGGAAGAGTCACATTAGCCAAGTCGGTGATTAGTACCCTTCCCTATTACTGTATGCAGCATGGGAAGATCCCCAAGTCCATATGTAATCACGTAGAGAAGAAACAAAGGAATTTTATTTGGGGTAGCAGTCCTAATCAGAGAAAGGTCCATTTGGTTATTTGGAACACTCCCAAGAGGGTGGGTGGTCTCGGCCAAAGAAAAATGACAGTCATGAATGATGCTTTTCTTTTAAACATTGGGTGGAAAATTCTCTCAAATTCTCATGAACTTTAGGTGCAAGTTATAAGAGGAAAATATCAAAGAGGTGTTGACCTCTCAAGGGAATTTAAAAGCATGCCCACTGACTCTCACTTATGGAGGGCTCTTGGTAAGGTTTGGAACAATTTGCTTAATAATTGTGTCCATATCATTGGTAATGGAAGAAACACAAGTTTTGGCTAGACTGCTGGGTAAAACAAATCTTAATCTGCTGGATTTTGCTAAAGATCATATTGGTGAGGAGGAAAATCAAAGTACTGTCAATGTTTTTTCTTCAAATGATGGTGAATGGAACATTGATCTCCTTAAAACCGTCCTCCCAGATGACATTATTAATGCTATATATTGCACCCTTTTATGGCGGAAGTCTGGTATTTGGCATGGGCTGAGATTGGCGTGGCAGCAGGGATTTAAGAGGGTGATGATGGAAAGTGACTCTCTTTCAGTCATCTCTGTGGTGAAGGGTGAAGCTGAACCTCCTATTCAATGTGCTGGGCTTATATATCACATCAGAAGGTATCATCTGCTTGATTGGGAGATCATCTTCAGGCATACCTACAGGGAAGGAAATCGTTGTGCAGACTGGCTTGCAAATTTGGCAGTGACTAAGAAGCATGGCCTCCATGTCATTAGTTCTCCTCCAGATGGGTTGCTGCCGCTGCTTCATGCTGATTTTTATGGGACTTAACTTACCCCGTATTGTAATTAGGAGAAATACACATGAAAGGATTATTAAAAGAGATATATTGACAACATTTGTTTTTAAATTAATAATAAAAGAAGTGTTAAAAGAAGTGTTTAAATTAAAAAAAAATTATTGCTAACATTTCTATTGTGATTAGTTCTTAGTTTCTTGCTTTCTGTTTCTTGGGCTCTTATTCCTACATGTACTAAAAAAAATTATTAAGATACTTTTCTTTTCCTTTTTGTCTTTAATTAAGGTATTTCTACAATCAATATTATAAGATTAATATCACATGTAAAATTCACTTAGAATCATAATCTACTTTTACTTCGACTAACCACTGCTGCGTTAAGATACTTTCCACGAATAATACTATATTCTCTATTGGAATTTGCATAATATTATATTTAAATGAGAGGTTATTGTATAATATTTGACTGAGACAAGGAATGTACAAATTAATTTGTTATCATATACGGTAAATATGAACTAAACTGAATTTTTATTTAGTTGCGCCAAAAGGATGTTTTTCTTGTTAAATTTCTTAGTATTGGGTATCATTTCCTCAATTAACACCCACCTTAACATGTGATATTTATTTTCTTTATTTTTTCTTTTCTATTTGTAATATTTATTTTAATTTTATATATGTTCTATCATTTGTTGGTGATTGATGATACCAGGTGTTATGTAGTTGTATTGTTTGATTCAACCAAAATGTTGAAGAAAATCACTTCTGAATTCATTCAACAAAAGTCACTTAAATCAATATTTATCAAACATATATGCACTATGAGTCATAATGTGTTTTCAGCATATATATAAATATATATATATATATATATAGTGATGGTCTATGTAGCTGATAGATATAGAAATGATAATAAATTGTGTGGTCCATTTTCTATTTCTCTTTTTACTGAAATTGTATGGTCCGAATTTAGTTGAATGTATCCTTTAATTTAACAATCCAGTTCTATTCTAAAAAATAATCCAGTAAAAGAAAATCCAGTTCTGCTAAAAAAAAAAATCAAGTTCTTGATCCTATTTTTCTCCATTTTATATCTATCTACACTTAACTTGAGGTTGAGGGCATGGCAATACATGAGTTGAGTTTATTTAAGCTGATGTAACTCAAATTAATTTAAATCAAATTAAGCTAAAAGACATATAAATCAATAATTAACTAAAATCATAAAATCAAATCAAACATTTTATAGGTGGTTTTCATTAATATTTTATAAAAAATTTATATATTTGATAAGTTACTTACAGTTTAATGCTTTCAAATCATTGCATATTTAAAAGAGAATTTCATAATTTTTTTCCTAAAATATCAAATAATATTAAAAGTTGATTTTGAGATGACATTGATTAATAAGAGAATATGACTAAAAGCTTGAATTTACATAGCTTAATAAGCAATAAGACATTGAGTGATTCAACTTCTATTCATATATTCTAAAATTTGCATAAGATGAATGTCTATCTATCTACTTATAATATATAATTTCTGAGGCACAACCAGTATAGCTGACAAAGGAATGCTTATTTTTCTCAATGTGTTAGTCACATAAACAAATCTATAACATTCTCAAAAATTCATGGAGTGTCTTTTCATGTTTTCTGTTAATATCTCACTCTATAATGTAACACCTTTGCATTCAATTTCTTTTTAAATCTCCACTTGAAAGGTGTAATCAGATATAAATAGCTTCGTGAAAATGGGAAAGTTACTGATGATATGTGTATTTATGTTTGTTTACACATGGATTTTAATGATTTAGACAAGAATTATGCCCCTTATTTATTATATTGAGCGAATTTTAGATTCACTAAATTAAATGTATTTTTATTGTGTTTTATAGGAATTCAAGGATATTTGTGAAATTTTAGGTATGGTTACTAAAATCATGGTGAAGAGCATAAAGACCTTGCTGTAGTGTTTTGAGCATAACAGTTGCTACAGACTTTGGATTGAGCTAATCTTGGTGGTTATAGAAAGATGAGAAAAATTTATACAACTTTCATGAAGACGTCAAAGCCCATTTCATGCATTAAGAGGGTGAAAAAGTGCATGAAAAGTTTTGACCAAAGTCAATCTTGCATTCCTAGATTTTAAGAATCAATTTGGATCTTTACTTGAAGTGCAAGTAATCCTTACTTGGTAACTAAGCATCCCTATAATTAATGAAAGGATCTCAAGGAGAGCTTCCTTGATCTAGTGAGATATTTATTTCTTAATTTATATGAATTTAATAAGAAGAAAATAAGAAATAAGAGATATGGTCAAAAATTAATTAAGGAAAGTACTATTGTCAAACTTATCTCAACAAATTAGACATAACTTTTTCTTCAAGTATGCGATGTACCTAATTATGGTGGCATTTGAAAGTTAAAAAAAATATCTTCAAATCTCATGTTGACAACTTTCCTTAATTAAGCTGCTATTAATGTGAAACTTGTGCCCAAAGTAGTAGTAGAGCAATGCTTGACCTAGTTTGTCCTAGATTCCTTGAAAGATTATAAATAGAGGGCAACACCAAGGATTTAGGATAACAACAATAGAGGCAAATAATCAAACTTTGGAGGCTAAGAGAAGTTCACCATTGAAGATTTCGAATACTTTTTTCTTCTAGGATTTTTTTCATGATGTTTATTCTATCTTTTTTTTTTGTTTTGTGCTTCTATTACCGTGAGTGGCTAAATTCTTTTCTTACTAGGCTAAAGATGTAACTTGGTTTGGATGATGATGTATTTGGATTCATTGATTTAATATTAGTTTCTTTTTATTCAATTGAGTGTTTATTATTGTTCTTAATGCTTTTATGAATTGATTACTTATAAATTGATCTTGTGGGTTGTGTTGAAAATTAGAAAATTTGTGCATGACTTTGACCATATGATAAATGTCATAATCATGACTATCTAGGAATATAAGTTATTGGTTGTGTTTTATTCTGGATTCCATAGACTGCATGATGCCTTTAGTTCTTGGGATTCAATTAAAGGATTTATTGAGTTTTCAGAATTAAGGAGAATTGATACATCAAGGAATTGGGCATAAGTTATATTAGGAAATCTCTCAATCAATTGATTAATTAGAACTTAATCAAGTTGGAATCATAATTACTAATCAAAAAAATTAAGTAAAATCGGATCTTTAGCGCCTTTATCATTGAATGTTACTCTTTAATTTGTTATTGCAGTTTCTTATTTGTTTTTAAGTTATTTAATTTGCTTTGTTTCATTTCTCTTCCAATTATTTGTCATATTTTGAAATTATCGTTGAATCAAATCTTTGCTTAGATAGTAGTTAGATTAGTGAAAAAGTGCTTAGCAACTTGTAACATCTCAATTCTGATATCCTGTTAGATTTGATCTATATAAGAATATTCAGTATTGACAATGTTACTACTAACAACTAAACTCATAATATTCATATAAATAAATAATTATGGAGAGCCACGTTCCAATAGTTATATATATACATCACAGTTTCAAAATGGTATATTGTCATATATAACTCAAAACAAACTAAGCAAATATAAAGTATATACAAGTTTAGTCCAAAACAGCATTTATGTTATGCTAGTCCTCATACATCTTCTTCTTCCCTTTTGAAGAACTTGCACTGAATTTACATAGCAACATAATCGGGGTGGGAAATCGCAATTCTCAGTCAAAGTATTCAAATACCAATATTTTATACAATCATACAAATTATACAACCATTAAGTCAACACTTCAATCACAGAAGAACGCAATCACCCATACAATTGCAATGTCATGAGTTCATGTCATGGTGGCAACCGCCCATACAATTGTCATGTTATGTCTAATTATGTCTAATGTTTATGCCTATGCAAGTCCTAAGAGTGAATGCAATTTAAGGATGTCATGAGTCCACAGACGTATTGAGGATATTATCCACCTCAACTACTCTAGGATATGTTATGGTATGTCATGGATTATTAGCTGTAGTGAGGATATAACTTACCTCCACTACTCATCAACATATACAGAAGATATTACTCACCTTCACTAATCAACAATCATGATGAGGAATTACTTACCTCAACATAATGAGGAATTACTTACCTCACTGTTCAATCAACATAAAGAGGATATTACTCACCTCTATACTCAACAACATAGAGAGGATATTACTCATCTTAATATGGTTAACAATCTCATCATGCAACACAATTACTAATTACCTACAATAATTAGCACCACAATTGATTTATATACATCTCAAAATTTACTTCATCCAATACTCCTAAAAGAGTCTCATTACTCATTAAGAACCATAAAAGAAAGCATCACACAAGTGAGTCCCTTCATTTCCCTCAAATAAGGGCTCTGTTATGTTCTTTCTAATGAAGGGCACTCAAAGGCTCATATAAGAACACTTAGGCGCTCGACGCTCGCTCAGGCGCTTCCACATGGGCATTTAGGCGCTCGTCGAACAGCAACACGCATAAGTTTATTGGACATTAGGCGCTCAGACGCCCATCACCTCAACGCCTAGGTGCTTTTTGCCTAATGCAGAAACTACAGAATTCTGCAGAATTCTTTACTGTTCCATTGAGGAACAAATGTGCTCCACACCCTCAAATCTCAATTTCACTTGGTTTCTCACCTCAACTAAGATTCATTAACACACTACAACTCTTAAACCACTTTAATTTCACTCCAACATACCACTTTATGAATCAAAATGTAAACTTAACCTAAACTTTCAAATTTGGCCTAAATGGGAATTAAGGCATCTAAGTAATGAAAAATTCATCTTAACACATCCACAAATCAATTCTTTACTCAACCAAACTATCATCATCAAGATTCAACTGAAGAATCACAATCACTTTGCAAACCTCCATTTCCTCATCAAGGACCTTAAGAACCAAAATGAAGGAAATGAAAACAAACAATCCAAACAATGTTTCCCCGTACCTCAATGGCCTGAAATAAAGTCTAAGAGCAGCTCTTCTCCACCACTAAGCTCTTCCTCCTCTTTGTTTGAAGATGAACCTCTTTTGGCTCCATTGTTGGTTCTCCTTTGGTGCTTCCCTGCTGCAGTCATGAGAGAGAGGTAAGAAATGAGAAATTATCTCCCTTTGAAGACTTATAAAGGCCAAGGCAGAAACAAGCCTAGTCGTGTGATCACTTAGTCACTTAAGTGACTACACTACTATACCCCGATCTATTAAGAATACTTGGATTTCATCAAATCTAGTTTTCTAACTTCCAACAAGTTTCAAATAAATCCTAAGATTCATAAAAAAAATGTATTTCACAATTTTCATAATTTTTCATATCTGCTAGTAGTCAATCCTGTATTAAAACACACAACTAGTATGCTTAAAAATGTCAAACTAACTCCGATTAACCCCAAACTTTAACCACATCTACTTCCACACATTTCTGACCTAAAAACAAGTTCTCTACACTTATTTTCATTAACTAAGCAGTTTAAGCTAAAATCAGGACTAAAAATAGCTATATTCCACACATAGTACTACATCAAGGTGACTAAATGTGCTCAGACGGTCACAAAATTTTACAAGCATGAAAAATTAGTATTAAGCTACCTCTGTAACCATATACAAGTCTATTATGTTTATCTAGGGTGTTACACAACTCAATCCTCATGGGAACGATACTCACTTACCACTTTATTACGTTTGTGATTTGGCGCACTAGTCAAATTAGTCAATAAGTTTTTGACACTGTTGTAGGGGATTGAGTGATTTATTCAATATCATTAGTACCTAGGAAAATATTAATCTAGGCATCATTTTATTTTTTTTAATTTTTGTTTTAATTTTTTTTGTTTTTCTATTTTTAATTGGTTATTATTTTTCATTTTATGTAAGGTAAAATTATTCAAAAGCATTTCTATTTGATCCAGAAATTAAAAGGATAGCAAGATCAAATAGAAAGAAAGCTAAAGAAAGAAAAGAAGCTGAAAAGGAAGCCATGGCAACTGAGAACACACCTCCTAGATGACGCATTTTGGGGGAATATTCTACACCTACTGCTGAAGGGTGTGGCACAAGCATAGTGCATCCTGCAATCCAAGCGAACAACTTTGAAATCGAACATTCTTTCCTTATCATGGTTCAACAAAATCAATTTGTGGGAAGTGATCTAGAAGATTCAAATTGGCACATTGCTAACTTTTTGAAATTGTATGACACAATCAAGGTCAATGAGGCAAGTGAAGATGCCTTTGGACTTAGGCTTTTTCCATTCTTTTTAAAGGATAAAGCTAAGAATTGGCTACAATCTTAACCTCAAGGAAACATCACTGCATGGGCTAATTTGGTTTGGATATTCCTTGTTAGATTCTACCATCCATCCAAGTACATGAAGATAAGGAGTGAGATCATATGTTTCTCTCAAAAAGAGGCCAAATCACTATATGAAGCATGAGAGAGATACAAAGAGTTACTAAGAAGTTGTCTTAATCATGGATTTGATGACTAGTAGCAAATTCAAATCTTTTACATCAAGTTAGACCCTCCTACAAGATCTATGGTGGATGCATCAACTGGTGGTTCTTTGAATACAAAAACTCCTAAAGAGGCTCAACAACTGCTTGAGATAATAGCAGCTAATAAGTATCAAATGTCGAATGGAGAAGGAAGTAATGGAATTGAACTCTTTGGATGCTCTTCTTGCTCAGAACAAAACACTCTCTCAATAGCTTTCTTTCCTTACTAAGTAACTAGGCCAAATGCAAGTAAGTGCATTGAATTCTAATTCTCCACCTTTGATATGTGATTTTTGTAGAGGTAATCATGTTAATGGCCAATGTGAAGCTAGTGGTTTAGGTTTAACATCACAAGAGAATGTTAATTACATAAGGAACCCTCCAAGATCCCAATAAATCCTTATTTTAACATTTATAATCCGAGATGGAAGAATCACCCAAATTTCTCATGGAACAATTAAGGAGTGCAACAAAATAGCCAACAAGGTAAGACTACTTCTTAGGAGGTTACTATTGAAAAACTCTCCAAGCAAACATCCACCTTTGTCTAGCAAACCTCAGATTTCATGCAAGGGACAATGGCTAATTTCAAGATTCAAGAAGCTTCTATTCAAAATTTGGACACTCAAGTAGGGTAACTAGGCGCCCAAATGTTGAGTAGTAAGCCATATGTGATAACACTGTATTTTATACATTTTGTAATCCTCTCACTAAGCTTCTTAAGGTTCAATTAGGCTTAATTAAGTTGATTTTGACACATTTTATGATTTTGAGCCGAATTGGACAATTAAATAAATTATTACATAAATTAGCCTTAATTATCTCTTTGGAAGTGTTTAGTAAATTGGCTATACATTGAGTTGTAAATATCTGATTGATGTGATTTTAGTCTTGTAAGAAAGTTAAGACAATTTCCTACAACTTTCATGAAGAACACAAAACTCAGATTGACTTCTTGGATGTGATATTGAGCTTTGAAGTCACAACAGAGGAGTTGAAATCCGGTCTAAACACTCTGCAGTAATTGGACCATATCTTGAGTTCTAGGCATGATTTTGGACTCAAACCAAAGCCATTTTAAAGAAAATATTCAGGCCTACAACTTTCATGAAGACCAATTCTCTCAAAAATGAAAAAATGACTGGACGCATTGCTGTGCATTTGCTCAATTATTATTTTAAAAAATAAAAAATAATAATAAAATATCATTGATTACGTAAGAAAACTTAACAATTAAATTTCATTATTCATGTTATTATGCATTTGCACAGTAACATGAATTTGTCTATAAATAGACAATTGCACAATCAGGAGAGAGACACTTCGGGGGAGAGGAAATTCTTTAGAATTCCCCCTCCCCCGAAGTGTACCCTCATTTTGAATGTGCAATTGCCTATTTATAGATAAATTCATGTTACTGTGCAAATGCATAGTAACATGAATAGTAAAACTTAATTGTTAAGTTTTCTTGCGTAATCAATGACGTTTTATTATTATTATTTTATTTTTTAAATAATAATTGAGCAAATGCACAGCTGTGTGTCCAGTCATTTTTTTATTTTTGAGAGAAGTGGTCTTCATGAAAGTTGTAGGCCTGAATATTTGCTTTAAAATGACTTTGATTTGAGTCCAAAATCATGCCTAGAACTCAAGATATGGTCCAATTACTGCAGAGTGTTTAGACCCGATTTCAGCTCCTCTGTTGTGACTTCAAAGCTCAATATCACATCCAAGAAGTCCGATATGAGTTTTGTGTTCTTCATGAAAGTTGTAGGAAATTGTCTTAACTTTCCTACAAGACTAAAATCACATCAATCAGATATTTACAACTCAAGTTATAGCCAATTTACTAAACACTTTCAAAGAGATAATTAAGGCTAATTTATGTAATAATTTATTTAATTGTCCAATTCAGCTCAAAATCATAAAATGTGTCAAAATTAACTTAATTAAACCTAATTGAACCTTAAGAAGCCTAGTGAGAGGATTACAAAATGTATAGAATACAGTGTTATCAAATCCATTATTTATTTATCTTTCTTTTTTTTGTCTAACCTTATGTTTTTTTTTTAATTTTCGTTTTTTAATATATAAACTTTTTTTACTTTTTTACTATTCACACTATTCATGCATTTTTTAATTTTTTATAATAATATTATTATTTTTTAATATATAATTTATTTACTTTTTACTATTTATATTACTATTCACATACTATTCTCATACTATTCCTTTTTTACTATGTACAAAAATATTTACACCAGAAATTTATTCTTCAAATCAATTCCCAGGCAGCGGTGCCAAAAACTTGATGCACAATTTTTAATTGTCGCATTTGCAAACCGAAGTACAGGTTATCTCAAGTAATAAATTTCTCGGTGAGTCCGAGGTCGATCCACAGGGAATTGATGAAAATTAAGGTGAAGTAAATATTTTGTTACTACGGTAAAAATTATTTACTTAGATAAAAAGATCCACTCTTGGTAAATAAAATAAAAGTAAGATTAATTCCTTTTATAACTCAATTAGAATCCTCGCAACATGGAAGTTCCAATCAGAAAATACAATGTTAAAAGTCCATTAAGATAATATACATAGTTATACTATGATTCCTTTAATTATTACTACCACTTGTAAATGAGTTAAAACATTCACTGTGCCAAAATCTTGTCTATAATAAATTAAGAACTCCTCTTTATAAGGATGGAGTATTCCCGTCTGTCACCCGAGATTTTAAATTATCAGAATCAAAATATAATACATATAAAGAATACTAAAAAAAAAATCATTAAAGCGTAAGTGATGAATAAATCTAACCTTATTTTATTACCAAGAGCTTCACACTTTGACCCTAGTAGACTAGAACTTATTTACACATAAACTAAAAGAAAGAAAAAAGAGAGAGAGAGAGAGAGAAAAGAAATTGGAGGGAGGAGGAAATTCCTCAGAATTCCCCTTCCCCCGAAGCGTCCCCCTCCTGATTGTGCAATTGCCTATTTATAGACAAATTCATGTTACTGTGCAAATGCACAGTAACATAAATAGTGAAACTTAATTGTTAAGTTTTCCTACGTAATCAATGACTTTTTATTATTTTTTTCTTTTTTTTTAAAATAATAATTGAGCAAATGCACAGTCGTGCGTCCAGTCATGTTTTCATTTTTGAGATAAGTGGTCTTCATGAAAGTTGTAGGCTTGAATATTTGCCTTAAAATGGCTTTAGTTTGAGTCCAAAATCATGCCCAGAACTCAAGATATGGTCCAATTACTGCAGAGTGTTTAGACCTGATTTCAGCTCCTCTGTTGTGACTTCAAAGCTCAATATCACATTCAAGGAGTCCGATCTGAGTTTTGTATTCTTCATGAAAGTTGTAGGAAATTGTCTTAACTTTCCTACAAGACTAAAATCACATCAATCAGATATTTACAACTTAAGTTATAGTCAATTTACTAAACACTTCCAAAGAGATAATTAAGGCTAATTTATGCAATAATTTATTTAATTATCCAATTTGGCTCAAAATCATAAAATGTGTCAAAATCAACTTAATTAAGCCTAATTGAACCTTAAGAAGCTTAGTGAGAGGATTACAAAATGTATAAAATATAGTGTTATCAAATTCCCCCACACTTTAACTTTTCCACTCCTGGGCAAAACACAAAAGACAAAAACTAGGGAACAAAAAAAAATGACACGGACTCTAAAACTAAAAACTCCAAAGGATTAAATGAATCAAAAAGAGCAACTAGACATTCAAAGATCAAAACATTCATGAGGTAACATTTCTTCGCATCTCAAACTAACAAGCAAGGAAATTTCAGTTGAAAAGAATGAATCAAAAATGATAGATCTTCACAGAATTCACTCTCAATCTCTCAAGATTTTAAAAAGGTTAGTATTTCACTCTATTCAACTCATGAATAATTGCACTACCATAAACTTACTTATCTTCTAATTCTCCACCACTCAAAAATAACATATATACACAAATCATAAAGACTTTATTCAAGGTTATAATGGGGTTAAGGTAAAGGTAGAAGTAATATAGATAAGACAAGTTAAATACCAAAGAGAATAAAAGAACATTATGTTACAGTTAGAGTGGAGAAAATGCTTGAGAATATTTAGTCTAACTTTCCTAAGATTTTCTTAATTCCTTCTCTATTTGTTTTTTTCTCATAAAGGGCATTGACCAATATTTGACTAATGTTTCGTTAAAGATCAATTGGTAGGTTGAATTCATTGTTAGGCTTGAACATTCTTCTTCTATTCCTGTTATTTCCAAGAATTCGCTGGCCAGCTCTTTCTTTTTTTTTTTTACCAATTTGCACGCACCCCTATACTTGTTCAAGAACTCATCAAATAACAAAGTCAATGCTCTCTTATTCCCTAAGGTTGGGTTAGAACATGATTTTTCATTTAAGGCACGTAATGAGTTAGAAACAAAGAATGGTCAAATAAGCTCAAAGGGGTTAAGTAAAAGAAAATATGCAAGATTGGCTATTTGGTCAAAGTAGTTAATTCAAGAAAAAAATGCCTCAATCATGTTTATGTATGCATGTGAAAATGTAGCATTAAAAAGAATCAAAGCAAGTTCTAGAGTAACAATTCCATGAGAAAAAATCACACAAGAAAGAAGAGAATAGTACAGATGTTCAATCCATTCATTTATAGGCTCAAAATCTCACAAGGCATATATCTATCATTCTCAGTCCACAAAAATTCCAACATCCATAACCAAGCATATGATGTTTAAGAAAGAAGACAATTAACTCAATCATGCAAATTTCCCTGAATCCATTTGCTACTTCTACACAAACAAGGTATCTACCCCAATCTAGATGCGTCTCAAGAGTAAAATTACCTCCACAGCAAAATTTACTCCTTACTCTGCCATCCTTAACTGGTTTAGCTATTAGAAAATTGTTGACAAACATATAAACACGATAAATATATTAATAAACACACTTACTAATTTTTTTCAAACAATTTTTTTTACACAATTATTCACACAACAATTATTCACACTATCCTTCCCCCCAACCAGATCATAATATTGACCTCAATGTTAAAATAAAATAGATAGGTAAAGGAAAGAAGATAGTACCTGTTACTGCAATTACTTAAAAGAGTAACCTCACACAAATATAAACAGAAATAAAGTACGACCAAAGATTGAAATTATTTAAACAGATGGAGTGTCTTGACTGACTTCCTTTTCTTACTGCTTCTTGCAACATTTCCTTCGGACCACATCTTCCTCTGGTTTTACGTTCAGTAATGGCTTAAACGCCTTCTATGAGTCGATGATAAGCTTCCCATCTAATTTTCTTATAAATTGATAAACAGGATCTTTTTGAGTCAGATTCTCAAGACTATAGTGCACTTATTAGTCCTTGAAGAGATTCTTTGATAGGTGCACCGAATTTTCAAAGTGATTAAAGAGAAAAAGAAAAAAAAATAAACACTAAGACACAAGAAATTAAAACACTAAGGATCAAATTTCACTTAATTAAAAGAGAAAAAGAAATAAGAAAATAAAATAAAAATTTATACAAAACTCAACTCTTTTTTTATATATATATATATATATACATATATTTACAAGTAGGTGGTATAAATCATCATAATAAAAAATATAATATTAAAAAGTAAGTTGTATAAACCTGCCATTAAATATTAACAAAGGTGTGAAATAAACCAATTACCAAAGAAAAATTAAAAATGGTGTGGTAGAAACCAACCACCAAATAAAACTTAAAAATGGTGTGGTAAAAACTAACCACCAAAAATAAAAATAAAAATAAAATAAAGGTGTAGTATTAAACCAACCACCAAATAAAGAAAAATATAAACAAAAATGTGATATTAAACTAACCACCGTAAAACAGAAAATAAAATAAAATAATACAAAAAATAAATTAAAAAAATAAAAGGAGAGTTACCCCACCGGTTAGTATGTACAAAGAAAATAAAAGAGAGAATTACCCTCACTGTACAGAAATTAAAAGGGAGAATTATCCTCACTGTTAATATGTACAAAAAATAAAAAATAAAATAGAGAATTACCCCCACTAAGTTAGTGCGTAAAATAAAAGGGAGGGTTTTCCCCACTGTTAATATTTATAGAAATTAAATTAGAGAATTACCCCTACTAAACGAAATTACGAGTCTTAACTTTTTTTTTATTTTCGTTTTTTATAAAAAAAAAATTTTATTTTTATTTTATTATTATTATTTATTTATTATTTTTTGTAGAATAAATTTTAATTGTTGCATTATTGACGAACCCAAGTGCGCAGGTTATCTCAAGTAATAAATTTATTAGGAGTTCGAGGTCGATCCATAGGGAATTGATGAAGATTAATTAAGGTAATGTAAATATTTTATTACTATAGTAAAAAATTATTTACTTAGGTAAAAAAGATCTACTCGGTAAATAAAGTAAAGATAAGATTAATTTCTTTTATAATTCAATTAAAATCCTCACAACATGGAGGTTCCAATCAAATAATACAACGTTAAAAGTCCATTAAAGTAATATATGTAATTATATTATGTTTCCTTTAATCATCTATTAATACCACCACTCATAAATGGGATCAAGCATTCGCTTTACCAATATTTGGTCTACAATAAATCATGATCTCCACTTTATAAGGAGAATTTCTAACACCACTATTTGTAAATGAGTTAAAGTATTTACTGTGTCAATATTTTATCTACAATAAATTAAGAACTCCCCTTTACAAGGGTTTTTTTTAAATTGATTGGAAACAAAATACAATGCGCATAATAACTACTTGAAAATATAAATCATTAAACACAAGTGAGGAATAAATCTAACATTATTTTATTACCAAGAGTTTCACACTTTGACCTAAGTAGACTGGAACTTATTTACACATAAACTAAAAGAAAAAAAAAAGGAGAGAGATAAAAGAAATTGGAGGGAGGAGGAAATTCCTCATAATTCCCCCTCCCCCGAAGTGTCCCCCTTCTGATTGTGCAATTGCCTATTTATAGACAAATTCATGTTACTGTGCAAATGCACAGTAACATGAATAGTAAAACTTAATTGTTAAGTTTTCTTACGTAATCAATGACTTATTATTATTATTTTTTTAAATAATAATTGAGCAAATACACAACTGTGCATCTAGTCATTTTTTCATTTTTGAGAGAAGTGGTCTTCATGAAAGTTGTAGGCTTGAATATTTGATTTAACATGGCTTTGGTTTGAGTCCAAAATCATGTCTAGAACTCAAGATATGGTCCAATTACTGTAGAGTGTTTTGACCCGATTTCAGCTCCTCTGTTGTGACTTCAAAGCTCAATATCACATCCAAGGAGTCCGATCTAAGTTTTGTGTTCTTCATGAAAGTTGTAGGAAATTGTCTTAACTTTCTTACAAGACCAAAATCACATCAATCAGATATTTACAACTCAAGTTATAGCTAATTTACTAAACACTTTCAAAGAGATAATTAAGGCTAATTTATGCAATAGTTTATTTAATTATCCAATTCGGCTCAAAATCATAAAATGTGTCAAAATCAACTTAATTAAGCCTAATTAAATCTTAATAAGCCTAGTGAGAGGATTATAAAATATATAAAATACAGTGTTATCAATATGGTTCATTTCCTAGTGATATCATTATTATTAACACAAAAGATGACCTCAAAGAACAATGCATTACCATCACCCTTTGGAGTGGTGCAAAGCTTGAAGAGAAAGTTAAGAAACCTATGGAGGAAGTTATTCATGAGCAAGTAGAAGAAGACTCTCTCTCAGGTTAAGGTTCAAGCAAAATTGTCCAAAATGAAGAACAGACCAAAGGGCGAAAGAAAAAGAAGGAGTTTGACTAGGATAAACCTTATGTCTCATCACCTTATGATAGAGTCCATATCCTTAGCTATTGAAGAAGCATAACCAAAAGAAGCATATTTCTATGTTTCTAAATGTGTTTCAAAAACTACACATCAATATTCCATTTGCGGAAGTTCTATAGAACCAATGCCCAAATATCTCAAACTTATGAAAGGGCTTTTATCTAGGAAGAGGAAGCTAGAAGATGACATCACTATGACACTTACTGAAGAGTACAATGCTATTTTACAAAAGAAGTTGTCACCAAAGCTCAAGGACCCCAATAGTTTTACTATTCCTTGTAATATTGGTGCACAATTTTTAAGAAAAGTACTTTGTGATTTGGGTTCCGGTGTGAACTTGATGCCATTGTCCATTTATGAACAACTAGGTTTGGGAGATCCAAAACCTACCTTCAACATGTTGCAACTTGCTAATAAGTCACATTTATATCATTGGGGTGTGGTTGAGGATGTGTTGTAAAGGTGGGTAAATTCATTTTTCCTATGGACTTATTCATTGTAGACGTGGAAGAAGACCACCATATTCCATTGATGTTTGGGAGGCCATTTTTGGCAACATCCAGAGCATTGATTGATATATCTACGGTGAACTCATTTTGAGGATGGATGAAGATCAAACAACCATCAATATTTGTGCTAAGTCTTAACCAACATCAGATCTCTATGCCCCCGTTAATTGAGTTGAAGATAAGTCTCACAAGGATTTGACTAGCAAGGGTTTCTCACCATTAATTGATGTTGACCTTCTCATTCCTAAGATTGTTGAAACAGAGAAGGGTACTCCTATTATGCATGATTCAGGGAAAATTGGCTCATCTTTTGATCAATTAAAACCACCATGATTCAGTGGAATCTCTCATGACAAGGCACATTTAGGACAACCAATACCTTTTGGAGTTCAAAATACTTTTGGAGGCATTTCAAATGTCACTGAATAAGGATAAGCGTTATTTTGAAAGAAGGAAAGAGTTATCCTCTTTCTCTTACTTTAAGGCATCTTGATCAGTTTAACTGACAAAGTCAATCTAAGGACTATAAACAAGCACTTCTTAGGAGGCAACCCCGAGTTTTCTTTCCCTTTCTTTACTCATTTTTCTTTAGATTTATTAGTTTTAGTTATTTCAGTTATTGTTTTCGTTTGGTTCACCTTCAAGCTTAATGCATATTAATTTGACTTTAATTTTTTCTTCAAGGTGGTTGGAGGAGTCATGTAGAAGGAATGAGTTTTGTGGTTGATTATGTAAAAAGAGTGACATAGAGTTCGCAATGGGAGTATTCCTTATCTTTAATTTATCTGTTTGTGTGTTGATCATGAGTTTGGAATTGTGATTTATATATACTTGGGAGATTGGGGCTTAGCTGCAAACTTTAGGATTTTAGTGTGCTTAAACAAAAAGCCACATAGCTCCCCATGTCTTTTGACACAGGGCATGTGAATTAGGAAGGTTAGATTATATGGTAATAGAAATCACACAGCTCCCTTGTATCTTTTGACATGGGGTCATGTGATGCTCAGGTGTCCCAACTTTATCTCACAAAGAACCGCACACAGGGCCGTGTCTTTTGTACAGCAATAATTAAGGATTTATCAGAAAAACAGAGCCCCCTTCCTGTGTCTTTTCAGGAAAAAAAAAACACAGCCCTCCATGTCTTTTGAACTAAGCCTTTGAACTCAATATAATTTAAAGTCTAGCTACATCTCTTTTTTTTAGTGATTCATTTTCAATCTCCCATTTTTACTTTTACCAAGTACACCAAAAGTCTTTTCACAATCAAAAGCTAATGTCAACATTCAGAAACTTTTAACATGCTACTCAGTCCAAGGTTATTTTGCCAAGAACGTAGAAATCCAATTTATATACATTACTAAAATGTCCTATTTATCTAGCAATTTTAAAATGTCCATATTTTGGTGGATCACTTAATAGATTCACACAAAAACACGAGGAGTCCCATGTTATATCAAAAGGGCCTCTCTTAATTTCTTTTTCGGTGGATCTTTGTTCTTGCATAAGAATGGTAAGCTCGAATTCGCCTTGGAATTTCTCTGCTATAAATGCTTAAATGCCATTGCAGATTGTATGAAACTTGGACACAGCTAATACAATTGGCAATTGCAAGCGAGGCAGAAAACTGTTTCTGAATCCTAAAACTGCCAAGTGAATGTGCAGCAACAACAAAAAACACAAGAAAGGAGAGCTATTTAACACAAACACCAGAACTCATTTTAACCAAACAACACAAGTTCAAACATCTCATCAAACAAGTTGTAGGCAAGTATACAAATACATCATTTAACATGATTATACATACTCAAATCACTAGACCACACAAGATTACATCTTCAACCCAAATTTAGAATGTAAACAAAAATAAGAAATTTTACCCTCAAATCACCTCTGAAAGCAAAGCAAGAACTGATAAGGTTGATTCTAGCTCCTCTTTCCCATGGACTTGAGCACCTTTCAAATTACTTCCCACTCAACCAAATGTAGCAACTGAGAAATATGAAAACGAAAATCACCGAAAATCTAAAACAAAAATATGTATAAGATTCAAGTTTTGTATAACTGAAATCAACACAATCAATAATGATCTACATGTACGTACCTAGAGTGGATTTGAGATGAGATCCTCAAATCACTGAGCAACTTGGCGGTGTTTGTTGACGCAAAATGAAGGGGAGAGAAAGATGTAGAACGCGTGAGAAAAGAATGACATAGCGAAGTGGTGAGATACAGAGAGTTATCGAGGTGGAGAACCCATGAACAAGAAAGAAGCCATAGGCGTGGAGGTGGAGAGAGGGTGCACACGAACGAGAGTGAGAGCTGCAAGGGATTTTAGAATTCCACCTTTGTTAATAGGATTTGAAATTTTTCATTTTAGATACAATAAAATAAAATTCCTAATTAAAATTTCTTAAGAATTTTAAAATTCTTTACTCATTTACCCAAACACAGTATTTTATGGTTAGGGATTCTAAATTCCTTATAAAAAAATATAATTCTTCCTTATAATGATTTGTCCAACACAATCTAATGGAATTGGGAAATAACTTAACCTATGACTCAATTCTACATCTTTGAACCCAATAACCCATCACCCATCACCCATGAATGACCAAACTCAGCAACTTTTAAAAAAAGAAAAGAAAACTATAATATTTAAAATTTATTATTTATTTTATATTATATAAATATCAAAATATTATTTGTCTATATCCCACTTTGGTGTCCAATTTTTATTTTTTTAAATTATCATTATTAATTATTAATTCAAAAATTCAAAAATAAATATAAAAGATGATAAAGTTATAATTACATCTTATTACTAATTTATTTTTTGTACATTTTTATTACTAATTTAAAGATTTAAAAATAAATACAAAGCTTAAAAGGCCTAATTTTTTTTTTTTTCAAAAAGCCTAAAGCTTAAAAGGTCGACCGACCGTCAAGCCATAACGACTTTTCATCTTAAATTTATAGTTCATCTTTATCATTTTTTTCCATGTAAATGTAGGTATTTCTACTATTTAAACAAAATTTATTAAATTGATTCCGTAGATTTAGTCCTGTCTATTTACCATATATATTTGAAGACATAGGCAGAGCTTGCCTAATAATTATTCAATATTTTATATTATACACATGGCCTTTTATTTTAAAATATATGGATATTTTAAGAAATATGTTTTTAATTTTTTTAATAATTTAATAAATAATAATAAGAAAGGAATCACAAGTTTGATATTAAATGACCCAAAACAAAAGAATATAATCTCAAGCTCAAAAATGAAATTAGTATAAAAGTATAAATTACACAATCTTTTACATTATGCTAAATATGAAACATGATTTTGCAAATATTATGCTAAATTCATTTCTAATATGGAAATTACTCCAATAAATTCATATAAAGATGTATATTTTTCAGTAACTTAAAAGGTATATGGCTCTTCAACACCTTCACAAAAAGATATATTTTTTAATATGTAAATTCCTTTTTGTAACAATATTATTATTTAGAGGGAAAGAAAATTTCATTTCTAATTATTTTTTAAAATAAACTTTCCATATTATTTTTTATTTCTTCAATAATCTTTATTATTTAGAGATAGAATATTTCTATCTTTAACTTTATTTCTAATTAAAAAATAATATTTATAATTTATAAACGAAAATTAGAGACGAATTGTAACAATGACAAATGAATTTCGTCTCTAAATGATTTTAACTTTTAAAAATAATGTGTTAACCAAACAGAGATGAAATTAGAGACGAATTGTATCAAAGACAAATAAATTCTATGTCTAATAAGCAAAATTAGAATTCTGTAGATAATTTATTTTTTCTGTCTCATTTTTTTGTCTCAATTAGAGATAGATTTCATCTCTAAATCGGATTTTTCTAACAGTGACCTGTCAATGCTTAAATTAGTTGAAGTTGGATGGTTGGCTCTGGTTTATACTCATATCTGATCTCAAAAAGACAAAAACAAAACAAAACAATAACAAAAGGATGTTTATATTCATCCATCCAACATTGATGTTATGCACATGTTAATAAATACACAAAAGGCATGTTGCTCTTTCTCTTCTTATTCCCTTCTCTCAAATGCATTCTCATTCATTCTCATTATACATTTAATATTTTTATGATTTTGTTTTAACTTCTAAATTCTATGTTTTTATCTATGTTGTTGGGTTTACGTGATGGGTGAAGCCAAGGGCAGCTTGAGCTCCCTACCCCCTTTCTTGATGAAAACTTATAAGATGGTGGATGATCTTTCACGAATTCACGGATTCAATTGTTTCCTAGAGTGCTACTAGCAAAAGTTTTATTGTATAGAATCGGCTGGTATTTCATCAAACAGTCAAACATATGGGTTTAGAAAAAATGAACCCAAAACAATAAAAATTTGAAAATGATGATTTTGTAAGAGGTCAATTGCATATTTTTGAAGATCCATATATTGAGGCAAACCAATTCATATATAGCCATTCTTTACATAATCTTCAAGGACAAGGGACTTTTAAGCTAATGGAATATGATAGTAGAATTTAAAAGATTAGATAGAGAAGCTCAATCATGATAAAGAACTACTCTTTTATGGAGATACACAGACATGAGTGGCAAACATATAAAATACAAATATATTGCTCAAATAATCATTTCAGAAAATTGGAAAAGAAGCAACAAAAGACTGGTTGAAGTCTTTATTCAACTCAACCCAATATTTCTTTTCTTGTATTTTTTTTTTTTTGCATAATAAATTATATGTTAGGAATTTCGTTCGTTTAGGATAGCTTCATTATGGTGGCTGCTAACTATTGAACAACATTTAATATTATTGGCATATTCTTATTTAATTTGTAGTTGCCTTTCCATAATAGTATTTGATTAGAAATAAAATGGCACATATTCTCTTTCCTTTTTAACTTTATAGTAAAAGGCTCTATCAAATATGAAATATAGGTTATAAACTCTCGTACCCCATATATTTTAACTTTAAAAATATTTCTGTGTAAGTAGAAATTTCAACTTTGTTCAACATCTTAAGTGTATGTAAGCTGTGGAACCATTATATCAACTATTTCTAATTTTATAAATTAGGCACATCAACTTATACTTTCAACTATTTCGTTCTGCCACTTCAACAAATTTTCAGGAAACAGTGTCTTTTTAAGTTTCTTATTGTAAGATTTTAATATAAAATCAATTGGTATTAAATGGAGTTGTACAATAGATATATAAATTGCATTCAAAATATTGAGGCAAGCGATGTGAGACTCTTAACACCCCTTCTACAGATGTCTGAATAGAACAAACGGAAACAAATCTAACGAAGTAGGTAGAAACAAGCCTAATAAAGTAGGGAGAAACAAAGATATAACCTCGACTTTGATATCATGTGAGATTGTAACTTAAAACAAATTGATATTAAGTGAAGTGACTTAATTAATATATAATCCACATCCAAAATATTGAGGCAAATAATGTGAGACTCTTAATACTCACATCAAAATTCCTTATTGATCTCTTTATTTTTTATGCTTTAAGTAACCATTCAGTATTCCCACTTCCTAAGTCAAGTAACTTGACTTGACAACTCTCTTTGCTCTTCTTTCAGCCCGCTCCCTTAAATGTCAGACTATCCAAGGTATCATTTTTACAACATTTTGTGCTCCAGTTCATCTCTTTCAAAGTATATTTACTTATGGCTTTTTAGATAACTAAAATATGAAATCAAAATATAAAAGATAACAAAAATATGAAATCAAAATTTATTTTAAACACCCGTGCAACGCGCGAGGTCTATATCTAGTATTTTATAAATAACTAGTACATGTGTAAGCTTAGCAAATAACAAGATTGAATTGGGTTAATTTAATTTTAATGGATCAATGAAGTCACTTGTAAGGCTTAGGTACAATTTCCGCTACCAGCAATCTTTTTTTGGTAGTACCTTGTGACATGTCTTGATATTAGAAAAATGTAGCCAGAACTTGGCCAAAAACAATGCGGGGCAAAGAAGTTATTAAAATTTTTAAATTTGGCTTACAAAAAAGGATGAAAGTGCTTACTAAATTCTTTAAATATGATTTACTAGAAAAAAAATTCTTCAAATATGGATGATTAGGACAACAAAAGCTGAACCTTGTGCATAAACAATGTCTTGTAAGAGTGTTTTTGCATGGGTCCTTTTAAGTAATGATTCAACCTATTTTACATTATAACCAGTTAACATAATCAAATGAAATTATAAAACATTTAAACTTTCAACAAATGTATTAATTTGTCAACATGATACTAGATAAATATTTGAAGTAATGATTCAATACACAAGCAAATTAAAATCTAGTACAAATAAAATAAACAAATTAAAATCAATTACAAACAAAATAATATCTGAATAATACAGCAGTAACAAATCATTTTTCTATCATGAGACATTTGTTTTCAACTTCGATTAGAATCATGTCCAATTTGAGCATCATGACTTTGAGGAAGATGGTTTGATACCTAGTGAAATTGTCTCACTTCCTTCATTTGAAGCCTGAAAATATAAACAAATTATGAGCTATATACATTCGACAAAAGCACCATGAGCACCCTGATAACACAAGTTTACTTATTTTGAAAAGTAACATAATTTAGTGATCTTTCTAATATATAATACATCCTATTATTATTCATGCATAGTATAATACAAGCTATTTTGTGGTATATTATTTGATATACCAATCATTATAATAAACATTTTCATGTATCTCAGGCAAACTCATAGGATATGTACATTCCCGGATATCTTCAAATAGTTAGGTATAAGATTCTTATCATCAAGGCCTAAATAAACAGAATTTCCTACATCTAATGTCAATGATAGAAAATAGTCAAGGATTGCCACAAGCTAGAGACAAATTCAGAAAGCAATTTATGTCTTACCCAGAACCAACAGCAAGCATTTTAGAAAATACCTCAACATATCACAATCAAGAATAGAATTAAAACAGAACAATGGGACATAAACAACTTTTATCCATCTCTAAAACAAGATGAGATATTAAAAATAAGAGCATGCCAAAGTGGGAACTTTAAGAAGAATACTAATCACGACATACAATAACTAGCTAAAACATAAGAAAATAATAACACAAATTATTGGTAGTGAACACTTCAACATAAATACGAAGCAAATCTGAGAAAATAAAACATGTCAACAGTTTGCACTCCAAACAAGCTAACTTTTCAGTTTATTTTCCTATCATAATTTATAAAACAACTAATTGTAACCACACTAAGAGTAGAAGTAGAATTGAACAGTGTTTTCATAATTTCTAGGCATAATCAATAATTATAGAAACAAAGAATATTACATGCAATTAAACAACATCGGCCAAGTGCACATGGTCGCATCCCAAAAAGACTAAACAATGCTAATTATAGAAATTATATAACAAGTGAAGAGTGCATACTGAACCATTGTAAATCAGAGTATAAAGATAGTTATTGAAAAACACTCTTTTTACTGTGAGTTTCACAAATTACAATATGCAAATATGCTTAGTGATAAATATCAAATCCAAAAAATTTGCATGCAACAACACTATTTGTATGCTTCCTTGAAATCAATTGGACAGAATCCTGCCAAGTCCTGTAGAAAGTATCTAATTGACACGTACAATAACTTTAATCTTGATAACATCGATAATAAGAGTTAGGAAACTTATGTGATAATAAAAAAAATCAATATTTACATCAGTAAAAATAACATCTTTGACACAGTAAGATGATACAAATTAAAGGGCATCTACATATACAATAAGAATTATATGATAGTAGGTGTTACAAAGGCATCTTCTTGTAGTGTGTGTATCAAGCACACAAGGACCTCGTCAACTTCTTTGTTAATTGATATTCTTCTTCCAAGAACAATAATGCCATATTAGTATGCCTTGTACTCTTAAAAGCCCCACTATATAATTAATTTTCACTTATACTAATTAAATTAAATATAATTAATAATTAACAATATATGGAAACTATAAAAGTTAAAATATATAAAAGTTAAAAAATATATAAAACCTCACATTCATGAGCCAAAACAAATCTATGTATGAGCCGGAACACATAAAGCAATCTTATCCATACGTGTTAGATCCTCTTCCCAGTGTAAGGGCACTTATGTTTGGTTGCTCTCTTCTTAGTGCTCTGGTACAACAACTTCACACCTAAGAGAAGCCCATTTCTAGAGGTTAGTTAAATACCAACCAGCATTCACAATCCAAATTCAAAATCAAAAAGCTACTAGCTTTAATGAAGCTTGTTCGTGAGCTAACTTGCTTTATTAATGATATCAAAAAGTGTATGAAAGATATACAAACTGATCTTGCTCAACGAGAAAGAAAACATAAGAAAGCAAACTCTAAAAATTTACATGAAATCAAAGCCAACATGAACAAACCAAATACACATGTTTGTGTGTGTGTGTACTCAGGGGAAAAGATTAGATATCACAAATATTTTATTGAACCATGGTTGCAAATTGTAATAAACATAACATAATCCTTTCTCGTGGATCACATGATGGAGCAAGTTGTATCAGAAAATGGATCATAAATGAAATACACTGGCCATAGCACTTGGAGATGTGGCACTTGGGGCAGGGACACTGACCAAGGAACTTTGTATTGTGACACTTGGAGCAAGGATAACACTAACCATGGCAATTTGGCACTTGGGGCTGTGGCAATCTAGCACTTGGAGCAAGGAGGGTCACACTTACCCTGACACTTGGGGTTGTGGCACTTGAAGCAAATCAGGGCACACTGACCAATTATTGACATAGGGACTTAGTAAACAGACTAGAGGGTTAGTAGTGTTGAATGAAAGAAACCATGCCACACACACACATATATATATATAGAGTCTTGACCTCACAAAAGTTGACAAATTAAACTAAATTAAATGGTTCTCTTTCACATAAGTGTAGCAAGCTATGGTTTTCTTTCAGGTAATTGATCAAACAACTAATGTGTACCAGTGCAATTCTCACAAAGCAATTAAAGAGTTATATTGACTAGTATATACAATGTAATCTAGCATGATAGAATTACTAGATATTAAAGTGTAGAGCAGTATCATTATCAAATAATCCAAAATATAATAGCACCCGTAAACCTAAAATCCACACAAACACTTCTAAATTGAAGGAGGGAAACGTTGCAAGTGTGAGAGAAACGAAAGAGGAATACTTGAACTGAAACAAAAGAAAGAAGCGAGCATTGTGTGTAAGAGAAAACTGTAAATGTGAGCACCATATGAAAGAGAGAGAGAGAGAGAAGTGAGCACTATATAAAGGAAAAGTGTAAGTGTGAGCACCATATGAGAGAGAAAGATAGGTCACCATCTTCCAATGATGGCCAGTGAGATTGCGTCGTGCAGTTTGAGATCCCTTGTGATGCGGTTTGAAATGGTGCCCTTGCGATTAAGTTTGTCAAATTCCACAATAGATTTTTATGTTTATAATTGATTGGGGCAGTCGATAAACAAAAGCATAGCAAAATTATATTTATTTGAGGTAGTTTCATGACAACCGCCTCTAATAAAAAATAATCCCTATGAATAAATTTGATTGGAGGCTGTTTGACAAAGTGCTAAAAAATTTAACAACCAGTGACAATTTTATCCAATCGCCTCTAGTAAACCGCCACTAAAGCACAATTTCTTTTAGTGATATCTAAACATAAAATTGATTCTATTATAATCGATTATAATAATAATCAATTATACATATGATTAATTAATAAAATAATCAAATTTTTGCATTTAATCCAAATTCACATTAAATCTAATGAAAATTAATTACAAAAAGCATTGTCTTATTAATATATTTCTAATAATACTTATAGGGAAAACATTTGGTTATTAAGGGGGGAATTATGTGTTGACTGCCCCCTGATTCGTGTAAAATACATTGAGAGCAAATGCACTCTATCATATAGTAATTTAGGACTTGAGTCCCAGTTATCGATCTCACAAGGAATAAGAGACAATTATTAGATTCCCTAAATTATTGGTTATTTAAACAAATGTTGGTGTAAAGAGAAATTCAAAATAAAATCAAACAACAAATAAAGAAGAAAGATGGAAGCTTAAACAACGTAGAGATAAATCACTTAGAGGGAAATTAGGGCACAAGGTTTACTTGAATCATATTAACCGGATTTTCACTCATTTATGATGTAAGGTAATTCTCTAGCCAAATTCTCTTAATTACTATTGAGTCCCAATGGTCATAGATAAATAATATTTTATTCTTAATTAATCACCTATTTGGTCATTTAGTTGAATTAATTAGGAATGCATTAAGCTCCAATTCAAGAGATGAACTAACTTAATTGTCAATTCAATTGGTAGAATAAATTGATGTTTGATCATTTACTAACCTAATCTTAGGTTTATTATATAAGTCCACTCATTAATTGCGGATGACCACCATTCAAACAATGAATTAAAGCATGCTAAAATTGATCAAGTCTTGACAAGAATTCAAGCGATACAATAAACCAAATGAAATTACTTTAACCAAATTCGAATTGAAAATCAATTAATTAGGAAAATAAGATTCCTCATAGCCCTAGCTATGAGATTAGTTATTCATGTTCAATAACAAACCTAAATCAAAATACAAATCTGTGGAAAGAAAATCCTAAAGAAAAGGGAAAAACTAGAGGGAAGAGAAATCAAAACCATTTAATGGAGATTGTGATCTTCAAGCATTCAAAAGTTTTGTCCTCTCTTCGTGACTGTCTTCCAGAGATTCCTGGCAATTCTTTTGTGTGATTTATCTCCCAAAAGTCTGTTGTTGCAAAAGTATGTCCAGGTTTAGGGATTCGCTGCTATTTATTTTAGTGAGGGAAAAACTGTATGTTTTCATGCATAGAAAGCTTCACACAGCCGTGTCTAAGCTCGACACAGCCATGTGACCAAGAAAACAAGTAAAATCAATGTTAGTCAGAGACGCTTCCCAAGTTAGATAGGGTTGTGTCTAACTCAGGAATTGCTTCTTAGTTGACATAGAGCCTTGTCTAAGTCAATATAATCTTCTTTTGTTTTGAAAACACAGTGTCTTCACATGTTTTCACTCCAAATGTGATAAATCTCATTCAATCTGCAAAAATCAAATACAATGATAAAGATCCATCTAAAATTCACCAATAAATACAAACAAATAATCATAATTCATCTTATTTGAGACTACAAAATATGGATTTATCACCCGCTCAACCCCTTGCATATTCTTTAGCCTCCCCTCCCTTAACTTTATTAAACCAAAAAAAAAATATTAATTCAAACCCAACTCAAACCAAGTCTATTTTAATCCAACTTAATTAAAAATAGATAAAGAATACAACAGTAACCATTTAAGTCTTTTTCACCATATGAGGTCGGGTATATGAATTAAAAGATACTACTGTGTTGGGTCAAAAATAGATAAAGAATAGATTAAAAATATAAAAAAAATAAGTTAAAAAATATATTACGTGTTTTAAAATTTAGTTTTTTGTGAGCTAAAAGAGTGCAACTTCAAATTCTTAAGCTGGAATCGCATAATTTACTGAAACTAATATTGTGCTTAACATGAATAAACTAGGACCGATCAGACTTCGCATGGTATTCGATTACAGCCATCGCTGTATCTGTGTACCATCTATGGTTGCGTTGGAAACTTCTATACGGCTTCCTCTCTGAATATCAATTAGCTCAATACACCCGCTTTTAATTTAGATACAATTTTCGTGGTCCAGGATTTTTTATACAAAAAACATGGTAGGTATTTGATGACTACTACTAGCTTACCTAGTCGTAATCCAAAGAAACTTAGGCTATGTTTGGTGGGAATAATGAAATTTCATGAAATAAAAATAGGAATAAGAATGAGAATTGATAATTAAATTAGAATGAGAATCTTATTTTGATTTTACAATTTGGTAGGATGTTGATTTGGAAAGAAAAATAATTTCATAATTTGGTGTATAGAATATAATATGAAATATGACTAAATTGATATAAATGACATAATTATTTTTCATAAGAAAAATAAAAAATATATTTTCTATATATATAAATATAATATGAATATACATTTTTAAAATAATATTTAAGATTAAATTTTTTATAACAAAAATCATGATAATATTTTTCATCAATTTCAATAATATTACCTCTCCTATACAATAATAGAAGCTTTTATCCACTCATTTTAAAACCAACAGCATGAACCCTGAAGGCTAAGTTGAGGTTAGAAGAAATTGTTGTGAAAAGTGTTATATTTCAAAAAGAATAAAGTCTTACATTGGATGTAAGTAAGACTTTGGAAGAGTTTATATATCAATTTGTGTTTTGGGTTTGGTAAGAAACAAAATAAGTGATGGGCTCACACGTACAAAAATGAGCCAAAAGCTCATGGCTAGTGCAAATTCTTGATTTTTCCCCTCATGCGCGTGATAACGTGAGGTCCAAATCTTTTTGTCAAAAATTTAATTTATTTTTTGAGCTTACTTGAAAATGAGTTTTTTGAAGAGGTTAAAATTGACTTGGTCTTCCAACGTTCAGATTTGTTTCTTAATGTGCAAATCAGTTTCTAACATGCATATTTGTTTCTCAATGTGCTAATCAATTTTTAATGTGTAGATTTGTTTCTCAACGTGCAAATCAATTTCTAACATGCAGATTTGTTTTGACTTAATCCTATAACGTATATATTTTCTAACATTCTTTTTCTGCTAACGTTTCATTTCAGTTTTCTATAAATACCATCCATTTTATTTAGTTTTTCACTACTATTTTTCCTTCCTCAACTTTTCTACTCTTCTTCTCTTTCTCTACTAGGTTACGTAATTAACATAATTCTCTTGTAATTCTTGGAGCCTTAACTCTTTGTCAGGAGGAGCTTGTTGTACCTTGGGAGATTTTTGATTATACCAAAATAATCCTTGAGGGCAATGTTTTACATGCCTCAAGCTACACTATTTTTTGTTTAATTCTCATTGCAGGTCACAATTTTCAACAATCTCAAGGATTATGGCCGAAACAAAAAACACCCCTAACAATGGATCCGACAACTCTAACACGCAACCCCCTCCTCCAGTTGTTGCCGCAGTCACCTAAACCAAGCCTTTTCCTGATGTCTCCAAAATCGAGATGTGCGGAGGCTAAAACTTCAAACGGTGGCAGGAGCGTGTCTACTCAGTTCTTGACATGCCCGATGATAGTATTATATTTTATTTATTTAATAATCCTCTCACTGGGCTTCTTAAGGTTCAATTAGGGTTAATTAAGTTAGTTTTTACATTTTATGATATCGGGCCTAATTGGATCATTGAAGGAATTATTGCATGAATTTGCCTTAATTTGTCTATTTGGCAGTGTTCAGTAAATTGGCTATAATCTGAGTTAAAAATATTTGATTGATGTGATTCTAATCTTACAGGAAAGTTAAGACAATTCTCTACAAGTTTCATAAAGACTTCAAGAGATAAATCATACATTTGGATACTTTAAATTGGAGTTGAAGCAAGAACTAGAGTGTTGATCCTAACAGCTTAACCTCTGTGCACTCATTAACCCATTTATTGAGCTATAGGAGTTCAATTGACACCAAACAAGCCTAAATGAAAGCTAAGATACAAATCTAAAACTTTCATGAAGAACACAATAGTTATATCGGATGTCTAGTAGGTCATATTGGGCCTAGAAGTCAGAACATAGGTGTTGTTACTGGAACCCAAATACTGTGCAAATATTGGGCCATATCTTATAGGGATCAGATTGTGATGAAACTAGTGGCATTGGAAATCTGAGACAAAACCCTTCAACTTTCATGAAGACCACTTATGCAATAGGTGACGTTATGATAGAATTATAGTCATGTGAAGACAACTGAATTGGTTAAGGGAGACATGCATGACAATAATTTTTGACTCATCCACCCACTCATTAACAACTCTATTGTCATGTTCCACTCAACCACCCATCATCCACATACTCATTAAACAACTCTATTTTCATATTCCACTCAACCACCCATCATTCACCCACTCATTAAACAACTCCATTATCATCTTCTACTCATCCACCCATTATCCACCCACTCATTAAACAACTTCATTGTCATCTTCCACTTAACCACCCATCATCCACCCACTCATTAAACAACTTCATTGTCATCTTGTACTTTTCATGCTCTATAAATTGCTGCATTAGTTGCTCATTAGCGGCATCTTGTTTTAGAGATCAAGATCTTGTTCTTGTATTATTTGTTTCTCTTGTTATAGTTTTCTCTTGTTCTAAATAGAAATTATGTTCAACTTCCTCTTCTTCTCTCTTTTTTTCTTCTTGTTTATGAGTAACTAACTTTTATTTTGCTTGGGTGAAAGGGTGAAGCTTTTAGTAATGAAATAAGGTTAGATTAAATCTCTTTCTTGTGCTTGAATGATATATTATCAAGTAATCATTATATGTGTTGTATTTTATTTTCATTCAATTTAGAAACCCTCCTTAAAAAGTGGATATCTTGATTTGTTATAGACAAGATATTGACACAATGAATACTTAAACCTATTTACAAATGTTGGCATTAGAAACCCTCCTTGTAAAGTGGAGATATTGATTTGTTGTAGACAAGGTATTGGCACAATGAATACTTGAACTCATTTACAAGTATTGGCGTTAGTAGATAATTAAAGGAACCATAATATAATTACATATATAATCTTAAATAAACTTTGAATGTTATATTCTCCGATTGGAACCTTCGTTATGTGTAGATTCTAATTGAGTTATAAAAAGAATTAATATTGTTCTTAATTTACTTACTAAGAGTGGATCTCCTAACCCAAGCAATCTTTTTTAATCGTGAACAAGTTTTATTACATTTATTATTATGACAAATCATTTCCTTACCTCAAAGAATTTTTCTTCATCAATTCCCTGTGGATCGACCTCAGACTCCTGAGAAATTATTACTTGAGATAACCTGCACTTGAGTTTGCAACACAAATACAAATTCCGCATCACACGATGTCACCAATGCTCTCACAGATCCAAAACCAGACTCATCTGCTGGCTCAAAAATATTCGACGAATGGACTTATGCCAACAAGATTTGTAGACATACAATTCTTAATACTTTATCTAACGAATTGTTTGATGTCTACTGTTCATACAAGAAAACTAACAAAATTTAGGAGTCTATACTTCTCAAATACACTACTAAGGATGTTGGGAGGCAAAAGTTCGTCATTGGAAACTACTACAGGTGAGAAATGACTAACAAAAATGACATTAAGACTCAGATCAACGAATATCACAAGCTATTGGAAGATTTGAAAGTTGAGAATATCACATTATCGGATGAGTTCGTTGTAGGATTACTCATTGAGAAATTACCAAAATCTTGGAAGGACTATAAGCAGCAACTCAAACACAAAAATAAACAGTTGTCTCTTGCCAATCTGATCATCCACATCATTATTGAGGACACAAATAGGAAGGAAATTAAAGTTGCAAGAGCAAAAACATTGGCTTCAAGGGCAAACATGGTACAGGCCAATAAGAAAAGGTACAACAATAAACCCAACAAAAGATCTGATTACAATAAACCTCATTATGTGCCAAAAGTGAATAATCTCACTTTCAAAAATAGTGGAGGAAATTGTAATGTTTGTGGTAAGTCAGGTCATCGAGCAGCTCAATGCATACATAAGAAGAGAAATGACAATCCTCCTAAGCCAAAGCCAAACTTGGTCGAGGGAGATGATATAATTGTTGCGGTCATTTCTCAAGCCTTGTTGATGGCCAATGTGAATGATTGGGTGGTAGACTTTGGGGCTACCAAACATATTTGTGTAAACAGAAATATGTTTACCTCCTACAATTCTGTGGGGGGGTGGAGAAGAACGTATGTATCTTGGTGATTCTCGAATTGCTAAAGTTCTTGGAAAAGGAAAAGTTTTTCTCAAACTCACATCTAGCAAGACCCTAGCTCTCAACGAAGTGCTTCATATACTTAGCATAAGGGCAAATTTAATTTCTGTGGCCTTGCTAGGAAAAGTTAGGGTTAAGGTGTCTTTTGAGTCTGATAAAATTGTGATGACAAAAAATAATGTACTTGTGAGAAAAAATTATTGTAATCAAGGACTGTTTGTACTCAATGTTGCTCTAATTAATGAAAATGCATCTTCTTCTACGTATTTGATTGACTCTGTGAATATGTGGCACACTAGATTAGTGCTTCTTATATTAAGAAAATGCAATATCCTGGATTAATTTTTGATTTTAGTGATAAATACTTAAATAAATGTGAAATATGTGTGGAATAAAAAATAACTAAAAAATCTTGTTTATCCTTAGAAAGAAATATTGAATTAATTCATTCTAATTTAGGAGACTTAAAACAAACTATGACTAGAGGTGGTAAAAAATATTATGTGACTTTTATTGATGATTTTTCTAGGTACACCAATGTATATTTACTTAAAAATAAAGATGAGGCATTTAACATGTTTCTTTTATATAAAACAGAAATAGAAAATCAATTAAATAAAAGAATTAAAAGAGTTAGATCAAATAGAGGTGGTGAATATACTTTATTTAATGACTTTTGTAGAAAAGAAGGAATAATTCATGAATTTACACACCCTTACTCACCTCAATCTAATGGAGTAGCTGAAAGAAAAAATAGGACGTTAAAAGAAATGATGAATACCCAATTAATTAATTATAATGCACTTGATAACCTTTGGAGTGAAGCCTTATTAACTGCATGTCATTTACAAAATAGGATTCCCTATAAGAAAACAGGAAAAACACAATATAAGTTATGGAAGGGTTACAAGCCTAACTTAAAATATTTAAAAGTGTGGGGTATTTAGTTAAAGTAATGCTACCTGAACCTAAAAAGAGAAAAATAGGCTCTAAGACTTCAAATTGTATGTTTATTGGGTATGCTAATCATAGTGCTGCATATAGATTTTTAGTTTTAAAAAGTGATGTGTTTGATTGCAAGTCTATAATTAAGACAAAAAATGCTAAATTTTTTGACATGTTTTTCCCTTAAAATTTGAAAATATTTCTGAAGCTTTAGCACAAATTTTGTCTGATGATTTACATAAGTATTTGAGAAGAAGTAAAAGACAAAGAAAGGAAACTAATTTTGGAAATGATTTTTATACATATCTTGTTGATGATGACCCTTTAACTATTTCTGAAGCTTTTTCTTCACCTGTTGCACCTTTTTAGAAAGAAGTCATTAAATTTGAAATTGATTCAATTACAAAATACAATACTTGGGTTTTAGTATATTTACTTCCTGGAGAAAAACCAATTGGCTGTAAATAGATTTTTAAAAGGAAATATAACCCCGACGAATCAATTGAAAAATATAAGGTCAGATTAGTAGCAAAAGGTTTTACTCAAAAACAAAATATTGACTTTTTGGATACCTTTACTCCTGTAACAAAAAAATTTTCTATTCAAGTTTTGATTGCTTTAGCCTCTGCATATAATTTGGTTATTCACCAAATGGATGTTAAAACAACCTTTTTAAAAGGTGATTTAGAAGAAAAAATTTATATGGTACAACCTGAGGGGTGTGTAGTTCCTGGACAAAAATATAAAGTATGTAAACTTCTTAAATCTTTATATGGTCTGAAACAAGCACCTAAACAGTGGCATCAAAAATTTGATCAAACTTTAATTAGTGATGAGTTTTCTTCTATTGAGGTTGATAAATGTGTGTATACAAAATTAGTAAATGGTGAATGTGTGATTATTTGTCTATATGTGGATGACATGCTCATTTTTGGTACTAGCCATGACATAGTGCATCAAACAAAATATTTTCTTGCATCTAAATTTGACATGAAAGACATGGGTGAAGCTAGTGTAATTTTGGGTGTTAAAGTTATAAGAAAGTGTGATAGTATAATGCTGTCACAAGAACATTATGTTGAGAAACTTCTAAAGAAGTTTGGACATTTTAATGTCAAATCTGTAAGTACCCCTTATGATGCTAACACTCAGTTAAAGAAAAACAGAGGTGATCCAATTGCCCAATCTCAGTATGCACAAATCATTGGGAGTTTGTTACATTTGATGAATTTTACTCGACCTGACATAGCATATGATGTATACAGATTGAGTAGATATACACATAATCCCAATAATGATCATTGGGCCGCTTTGGATAGACTAATGAAATATTTGAGAGGTACCATGAACTATGGTATTGTTTATAGTGGATTTCTTGCTATATTAGAAGGATACAATGATACTAACTGAATTTCAGATTCAGATGAGATTAAATCCACTAGTGGCTATGTGTTCACCTTTGGTGGTGGTGCAGTGACTTGGAGATCAACCAAACAAACAATAATTGTGAAATCTACCATGGAGTCAGAGTTTATTGCTCTGGAGAAGGCCAGTAATGAGGCCGAGTGGTTGAGAAATTTCTTAGAAAATATTCTATTTGGAATAAAATCAACTCTTTCTGTTTCTGTGCACTGTGACAATAAGGCGACAATATCTATTGCAAATAATAAAACCTTTAATGGCAAGAACAGACACATTAGGTTAAGATATGAGGTGATAAAGCAGCTGCTGAAAGATGGAGTTATATCCATTGATTACATGAAGTTAGAAGTGAACTTGGTAGATCCTCTAACTAAGCCTTTGGGAAGGAACTTAATATATACCACATCGAGGGGAATAGGACGTAAGCCAATTTAAAATTAACAGTGATGGTAACCCAACCTTTGTGAGTGGAGATCCTATGAAAAAGGGTTCATATGGGTAATAACAAGTCACTTGTTAGTTCTGCTAGCACTTTATTTGTCCTTTCCAATGGTGTGAGAAGCATGAGAAGTGCTAGACTACATTTAATGTGAGGATAAGCTAAATATTTTTAATGAATTTTATATCCCTTACGGGTGGTGTATAAAGTGCAGTATACACTCGATGAAATTACCTATATGAGTACGAAGTGGGGTCGCTCCTATAAGATGATGGCATAGTCTCTAGAGCACTCATGAACAACCAGGCAAGCGCATGGCCGAAAAGCGCAAAACAGCGTTAACAGCAAGAGATAAGTGATGGTGTAAATGTGATCAAGTGGGATTCTAATTTACACGAATGATGTTTTGGTTCATAGAAGTTTAAATTTCACCAATTACATTGTAAGTTAAATTCCTATTTATCTAGGTCTGGTTCATAGTCTAAAAGACACTAAATTCAAAATATTTGCACTCATGATGTAACCCAGAATCTGTATTTTAATTATTAATTTTATTTCATTTTATTTTGAAATATATGGGGGATTGTTGTAAAAAGTGTTATATTTCAAAAAAAATAAAGTCTCACATTGGTTGGAAGTAAAACTTAAGCTCGTGGCTAGTGCAAATTCTTAATTTGCCCCCCATGCGTGTGATAACATGAGGCCCAAATTTTTTTGTTAAAAATTTAATTTATTTTTTGAGCTTACTTGAAAAAGTTCTTTTTAAGAGGTTAAAATTGACTTGGTCTTCAACGTTCAGATTTGTTTCTTAACGTGCAAATCAATTTCTAATGTGCAGATTTGTTTCTCAACGTGCAAATCAGTTTCTAACATGCAGATTTATTTCTCAATGTGCAAATTAGTTTCTAACGTGCAGATTTGTATTGACTCAATCCTATAACGTACATATTTTCTAACGTTCTTTTTCTTCTAACGTTTCATTTTTGTTTCCTATAAATACCATCCATTTTGTTAAGTTTTTCACTATTATTTTTCCTTCCTCAACTTTTCTACTCTTCTTCTATTTCTCTACTGGGTTATGCAATTAACATAATTCTCTTACATTTCTCGGAGCCTTGACTCTTTGTCAGGAGGATCCTGCTGTACCCTGATGATTTTCAATTATACTAAAATAATCCTTGATGTCAGTGTTTTACACGCCTCATGCTACACTATTTTTCTGTTTCATTCTCATTGCATGCCACGATTTTCAATAGAAATTTGATAGATTAAGATTAGGTAGATCATAGATGGGTAACCTTTATTAATTTGTAATTTAAACAAGGGTATATAGATAAAGTTTATGGAATAATCTGATTCTACAAAAAATGGAATCTTAACTCCTCATTTTTTTAAAGGAATAAGACTACACAAATTTGTGGAATAGAATTTGGAATAGGAATGTCATTCTATTTTTTTCATTAACAAATGTAAGAATCCTTTAATTTCTGTAGGCCTTGACTTCGATACTCTCTTTTTTTAATGGGAGCAAGTGACATCCGTTTTGGTAGACAACATGAACCACACATTTTGTACTTGTGTTGTAGCTAGCAACGTGGCAAACTTATAATAAGAGGAAATAGTCAGTAAATTGGAGAGAAAAAATCAGTTTGAGGAAAAGAGAAAGTGGTGAAAAAAGTCTCATGATGCTATTTGCACTCCCAGTTGCTTATTAACACTTCTCACTAAATACTTATAATTATATAAAAATTAAATTATAATTACTCAGGAATAATTAAAGATAAGCAATTAAGAGTGTCAATAGTATTACCTAGTTATTAGAAAATTTTTGTTTACTAAAACCAAAAAGAAAGAAACGAAGGTGACATGAGAATTAGGAATTTCGTGCTATTAATTTCCATATATATGGGAACACTTTGATTTATCTCCATAAAGAATTTCATGAGTGAGACTGTTTGAGAAAGAAAGAAGTAGTGATACTACTTTGGTACGTGTGTCTGAGGTTTCATTCAGCATAAAGAAAAAATGAGACTCTCTTGGAGCTGGGTGCAATAAAAGAAGGTGAGGGCCATCCTGCTTGAGTTCTTAGGACATTTTCAGGTACTACTTTATTTTAATAAATGTCGATGGGGCATGGGTACAAGGTTATTAGGTGATGGAAGCAAGATTAAGTGGAGTGATGCACACTTTTTAGTTGTTGCATTTACAAACCCAAGTGTAGGTTGTCTCAAGTAATAAAAATCTCGGGAGTCCGAGGTCGATCCACAGGGAATTGTTGAAGATTAATTAAGGTGAAGTGAATATTTTGTTACTATGATTAAAATTATTTACTTGGGTAAAAAGATCCACTCTTGGTAAATAAAATAAAGGTAAGATTAATTCCTTTTATAACTCAATTAGAATTCTCACAACATGGAGGTTCCAATCGGAAAATACAACGTTAAAAGTCTATTAAAACTATATACGTATTTATATTATGTTTCCAAAAATATTACTATCACTTATAAATGAGTTAAAGCATTCATTGTGCCAATATTTTGTCTACAGCAAATCAAGAACTCCACTTTATAAGGAGAGTTTCTAACACCACCACTTGTAAATGGGTTAAAGCATTCATTTGGTTCCAATCTCTTGTCTACAACAAATCAAGAACTCCACTTTACAAGGAGGGTTTGGAAACAAAATACAATACGTATAATGATTACTTGAAAATATATCATTTAAGCACAAGAGAGAAATTAATCTAACCTTATTTCATTACCAAGAGCTTCACCCCTTCACCCAAGTAAAATGAAACTTAGTTACTCATAGTTAAGAAGAAAGAAAGAGAGAAGAAGAAGAAGAAGAACATGACTTCAATTTAGAACAAAGGAAAATTACTACAAGAAAACCTAGTAACAAACTAGCATTATTTTGGTACCTAAAACCTAATTCACGAAATGATCTACCAATGCCCCCTTTTATAGAAGATTAGAGATACAAAATGATAAGGGGGGTGAGTCATTAGTGGGTGGATGAGTGGAAAATGAATGGAAAATGCCAAATGACTTTAGGTGAGTGGGAAATTATGGAGATTCCTTGTGTCCGAAATCATGCAGCTCTGAAGTCATTGCATTCGTCATTTTTCAACCAAGTGGTCTTCATGAAAGTTGTAGGCCTGGATCTTAGATTTCAAATGGCTTTGGTTTGAGTCCAATATCATTTCTACAACTTCAAATACGTTCAAATTACTACACACTGCCCAGGCCCAGTCACAGCTCCTCTGTTCTGACTTCCAAGCCCAATATCACCTTCAAGGAGTCCGATTCTGGAAAAGTGTTCAACATGAAAGTTGTAGATATGGATCTTAACTATTCAACATCCAAATTTCAGCCCATTTTACAACCTCTAGCCCAAAAACTGTGATGAACAGTACACGTAGGTCAAGCTGTCAGGAACAGCACTCTAGTTCTTGCTTCAATCCCAATTTGAGTTATCTACTCGTGTGATTGGGCCTTTGAGGTCTTCATGAAAGTTATAGAGCTCTCTCTTATCTTTCAAATGCCACTAGAATCACCTCCAAAGACCACCTACAGCCCAAGATATGACCAAAGTACAGAAACAGTGTAAGATGTAAATTATGCTGAAAAATTCAATTAAGTCTAATTTGAGTCCAAATTTACAAAACATAATAAAACTCAATCAATTAAGTACATAGAGAGTGTAAATGACTAAAAATGAAGGCTTATTAATGTATCAAATATGTGATCATCATGGAGCAAAATAAGATGTATTAGACTACATGTGCATGGTTAAGGATGAATTGGACAAAAACAAAGCATAGTCTACTACAAGAGCTATAACATTCTCTTTAACGTGTTAGACTTATAAATATTTACAGAGGTAACTTAATACTTTCTTAACATGCCTGTTAAATTTTGTGACAATTTGAGTTAGTTTAGGCATATTGCTATAGCCCGAAAGGTGGAAAGTAGCTTAAAATAATACAGATATTAGCATAAATGGCTTAGCTAATGGAAATAAATGTGAATAATTTATTTTTAAGTCACAAATATGTATTCTGTGATGTGCTTAAATTTTGAGAATAATCGGAGTCCGTTTAGTATTTTTAAGCATATTAGTTGTGTGTTTTAATGTCAGATTGACTGGTCACAGATATGAAAAATTATGATACTGGTGAAAAGACTTTTTTAATAAATATTAGTATTTATTTTAAATTTGTTGAAACTTGAAAAACTTGATTTAACTAAATCTAAGTATTTTTAGCAGATCGAGAAGCATCAGTATTGTATTTTAAGGCCATTAACACTCCAGAATTTTCAGCCTCTTTTGTGGACTTTTCTTTCATGATATTCGAAGTCTTTCACTTGTTTCTCACTCACTCTTCACGGTTGGAAAAACAGAACCACTGGTAGCAAGAAAGAAAGGAGAATATCAAGACAACATCAAGACAGCTTAAGGTAGGGGTTCTTGAGTTTGAAATTTCATTTTTTCTCATTTTTCATGTTTAGCTTGTTTGAGGTTTAATATGCCAAAATGAGATCTTGTGGTGTTTTAAGTGATTTTCTTATTTGGATAAGTTTTAAATATAGTTTATGATTTGTTCATGCTAAGAGTTTGGATTAGAAACTAAAAATTCTCCATTTGGACCTAAAATGCTCAAACAGTTGATTTTTGGGGTTTAGATGAGTGATTTACTTTTTGGATCCATTTTTTATGAAATCAATTAGTATTTTATGTTTCTTTCATGTTAGCGGACTTGTTAGGGACTTAAAATCACCAATAAAATAATTTAAAGTGATCAAATTTCGTTAACTGCACCAATGGAACAGTTCACAACTTGCAAAATTATGCAGAACTTGTTGTTGGGCGCTTGGTGCTCAAGTGCTTGTGCATTGTGCGTTCAAGCACCCGTCGCCCAGAAGAACACACTGATAGTGCTTGCGCACTCCAGCACGCGGTCCTTACGCCTAAGACAGGGCAGAGGCTGTGTTATTAGCATTGTGATACTAATTTAATTTCTTACTTGTTGGGATCATTTTTGCAAGTCTTTTAGGGTGTATTGAAGCATTTTTGGGGATATTTCTTGGAAAGAATCATCAACTTACATATATGAAAAGTTTAGAAAATTCTTAGAAATTCAAAGTGTGACAGAATGCCTAGATTAGTATTTAGAACTTTGGTCAACATGAGATTGATTTCTAAATCACTTGTGAGTGATTATGTGATGTTCTAGATATTATTTAGCTAGTGATTTGAATCTTGCTACCTTGTTGGATAAGTGAGGTTAAGATTCCTATGTGCTAGTGTTTAAAATGTGGTTTGAACTTTTGGTTTTCAAACTTGGTATTTGCTATTTTCCTATCTATTGTGACCTTAGATAATATACACAACCATATGACCTGAGAATGAGGTGTTGGATCTAAATTCTCCTTGCATTTATGCTTGCTTGATTAGGGTTACTAGTATGGGGGTGGCAATAGTACTCTTAAATTGGTGAAGGGAAAATGTCTACCTATTACCAAGTGAGTTTATGCTTTTAGGCTTATCCTGCTTTGTAAATACAAGAAACAAAGGTTTCTGGGAAATAAGTAAGTAACTTGTGTTTTCAAAATTTAAAACATGCATTGGCATTGCATATTCATAATATTAGGACTTTGTTTGAGCATAATCATACCTCATAACACAAAGTATTACATTGTTGACAATTGTATGGGCATTTGTCTTGCTTGACTGGTTCATTGATTAGTTGCTTGTACAATAATATCTTAGGATTGTATGAGCGATTCTTTGATGTTATTGATTTTCGGATATTCTATTACATAGAGTGTTAATATGTGTTCAGTTGATTTATTTGTTGTGAATGATTAACTGCTGGTCTTGGTATGCAAATATTGAGAAATTATGATTTCTCACCTCTGTGTATTCCATGTAAATCCAGGTGAAGTCCCTCCAAAAGAAAAGGACAAGAAAAAAGAAGAAGCAGAAGGCTCAGTTTAGAAGCTTTATTTCTTTTTGGAATCAGATTGTATATTTATACTCTTCTAGTTATTTGTAAAAGTTTATGTATGCAATATGACTTGTTAGCCAGTGATGTATGTATATGTGATCTTTTTATCATTCGTGGCTCTCTATAATGACTATACAAGTTATTATGAGTTTTTATTTTATGCATTTTCAGAAGTGACATGCGTAATGTGATTTATCTTGAAATATTCTATTTATTTTATGATAATTGTATTAGGGTTTTACAAGAGCATGTTGTGTATTAGTTGATTGATTAATGCTTGCATGATTTTCGTAATTTATTAACTTGTATAATTGAAGTTACCTGTAATAATAGTAGAGTCCAAGTGATTAAAATTTTGGTAATAAATGTCAATGAATTAAAGCACTGTTTTAATATTTGTAGTCTACTACATTGTAGGTGTGCTGAGATGACATATGATGGCAACAAAGGAAAGAGCATTGACTTAAACTGCACAGAAGAATATGATCCTAGGGAGTATGAATTATTTGACGAGAAAGGAAGTATTAACTTAAAGTGTATAAAAGAATATGATTTTGATGAGTTGTTAGTAGCAGGATGTGATTCTGAGTATGAATTTGGAGTTGATGATACTGGTGATGAGGATGGGAACAACAAAGAAGATGGAGAGGAAAATAGTGATTCTGAAATAGAACAAAATCTAGAGGGGAAGGAAGAAAAGGCAGATGTTAAGAATGCTTTTAAGGAATCATACTGATCTCTTAAAGAAGGAGATGTATTAAGGTTAAAGTTTGACAAATTTGAGGAGGCTGAGAAGTGGTATTTGGAATATGGCATAGCCATGGGGTTTGGTATCAAGAAGGACCGTGTAGGTCATACAAAAAATAATGTTGTAACTTGTTGGAAATAAGTGTGGTAGTGTTCGGGCACCCAAGTATAGCAACCTCAAAGGGAGGCAAAGGGAACCCAAACGTGATTTCTGTAACAAATGCCCTAGTTTTCTCACAGTTCATTTTGGAAAAGATGAAGAGAAGTATTTTGTGTCAAATGTTAGGTTAAGGCACAATCACCAACTAGTCCCTTCGAAGTAAGTGCATTTTATTCCAACCTTTAGGAAGTTGTCCAAAACTGACAAGGCCCAATTGAAGGTGATGCGAGATACAAGGCTGAGGATGAACCACATGATGAATTTTATGGTGGAGCAGAATGGAAGGTTTGAATATTAGGGTTTAGCAAGGTTGACATATACAACTACCTTGGGAGAAAGAGGTTGGAGAACATTAATGCAGGTGATGCAGAGGCAGCACTAGCATACTTGGACCCCAAGTTTTCTGACTTGATGTTGTTTATGTCATTCAATAAAGATGACACAAGTCAATTAGAAAATTTGTTTTGGGCAGATGGTTGTTCAAGATTAGATTGCCAGTGCTTTGAGGATGTGTTAATCTTTTATTCGACCTACAAAACTAATGCATACAACTAGTGGCTGGTGATTTTGGCTAGTGTAAACCTCCATTATGAGACGGTGATATTTTGATGTGCCTTGTTGGTGGATGAAAGTGTAGAGACATATAGATGGCTTCTAAGGCAATTCTTGGTTGCAATGATGAACAAAATGCTTGTGTTGGTGGTCACAAATGGTAACAAGTCGATAACGAGAGCTATAAAGGAGGTGTACCCTAATATATACCATCGATTGTGCTACTGCCACTTAGAACATAATGTGCAAGCCAAGTCTGGTCAGCTAGAGTTCACCAGGGCCTTTGCCTCCTAATGCTTAACGTTGTTGACAAGGAGAAGATTGAAGAAGCATGTGATAACTTGATTGGCCAATGGAAATTAAATGAAAGGGAATTGATTGAGGAATTGGGTAAGAAGCGTGAATTATTGAGTGTGGCCTACCTTAAGGGTAAGTTCTTTGCAGATGCTCGAACCACCTCTAGGTGTGAGGCCCTAAATTTCTTCTTAGGGGGTTTCTTGCAAAGCAAGCATAACTTAGTTGAATTTGTTTATCGTTTTGATCGTGCATTAAGGCACATGAGGAATAAAGAGCTAGAGCAAGAATATCGAAGCATGTACACTTCCCTAGTGCTAAGTTCAAAGTTAGTTGCCTTGGAGAGACATGGGAGTGAGTTGTACACGAAGTCCATGTTCAAGAAATTCAAGGAGCAGCTTGAGATAGTGACCTCGTTGAACTTTGTTTCTGCAGAAAATGAAAGCTATTCATTCCCTAAAAAGAGGTGGGAGGTAAGATTTAAGCCAAACTCGAAGGTGGTATGGTGCTTATGCAAATACTTTAAGAGCTTTGAACTTCCATGCGCACACATGCTAAGTGTGATGAGGCACCTGAACATGAGGAAAATTTCCTCATCTTGTATTAATGTTCGATGGACCAAAGAAGCCAAGAGAAATCTATTTCCCGACTCTCATTTGTATAGCAAAGCCAATGGCGTGGACATTACATTGATAAGGGGATTCGTTCTATCACAACTTTGTAATCAAATGATGCATTTTATGGTTCTATCTGGGGATACCTTTCAGAAAGGTAAAGAGGACATTCTGAAGATGACTTGTCAGTTTGAAGAGTTGTGTGTATCAAGGTAAGGGTGCAGTGGCACTTGTAAGGAGAATGAGCTAGTGTTAAACCCAACTCGAGTTAGAAGCAAAGGATTTGGTCCAAATGGTCATACTCAAAAACCAAGGACTTATAAATGTTTTTGTTGTGGTCAATTTGGTCGCACTAAACCGAGTCACCCTTTGGTTGTGAGGATGGCAAACAGGACCACTGATACACCTACTACATTGGGAGCTGAAGATTTGGAGTTTTCAAATTCTTGTGTAAATCATCCAACCTTTTATTTAGTGGTTGACACTCAATCCAAATAATCTTTGTGCAGGAATACCTTATATTGTTAATTTGTAAGTTTTTTTTCTAAAGAGTTGGTAAAGATAATTATGTGTGGTGTTTTGATGTTGATTGTGCAACACCAGTATGGTAGGAGCATAAGTAGGATTGATGAATGTGGCAATGAGTTTGAATTCCAAAGCGTAAATGCAATGTTCCAGTCCTTGGTTCGTGGCGATCCCTGGTATATGGCAAGGAATTAGTGTATAATTCATGATTTGTGATTAATAGTTGATTACATACAATTACGAGTAGTGAAATGAAGTGTGCGGTTGAACCTAATAATAGTTTTTTCTAATTGTATAATATTGGAATGGATACTCAATTTTGTAATGTGCCGAGTAGTTCAACACAAGTGATGTCCCTCCAAACGAGCGAACAAGAATTTCACTAGCCGAGAACGAGGAATGAATCAGATTCAAGGCACACATTTGTGGTAAGATGACAGTGTTTTGGAGTGCATACTGTTACGAACTATGTGAATGAAATTGCTTGTGTTCATAAATTTATTCAGTGAAAAGGAAATATGTGAAAGGCATGCACAATGACCTTAATAATATAAAGTAAAGTGAGAAGTGCATAGGAGATCTACTAAAATAAGTGGTGGTAAAGTGCACATGGGTGATAATATTGTTTGTTATATGCAGGATTTATTATTGAATGTTCTCATAACCATTGCAAGTACATTGTGCAGGCACATAAAGGTGCGTCTAGTTAGTTGTGAGATTTGTTGGGAAGCATGTTTACTTATTTCTAGTTGGATAACTTGTATATGCCATATATGAATTCCTAATGTAATATGGCTAATATTGTTCATGGCAGCTTCTATTTCATTCATTAATTTGTTGGTATTGATGTAATTTATAATTGTTCTAAGGACTCAATCATTGTTGTAATTATAATAAAATATAAAGTGATAAAGTTACGAGGTTTTTGAGTTTTGGTATCCTTTGATAAGGAAATTTTACATGCATGTAAGGAAATATTATCATTGGGTGAGCAAGTTATCCCAATTGTTGCTGAATGAATTTGGTCATAGAATTGTAGTGCTAGTGAATTTTTTTTCTAATAACAAGAAAAAATTATTTTTTTCATTAAAGAAAAGCAACGCTGAAACACAGACAGTTGCTTGGATAAGGAAATGATAAAACGCATAATGTATACAATGGATGAAAATTGTTTTATAATTTGGAGGTTGGAAACTATTTCTGAATCCTAAAATTGCCAAATGAATGTGCAACAACAACAAAAAACACAAGAAAGGAGAGCTACTTAACACAAACACCAGAACTCATTTTAACCAAACAACACAAGTTCAAACATCTCATCAAATAGGTTGTTGGCAAGTATACAAATACATCATTTAACATGATGATACATACTCAAATCACTAGACCACACAAGATTACATCTTCAACCCAAATTTAGAATGAAAGCAAAAATAAGAAATTTCAACTTCAAATCACCTCTGTAAGCAAAGCGAGAACTGATAAGGATGATTCTAACTCCTCCTTCCCATGTACTTGAGCACCTTTCAAATTACTTCCCACTCAACCAAATGTAGCAACTAAGAAACATGAAAAATGAAAATAGCCGAAAATCTAAAACGAAAATATGTATAAGATTCAAGTTTTGTATAACTGAAATCAACACAATCAACAATGATCGACATCTACATATCTAGAGTAGATTTGAGATGAGATCCTCAAATCACTGAGTAACTTGGTGGTGTGTGTTGACGCAAATTGAAGGGGATAGAAAGATGCAGAATGCGTGAGAAGAGAATGACATAGCGAAGTGGTGATATGCAGAGAGTTATCGAGGTGGAGAACCCATGAACAAGAAAGAAGCCATAGCCATGGAGGTGAAGACGAAAGCATTGGAGACGAAGAACGTCATAGAGAGGGTGCACACGAACGAGAATGAGTGTTGCAAGGGATTTTAGAATTCTACCTCTGTTGATAGGATTTGAAATTTTCCATTTTAGATGCATAAAATAAAAATTCCTAATTAATTTTTTTTAGGAATTTTAAAATTCTTTACTTAATTCCCCAAACACAATATTTTATGGTTAGGGATTTTAAATTCCTTAAAAAAAATTACAATTCTTCCTTATAATGATTTATCCTAACACAATCTAATGGAATTGGGAAATAACTTAACCTATGACTCAATTCTACATCCTAGAACCCAATAACCTTTGAAATACGGACATGCCATTTTTTAGACGTGTCTGTGTGTTAGGCACATAAGGATGCGTGTACGACACACGTGTCCTATGTGCCTAAATGTGTCCGATTAAAAAGATTTTTTTTTTGTTTGGACATATATAAGACACGTCTCAGACACGCTTAGACACGTTTAAGACAAGACTTAGACACAACACATTAATATCTTTAAAAATAATTTTTATGACTAACATCAAACTAGTAAGCCCGTAACTCACTTAAACTCAATCACATGACTGTCATCCTAAGCCACTATTTTCTCGTATCAGTATTTTAAGTTTTATCTTTTCACACGCCACTATTAAGCTTTTAAGTTTCACCTTTTTATATGCCACTATTTTTATCTACTCCTTCTACCTCTACTCATACAAAGTCGTCCACTTCATCATCATTGAAGCTTGCCTCACATCATTATTTCCTCTAGTTAATTTTTTTTATACACATGTACTTGTACATAGTTGGTTCTATTAAGAGAAGTTATTTTAGGAGATTTTTTAGAAAATATCAATAGAAATTATGTTCCAATTTTTTTGGGAGGGCTTATTAAGTAGAAAATATTGACACATATGATATATATTAAGATATTATAAATTTTTAAACTTATAAAAATAATATTAATAAATTATGAATATTTTTTTAAATTTTACAATTATATATATACATAAACCAAGTTCTTTAATTTACTTTAATATTAATTTATATATATATATATATATATATATATATATATATATATATATATATATATCGTGTCTCCGAATCCTATAATTTTTTGAATGTGGTGTGTTCCTATGTCTGTGTTCATACTTCATAGCCAATAATCCATCACCCATCAATGACCTAACTCAGCAACTTAAAAAAATTATAATATTTAAAATTTATTGTTTATATTATATTATATAAATATCAAAATATTATCTATAACCCACTTTGTTGTCTAATTTTTATTTTTCTAAGAATATTATTAGTAATTACTAATTTAAAAATTCAAAGATAAATATAAAAAATGATAAAATTGTAATTACATCTTATTACTAATTTATTTTTTATGCAATCTTATTACTAATTTAAAGATTTAAAAATAAATACAAAACTTAAAAGGTCTAAAATGCCTTTCAAAAATCTAAAGTCTAAGAGGTGGACCCGTCAAGCCAAAAAGGATTTTCATCTTAAATTTATAGTTCATCTTTATCATTCTTTTCCATGTAAATGTAGACATTTCTACTATTTAAACAAAATTTATTAAATTGATTTCATAGATTTAGTCCTATTTATTTACCATAAATATTTGAGTACATTGATAGACAGAGCTTGCCTAATAATTATTCAAAATCTTATATTATACGTACCCATGGCCTTTTATTTTAAAATATTTGAATTTCTTAAGAAATATTTTTTAATTTTTTAATAATTTAGTAAAAAATAATAAGAAAGGAATCACAAGTTTGATATTAAATTACCAAAAAAGAGAGAGCATAATCTCAAACTCAAAAATGAAATTAGTATAAAAATATAAATTACACAATAATTTACATTATGCTAAATATGAAACATGATTTTGCAAATATTTTGCTAAATTCATTTCTAATATGGAAATTACTTCTATAAATTCATATAAAGATGTATATTTTCAATAACTTAAAAGGTATATGGTTCTTCAATACCTTCATAGAAAGATGTATTTTTTTAATATGTAAATTAATTTTTGTAATAATATTAATTATTTAGAGGAAAGAAAATTTCATTTCTAATTATTTTTTAAAATAAATTTTCCATATTATTTTTTTATTTCTTCAAATAATATTTATTATGTAGAGATGAAATATTTCTGTCTTTAACTTTATTTCTAATTAAAACAATAATACTTATAATTTATAAACGGAAATTAGAGATGAATTGTAGCAATGATGGATGAATTCCGTCTTTAAATGATTTTGACTTTTAAAAAAAATTTGTTGACCTAACAAAAACGGAATTAGAGGCAAATTGTATCAGAGATAGATAAATTAAATCTCTAATAAGCAAAATTAGCATTCCGTAGATAATTTATTTTTTTAGTCTCAGATTTTGTCTCAATTAGAGATGGATTCCATCTCTAAATCGGATCTTTCTGTTAGTAATCTGTCGGTGCTTAAATTAGCTGAAGTTAGATGGTTGGCTCTGGTTTATACTTATATCTGATAAAACAAAAAAACAAAAAACAAAAAGATGCTTATATTCATCCATCCAACCTTGATGTTATGCACATGTTAATAAATACACAAAAGGCATGTTGTTCTTTCTCTTCTCATTCCCTATCTCTCAAATGCATTCTCATTATACATTTAATATTTTTATGATTTTGTTTTAACTTCTAAATTCTATGTTTTTATCTATGTTGTTGGGTTTACGTGATGGATGAAGCAAAGGGCAGTTTGAGCTCCCTACCCCCTTTCTTGATGAAAACTTATGAGATGGTGGATGCTCTTTTCACGAATTCACGGATTCGATTGTTTCCTAGAGTGCTACTAGTAAAAGTTTTATTGTATAGAATCAACTGGTATTTAATCAAACAATCAAACATATGGGTTTAGAAGAATTGAACCCAAAACAATAGAAATTTGCAAATGATGATTTTGTAAGAGGACAATTGCATATTTTTGAAGATCCATATATTGAGGCAAACCAATTCATATATAGCCATTCTTTACATAATCTCCAAGGACAAAGGGCTTTTAAGCTAACGGAATATGATGTTAGGGTTTAAATGATGAGATAGAGAAACTCAAACATGATAAAGAACTACTCTTTTATGGAGATACAGAGACATGAGTGGCAAACATATAAGATACAAATATATTGCTCAAAGGATCATTTCAGAAAATTGGAAAAGAAGCAACAAAAGACTGGTTGAAGTCTTTATTCAACTCAACCCAATATTTCTTTTCTTGTATTTTTTATGCATAATAAATTATATGTTAGGAATTTCGTTCGTTTAGGATAGCTTCATTATGATGGCTGTTAACTATTGAACAACATTTAATATTATTGGCATATTCTTATTTAATTTGTAGTTGCCTTTCCATAATGGTATTTGCTTAGAAATAAAATTGCACATATTCTCTTTCTTTTTTAACTTTATAGCAAAAGGCTCTATCAAATATGAAATATAGGTTAAAAACTCTCATAGCCCAATATTTTAACTTTATAAATATTTCTATGAAAGTAGAAATTTCAACTTTGTTCAACATCTTACGTGTATGTGAGCTGTAGAACCATCGTATCAACTATTTCTAATTTTTTAAATTAGGCACATCAACTTATACTTTCATCTCTTTCATTCTGCCGTTTCAGCAAATTTTTAGGAAATAGTGGCTTTTTAGTTTCTCACACCAAAATTGCTTACTCATCTCTCTACTTTTTTTTTGCTTTAAGTAACCATTCAGTATTTCCATTTCCTAAGTCAAGTAACTTGACTTGACAACTCTCTTTGCTCTTCTTTCAACCTGCTCCCTTAAATGCCAGACTATTCAACGTATCAATTTTACAGCATTTTTATGCTCTAGTTCATCTCTTTCAGTGTATATTTACTTATGGCCTTTTAGATAACTAAAATATGATATCAAAATATAAAAGATAACAAAAATATGAAATCAAAATTTATTTTAAACACCCATGCAACGCGCGGGGTCTATATCTAGTATTTATAAATAATTAGTACATGTGTAAGCTTAGCAAATAACATTGAGTTAATTTAATTTTAATGGATCAAATCAATTCACTTGTAAGGCTTAGGTACAATTTTTGCTACCGGCAATCTTTTTTTGTAGTACCTTATGACATGTTTTGATATTAAAAAAAAATGTAGCCAGAATTTGGCCAAAAACAATGCAGGGGCAAATATGTATCAGAAAAAAAATTCTTCAAATATGGATGATTAGGACAACAAAAGCTGAACCTTCTGCATAAACAACAACCCCTATATTCTTACACTATTTTTTTAACACCACTTTTAACACTTGATTAATAATGTACAAATTTATAGTTAATCACATGTATTAATTAGCTAATAAATAAATTCAAGCTTCAAATTCTAAATTATAAATTTATTAATTAATCAACTAGTATATGTGATTAACTACGAATTTGTACATAATTAATTAAGTGTTAAAAATAATGTTAAAAAAATGATGTAAGATGATCTTTTCCCATAAACAATGTCTTGTAAGAGTGTTTTTGCATAAACAATTGATTGAGTGTGTAGCCTCCTAAAGCTATGTCATTCAGGTACTCTTTTCGACTTTTCCTCCATATAATAAAGAAGTGGCACTAGGTTATAGAGGGAAGATTAAGGAATATAGTGAGAGGACTTGAAGTCTAAGAGCATGATTGGGTAAGCTTATTTATGCTTCCCAACAGTTTTTTTTTTTTGTCTAAAAGCTTTTTTTATTGTTTATATCATGTTGGGAAATTATGTAAAAGTTTTTATACGAAATTAAATGCATTATAACAATTTTTTTATAAGCTTGAAATTTAATGCTTTTGATTTTTTATTATAGATTATTCTAAAAATTTTGAGATGTAAATACTATTTTGTTCTCAATCAAATAACATTTTAAATCATTTTGTATCTCTTTTAGTAATTTTATTTATAAAAGTGATTTTTTTATACTATCCAAACGAAACAAATTATTTTAAAATTACTTTTTAACTAATATATTTAAATATAAAATTGATTCTATTATAATCGATTATAACAATAATCAAAAATACATATAATCAATTATTGAAATAATAAAATTTTCCTATTTAATCCAAACACACTAAATCTAGTGAAAATTAATTACAAAAAGCGTTGTCTTATTAATATATATCTAATAATACTTATAGGGAAAACATTTGGTTATTAAGGGGAAAATTATGTTGACTGCCCCCTCAGCCCCTTGCATATTCTTTAGCCTCCCCTCCCCTTAACTTTATTAAACAAAAAATAATAATAATCCAAACCCAACTCAAACCAAAGTTTATTTTAATCCAACTTAATTAAAAATAGATAAAGAATACAACAATAACCATTTAAGTCTTTTTATCATCTGATGAGGTCAAGTATATGAATCAAAAGATACTATTGTGTTGGGTGAAAAATAGATAAATAATAGATAAAAATTTATATATAAAGAATACATTTAAAAATATATGACGTTTTTTAAAATTTAGTTTTTTATGAGCTAAAAGAGTGCAACTTCAAATTCTTGAGCTGGAATCCCATAATTTAATGAAACTAATATTGTGCTTAACATGAATAAACCAAGACCAATCAAACTTCGTATAGTCAATTACAGCCTTCGCTGTATCTGTGTACCATCTATGGTTGCGTTGGAAACTTATACACGGCTAATTCCTCTCTACATATCAATTAGCTCAATACACCCGTTTTTAATTTAGATACAATTTTCGTGGTCCAGGATTTCTCATACATAAAACATGGTAGGTGTTTGATTACTACCACTAGCTGTACTCCAACGAAACAAATCCCTGTCATTCCTATCATGTTCCATACAATCCAGAAGAACAAATTTCCCTCCATCAATTAACAAAATCAAATCTATAAGCAATACAATTAATTTTATGCAGCACAAATTCACCATCAAATTAACAACAATCTACCAATCCAAGAGCGGTTGAAAATCCGTGAATGACAACGAAGCTAATCCCTCAAATGTATTAGTTCACAATTATTACACAAAGAAAAACTAACTAAAAAATCAACATCTCTATATAGCAATCCAAACTCAATCACATAAATCCTAAAACTTAACTCAATTGTTTCCTAGCCTTGCTTCTCTTTGCCATCGATCTCGTGACGCAATCATACCTGCCATGACTTTCAAGTTTGTTACTAATTTCACCACCTACTTTTTCCTGCACACAAAATTCTTACTTCAATTCATTAAAAAAGAAAAATCAAAACAAATTAAATTCTAAATAAACACACAAATAAAACTAGAATTTTAAACCCATATATACATCAATTATGTCAAGACCATATACTTTCACTTACTTTTGCACCACCCTCTTATGCTTATGTCTATGCTGGTAGGTTGCATTAATCGCTACACTGCCCACTTCTGGCTCTTCCATCTCACTACCATCCACCTCAATCTCACCTGATGCCCTTGCCTTTTCACTATTATTGGCCTCAATTTCACAACTAACTAAGGCCATTTCCACCTTGGCCTCAAGTTCTGCCTCTCTGGGCTCCCACCCTTCTCACACGTATTAATAGTAAATGAATTCATCAACTCTAACCTAATATGTCAAAACTCTTAATTTGTTCTTCCACGTACCCTAATAGCTTATCAATGTCACTCTTCAAATTAATAGCAAATTTCTCCACCACTCCCAGCTGACAAATAACATATTGTAAGGCCAAGCAAAAATATTTCAGCTAATTAAATTTTAGGTACTACTTAATTTATGGGATAAACACAACATATAAATTCAATAAATTAGGTAAGTTTGGAGCATATCATCTTCGAAATCATTACAGCCTCTCACGCCGAAGTAGAATGGATGAGAACATAACAACAACCCTTTAAGGTTTGAAGTTTACCTTCCAGATCCCAGTCACAATGGAGGAGAATGCTGCAAGGTGATCGAAACCCATTCAATCCTTTAGGGTTCCTCCACAGGACGATGTTAATAATCTCTCCACAAACCCTTGAAATAATTTGGAGGCAAAAGTGGAAAATTAATTTTTACCTCTTCAGCTGATATTTTGTGAATAAAGTATCTTATTTTCTTTCACCTAATTCCAATGTGTAAAAATTGGTAGCTGAGAGACAAAGTTGTAGGTTACTACAAAAATAGTTGTCACTTACTACCTTAAAATAAGGAAGTACCGAAGTGTTCGTCATTCCTGGAATGTGGAATGTCATTCTATTCTTTCACATCAAATGTAACCTCAGATATATTGTCATTTGTTTAAAAATTTTGCTAATCACACACCACAATGTACATCATTATTCACCTCCTGATTATCACATATAATAAATGTTAATCACTACATAATACATCAATCACTACATAGTAGTAATCGATTATCATCTTCAATTATCACAAGATACATGTTGAATACTAGTTATTTATACGTTGATTGCTGATATAAAAGTAGTGTGCAAAATTTAGTGTACAAATATATTTTTCCTTTGTTTAGGTATCATGTATCCATGCTCAAGAGGTTTATAAATATCCCCAAAAGTTCCAACATTTCCTCATAGCAAAACCAGAGCCTGAGCCAAGAGCCTTCTGATCAGACTCCTATTAGCAGTTCACTTTCTCTATCTAAACCTTCACCATCTAAACCTTCACCATGCTTATGAAATACCTAACTCTAGTTTACACTCATTTGAAATGGGTATTAGGTTTCCTTCTATGTTATCCCTTCTACAAGCTCCACAATTCTCATATGCCAATAATTGGAGAAGAGGTGAGTATATGCCATTATGAATCCACCCCTGGCTCAGAGCAACATGTAGATTGCGCTGTGTGTCTTTGCAAACTTTATATATTTGAGTCGAATATTTGAAAGTAACCACATGCAATATTATTCATAATTTTTCATTTGCAAGGATGTTGTTTTACATATTGTTGCCTAAACAAAATCTTGAGCAGGCAAAACCACTTTTGATAGTCAAATTACAGAGATGGAGAGTTGAAAAGAATTAAGTAATGCTGGGTTTGAGACTTTGAGAGAAATTTGGCAAATAGAATTCCAACTAAGCAATGTTTTTAAAATCAGTTAAACCGTTGAATTGGTGAATTGAGTAGTTCATAATTTGATCAATTAAAAACAGGTAAAATCACTAATATTGTAGTCATATAATTTTTTTAAAAAAGATAAATAGTTAAAAAATTTAAATTAAAAATTGATTGAGTCAACTGAATGCTTCAAATAGCTAATTCACTGCCTTTCATTGACTTTATTAATTTTTTACTAATTTTTGACAGTTCAACAACTTATCTATTTTTTTAAGTGAATTAGAATTAGTAGAGTGACTGATTTATGGTTCGACCGATCCAGTTGAATCAATTTTAAAACACTGCAACTAAGCATACACAAAGGCCCTTCCAGATAATTCCTTAAACTTTTTGAAATTTGCATTAAGTTTTAGATCCGGGTGCTAAGTCTCAAACAGAATTTTGCACAGAATTCGGATTTGGATGATAAGTCCTTCACCAAGAAGCTAAGCAACCAATCGAGGATGCAACACCTACAATGTCTTCACGAAGCACAAGATAAGTTAATTTTACTATCTTTAGAAATTGTAGTACTTCACTAATAAAAAATTTCATCCTTATATTTTTTAATTTTAATTTTATTTTTTTGGTAGAATAAAGTTTAAAGAGAGGAAATGTTATATCATTTCAAGATCAAAGTATATGCAAGTCTCAATTAAGCCTCAGAGTGGTATTTACCATTTTAATTTTAACTTTTTTATCACATTACTTTGATAATTTCTTTTTTTTTATAAGGATAATGCATTCGAGTTTTTGTTGGTCACCTAATATTTGTGGGTTCCACCCATTTTCAAAATACAACAGTGTATGGATAGTTTAGAAATTGAGAAATGATTAATGCAACAAAGAAAAAAAATCTCATAAAGCTCACAATGCAAGATGTAAGCCATTGTTGAGGAGGAAAAGAAAAGGAAGGAAGAATGAAAAATGATTGATAGTATCGAGAGTTCCAATGTTTTGTAGCACTGGTCTAATTCTTGAACTGATAAAAAAAGAGGATCAAAGTTTTGAGGTCAAATTGGAGCTTTATAAATACCTTATATATTTTAAAAATATATGATAATTTATAATAAAAGAAATGTAACATTGATGTTAAGTATATAAGTAAATTCATAGAAAAATAATGAAATTTTTCTAATATGATCAAAATAATTCACGATTATATAATAAATCAAGATTGTAGAAATATATTAAACAAAATATATTCAACTTACAGTATATAATTTAGATATAAATATCTAAATATGAATATACAATATATTATATATTAATTTAAAAATTTTTACATATGGGTTCAAGTGTATTATATATTTATCAATTTAATTAAATTAAGAAAAAACCACTTGTGGCCAAGTGGTATGTTGTGCGACTCTCAAAGGTTCATTTCATGAAATTTTGTTATAATTGTTTAATGGTTGAAGTTTATTATATATATAATAGTATAAGAACAAGAATACTAAGCTAAAAGCACTTGTGTCCGAGTGGTAAGGAGTCATGAAATTCAATTCTAACGTTTCATGCAATTTTGTGGCAATTTCCTTCACCTGGTCTAACCTATCAAACACGGTTTGACTGGTTTAGAGCCAGTTCATTAATTTAAATCCTAGTTTTAGCAGAACGGTTTTGAGGCTATGACTAGACTAGCCCGAGGATTGGTTCATGATTTAATGGTACGACCAACCAACTGGTCCAATTTTAGAGTTATGATTGGACCGGTCTGACCGGCCGATCGTTTGGTTTGATTTTTAAAACTATTGAGGATTAGATAGTAAAATTAGAATTGAAATATAATATTTTTAATTTAATTTTAATTCTTTCAAAATTAGAATTGATCAAGAAACTTAAATTTTATATTTGAGATTGTCAAAGAATTAAGATAAGAAATTGTAATTTTAAATTCAATTATAATTTTATTATTTAAAGGTATGATCTAAAATATTAAAAAATTATTTACAAATTAAAATTAATAAAAATATTCATAAAATAATATTTTTATAATATAATAGTTAGTTTTTTTTCATAAAAAAATTTCATGAATTTTTTTTTAAAAAATAAATAGTTATTATAATAATTTTTATATAAATATAAAAATAATTTTTTATAGTAATATAAAATCTCAATAAATATGATTGTTCATAAATAAATGTGGAGCGAGAGAGAGTTTAATTTTTAAGTTATAAAATTAATAATTCTTAAAGTATAGACTAAGAATTGAGAAATATTTAATTTAATTATTTTTCAATTCTATGAAATTGGTTTATGGAATTATAATTTTAATTCTAAATAATATTTTAAATATAAAAAATAAAATTAAAAAATTTAATTCTAATTTTAAACTTTAATTTTATACTTAATTTCAAGAGTTAAACGGACATAAGATTTGTTGTTTGTGTAAATAACTAAACCATTAGAAATCATTGTGGGTTATCATTGTGGGTGTCTGTAATGTATGGGTTGTCAGCCCAACTAGAGCGATTTTAAGGCCCAATATAAGGAATGCCTCAATAATCAGTTATTTCCATTCAATGTGTGGTATTACCACTCCTCCTGGTTGTGAACACTCAATTTTGTCCGGGGCGTTTTGTAAATTAAAAAAAAAAGATAAAAAAAAATAATCTTTTAACCCATTAACCCATAAACCAATCCGTTAACCCATCACCCATTAACCCACAACCCATCAAAGACTTATCCTAAAACAGACTCCATCGCTTATCCTAATCCCCAAACACTTATCCTAACTATCCCAAACCAACCTATCCTAAACTAACCATAACTCATCCTACTACAAACTTATCCTAAACCAACCTTGGCGCTTATCATCAAACCCATCCTATCTCAAACTCATCCTAAACAAACTTATCCTAAACCTCCCTTCACTTATCCTAAACAAACTCCTAATCACATTCTAACTCAAACACCTCAGCCTAATCATCTCCTATAAAACACCTAACCCATGCATTAGAACGGACACTCATAACTGGCTTATTTTTCAGCCTTGAAGCACTATTCTGCCTATTTTTACGCAACCTTCCCTTTTGCTTCCATCACTGCCTTCACGTTAAAAGCCCCCACAAATCTTCACCACCTTCACCAAAAAAAACCACAGCCAATCCATCCCCAAACCGTAACAACATTCACGGCCAACTCTCCCACCTCTACCATTTTCACCTCCACAAACTCCACCAATCAGAACATACACTCAGAACCTGCCAAGCACCCTCTGCCATAGCTATGAGACTTCACCACCTTCCTTTGCCAAATACCCCTGTTACGAAACCACCATCAAATCCTCCATCATTCCACAACCCCGACTCACACCATCCCCAAACCATAATCCACCAAACCCATTACCAACACAGATCCACCTTCAACCGTGACCCAAATCCCAACCCGAGACCGAGCTCTCTCTCACGCGCGAGATCGGTTCCGGCACCACTAGACTCACCGGTCGCGCACGGCCACCGTAGCAAACGTCATCACTAACCGAGCAAAAGCGGCGACCTGGACCGATTGCCATTCTCGAGCAACTCGGCCACCGATTCCAGGCACCGGTCGCGCAGTTCGTGAGCTCGTCTTCAACCCGCGTCGCCGTCGCGTACTAGCACAGGACATCAGACCGCGCCGTCGACGTTCCCAATCCAGATCGGCACCGTCACGCCTTTGCCGCTTGGGTCGCTGATCGTGATATCGCCGCTCGGGTCGCCGTTTCACGCCCACCTTCCGTTCCATTCACCGTCACCGACGGTTGCTCCTTTTGAATCTCTGGGCTTTCTGCAAACATAGCTAGGAGAAGGAAGAAAAATATCTCCCTTTGCTGAACCGTGAGTTGTTTTATGAGTTTTCATTGCGCTTTTTTTTTTTTGGGGGATAAATGGGCTCATTGGGCTAAAAACAAAAAAATCTAACAAAAGATGAGTAAAAATGATAAGAACAAAAAAAAAAAAAGAGGGGGAACATATAAACCTTTTTTTTTTTAAAATAATGATGATGATAATAATAATAATATGGGTTATCTAAGTTGCGACAGCTTGCTAACTCTTGTATTTTGTAAACGTCTGAGTTGCGACACTTGATAGTTTACATTATCATTATTATTATTATTATTATCGTTACTATTATTATTATTTATATTATATTTAAATTATTATCAGGTTTTCAATTTTTAAGTTAAATCACTAATTGATAATTTTAAATAAAAGTTTTGTAACAAACTTGATGATCAATGGGTGACGTCTCTAGCGAGACGCGAGCTTCACCTATTTAATCCTTAATTTGAATAAGCGAGCCGACGGCTTGTTAATTCAAATTTTTAAAGTTTTATTTAATAAAATCAATCAACCCACAAATATTTTCTAAAGAACTACGTGACTTTGATTTTCTCATTGCACCTGAGGATACGTAGGAGCGGGACTTTTGTGCTGTCAAGCCCAAAATTTAATTTTTTATAATTTATTTGTTGATTTCATTATTTTATTTTATTTTTTAGGGGTAAAATAAATATTTTCAAAGATTATTAAGAATTTGCATAATTAACTTAAGGTACCGTTTTAGGACGGGTGTGTTAGGGGTGCTGTGGGATTAAGTTTCCACCCTTCCCTGCACATAACCGACTTCCGAATTCAATCTGGTTTCAAAGACTATTTTTCTTGGGTTTTCCAATTTTTCCTAATAAAAATAAAATTGGTGGCGACTCCTAATTAAATAATGTTTTAATTTAAGTTGCTATTTCGCCGCGATTAATTTCGGTCGCGACAGATGGCGACTCCACTGGGGAAACTTGAGAGTCAAGCCTGTAAAAGTTAGTTATGCAAAAAAAAAAAAATTGTGATCTTTATGTGTTTGTTTTACCCTTTTTTTTCTTTTTTCTTTTATTATTTGATGATTTTTTATATATATATTATTTTTAATTGTTGTACTATCTGAACCTTAGGGTAGAAAACTTTTGGAATTTGTTTTGTATTTGCTTTGTTTTGCAGGATGTAGGTAGTCTTTAGGATTGTGAAGGTTTGTGCGCTCCCAGCACCCACTGCACCTACACGTAAAGCACACACATTCGAGTGGGGCCCTATACCCGGGTCTGAGTGAAGCCTAAGTTAAGTAGAGGTTGCGTAGTGGTAGCCATTTTGGATGTACTTCCTGTTTGGTTATCGCGAAAACCTCATCTAGAGTGCGCCTTTTTCAAGAATGTCCCACACCTAGTTGGTTTACCCACTATTTCGTGGTCAACATTCTGAAATAGGACTTGGCTCTAGAGACCTTTAAAATAGAAAAGCCACCCCATGGAAGTTCTCACGAACCAGAAAGACTCTTAGATCCTTAGGATAGAATTCCCAAGTTTAAGGCAACCCCATTAGGACACAAAGGGAGCACACCTTTCATTACCTTTAGATTTATCCATATCTTGTGAGTTGTTCAGTCTTTTGATGTGACAAACCATACTTACGTCCCTCTTAATTTTTTTTTTCCAAAAAAGAGGAGATGAGTCATTATTAAAGGACCAATAACTCATTCACTCATTATTGCATCACAAGTCATCATTCTTCGCATCATGTTTTCTCCAAAAACCATGCATTGACAGTTCTTATGTGTTAAATTTAGGTTTGTTGAGGGACTGTTGAAACTAAGTGCCTAAGGATTAACAGTAAGTATCTTTGATTAATAATGGAACGTGTCATGGGATCAGATCACAATGAGGTTGTTTTGAGAAAGACTTTGTGACTTAAGGCCAATGAAGTTGACACAGAAAGCCTGTTGAGTTTGGGCCGAATGTTGAAGAAGACGCAACGCCTGACCTTCACTGCGAGATATGGGAAGATTCTGAATCTGTTAGAGGTTGATGTACAGGTAGAAGCTATTACCGCGCTAGCCCAATTCTACGACCCACCATTGCGTTGTTTCACGTTTCAAGATTGTCAGTTGGCCCCCACCTTGGAAGAGTTTGAGCAGATCTTGGGCTTGCCGTTGGAAAAGGAAGAGCCATACCTCTTTATAGGCCACCATGCATCCATGCCAACCATAGCAGACATCTTGAAGATTCATGTGAAGGATCTGCAAAAAGCAAAGCAAAATAGGAAAGGAACAGAGGGATTCCCAAGGAAATATTTAGAAGAACACATGCACCACCTAGCCAAGGTTAAAGACTGGAATACCTTTATGGATGTGTTAGCCCTCACTATTTATGGCAGCATCCTATTCCCGAGTAATGAAGACTTGATAGATTTTGCGGCGATAGATGTGTTTCTCGCTCGAAGGAATAATGCTGCTAATCCTGTCCCAGCCCTTCTTGCTGATGTTTATTATACTTTGAATTTCTGCCATGAAAAGAAGGGTAAGCGGATCTTATGTTGTCTACCGATGTTATTCGTATGGCTCACAAGTCACATGTTCAAGAGGGGCTACGAGGACCCATGTCCCATTACAAGTCTCAAGATGCTCCAGTTGAAAACCAGGAACGGCTGCGAATGGGCCGAAGAATTGGCCAAACTTGAGGAAAAGAAAATTGAATGGTACCCGACTTTCCTAATGTTCCTCTCATGGGTACTCGGGGATGCATTAACTACAACCCTGCACTGGCATTGCGACAATTAGGCTATCCTATGATGGGGCCACCATCAGAATTGGAAACCGTTCCTTTTGTTTATGACATGCAAATGGAGTGTACTGAGACACTTAGGAGAGTGCGAGACGCTTGGAAGAAAGTTATTAGAAAAAGTAAAGAGCTGGGAGTCGAAGGCTGCGGAGTTAAAGAAAGTTACAGGCAGTGGGTCAAGAACAGGCGCGGGAAGTTAAGTTACCCTTTAAAATCCCAAGTAACCTCTACGGTTGGTAAATCTTTGCCTCGACTTCGATAGAAGATAAAGAAATAAGAGAAAAGTTAGTGAAGCCAACAAAGAAAAAGGGAAATTAGAGGCGAGTTGGAAAAGGTTCGCCGGACATGTGCGGTTTAAGACGTGAAAATCTTTGAGAAAAACGTTGCTCTCGAAAAAAGCAAACAAAAGGCAAAGGACGAGCAAGATAGTATGTCAAAAATTAGAAAATGTTTGGAAGCTGCAAATAAGGAACTAAGGCTCCGAGGGCGGGAAAGAGATAGCGCTACGACGAAAAATCAACAACTCAAGGAGTTTGCTCGTAATTGCCAAAGCAGCACAGAATAAGGCTCTTCAGCCAAGCAGATAGTATGAGGCAACAAGTGGAGACAGTGTCAACCAGATATGAAGACATGATCAGAATTGAGAGGTTGCGCACTGTCGAGGAGATTGCAGGGTATGAAGCAGCATTGCGACAGGGACAGGAGGACTTGCAGAAAATGATAGATCATGCAAGACAACAAGACGAGGACATTAATGGATGGAAAGAAGAAGTCCATTTTTGGAGAGACCAATTCTCGAAGCTGGCATGCCTAGCTAACACGGCGATCGCAGACATTCCATATTACTTAAAGGTGGCAGATAAGATGGTCGATCCTCTTAAGACTCCGGCAGAGATTAATGACTTCATTGAGTATTGCAAGAATCTTATTGGGCAAATGAAGCAGATGATCAGGGTGCAGTCATTTGAGAAGGAGGAATTAGACTAGACAATGATGTATTTCAAGTAGAGTGGAAATGATGTATTCCTCTTAAATAATGTTGATGATTCTTTTTCAATTGAATAAAGTATGCCTTTTTGTTCTTCCTGATCCTATGTTGCCTTTGAAGATCCATTACTTTTGAACGAGACGTTCTAAGTAATGGTCATGACAAACTTTTGAACGAGACGTTCTAAGAAACAGTCATGACGAGCAAAGATTAAAGATACTCACTCAAATCCGCCCGGCACAAATTAACAATGGTCCTTTAACAAATCAATAATAATCATGGTTGTTTTAACAAATTTTACTTTGATTGTTCACAGAAAATTTAAAACCATTGCGCGACCAAGGAAAGAAGACACCAATCAAACCCGTGTTCACAACACAAGGGCTCGAACAAGGTTGCTTGCAGCAATGGCAGCCGAGAACGAAGGTAGGAACCTAAGTTTGGAAGTAGATGAAGTGAAAGGAAGGGTGAATGAGGTGACAGAATCTCAAAGAAGAATTGAGGAAATGTTGTCAGCCATGAGGGAGACCCTCACCTTGATGGGGGCAGTTGGAGGTACAGGAGTAACCGGTGCACACTCGCACCCACTGAATACCACTTCCATGAGGACAAACCCTGGAGTCGCTACTGAGGTACCTTATGTGGGAGGAACCTCAAACATTGCATCAGTAGTGATTCCTATTGGAGAAGGATATCATTCATTAGAAGGTACTCGCAATGAGGTCCATGGTAATACTGAGTTCACGTGGGAACAACCACATATGATGACAACTGGATTTCCTACTGGTACTGGACATGCAACTATTCAGAATGACAAGATGAAAGAAGAATGGATGGAAAAGATGGAAGAGCAAATTAAGGCGATCAAGGGTCCTAGCACCTACGGTCCCCTTGGGATAGAAGAATTGTGCCCTACTGCTAACATCGTCATCCCCAAGGATTTCAAAGTCCCAGAATTTGTCAAGTATGATGGGAGCACCAATCCCTTTTTCCACCTAAAAACTTATATTACCAAAATGTCCATTTGGTCAAGGGATTGGAAGTTCCTCATCAATTTCTTTCATGAAAGTTTGACTGGGCCTGCTTTGGAGTGGTGTATCCAACAGGACCTCTCAAAAATCTCCTCTTGGGATGATCAAGAATTTATTTATGGGTCGATGATCGGTTTAATCTGGATACGCCCCAACTCGAGAAGCATTGGGAACATTACAGAAAGAAAAATGAGGACACATTCAAACAATATGCCCAGAGGTGGAGAACTCTTGCAGCCCAAGTGCAACCGCCGTTAACTTTGACAGAGATGTGCTCATACTTCTTGGGAACTTTAGGAGCTCCTTATATTGGGACAATGGCGGGCACCGCTTATAGAGACTTTGCTGATTTAATCGCTGCTGGAGAAAGAATTGAAATTTTGGTAAAGGCAGGAAGATTGCCAGCTGGCAATAATGAGAGTAGTTTCAAGAAGGGGTTCCCCCTTAAGAAAAAAGAACCGGAAGTGAGTTATGTGTAGAATCTGCAGCCTTTACAACCCCGATATTCGCCATCCTACCCTACATACCGACCACCCCCATACAACCCAAACATGTACCCTTCTTATCAGACACCTGCATCATCCCATCTACCTAGCCCAACTGCTCCTCCCGTAAATATACCTCAAACCCAGCCATTCCAAATCAACAATATCCCGGTACCTCAGCCATATGCACCAACTCACCCAATCTATACTCAGTACCCATCTCGGCCTCCGCAAAATTTCTAAAACTACCCACAACCTCGACCAAACTTCCAAAATCAAGGCCGTTTCCATACCCAAAACCTACCCCCTTTCCCAAAACTGTCCATCTCAAATGCAGATCTATTCCAAAGGCTGTTTGATGCTCACCTCATCTCAGGGAACCCTGTACGTCCCCTACAACCACCATTTCTAATATGGTACAATCCCAATTTAACTTGCAAGTACTATATGGATATTTCGGGGCACTCAATCGAGGACTGTGAGTCTTTCAAGATGGCAGTAAGAAAGCTTATTGCTTGTGAAAAACTGGACATTCAAGAAGAGGCTGGACCTAGTATTGTCAGCAATCCAATTCCTAATCATGGTGAAAGGAATGTGGTGAATGCTTTAGAGATGGAAGGACCCCCAATAAGGAATACCATGAGCCTGCGTACGCCGATGACTCAAATATTTAAGAGGTTGAAGAAAGCAGGTTATGATATCACGGCACCAGCTTCATCGGTAAAAGAAGAGGAGAAGTACGATGAAGAATCAAAATGTGTTTACCATTGTGGGGGAACAGGACACGATATTGAGAACTGTTGGGACTTCAAGGTTCGGGTCCAAGATTTACTCACTTTGGGAATAATACAAGCTGGACAAGGGGTAGCTTCCTCTGAAGAAGTTAGTGTGGTAGAACGCTTTGTGCTGAAGGTGCCACCTCTCAACCAAGTCCCGGCGCCAGAGAGGGTTGTTGTTACAATCAAGAAGCCAATGCCATTTGCTTATGATGATACCCACTCAGTACCATTTTATTATGAAGCTAGGGTGGAAACGAAAGGAGTCGGGGAAGAGACTTCAAAGCCCCGAGTTGCTGAAATACTCCAGGATGAAGGGTGTGTGACTAATATAGTTACAAGGAGTGGGCGATGTTATGGCCCAGTAGAAGTAGAGAAGAAGAAGAATGTTAAAGAATGGGGTAAGGAGGAAAATGCAAGAGAAGAGGAGAGAGGGAAAGAAGAGGAGGAAGAATTTTTGAAGATCATGAAACAGAGTGAATACGATGTGATGGAACAGCTGAAGAAGACTCCAGCAAGGATATCCCTTTTGTCACTCGTTTTGACATCTGAGTTACATCGAAAAGCATTGCTAAGAGTATTGAATGAGGCTTATGTCAAACCCGATGTTACCCCTGAGAATGTTGTCAGCATGGTGGACCCGGTAAAGCACGTCAACATGATCACATTTATGGATGAAGAGATCACCTCTCGGTCTGAGAAAAACCCACGGGCCTTACACATAACCCTTAAATGCAAAGGGTATATAGTTGCAAAGGTTTTGATTGATGGGGGGTCTGCGCTAAATATCTTACCGAAGTCGACTCTAACCTCATTGTCGATAAGTGGGGATGAACTGACACCTCGAGAAATGGTAGTGCGAGCCTTTGATGGAAATAGGAGAGGCATTTTAGGAGAGGTGACGTTGCCATTAGAGATTGGTCCAAGTAATTTTCGGGTATTGTTCCAAGTTATGAACATTGAGCCTGGTTACACTATGCTCCTGGGGAGACCATGGATCCATGCTGCTGGTGCTGTTCCTTCTACACTACACCAGAGTATTAAATACATCGAGAATGGGTCGGTTATTACTATACACGGAGAAGAAGAAATCATGGTGTCAAAACCGGTTTCAGTGCCGTATGTGGAAAGTGCAGAGAAAGATGAGGAGAATTTGTGGCATAGCTTTGAGGTAGTGGAAACTAAACTCAGTGGGGGTGAGCCCTCGATGCAAACTATGAATCAGGTGGTGGCCCGAATTATGACTAATAATGGGTACCAGAAAGGAAAAGGCCTGGGCTCAAAATTGCAAGGAACTCGGACACCGATTTCACTTCCAGAAAAGCTAGACAAGTGATAACACTGTATTTTATACATTTTGTAATCCTCTCACTTGGCTTTTTAAGGTTCAATTAGGCTTAACTAAGTTGATTTTGACACATTTTATGATTTTGAGCCAAATTGGACAATTAAATAAATTATTGCATAAATTAACCGTAATTATCTCTTTGGCAATGTTTAGTAAACTGGCTATAACTTGAGTTACAAATATCTGATTAATGTGATTTTGGTCTTGTAGGAAAGCTAAGACAATGTCCTACAACTTTTATGTTGAATACTTTTCCAGAATCGGACTCCTTGGAGGTGATATTGAGCTTTGAAGTCAGAATAGAGGAGCTGAAACTGGGTCTAAAATACTGTGCAGTAATTGAACCATATCTTGAGTTCTAGGCATGATTTTGGACTGAAACTAAAGCCATTTTAAAGAAAATATTCAGGCCTACAACTTTCATGAAGACCACTTCTCTCAAAAATGTAAAAATGACTGGACACATGGTTGTGTATTTACTCAATTATTATATTAGAAAAAAGAAAAAAAAAGAAAACAGAAGTTGAAAGAAACGTAAGGCATGACGTTTTGCATGTGGCTCCTGTAGCCACAGTTGCAGCGCCAAATGCCTATCTGAACCTTAGGGTAGAAAACTTTTGGAATTTGTTTTGTATTTGCTTTGTTTTGCAGGATGTAGGTAGTCTTTAGGATTGTGAAGGTTTGTGCGCTCCCAGCACCCACTGCACCTACACGTAAAGCACACACATTCGAGTGGGGCCCTATACCCGGGTCTGAGTGAAGCCTAAGTTAAGTAGAGGTTGCGTAGTGGTAGCCATTTTGGATGTACTTCCTATTTGGTTATCGTGAAAACCTCATCTAGAGTGCGCCTTTTTCATAAATGTCCCACACCTAGTTGGTTTACCCACTATTTCGTGGTCAACATTCTGAAATAGGACTTGGCTCTAGAGACCTTTAAAATAGAAAAGCCACCCCATGGAAGTTCTCACGAACCAGAAAGACTCTTAGATCCTTAGGATAGAACTCCCAAGTTTAAGGCAACCCCATTAGGACACAAAGGGAGCACACCTTTCATTACCTTTAGATTTATCCATATCTTGTGAGTTGTTCAGTCTTTTGATGTGACAAACCATACTTGCGTCCCTCTTAATTTTTTTTTTCCAAAAAAGAGGAGATGAGTCATTATTAAAGGACTAACAACTCACTCACTCATTATTGCATCACAAGTCATCATTCTTCGCATCATGTTTTCTCCAAAAACCATGCATTGACAGTTCTTATGTGTTAAATCCAGGTTTGTTGAGGGACTGTTGAAACTAAGTGCCTAAGGATTAACAGTGAGTATCTTTGATTAATAATGGAACGTGTCATGGGATCAGATCACAATGAGGTTGTTTTGAGAAAGACTTTGCGACTTAAGGCCAATGAAGTTGACACAGAAAGTCTGTTGAGTTTGGGCCGAATGTTGAAGAAGACGCAACGCCTGACCTTCACTGCGAGATATGGGAAGATTCTGAATCTGTTAGAGGTTGATGTACAGGTAGAAGCTATTACCGCGCTAGCCCAATTCTACAACCCACCATTGCGTTGTTTCACGTTTCAAGATTGTCAGTTGGCCCCTACCTTGGAAGAGTTTGAGCAGATCTTGGGCTTGCCGTTGGAAAAGGAAGAGCCATACCTCTTTATAGGCCACCATGCATCCATGCCAACCATAGCAGACATCTTGAAGATTCATGTGAAGGATCTGCAAAAAGCAAAGCAAAATAGGAAAGGAACAGAGGGATTCCCAAGGAAATATTTAGAAGAACACATGCACCACCTAGCCAAGGTTGAAGACTGGAATACCTTTATGGATGTGTTAGCCCTCACTATTTATGGCAGCATCCTATTCCCGAGTAATGAAGACTTAATAGATTTTGTGGCGATAGATGTGTTTCTCGCTCGAAGGAATAATCTTTGCTAATCCCGTCCCGACCCTTCTTCTTGTCGATGTTTATTATACTTTGAATTTCGCCATGAAAAGAAGGGTAAGCGGATCTTATGTTGTCTACCGATGTTATTCGTATGGCTCACAAGTCACATGTTCAAGAGGGGCTACGAGGACCCATGTCCCATTACAAGTCTCAAGATGCTCCAGTTGAAAACCAAGAACGGCCGCGAATGGGCCGAAGAATTGGCCAAACTTGAGGAAAAGAAAATTGTATGGTACCCACAGCGTAAAGAAGGGCAAACAGTGGTCTATCAGTGTGAAGGCTTTCCTAATGTTCCTCTCATGGGTACTCGGGGATGCATTAACTACAACCCTGCACTGGCATTGCGATAATTAGGCTATCCCATGATGGGGCCACCATCAGAATTGGAAACCGTTCCTTTTGTCTATGACATGCAAATAGAGTGTACTGAGACACTTAGGAGAGTGCAAGACGCTTGGAAGAAAGTTATTAGAAAAAGTAAAGAGCTGGGAGTTAGAAGCTGCGGAGTTAAAGAAAGTTACAGGCAGTGGGTCAAGAACAGGGCGCAGGAAGTTAAGTTACCCTTTAAAATCCCAGTAACCTCTACAGTTGGTAAATCTTTGCCTCTGACTTCGATAGAAGATGAAGAAATAAGAGAAAAGTTAGCTGAAGCCAACAAAGAAAAAGGGAAATTAGAGGCAGAGTTGGAAAAGGTTCGCCAGACATGTGCAGTTTTAAGACGTGAAAATGCTGAGAAAAACGTTGCTCTCGAAAAAGCAAACAAAAGGCAAAGGACAGAGCAAGATAGTATGTCAAAAATTAAAAAATGTTTGGAAGGCTGCAAATAAGGAACTAAGGCTCCGAAGGCAGGAAAGAGATAGCGCTCTGACAAAAAATCAATAACTCAAGGAGTTGCTCGTAATTGCCAAAGCGGCACAGAATAAGGCTCTTCAGCAAGCAGATAGTATGAGGCAACAAGTGGAGACAGTGTCAACCAGATAAGAAGACATTATCAGAATTGAGAGGTTGCGCACTGTCGAGGAGATTGCAGGGTATGAAGCAGCATTGCGACAGGGACAGAAGGACTTGCAGAAAATGATAGATCATGCAAGACAACAAGACGAGGACATTAATGGATGGAAAGAAGAAGTCCATTTTTGGAGAGACTAATTCTCGAAGCTGGCATGCCTAGCTAACACAACGATCGCAGACATTCCATATTACTTAAAGGTGGCAGATAAGATGGTCGATCCTCTTAAGACTCCGGCAGAGATTAATGACTTCATTGAGTATTGCAAGAATCTTATTGGGCAAATGAAGCAGATGATCATGGTGCAGTCATTTGAGAAGGAGGAATTAGACTAGACAATGATGTATTTCAAGTAGAGTGGAAATGATGTATTCCTCTTAAATAATGTTGATGATTCTTTGAATAAAGTATGCCTTTTTGTTCTTCTGATCCTATGTTGCACTGAAGATCCATTACTTTTGAACGAGACGTTCTAAGTAATGGTCATGACAAACTTTTGAACGAGACGTTCTAAGAAACAGTCATGACGAGCAAAGATTAAAGATACTCACTCAAATCCGCCCGGCACAAATTAACAATGGTCCTTTAACAAATCAATAATAATCATGGTTGTTTTAACAAATTTCACTTTGATTGTTCACAAAAAATTTAAAACCATTGCGCGACCAAGGAAAGAAGACACCAATCAAACCCGTGTTCACAACACAAGGGCTCGAACAAGGTTGCTTGCAGCAATGGCGGCCGAGAACGAAGGTAGGAACCTAAGTTTGGAAGTAGATGAAGTGAAAGGAAGGGTGAATGAGGTGACAGAATCTCAAAGAAGAATTGAGAAAATGTTGTCGGCTATGAGGGAGACCCTCACCTTGATGGGGGCAGTTGGAGGTACAGGAGTAACCGGTGCACACTCGCACCCACTGAATACCACTTCCATGAGGACAAACCCTGGAGTCGCTACTGAGGTACCTTATGTGGGAGGAACCTCAAACATTGCATCAGTAGTGATTCCTATTGGAGAAGGATATCATTCATTAAAAGGTACTCGCAGTGAGGTCCATGGTAATACTGAGTTCACGTGGGAACAACCACATATGATGACAACTGGATTTCCTACTGGTACTGGACATGCAACTATTCAAAATGACCAGATGAAAGAAGAATGGATGGAAAATATGGAAGAGCAAATTAAGGCGATCAAGGGTCCTAGCACCTACGGTCCCCTTGGGATAGAAGAATTGTGCCCTACTGCTAACATCGTCATCCCCAAGGATTTCAAAGTCCCAGAATTTGTCAAGTATGATGGGAGCACCAATCCCTTTTTCCACCTAAAAACTTATATTACCAAAATGTCCATTTGGTCAAGGGATTGGAAGTTCCTCGTCAATTTCTTTCATGAAAGTTTGACTGGGCCTGCTTTGGAGTGGTGTATCCAACAGGACCTCTCAAAAATCTCCTCTTGGGATGACTGGGCGAATTTATTTATGGGTCAGTATCGGTTTAATCTGGATACAGCCCCAACTCGAGAGCAGTTGGGAACATTGCAGAAGAAAAATGAGGAGACATTCAAACAATATGCCCAGAGGTGGAGAACTCTTGCAGCCCAAGTGCAACCGCCGTTAACTTTGACTGAGATGTGCTCATACTTCTTGGGAACTTTAGGAGCTCCTTATATTGGGACAATGGCGGTAGCGCCTTATAGAGACTTTGTTGATTTAATCGCTTCTTTGGAGAAAGAATTGAAATTTTGGTAAAGCGGGAAAATTGCCGGTGGCAATAATGAGAGTAGTTTCAAGAAGGGTTCCCCTTAAGAAAAAAGAACCTAGGAAGTGAGTTATGTACTGAATCAGTAGCCTTTACGACCCCGATATTCGCCATCCTACCCTACATACCGACCACCCCATACAACTTTGAAACACTTAATTTTGACCGCTAGGCTAAAAAAAAAAGTCAAAAAAAAAAACAAACAAAAAAAAAATGAAAAAAAAAGAAGAAGAAAAGAAAAGAAAAATAAAAAATAAAAAAACAAGTAAAATAAAAAAATAATAATATAAAAAAATATAAAAAATAGTCACATGCATGCACACACGTTTGTTTCACTTTGTTTTTTTTTTAGGATTTTTCACGTAACAAAGAAAAGGGGTGGGGGGCTCAATATTAAAAAAAAAGGGAGGAGTGATTGACGCAAAAGAAAAAAAGAGAAGAAAGGGTCACAGAGAAAAAAAAAAAAAAAAAGGGGAATTTTGATACAAAAAGGAGGATTTTAGGGAGATTTGTTGGGAGAAGATAAAAATTTGAAGGAAAATGCCAAACTCCCAGACGGTGAGCAATCATCACACCCACTACCATCCTCTCACCTCTAAAAAACGTGAAGGATCCCTCCATAAAGGCCTCTGGCATTTTTTTTCTTCCAGGAGGCTGGATAATCCAATTCCTTCCAAATCCCTTCCGACCAAAAAAACACACGACCATCATTTCTTCCACCATTCTCTAAAACCCACACTTCACCAGCAGGACCCTCCTCCTCCAATCCCTCCATTATCATCATCAACCTAACCATCTTTCCCACTCTCAACCTTCATTAACACCACCTTACGCCAACTTCAACACCTCACCACCCCAAACCGTAACCACCACGAGCTCAAGCCTCTTCCCTTCACCCCTTATTTTGACAACCCCACAAACCAACCTCCACCAAAAGCCGAATTTGATCCCACCTCCACTTTCAATCTCATTTCCACGTCCAACCTTCACTATTCACCATCACCCATCATATCCGACTGTCGGATCCCAAAAACTATGATTCCACCATCTTCATCATATCCCCCATCTCCATCCTCACGACCACCCTCTTTTATCCTCCCCAAATCATCCCATCTTCGGCCAAAGAAGGAGGATTGATGATGTTGAGTTGATCTCTGGTGGTAGCTGAAAAAAAAGAAAAAAAAAGCAAGAATACTGAGGAGGCTGCTGGGAACGAAAGGGATTTTTGATTCTTTTTGAGTTGAGTGTGTTATTGGTAACACAGAAGAGGTAAGCCCTTTCTCATCACTATCCTTGCACTGTTGTGAGTAAAAATGTAATGTTCAAATGCATGCTTGGATACTGGCTGGTTAGTTATGTTGTCCATCTTCTTTTCTTTTTCTTTTAACCATGAGTACCATACGCACACTGGAACTCCACCCCTTCTGCATCACATTTTTTTAAACCACCAAAGAATTCAAAAACCTCCAGAAAACCGTAACCACCACCTTCAATAACACCATCATATCCTCACCTCCCAACCGACCGTCGAAATGCCACAAACCATATCACCTATCTCCCAAACCTCCAAACCTTCCTCCTCACGACCGTCGAACCCCAAATCCATCATATACGACTGTCGAACCATCCAATCTCCCTAAACCGACCGTTGAACCTCACCAACGCCAGTTACCATCCTCTCACCGACACCCTCTCCGACCGTCGAAACCCTAAAGGTCGATCCTTCCCTTCAACCAACCAACCGTCGGACTCCGAATCCTCTATACCCGACCGTCGAACTAACAACCACTCCCGAATCCTCTATACCCGACCGTCGAACTAACAACCATCATACCCCCACCGACCGTCGAACCTATCCAAACCTTCATCATCCTCTCTCACTATTATCGTGAACCCACCACCATCCTTTACCATCCTTTTCACCGAAGCCGACGAACCTCAAATCGGATCACTACCCTCTCACCTCCAATACACCCACCATCTTCAAAGCCTCCATAATCCCCATCACCCAAGCAATTTCCATAACCTCTCCAAACACTATCAAACCCAACCGAACCGACCGTCGGACCGTAACCCTTCAAACCATCCAAAATCCCTAACCGACAGCCAATCCAAACCTTCACACCATAAACAAAACTCCATCATATCCGACTGTTGAACCATCCAATCTTCCATTCGACCGTCGAACTCCCGCATGGCCTTCAACCAACTTCATAAACACCATCATATCCTCACCTCCCAACCGACCGTCGAACTCCCGCACCGGCCTTCAACCAACTTCACAAACACCATCATATCATGCCCTCTCCACCGACCGTCGAATTCCCCCTAAATCATAAACCAAACTCCATCGATTCTTCCACCGACCGTCGAGTCCCCATATATCGACCTTCACCATCCCCTAAACTATGAACCCAACCACCATAAGCTCTCCATCATCACGCTTGTTGTAACCACCACCTTCAATATCCACATGAAATCACCTCTCAAACCCAACCTATACTCGACCGTCGAACCCCAACCGTGACCCAAATTCCATTACGCCCTTTTCACCGACTGTCGAACCTTCCTCCTCTCGACCGTCGAACCCCCTCACCAACAATCCATCCAAACCTCCATCGACCGTCAAATCCATCACCCCTTCCCAACCGACCGTCGAATCCATCTCATCCTCACTCCCTAAACCGACCGTCGAACCAATTCCCAAATCTCTCCCCAAACGTCCTCTGTATGTGCTCTGTTATTGGTGCTCAAGTTTTCAAACTTTTTTTATTTTATTTGAATTGATGACTGTCTTTTGGGATTTAAGTTTGAATCTCGTGGGCTGCTGCCCCTTTCATATTAAGGCAGTAATGATACACTTTTTTGGCAAAAAATAAATAAAATAAAATAAAAAAATAAAAAAAAAAAAAAAATCTTTTAATCCATGCAATGACCAATGATGATGATTGAATTGTGAATGCTATCTTCATTATCTTTTGGATCATAAGGGTTTATTGAGTAGCCTAGTGCTAACTTGAATCTGTGCAAAAAAATGGATTCGCTTTCAAATAAAATCTTTTTTAAAATAAAATCAACCAACCCACACTTATTTTATAAAGAACTACGTAACTTTGAGTTCCCCATTGCACCAGGGGATACGTAGGAGCAGAAATTTCATTTACTGTCAAGTCCAAATTAAATTTTCATAATTTTGTGGTTTCGCTTTTGTAAATAGTTATAATGCTTTTGTAAAAAGGGTAAAATAAATATTTCAAAGGATTATTAAGAATTTGCACAATTAATCCAAGGTACCGTCTTAGGACGGGTGCGTTAGGGGTGCAGTGGGATTAAGTTTCCACCCTTCCCTAAGCATAACCGACTCCCGAATCCGATCTGGTTCCAATGACCATTTCCAAATAAAAGGTTTTCCAATTTTTCCTAAATTGAAAATAAAATTGGTGGTGACTCCATTTTTTCATTTTCATTTTCTAAAATCTCTTGAGTTGTTATTTTCCCGCCGCGATCTCCGGTCGCGACAGAACCCAAACACGTACCCTTCTTATCAGACACCTGCATCATCCCATCTACCTAGCCCAACTGCTCCTCTCGTAAATATACCTCAAACCCAGCCATTCCAAATCAACAATATCCCGGTACCTCAGCCATATGCACCAACTCGCCCAATCTATACTCAGTACCTATCTCGGCCTCCGCAAAATTTCTAAAACTACCCACAACCTCGACCAAACTTCCAAAATCAAGGCCGTTTCCGTACCCAAAACCTACCCCCTTTCCCAAAACTGTCCATCTCAAACGCAGATCTATTCCAAAGGCTGTTTGATGCTCACCTCATCTCAGGGAACCCTATGCGTCCCCTACAACCACCATTTCCAAGGCATGGTACAACCCCAATTTAACTTGCAAGTACCATATGGATATTTCGCGGCACTCAATCGAGGACTGTGAGTCTTTCAAGATGGCAGTAAGAAAGCTTATTGCTTGTGGAAAACTGGACATTCAAGAAGAAGCTGGACCTAGTATTGTCAGCAATCCAATTCCTAATCATGGTGAAAGGAATGTGGTGAATGCTTTAGAGATGGAAGGACCCCTAATAAGGAATACCATGAGCTGCGTACGCCGATGACTCAAATATTTAAGGGGTTGAAGAAAGCAGGTTATGATATCACGGCACCGACTTCATCGGTAAAAGAAGAGGAGAAGTACGATGAAGAATCAAAATGTGTTTACCATTGTGGGGGAACGGGACACGATATTGAGAACTGTTGGGACTTCAAGGTTCGGGTCCAAGATTTACTCACTTTGGGAATAATACAAGCTGGACAAGGGGTAGCTTCCTCTGAAGAAGTTAGTGTGGTAGAACGCTTTGTGCTGAAGGTGCCACCTCTCAACCAAGTCCCGGCGCCAGAGAGGGTAGTTGTTACAATCAAGAAGCCAATGCCATTTGCTTATGATGATACCCACTCAGTACCATGGAATTATGAAGCTAGGGTGGAAACGAAATGAGTCGGGGAAGAGACTTCAAAGCCCCGAGTTGCTGAAATACTCCAGGATGAAGGGTGTATGACTAATATAGTTACAAGGAGTGGGCGATGTTATGGCCCGGATAGAAGTAGAGAAGAAGAAGAATGTTAAAGAATGGGGTAAGGAGGAAAATGCAAGAGAAGAGGAGAGAGGGAAAGAAGAGGAGGAAGAATTTTTGAAGATCATGAAACAGTGAATACGATGTGATGGAACAGTGAAGAAGACTCCGGCAAGGATATCCCTTTTGTCACTCGTTTGACATCGAGTTACATCGAAAAGCATTGCTAAGAGTATTGAATGAGGCTTATGTCAAACCCGATGTTACCACGAGAATGTTGTCAGCATGGTGGACCCGGTAAAAGCACGTCAACATGATCACATTTATGGATGAAGAGATCACCTCTCGGTCTGAGAAAAACCCACGGGCCTTACACATAACCCTTAAATGCAAAGGGTATATAGTTGCAAAGGTTTTGATTGATGGGGGGTCTGCGCTAAATATCTTACCGAAGTCAACTCTAACCTCATTGTCGATAAGTGGGGATGAACTGACACCTCGAGAAATGGTAGTGCGAGCCTTTGATGGAAATAGGAGAGGCATTTTAGGAGAGGTGACGTTGCCATTAGAGATTGGTCCAAGTAATTTTTGGGTATTGTTCCAAGTTATGAACATTGAGCCTGGTTACACTATGCACCTGGGGAGACCATGGATCCATCTTCTTTGCGCCGTTCCTTCTACACTACACCGAGTATTAAATACATCGAGAATGGGTCGATTATTACTATACACGGAGAAGAAGAAATCATGGTGTCAAAACCGGTTTCAGTCCGTATGTGGAAAGTGCGAGAAAAGATGAGGAGAATTTGTGGCATAGCTTTGAGGTAGTGGACCGAACTCGGTGGGGGTGAGCCCTCGATGCAAACTGTGAATCAGGTGGTGGCCCGAATTATGACTAATAATGGGTACCAGAAAGGAAAAGGCCTGGGCTCAAAATTGCAAGGAACTCGGACACCGATTTCACTTCTAGAAAAGCTAGACAAGTTCAGATTGGGGTACGAAGCAGCTCTGGAAGAGAGAATGGAGAATGTGACTTTGGGGAAAAGGAGTGATAAGGGCGAAATGAAGCATATTCCTCACCTGAGGGAGACATTCCCGACACCAACCAAAGTAATCATGCCTGAAGAAGTCATTCATCCACAATACCATCTTACTATCAATGCATTGCATGAAGAAGGCCCTGAAGAGTACAAAGCAATCGGGCCTTTCACTGAAGAAGAGCCATTGAAGAACTGGCAATCTGAATCAATGATTGATGTTATTGCTTCCAAGTAATTGTCTAGTCATGCTGTAACAAGCAGATATTTATGTCTAGCTATGTTTTTATCTTATATTTATGTTATTTGAGACAATTAACTAAATAAAGTTGCATGTTTATTCAGTATTCCTCTGTGTCACTCTCTTTGCTTACCTTCTTTTTACATTTATTAGTTTCCTTTTCTTGTGTTTCTTTTAAATATAAAAAAAAAAGACTTGCTTCTCTTGCTTTATCATTTCTACTCTATTTTATCTTTCCAACTCCCCATAAATTACTTTCCAGGGATGTGAGTCTTGTAGAGAATTCGTCTCATGAGAGGGACCTTGAAAACTTATCAATTGATTCCCCTGCAATGTTTGATGAAGAGGATCTAGGATTTGGTGAAGAGAAAGAGATTGTTGAAGAATTTGAAAAAATGCTGGAATACTCAGAAAGGAAGTTTGATGTGAGCAATAAGGTAATAGAAGTAATTAACATGGGAACAGAAGAAGATAAGAAAGAGTTGAGAATAGTAGATAATCCTGAGCGTATAGAAATGGTAGCACTATTGAGAGAGTTCCTTGATGTGTTCGCATGGTCCTACAGAGATATGCCTAGATTAGACCCTGGAATAGCATCACAAAAAATTCCACTATATCCAGATGTAGAACCAAAAAGGCAGAAGTTGAGAAGAATGCACCCGGATATGTCACTAAAGATCAAAGAAGAAGTGACGAAGCAGCTAGAAGCTGGATTTATAGAGGTGTCAAGACACCCGCAATGGGTAGCAAATATTGTGCCAGTACCAAAGAAGGATGGGAAGGTCAGGATGTGTGTGGATTATAGAGATCTAAATAAGGCCAGTCAAAAGATGATTTCCGCTCCCCATATTGATGTTCTTGTTGACAATACAAAGCAAGAAATCATAGGTTCTCATTTATGGACGGGCATTCCGGGTATAATCAGATCCCCATGGATGTTGATGACAAAGAAAAGACGACTTTTATTACACCTTGGGGAACCTTTTGTTACACAGTAATGTCCTTTGGATTGAAAAATGCTGGGGCTACCTATCAACGTGCTATGGTTGCATTATTTCATGACATGATGCATAAAGAAATTGAGGTTTATGTGGATAATATGGTAGCCAAATCCAAAGAAAAGGAAAGTCATGTAGCAGTCTTGCGAAAATTATTTGAAAGACTCAGGAAGTATAAGTTGAGGCTCAATCCTAATAAATGCGTTTTCGGAGCATCCACTGGAAAATTACTCGGATTCATCGTTAGCAGAGAAGGGATAAAGGTGGATCCGGATAAGGCAAAGGCAATACAAGAGATGCCTCCTCCTAAGACAGAGCGAGAAGTGAGAAGTTTTCTTGGGAGACTTAATTACATCGCTAGGTTCATTGCTAACGACGACCAAGACTTGTGAGCCTATATTCAAGTTGTTGAAGAAGCATCAGCCAGGAAAATGGGATGAAGAATGTCAAGAAGCTTTTGATAAGATAAAGGCTTATTTGATGAACCCTCTTGTGTTGGTACCCCCTACACCGGGTCGTCCTTTGATATTATACTTAACTGTACTGTCAACCTCAATGGGGGCAATGCTGGGGCAGCACGATGAATCAGGAAAAAAGGAGCAAGCGATTTATTACCCGAGTAAGAAGTTTAATGATTTGTGAAGCCGTTACACGGCTATTGAGAAGACTTGTTGTGCTCTAGTATAGACCTCAAAACGATTACAAAGAAGACATGCTCTATTACACCACTTGGCTGATCTCCCGAATGGACCCTCTGAAGTACATATTTGAAAGCCCTCATGTCTCATTAAGGGTTTCAAAATGGCAAATGATATTATCAGAGTTTGATATCAAGTACATGACTTAGAAATCCGTCAAAGGGAGTGCAATTGCGGATCATTTGGCTGAAAATCCTCTTGAGGGTGGACAACTAATGACATCTGAGTTCCCCGATGGAGAAATTTTGATGGCAGAAGGAGAAGAAGGAAAAAAGGAGTCTGCGTGGAATATGTATTTTGATGGAGCAGTCAACATGTATGGCAGTAGCATAGGAGCTGTTGTTGTCTCACCAGATGGAAAACAGTATCCAGTTGCTATTAAGTTGGATTTTGAGTGCACTAATAATGTTGCGGAATACGAGGCCTATGCTTGTGGTTTACGAGTAGCAATTGACTTGGGGATCAAGCAATTAAAAGTATTCAGAGATTCGGCACTTATCATTTATCAAGTGAATGGTGAATGGCAAACTAAAGACCCAAAGTTGGTACCCTATCAAAAGTATTTGACCAAGTTGACTGAGAAGTTTGAAGAGGTGACCTTTTCCCATATGGCTCGAGACATGAATCAGTTCGCAGATGCTTTGGCCACTTTGGCCGTAATGACTAAGTTGGATATCCACAATAATGTCCAGCCCATCCAAGTAAAAGTACATAGTGAGCCCGCGTATTGTGCCAATGTGGAGGGTGAGCCAGATGGTAAACCTTGGTATCATGATATCAAGCAGTATATCCAACATAGAGAATACCCAACTGGGGCAAGTGAAGTGAATAAGAAGACTATTCGCCGGTTGGCTATGGCCTTTTTCTTGAATGGAGAAGTTCTATACAAGAGAAGTCATGATGGCACCTTACTCAGATGTGTGGATGCTCGGGAAGCTCGATTAATCATGACTGAAGTCCATGAAGGAATTTGTGGGACTCATGCTAATGGTCATATGATGGCACGAAAAATTTTAAGGAGCGGTTATTATTGGTCCACCATGGAAGCGGACTGCATAGAATATGTTCGAAAGTGCCATAAATGCCAGATATATGCAGATCGAGTCAATGCACCTCCATTCCCCTTGCACAATATGGTATCTCCATGGCCTTTCTCGATATGGGGAATAGATGTCATTGGGCCGATTAACCCCAAAGCTTCCAACGGTCATCGTTTCATTTTAGTAGCAATCGACTATTTCACCAAGTGGGCAGAAGCTTGCTCGTATACCAATATTACTCAAAAGGTATTTTTGAAATTCCTCAAGAGGATATTGTCTACGAGATACTGGAATCCGGAGAGGATAATTACGGATAATGCTTTGCAAATCTCAATGGTGCCGAGATTAAGAAATTCATGAAAATTTCAAGATCAAGCATCATAATTCGACTCCCTACAGGCCTCGGATGAATGGTGCGATTGAAGCTGCAAATAAGAATGTCAAGAAAATTGTGGCTAAGATGGTTGTTAACTACAAGGATCGGCACGAAATGTTACCCTATGCTTTGCACGCGTATCGTACCAATATACGATCAAGCACCGGGACAACGCCTTTCTCCTTGGTATATGGGATGGAAGCTTTGTCTCTCCCATAGAAATTGAAATTCCTTCTCTAAGAGTATTGATGGAAGCGAGTTAGAAGAATTTGAATAGGTGAAGACTCGATATGAGCAATTGAATATGATAGAAGAGAAGAGGCGGTATTTGTCATGGATGATTGTATCAAAGCGAGAATGGCCGAGCCTTTAATAAAAAAGTCCGTCCTAGAGAATTACATTCGGAGATTTAGTATTGAAGAAGATTCTCCCTAATCAAGAGGATGCTAGAGGAAAATGGGCTCAGAGTTATGAGGGTCCTTACATCGTTAAGCAAGCATTTTCGGAGGGCTTTAATTTTGCGAGAATATGGATGGAGAAGAATTGCCAAGGCCAAAATACTAATGTTGTCAAGAGATTCTATGCCTAAAAAAAAAAGAAGAAGAGAGAAGCTCGTTAGGTTGAAAACCCGAAAGGGCGGCCTAAGCAAAAGTTAGAGTAAAAAAAAAAAAGAAAGAGAAAAAAGAGAGGTCCGTTAGGTCGAAAACCCGAAAGGGCGGCTTAAGCAAAAGTTAGAACAAATAAATAGGCAAAATCTCAAAGGAAGGAGGTCTGAAACTCCAAACTGGGGCAATTTTTATTCTGCGTTCAATTAGCCATACTGGGGGAAAATGTCTGAAAGATTAAAGGAAATATGTGTTGAAGAAATTAGCAACAGAGACAATATTTGGATTATCAAATGGTTGCAGGGAATCAATTGAATGAGGAACAAGGAACCAAAACTGGGGCAAATTTTCTTTCCCTTGCAATTTTCTTTTGTTTCTATGTTTTCGTCTTAAGCATGTGTCTTACCAGATATTCATCATATTACCAAAGTAATGAAAAGAAGTTTGTTCATTTAACGAATTTCTATCTATACATGAATGCATGTTTAACTCATTAAGTTAAGTCTCAAATAACATAAATTTAAGGTCAACAGCTCGATTCTGACATTTCTACAGCAATCCTCCGATGAGTGAGTTAGATTGAAAGATCTCAGTAGCTCAAAGTATAGTTTGCAATGTGACATTTGGTTGAAGTGATTTGTTGCCAAGAAGGAAAGGAAGAGTTGAAAAAAAAATGAAGAGAAAAAAAGGGGTTAAAAAGATTCTGAAATAGCCAAAGGGTCTGAGGAAGAAAAGCAAGTGAACAAGGGTTTGATTGGTCAAAGCTCTCCAAAAGTCGTCGCTGGTTCGAATGATTAAAGGAAAGAAAAGAAAAGAGAAAAAGAAAGAAAGAGAGAATAAAGATAAAAGAAAAAAAAAAGAAAAAGAGAGAGAACGAAAGAGATTTTAAGGCATTGTCTAACTGTCATGAATGTTTCCATTGCATTTTAAGCGCATCGGCTCCCTGTCTTTTAATTCCTTGTCTTTTACTTTTGAGCGCATCGGCTCCCTGTCTTTTAATTTCTGTCTTTTACTTTTGAGAGCATCGGCTCCTGTCTTTTACTTTTTGAGCGCATCGGCTCCCTGTCTTTTAATTCCTTGTCTTTTACTCTTGAGCGCATCGACTCCCTGTCTTTTAATTCCTGTCTTTTACTTTTTGAGCGCATCGGCTCCTGTCTTTTAATTCCTTGTCTTTTACTTTTGAGCGCATCGGCTCCCTGTCTTTTAATTTCTGTCTTTTACTTTTGAGCGCATTGGCTCCTGTCTTTTACTTTTTGAGCGCATCGGTTCCCTGTCTTTTAATTCCTTGTCTTTTACTCTTGAGCGCATCGGCTCCCTGTCTTTTAATTCTTGTCTTTACTTTTTGAGCGCATCGGCTCCCCGTCTTTTAATTCATGTCCTTTGCTTTTGAGCGCATCGGCTCCTGTCTTTTCATTCCTGTCTTTTACTTTTCGAGCGCATCGGCTCCCTGTCTTTTAACTTTTATCTTTTACTTTTTGAGCGCATCGGCTCCTGTCTTTTACTTTCGAGCGCATCGGCTCCTGTCTTTTACTTTTTGAGCGCATTGGCTCCTTGTCACTTCATTCCTGTCTTTACTTTTGAGCGCATCGGCTCCTGTCTTTTACTTTTGAGCGCATTGGCTCCCTGTCATTTCATTCCTGTCTTTTCCTTTTGAGCGCATCGGCTCCTGTCTTTTAAGTTTCTATCATTGAGCGCATTGCTCTTTGCATTGTTTTGTTTCTTTTCGCTCCCGAACAAAATTCGAGTTCATGTCTTTACTTGTTTCTTACCATGATAAAATGAAAAACTACGGTTATTTTTTTTATCTAGTAAGAAACAAGTAAAGAGGGGCAACTGTGAACACCCAATTTTGTCCGGGGCGTTTTGTAAATTAAAAAAAAAAGGATAAAAAAAATAATCTTTCAACCCATTAACCCATAAACTAATCCATTAACCCATCACCCATTAACCCACAACCCATCAAAGACTTGTCCTAAAACAGACTCCATTAGTTATCCTAATCCCCAAACACTTATCCTAACTATCCCAAACCAACCTATCCTAAACTAACCATAACTCATCCTACTACAAACTTATCCTAAACCAACCTTGGCAGTTATCATCAAACCCATCCTATCTCAAACTCATCCTAAACAAACTTATCCTAAACCTCCCTTCACTTATCCTAAACAAACTCCTAATCACATTCTAACTCAAACACCTCAGCCTAATCATCTCCTATAAAACACCTAACCCATGCATCAGAACGGACACTCATAACTGGCTTATTTTTCAGCCTTGAAGCACTATTCTGCCTATTTTTACGCAACCTTCCCTTTTGCTTCCATCACTGCCTTCACGTTAAAAGCCCCCATAAATCTTCACCACCTTCACCAAAAAAACCCACAGCCAATCCATCCCCAAACCGTAACAACATTCACGGCCAACTCTCCCACCTCTACCATTTTCACCTCCACAAACTCCACCAATCAGAACATACACTTAGAACCTGCCAAGCACCCTCTGCCATAGCCGTGAGACTTCACCACCTTCCTTTGCCAAATACCCCTGTTACTGAAACCACCATCAAATCCTCCATCATTCCACAACCCACGACTCACACCATCCCCAAACCATAATCCACCAAACCCATTACCAACACGGATCCACCTTCAACCGTGACCCAAATCCCAACCCGAGACCGAGCTCTCTCTCACGCGCGGATCGGTTCGGCGGCCACTAGACTCACCGGTCGCGCACGGCCACCGTAGCGGGCGTCATCACTAACAGAGCAGCGGCGACACTGGGACCGATGCCATTCTCGAGCAACTCGGCCACCGATTCCAGCACCCGGTCGCGCGCCTTACGCGTGAGCTCGTCTTCAACCCGCGTCGCCGTCGCGTACTAGCACCGGACATCAGACCCGCGCCGCCGACGTTCCCAATCCAGATCGGCACCATCACGCCTTTGCCGCTTGGGTCGCTGATCGTGATATCGCCGCTCGGGTCGCCGTTTCACGCCCACCTTCCGATCCACTCACCGTCACCGACGGTTGCTCCTTTTTGAATCTCTGGGCTTTCTGCAAACATAGCTAGGAGAAGGAAGCAAAATATCTCCCTTTGCTGAACCGTGAGTTGTTTTATGAGTTTTCATTGCAGTTTTTTTTTTTTGGATAAATGGGCTCATTGGGCTAAAAATAAAAAAATCTAACAAAAGATGAGTAAAAATGATAAGAACAAAAAAAAAAGAGGGGGAACATATAAACCTTTTTTTTAAAAAAAATAACGATGATAATAATAATAATAATATGGGTTATCTAAGTTATGACACTTGCTAACTCTTGTATTTTGTAAACGTCTGAGTTGTGTGACTTGATAGTTTACATTATCATTATTATTATTATTATCGTTACTATTATTATTATTTATATTATATTTAAATTATTATCAGGTTTTCAATTTTTTAAGTTAAATCGCTAATTGATAATTTTAAATAAAAGTTTTGTAACAAACTTGATGATCAATGGGTGACGTCTCTAGCGTGACGCGAGCTTCACCTATTTAATCCTTAATTTGAATAACTGAGCCACGACGGCTTGTTAATTCAAATTTTTAAAGTTTTATTTAATAAAATCAATCAACCCACAAATATTTTCTAAAGAACTACGTGACTTTGATTTTCTCATTGCACCTGAGGATACGTAGGAGCGGGACTTTTGTGCTGTCAAGCCCAAAATTTAATTTTTTATAATTTATTTGTTGATTTCATTATTTTATTTTATTTTTTTGGGGTAAAATAAATATTTTCAAAGATTATTAAAAATTTGCATAATTAACTTAAGGTACCGTTTTAGGATGGGTGTGTTAGGGGTGCTGTGGGATTAAGTTTCCACCCTTCCCTACACATAACCGACTCTCGAATTCAATCTGGTTTCAAAGACTATTTTTCTTGGGTTTTCCAATTTTTCTTAATAAAAATAAAATTGGTGGCGACTCCTAATTAAATAATGTTTTAATTTAAGTTACTATTTCACCGCGATTAATTTCGGTTGCGACACTGGTTACCCCCTCAATGCTCATAACTAATAAACCTCCCTTCATTGCAAACTTATGCTCATTCTCTCCTTCTCACTCCCTTTTTAGAGCATTTCCTCTTATACTCAGTATGGACTTAAGTATCTGAGCGAGATTGGGGGGACTTCTTGCCCATTTCTCCCTTGCAGGTACCCCAAGTGCTCTTTCACCCGAAACTTAGAAAGAAGCCTAAGAGATTCAAGCCCATTCCATACTAAAACTAACATTAACACCGTATGTGGGAACTAGGGATTGAAATAGGTCAGCAGGCCTGTCAAGAGCCTGTAGCCTTGCCTGTTTTAGGTCTGGTCTAGCCTGGTCTGTTTAGAAAATGAGCCAGACTCAAACTTTTTGAAAAGCCCGTTTCATTTAGTAGGTCAGGTCTGACCTCTCAGTAAAGCCTGTTAAGCTTATTAGGCTGACCTGTTTATATTTATTTATAAAATTATATTTTTTTTTCAATAGCCTTTCAAGGCCTGTTTAAAGACTTAGGTCTATTTGAGGCCTATATGGAAGGCCTTGGCCTGTTGGCCTATTTAGAGGCCTTAATATAAACCAGACTTCTAAACAGGCTTCAGGGCAGGCCAAGCTTCTTAAACAGATCAGGCCAGTCCCAAAAAAAAGCTTCTGACAGGTAACAGGTCAGGCTCAGGCCAAATATTTGTAACACAGGCCTGGCCTGTTTAGGGTGAAGCCTGACCTGGCCTGACCTGTTTCCATCCCTAGTGAGAACTCGTTAATTTCCTCAGCTGAGTGAAGATGGCTTTTGATTTAGAATACCCTCAGCAAGCTCTAGATGTAGTGGATAACCCCCAAACGGCGTCATGTCAAAACAAAAAAAAGAAGAATAAACCATATCAAATCTTTAGAAAGCATTCAATACACCAAACCGATGGCAGGCAGTAATAAAACAAAACTCAATCTCAACATAAAGAAGTCTTCATTTTCAATTGTCGATTTAAACTAATAGTACAAATTTAACGCTAGCATATGACAAAGACAGCACCATTTCTTAAGTCAACAATGCCACTGCATTCTCATCTAAATAAAGGTATGAGGAAGAACTCTGCCCAAAGTAGCTGCAACAAGAAAAATGGCATCAGCAACAAGATAAACGGCCAATCATTCATGTCCAAGAGTATGCCCAGTGCTAGCTTTGGACAGTGTTGAATTTTTTACAAGATAAAAATAGATCAATATATGACTAAGCCCACCAACTTTTCTTTTATCTTTAATGATCAAAATACTAAGAGCAACAGCTCATTAACATAATAATTTTCTTTCAGGTAGTAGCTCCCAAAAATTTGTGAAGGAAATTAATTGGTTTCAGAAGGTTCGTTTCCTAAGTGGGCACCACCACCTCCCCATCCTTTTTTTGGCCATTTAAGCAGCATGATGTCTAGACTTCAACTCTTATATGTTTGGAATTTAGATGGAGGGATTTTGAAGGGAAAGGCAAGAGAGAAGTTATTCTTCATTTGAGTAAATATTCTCTTTATTTGAAAACTTTTAAAATAAAAGGAATGAAATGAGTGATTATTTTGTAACCTTTCAATTATCCCCTATACATTTTTATTGATATTTTATAACTCTATTAATTTAGAAATGAAAAATTAACCTTCTATTTCCTTTCACTCCAACCACTCCATCCAAACATAGGCACCAATGAGCTCTAAGAAGTGGAGGTTATTGTAAGGGAACTAAATTGGTCCCTTCCAACTATATAGAAACCAATGAAACTATAAACACGCTTTATGAGAAAAATAGCATGTTTTGTAATAATTTGTAATTTCAACCACGACGTAATAATAACTATCCATACAATTTGATTTTTATCAAAATGAATTTCGTTGTAGCTAATGTACTCCAATCTTTTCAATTGGAAGTCATTTGAAATCAAACAACTTTTTCTTTTCTAAATCAAAGGAAAAGCAATCAGATACAACTATTCCTTTGGAATAATAATTTTATTGTATAAAGTTCATTATTAAGCAAAATGTATTACTCTTGAAAATCAATTCCTCAAATGATAAACAGATTATAAAGTTGGTGATTACCTTCCAGATAAGCATAAAGAATGATTGTAAGGCAGCTTTGCTCTTCAGATCTACAGATTTGGCATGATACAAGAGGATTAAAGCCAAAATGGCATGTCCCAGAACCTAACACATTGAAAGTGAGAATAAATTTCAAACTTTGCTGAAATGATCAAACAAGTCCGCAATCACTTGATATCAATCTGTATAATGATAGAAGCAGTAATTTGAACATTTAAGGAGCAGCCTGAGCTTTCTCATGAAATAATGCCTCCTTGAAAGAGCCATTTTACCTTTGACACTAATATCAAGAGCATACAAATATAAAGTCAGGATAGTCTAATGTAACAAAGATATTGATTTCATAGAAAGACATTTCCTTATTTTAGTATAGACAACTGCTATATTACAAGCTGATAATGTTAAAGAAAATTGGAGTCTGCTGAACTTCCATCAGTGATGTAGTTCAGAATTTCAGAAGGCATGAGGAAAAAACAAACAATTGCTAAATTTAAAAATACCAAGTTGCCAAAGTATCTCCTATTCGATAGGCGAGAGACTAATTTTTTGGGACACAGTAAAGCGCTTAAGTGGAGACCATTTCCAACAATTGCCAAATTTGATAATACCAAGTTACCAATCACTATACAGTAAAGATACAACATGAGAAGGAATGAGAGTATATATAGGATTATAGATCTACTCTTATTGAAACTCACTATTTCACAAACTCTGTTAATTAAAATTACACTCCTATCCATGCATCCAAAAAAATAAAAAAAAAATCACACAACTATCCCTTGGCACAAAAATTTATAACTAGTACTTAAGAGAAAGAAGGATAGTTCCCATACATAACTGCAATCTATATAAGTAAATAGTACATTACCGTAGAAATTTTGCCCCAGAGCAAAGGAGATGTTGCACCCACCAAAATGGTAACTCCATAAGCCATTTCAAGAAGTGAAACACAAATCCAAAATACCTGGTAAAGATTAATTAGGTACATGATGAGAGGACAACAACTAGATATTGAATGAGAGGAACATACCCGCTTTTGACCTAAACGAATTGGCAAAGTTTGGATGCCAAATTTTTTATCTCCTTCAATGTCAGGTAAATCCTATATAAAATCCATCCAAAGGTTTTACATCAAGTACACATATTGAACCAAAAGTTTGATGTCGAAAAACAAATGCTTATTTTAAGAAACTAGAAGTTTTTACCTTGGACAATGCTATAACTACAAAGAAGAGACTCACGATTGTAGTACAAAAAATCAGTTGTCTTGGAAAGGTAACTGGCTTCTTGAACACGTTGGTCTGGACATTTTGACATGTATTAGTAACCAGAAAATATCAGACTTCCTTGGAAGGTAGATTTGCTAGATAGGAAACTAAGGAGTGAGGCTATTGGCACTTCAAATTAAATGCCTATTCACACTCCCTACTAACCAATCAAAATTTTATTTTTTCTTTTAAAAAAATCATGAGTAACTAATGAAGAGTGTAGAAAGACAATTGAAAGTGCTAATAATAACATCCGAAACTAAGATGCAATTGTCAGACACCATGCATTTTACCAACATAATAACACTACTATTGTTAGCTAAAAATGCCCAGAGGCTTTTATGGTGGACCTATTATGTTTGGGTCCATCCATGAACCCCGATGGTAGCAAATTATGTCTTTTATCAAATTGGTCCATTTGTTGTTTTGCAAATGAGTCCTTGTATAAAATTACATTTTGGCAATAAGTCCCTAAACCTAAATCAGATATGCAGCTCTGCCATGATTCATGAACTTCATTCTAGAGCTTTGGATAGGTTGATTTTCTGGATAGGTGACAAGGGTGGATGGGATAGGGTGAACTCCCAGCTCGATTGTCTGTGGTTTCCCCCATCTTTAACCTGATGCACTAGCTTTGGCAACACTGGTGATAGAGGGTGGTGAGGGAGACCTATGAGGTGGTATTCGTGGATAAAGCATTGTGTCTTTCTGGTTTGAGGGATCGTAATCCGTGAAGATTGAGCTGCAGTGGTACCACAAAGATTACAGGTACCTTAATATTTGTCTACTGGTATGATTTTTGCTGTAGGTTGAGCAGATTTAGGAAGTTACCATATTGAATGTAAGTTGGTTGTGCTGCTCTGATTTTTGTAGTTGTAAGATTTGATTTTTACACTTAGTAGTGGACAACCATTTGGGAAAATGATGAAGGTTTAACCTCTTAATAACAGTCAGTCCATGTGAGGTCGAAGAGGGATAAATAATAGGGTTGTATCTGACATTGGACCTAATCCATAGATGAAGACCAAACTGCAATTATTCATTTTCTGGGTTACCTACTACTCAGGTTGTATGTAATTGATCTTAGCCCTTCATTTAAATTATTAAAGATCCAACGATTAAGGTTTTAGGGACCATCGATGGACCCAAAGACAGAGGGTCCATTGTATACATGGCCAAAATGCCCCATGCTTCTCTATCTTTTTAAGTTTCTTCCTTTTGATTCTTTCTCCGTATAATATTGTAAGAAGTTAATTAGTGAATATAGACCTACCTACGAATAGATGGTGGTTTCAAATAGTTTATTATGAATTCAAATAAGTCAAACTAAACACGTGGGATAAAGATTTGTTGTTGTTATTATGTGTACAAGTACAAATGCTAATGCATGCACCTCACAACAATACATCTTTAAAGAGCACAATTCAGTATGACAAAACCTGCATGTGAAGAAAATATCCGATTGTAATTACTGCCTGATTAGTTAAAATGTTCGCTGCTGCAAGCACTGGAGATTTCTTCCACCTTAACAAGGGCAACTGAAAATTTTCAGAGACAGTGAAGTTATAAAAACAGTCAGCAATGTAGTCACCATCAAATAAATTTCCAAATATGAGAATTTCAGAAAGTATGAGCGAGTGTCTTTAAATCCACATACTATGTTTTGCCACAAGGCTCATACAAGGGTTGAGTAAAATCTATCAGATAGCACATGTGGATATAATACAGTTAGCTATAGTGTATAAAGTGCATAATACAATCTTAAGTTCACTTTCTCTATTTTGCATCAATACAATTCTCTCTCAAATTTTCTCCTCCTTTATCACTTTTTCTTTCTTCTTCACACATCACAGAAACTTCAACAGTGATTAACAACTAGTAAGAACAAAATTAAATTTTTATCAGAAGAAAATCAATATCAGATATCACATCTATTGTTTTGTTAATTTCTTAATAATTTACTACTTGAATTAATTGATATTTCTAAAATGGAATCTCACGTTATAATAAACACACAAGTGTCACATAATTCCAACTCTTGAATCCCACCTCCAACGTACATAGTGTTCCTCCAAGGAAAATTAGGAAAAGTACATATTAATGGCAAATAAGCCCTAAATACAAATAACAAGTTATTTTATGGCTAGCATTAATTTAATAATTTATTTTATCACTCTAAGTTTTTAATTTTATAAACGAATATCTAGTACATGCAAGTTCAAATTAATTTATTTTGATTTTAAAAAAATTATTGTCAAAATATCCTAAAAATAAAAGCTTTTAACAAAGAGTTCTATTAACAATTGTCTTAATGACACTTGTTCAGGAATCAAAATGAAAAGTATATTAAAATAAAATATATTTAACACATTCAGAACTCAAAAAGTTTTTATTGTTTTCTTCTTTAAGTAATTAGAAAGATTTAATATAGTGTATTGAATGCTCCTTAACAATAACGTTATGGCACCCTCGAGCAAAACAAAAAACAAATTATGTGCAAAATAAATAATATAAATATACTTTTAATCTTAAAAAGTGTAATCTATACTCATTCAAAATTTAATGATTTTGAGTTAATTTTGCTTGGTTTCTTTGTTGTAATATTTGTGTGCACTTCTAATTTAAGTTTATATACATAATTTGATACATGTAAATTGCGTAAATAAAGTTAAAAAGAAATAAAAAATGTCTTTTTAATTTAGTTTGTAATGTTATGATTGTGTTTTTTATGACATGAAAAATCTATATAATTTTTTTACTCCTTGTATTTTTATTTTACAATTTTATTAGAAATTTTAATTCAATTTAATTATATTTCGATAATCTTTTTTAAGTTTTAAAAATAGCTCTTCTAAAATTATAGATACAGTCAGGCCATGTATAAATCATTTTCAATTAATATCTTAAAATTTTGATGATTAACTAAAACTAATGTATGGTGCATTTTAATTATATTAGAAGTTTTACCTTTGATAGTTTTAAATTTGATAGTTAATATTTAATAATATAGTCATTAACTAATAAGTAGGGAAGGTAACACTTGTGCTGATCACAAATTGGATCTTCTCGCAAGAGTTGGGTTATAAGAAGTTAGCAATCCTCCTACAGAGTTGGCTAGGCTTATTTTTATTGACATGAGTGGAGTTTGCATACCCTATCTGACTTTCCTAATGTAATTTCTTTTTCTTTGGGCTTCGGTCCCATTGTTTATCGAAAAAAAGTTTTAAATTTAATTGTTAATTTTTAATAATACAGGTATTAATTAACAAATATTCCATGCATTACACAGATTTTTTAAATTCAGTTAGAATCTAAAAAATATATTTAAAAGATAATATTTATAAATAGAAAGAAGAATCTATATACTATTGTATAAAACAAAGTCCAAACAGGTATTGGCAAAAATACATGGCAGTTTGATTTTGGGAGGTTTTGTTTCTTATCAATCAAACACTATTGTTATTGAAATTTGATTTTGAAATACTTACCTATCTTATCTTGTTGTACCCAAATTCAATATCTTTTTCTTCTCCTATTATAAAAGTTTTAATGATTTTTTTCTTCGTACTATTGAAACGTCTTTCTCTCTTTCTTTTTTTTTCCTTTTACTTTTTTAATACTATGTTCAAATTGTAAATGATATATAGTTAATCATTTTTTAAAATTATTTCTCATCGCTAAAACTTTATAATTAATTTCAAATTATAAATTGATTACGAAAGAATGTCACAAGAGTAACAATAGTTACAGAAAATTATGTTGAAAAAAATTATATTCATCTATTATATTGTAATATATTAACTTTTAATAAATCACATATATAGCAAACAAAAAAATAAACTACATATATACATAATATATTATGAATTACCTTTAAAAATGTCTCAACCTGAATATACTAATATTGATAATAAATAAAATTAAATAAATCTAGAATATAATTATATATATATATATATATAAATAATTTTACTATGATAATTTGACAAATACATTAATTATTTAATAAGCATGTCCATTGGATAGGTTATCAATCTAGTATGCATAATAATTAGATTAAAAGAGAATTTAATTTGAATCTTGTTTTAAAAAAGAAGAATATAAAATGACACATGTGATTCTTTGATGGAGAGTACAAAAAGAAATTAAGTCACTCTTAAGTAGATATACTCTAATATAATTGAAAGAGGTATATTATTTTTCAAAGTAATATTTTTCAAGTAAGGTTAATAATTAACAATGTCACTATTAATGCTTCTCAAGACAATTTTACTACTACTAATAATAACATATGACTGCAATGTACAATACAAATGAATACAATTTATATTAATGACTATTACATAATTATTCCCTAAATAATATGAAGATAAAAATGAAGTTTTATTTTTTAATTTTTGACCAAATATCTCGCTGGCTTTATTTTTAAATACCTCAAAAAATGTGACTCGCTTATCACTTTATTGAACTGCTGTTAGCGGCAAAAAAGAAGTTTAAATGCATTTCAAATGAACTCACATCCAATGAATAAGCAGCCCCAAGCACAGAGTTGATGAAAAGAGTTCAAAACAATGGCCATGAACCTACAATCCATGCAATCCAGAAGCTCTGGAGAAGAGAATAAAATAATAAGCCTCTTTCTACCATGTCAATAAAGTTTATATTGTTTCAGTGGACAAAAAATAAATAACATGAAATAAAGCTTATCTTGAACAATATATCATTGGGAAAAGCACACCACAAAAAGTGAACATATATACTTCCTATCATATCTTGTCCATAGACTAAATTATTCAATAATTAACATATATATTATCACTTTTAATATAAAATAATTATGTGACACAATAATCTATACAATTATTTAACTGATGATTAGTTTAATCTATGCATCTATAGAAGTATTTCTCTAGACGATGATGCATTAGTTTATTTTCTAGGATATCAGAGTTCATGGGCGTGTGCAACCATGCAACGACATAAACACTTCATCCTAAGTTTTGAATGAATAAGAACATTATTTTATTGATCCAATGTTTCGCAGTCAAAATTCTAGAGGAAAGATAGAATATCGCGTGGAATTTTACTAACCATTAGAAAGACCTAAAAGATCATAGATTTTCCCCAAATTTAAGTCTCAACATGAAGAAAACAAAATTGGTGGCTAGACAAAAGGCAAGGCCATAGAGAAGAAGATATAAACAAAGAAAAATATTAACGTTTTAACTCAACGTAGAACACAGTTTGTAACAATCTCTGGCCGTAGGATCAAGAATCACCAACGCGTATATAGAGAAAGAGCCAAGACTTTTTTTTTAAGTTTTAAATTTTCATACAACTAAAGATATTAAGAGAATAAAACAAACAAAATGTAAATAAATATTTATAATGTCCAAATTTACACTATGTAATTGACCAACAACCAATAGGTTCCTTAAAACTAATAGAAACAAAATTTATATTAATAATTGGAGGAAAATCAAGCAGGTGACATGATGTGTATCCAAGTTACCAAAAATGATAATTCTATATATGGTACCAGAATTAAAGATGATACAACAATAATGACACCAGTTCTGAAAGAATACTCCCCAGATGGCAATGGAAGATATGGCTTATTTATCTGCAATAAAACATTTAGCACATATCAATAATAAGACAACCCATCAGCAAAGTGTGTAAACTATAAAAGGTTTCGTATGTTTTCTTGACATTATCACATGCTACAATAATTGATGAGGATGCTCGATAAATTTACGTATTTTAAACCAGAGTTTGATGGCCAAAATCAAATAAATTGCTCAAGATGTGCATATAAGCACAGATATATGTTGTATTCACCTAGTGTATATACGTACGTAAATATCCAACTTTATTGACTCCATTGATAAACTAGACAACAATTCTGCCACTATCATCTTTCTGTTACTAGAAAATCCAGAAGTCCAAAAGACATAAAGTAAAAAATAAAAACATGTATTACCTATCCAGATTGTTTATTTCTATTGATAAGTTTCATACCTTGTCTATTTCAACATCACACAATTGATTCAAGCCACAATTAAAAATATTCATACAGAAGGCCGCTACCACAGCCTGAAATAGAAAACTCAAAAGTATTAATAAAGTTACAGAAAATAGCACTAGACATTTTAAAGGGGAAAATAGACTATAAAATAGCTATTAGGCATTTTGAAGGGGAACAGACTTTTTCTTTTGTCACATATAGGCACTTTTTAATGGCCAAAGAGTTATTAAATAGAAACATTACTGGGTGAAGTGTCATTTCACTGAATTTTCAAATAACTAACATATTTGAGGCTTCACCTGCAACCATGCAATAAAAAATACTAGAGATAAATCTGATAATTTCTCCACTGCAAGGAGAGACACAGAAGTTGCGGCAAATACCTACACAAACAAAGTAAGCCCTTTTATTAAAAGATTCAGAAGCTTGCGTTTATCTAAAAATAGAGGTTCATACAAATGAATTAGATTCATAATAACAATCGAGCGTTAGTTACAAGATTTATTCTAGAAAAACTTTAACTTAACTGTGGTAATTGCTGAGTATGGCCTGCTAAACCTGTAGAAAACATCCAAGGCATCTTTGACAGAGTCCCAAATGCTTTTTGGATCTCGATCTTGGGGTTGATACTCAAGTGATTGTCCAGAGGTTGCATTTACAGTATATTTTCTATCACATTCTTGACATGTAGATCCTCCCTCAATGCCTTTGTAATGATGCTTCAAATTATGTCGCGAAGACATCATGACACAATATTCTTTTTGGACTTTCCTAGTTTTGTGCCATAGAGTTGTTGTTACATAAGAACCTAGAATACGAAAGTTTCAATGTTAGTAGCATTGACCTTAAAAATTGAAAAATAGAGATTATTTCTTCATTTAAAATGGAATAAAAGTTGGAAGAGTAGTGCTATTTCACATGGAGTGTTTTTTTATGAAAAGCTATGAATGATGTACCATGGTTTATTTTAGCATCACCTTAAAACTTTTTCAAGGGATTCACTAGAATCAATTTCTCTCGTGTAATTGTTCCATGTCATTTGTAACACAATTTAGTAGAAAAACCTTTTCATGACATTTATCATTTTCCATGTTGGAATATAGCTAGATTTTAATTTGATCACCAAGTCTCAATTCCTAAAATCAAGCAATGTAATACCCCGATCCTATATAGGATTTTCGCGTTACTTGCGGTTTCTTTTGTGTGAGCTTGAGCTATTAGGATTTACCTTGTGAGACACCTTATTTCATCCAAGAAGTTATTTGAGTTAAACTTGCCTTGATAAATTTAAATTGAAGTCATTTTGGCAAATTTTATTACTATATGCCAATAATGATCGTAAAATTTTCCAAGTTCTAGAACCTAGTACCTATAAGGAGGACTATATAAAATATACATTTTCTTATAATCAAAATTGATGGTAATTAATCTTTAGATGTTAATGAGTTACAAAATGATTTTTAATAAATTTTTAAGACCCTTTAACCTATTCTTTTTTAATAGTGGAAGTTTTAAAAGTTTAAGGTTTAGAATTTTTAAACTAAAATCTAAGTTTTGACTTATTATTCTTAAGGATCTTTTTTTTTGTTGATATTTTATTTGGATCCAAAATGGGCGTATTTCTTTATTTACATTTATGTTTTAAAGTTAATGGACATTAATCTTAAAATAAAGAAATGTAAATAAATAATGTGCTAAGTAAGCTACCTACCAAGAGTGCTGAGCAAGCCTATTTTGTATATTGACCATGACCCTTATTCTAACCAGACCATTTGTCGACTCTCTCCTCCTCTCATTTTCTTCTTCTTCCTCTTCTTCTTCTGAGCCTCTATTTGTGCTTTGTTCTCCATGGTTGTGAGTAGCTGACGCTCATTACGTTCCTCCTTCTCACTGATGTGCTTTTCTAAACATGGAGTGTATCCACTCCTTTCTCTTCATCTTTCCAATCCTAAAGGTAATCCTAAGGCTTACAAGTTCCTTTATTTTGTGTTTTGTGGTAATTTTTGATATAGGTATTAAGGTTTGAGGAGTTACCACTAGAACTTAGGGTTTAAATTGGGGATTTTCATAACAAAGGTAATTGTTGGTTAATCTATGGCTCTAGAAAATAATCTTTGGTGTTATTATCTTGTTTATGGTTTTAGATTCGTTGGAGGTTCATTCTGGTGTTACTGTTGGTTTCGCGACAATTGGCCCATTTGTGTTGTAAGTTAATAATATACTCTAGCACTTGTTTTATGCCTTCAATATTCTCTTTAGATATTTACCTATATGGATCCAGCCTTATAACTTTGATGATATTTGCAATCAATCTAAAAATCTCAAGAGAGATATGATTAGGGAAACTTGTCAGTTGTTTAGGTTTGAAGATATTTGGCTATCCTGCATATGCTCATGCAAATGATGAAAAACTTAAGACAAGAGAAGACAGGTGCATTTTCTTGAAGTATGCAAAATGAGTCAATTTATCGACTATGGTACATGGATGATCCATGATCACCCTTATTTTTTGTCACAAATCTACTATGGTAAACCAGAAGGTAGAAATGAATAAGACAATATATGGTCGAGACATCAACTATAAGTGGATAAGTTCTACCCATCTTTAGCTTAGGACATGCTAAGGTATCAACAATTTAGCTCACATTTTGCTTTGAGTTGCATTACTTGTAATTGTATAAGTTAGAGAGAAGTCTACTTGCAAAATGTAATAGCAATTAATGGTATGCATAAGATATTGTAACTACTTTACATGCTTTCAACTATTTTGATATTTTTTATAGTTACTTGGATAATTATAATGATTAATGATTTATTGTGATTTTTAGTAAATTTTGATTTTGGATAGTTATGTGCATATGAAAATAGAATTTTTTTTAATAAAATGAAAGCGTCTAGTTGTGGCAAATCCCAACTAGATGTCTAATTTTTTTAATATTTTTAAAATATTAGATGTGGATGTAGAAATGAAAAATATGTTTCTAATTTAAAAAAGGAAATAGAGATGATATTTTTTCATCTCTAATTAAAGAACTGAGATGAATATTGGTAATTGAATTGCAATAGAATTTTAAAATTTAGAGCAAAAAAATATGTCTCTAAATTAGAGACAAAATTAAATTTTCGTCTCTAACAATTAGAGACGCCACTCTTACCGACAGATCAATTTCTGTATTTGAATATTTAGAGACATAATTTTAACATTTTAGAAATGAAATTTGTCCATCTCTAAATAGGATTTTTCTAGTAGTGTTGGTATATCTTAAATTCCCACATTAACCAACAACTAGAGTAAGGAAGTGGTGAGCATCTATAAAAGTAGAAAATGACTTTTAAGTTATAACATAATTTTAATATGTTATTTCCATTCTAACTTACTAATTTAGGTTTTAGTTATTGACTTTTATTAAAATTTAATTAAAAATATATTAATATATTAATATATTATAATAAATTAATAATTATAATAATATATATTATATTATATATAATTAAACAGTCGACGGCTTACTAGACTTAAAAGACTTATTAGATGGCTTGAGACCTAACCTTTTTAGTTAAATGAGCTTTTAAAAAAGTCTTGACCCAACTTATTTAGTAAACAGATCAGGCAAGACAAAGCCTCAGGCAGACCAAGCCATAGACCCCTAACGAGTAACCTAACCTATTTCTACCCCTAGTTGTTGACAAGATGGAGTTGAAAGTTGATATCAAGAAGGAGTATGTTGTCGATCATCCTTATAATTTAGGACAAGTTAGTCCATAAGTCAAAGCAAAATAGATCCTATGACATTGCCACCGAAAGACAAAAGAGGAAAATAAAAAACAACATCATAGACTCAGTTGCATGTGCATTAGATATTTTAGATGCAAATCTAGCTACTTATGCATTGGCTATGACTGATGATGTTGTTGGAGTTAAACCTTTCACTTGCAAGGATGCATTGAAATGTCTAGATTCAATAGAATGGATTGATGTAATAATGAATGAAGAAACTTATTCTCTTTGAAAGAATTGAACTTGAGAGCTAGTACAACTACATAATGGCAAAATAGTTGTAAGCAATATATTGATTTTCAAGAAGAAAGAAAGAGTTCTATAATGGAACCTATGAGGTCAAAGCTTGACCATTGGCAAAAGAAATACTCATAAGGAGGGAGATGACTATAATGAATCCTTTTTTAGTTATGGCGAAGCATAGCTCTATCTAGCAAGTTGGTTTATGGGAATGAAGTAAAGGAGTATTTTGGTTCCCGAGCATCTCAATCATCACTTATTTACTATAAGTTATGTGAACCATCGTGTTTGTGTGTATGAAGACATATCTATTAACAAATAGACATATTTCTTAAGAATCATTGTGTCTTATATAAGAAGACATGTTGGATCAAATTAACTCTTATTATTAGGTCAAAAGCTATATTTATTAGTTAATACACTTCATCTTTTTATTGTTATAGCACATAGTATCGCATTTATAACGTACTGTGAATGGACTTAAGAGCTTCACAATACACACATGTCACACTGACAAGTTAGACTATTAAGCACATTAATGTGCACCTATACTCACAGCAAGTCCAATAGTGGTTGGTGTTCTCCCATAAAATCAATAATATGTATTGTTAATTTAACATAAATACTCATCCCTTAAGAACCATTGTAGTCACGTTTGTTCTTTTAAATTAAATAGACATAATCCTTAAGAACCATGTAGACATGTTTGCTTATTTAAAATAAATAGATACATGGCATAAAAACTATGAAGACATGTATTTTTTATATAAACAAATAGACACAACTTTGAAGAACCAATAACTCCAAGGGGTTTAGTTATGAGCCAACATGTAATGTGTAAATAGACATAAAATCATATGTTCAAATCTTAATTATATTAATTACTTAGAGTTGAGTTATAAGAAATATTCTTATAAATCTTTTAGTCTTAACGAGAATGGCCTTATCTTTAATTGGATTGGGAAGATAATTTAATTGAATTACTTGCAATGAACAACACCTAACCACAATAAAAAAACAAAATCTTAAGAACCATTGTGTCTTTATAAAAAGCCATGTCTTTTAATTTAAAATAAACATACACAACTTTTAAAAACAATTGTATGTCTTTATGAAAATAAATAGTCTTTAAGAATGAACCACCACAATCATACTTATTATTTTCATATTAATTTGTCCAACATTCACTACTCACATTTTCGATCCTACTGACCTCACAAGATTTTCCACAGCAACAAAATTACTTCAAATGTTTTGCAATCAATGTAAATAGGTTGCTAACAGAAAGATTTTTCAACAATGACAATGATACTCCGTAAACATTATAACGACAGGTGAAGAATTCAAATTATGAAGCATTCTAATAATTGTTGTCCAAAAGGAACGAAGGGAAACTAGATTCGACAATTTTATCAGTTTTCTTATCACAATAATTTTCTAAATAATATTATATAGGATTTGTTATGCCAATATAGAAGCTACTATCTAGAACGAGGCTGACTGGCATAGGTGAACACCATACATGTGTTTATATATAAAGAATGAAAGGGAAAACATTAATTTGACCATCGCGGATTGACAGAAAATGTAGAAGATTGAGATTGAGATGATCATGTAGTTATTATAAAAGGGGAAAAAAGTGAGAGAGAATAGTGATATGTTAGACATACTTGCATAGTAATTGTTGGCACATTTTTTACTCCTCCAGCTACTTCCGCCTGGCAATGGCTCCTCGTGTTATTAAGCAAATATAAAGAAAAATTTAACAAATAATCGAAATTTTCAGATATATTACCTGGAGTAAAAGAGAGAAAAAAAAAAGACTTACAAACATGTTTTGGGATTTAATAATTTTTTGTGCAAAAAATGTCTTATGGTACAATGTTAAATTGTTGTTTTCCATAACTATAACTGTTTAGTTTACTAAATAAAAATAACAATAACTGTTCAGTGCACACAGTTTGCTGGATCTTAAATTGGAGAGTTAAGATGTAAAAGCAGATAAACCAGTGGTTATGGAAGAAGCTCCCGGAAAAGACGCAAGAAGCATGGAAGCCATCCAGATCAGTTACCGTCAGTTCTGCAGTTTTATGAAATCAAAACAAACCCAGTTCCCCTTTGACCTCTCAGAAATCAGATAGAAGAGAGACCTATATTAAAACCATGCAATTGTGAGATGGATTCAACACAAGATCGTCGTTTGTCCTTTGATGAAAACGGTGAGCCGTTATGACAATAAATAGGAAAACTTTTCACTGTAGCTGATGTATATCACATATTGTTCTTTAACAACTTTAATTTTTTTATCTCTCATATTATTTTTTATATTATCTTTATATTATTAATTATATTATTTTTATTTTATAATTTTTTTATTTAATTTTAATTATTAAAAATATAATAAAAAATAATATAAGAATATTATTTTTCTTTCTTCAATCAGTGTTCTCAGTTGCAATACCAATACCGTGGCGTCAGAAGCACAAGTTTGTTGGCCAACTCATTTATTAAACAAGTACGAGTAGAAGTAAAATTTATGAAATAAATGTAATTTAAAAAATAATTATTAAAATAATATAAATCATGATTTTTAGTCATTATTTATATTTATATTATATTTTTTTAATTTTTTATACTAAAATAATAATTGAGAGTCACAATTTTTATGTATTTTTTTTAAATTTAACATAAAAATTGTGACTTTCAATCATGATTTTAGTACAAAAAAAATTAAATATAAGTTGTAATTGAGATTCATAACTTATACTATTTTAATAATTATTTTTTAAGTTACATTTATTTAATAAATTTTATTTTTATTTATACTAATTTAATAAATTAATCTTTGTTAGCCACCAGATTTAAACCCAACTTGAAACAAAAAATTACTAATAATTACGAAAAATATTATTTTAAATTATGAGGTAGTCATAAATGTGGTTATATTACATTTATTATAATTATAAATAATTGTAAAAGAATACAGTGATGTGATACAATTACGATCGCAATTGAATATTATTAAGAGAGTAAATTATATTTATCCCTTTAGGTTTAATGATATTATACTCAACTTTATTTTTTTTTTAAAATAATACTTAACTTTATTAATTAATCAAGTTACATAATTATATAAATATTATCGCTTAAAATTTATAAGGTTTTTAGTATTTATAATTATTTATAAAAAATATTTTTTAAAAAAATATTAGTCTCATTCTTTTTAAAAATGACATTCACCTTTTAATTAATTGATCAAGTTACATAATTGTGTAAATATTATTAGTTAAAATTTATAGAATTTTCAAGTATTCACAATTATTTATAAAAAATTATATACTAAAAATAATCGTATATCTTGAAAACTTTATGATTTTAATTAGTAATATTTATATATAACAACATTTTTTATAAAAAAGTTTTATAATTTTTTCTGTGTGGATGTGTAATGAGTTTTTTAAAAATATATATATATTTTTTAATTAGTAATGTTATTAAATTTTAAATGATAAAAAAATATTATCAAATTTTAATTAGTAATATTTATAAATAATAATATTTTTATAAAAATATTTTTTATAAATAACTGTAAATGTTAAAAATTTTATAAATTTTAATTAATAATATTTATATAATTATATAATTTGATTAATTAATATAAATGAATATCATTTTAAAAAAATAAAATTGAATATAATATTATTAAATTTAAATAAAAATAAATATAATTTATTATTATTAAAATTATAATATTGTGACTACTATTACAGTTGCGTATCACAATTTAAAACTTTGATGAAAAGTACATTTTTTTCCAATAAAATGACAAAAGGACTATGGAGTAATTAAGGTGAGCGATCAAGGTTGGTTAGCCGCCAGGGTTGAACCCTTCTGATTAAAACAAAAACAGATAAGAAGACTTTCAACTAGGCGATGAAAGGTGCTAACACCAGTCGCGTAGCCAAATGCTCTCCCTGAACCTTTTTTTTTTTAATATTTACTATAAAAATTAAAAAAAAAAACTTTAGTATCTTTGAAGAAAAAATATTGGCTCTCTTGTTTTTTTTTAATTGATCAAAGTTTTTTTTTATTATAGGTACATTTTACTCATTAATTTTTTCACTCTTATTTTAAAATTTTTTAAGCATTAAAATTTTAATTTTACTGTAAAAAAGTTGTGAAGCTTTTTGAATTGTTGTGTAATTATTGTTCTTTTTATTTGTATTTATTATTATTTTTACTTTATGTATCATGTTTATTTTTTTATTTTTGGTTCTATATTTTTCTTTCCATGATTTTCTTTGTAGAATTGAGGTTAGAAATTTCTTATTGTTCTCCTTATATACCTTTAATACTTTTAATACTTCCTTACTTTTATGGATTGAGTTTATTAATATTTCAAATTTAAATTTGTGTAATGTAATTTTATTGAACACTTTAAGTACTATAGTTATAATTATTTAAATAAATTAATTAAATAATATGATGTTAATTGTAATATTTTTAATAAAGTATGTTGGTTTAGATAAATTCATTAAAAGAAAATAATTTCCCATAATGAAATATACTAAAATTTCTCTTAATTAAAATATAAAGAATTGAGACAAACTTAAAAAAAAAATTAGAAAATTTTAATTTACAGCCAAAAATTTCATCTAGAATCCAAATAATAGAGATAACATGTAAAATAAATAAATGCTCTCCCTAACCTCTCAACCTTACTTCACCACTTGGGGGACACTGAGTGTGTTGTTTAAATCTTGGGAGTTTTTTTTTTTTTTGCTGTTTCTCTCCATTTTAAATTTGTTCTTCAAATCCCACTTACTGACTTTCAGGGAAAAAAAAAGGAAAAAACTTGAAAAGACTCTAGAAATAGATTAGAATTAAGAAATAAGAAAAGAATAAAAATAAGCTTTCTAAGAGGCTGTTTGCTTCCAAAGAGAAACTCTAACATTATGTTTGGGACGAAAGTGATTATGGGATGAAAGTGGAATGAACTGGTTCAAAAGAAATGGTCATTCTCAATCTATAGTTTGTTAAAAAAAAATCCAGTATGAAATAAAGTTTATTTAAAAGACATAAATTATTTTCATAAGAAAAAAAAATTATAACTTTTCCTTGTATATCATTTATATGTATGCAACATAATATGAATGTGCTCTGAATTGAGTTTTGGGTTCATAAATTTGGAGCAACCCGACACATCACAATAAAATCTAGATATTATTACGCATTTGTAACCGCCTAGTTATTGGGCATAACTTCCTCATGAGATATAAATGTTAATCATATCCCATATAAATAGGGATTCAGACACAAGGAATAACGGTCCTTCGGATATTACGCAACAACATTCAATCCGCATTGAATGCACAAATTCTCAACGCCCTAAGAGACTACTACATATACCCTACAAGGAAAAAAGGTACGGATCCAATCTTCAATTCTAGAGATTACCCTCCTTGCACATAAACTAACTTGAGCGTTAGAGTACTTTTTACAAGTACCCACCCCTCGCGTCGCTGCTGTCATTGCTATGCCATAGAGGAATCCACCATCATTTACCTTTTCAAGTAACTCTCAAAACCCAGTTCTGAACATTGGCGCCCTCTGTAGAAAAGATAAATTTCTATTTCCAACACCACTATCAGCACTTCCATCGCAACCATCATCATGGTTAACACAAGGAGGAGACAAACCTCAGCTAACCAGAGTCGTGTTTCTACTGTGCGCAACCCACCTTTTGCGAATCGTCGTCCAGCATCTGTCCCTGCTTCTTATGAGTCACTTCTGGAACCAGTCGTAGTCCACCCGGAACCCAGGCAGGACGGGCTGGAGACTTCTTTCACTGGAGAGAATCTCCCCCTCCTTCCATGAGAGTTATGGCGAGGCAACGCCTTGGCCCTTAGAGAGCACCTTCTGGGGATGCTGGGCAGCAGATATCAGCACTGCAACATCTTGGAGATCGGGTGGAGAATGAATCTCAGTCTTGTCGGGTTGAGACTGATCACCAAGAGCTATCCACAACAAACTACTCTATCTGGTTAGGCTTCAAGATGAGAGGATTCATCATCAAGACGAAAGAATCCATAACTTGGAGAGAGCTGCTAACCCAGACAATGAAGCTGAAAATTGGTCTCGGAGGGGAAATCAAGAAAATAGAAGAGATCGACATTAGTATGATGATGCCATCTGAAGAACTCTAAGATTGTGGGTCTTTGATGATCACATATTTGATACATGAATAAGCTTTTATTCTTAGTCATTTACACTCTTTATGTACTTAATTGATTGAGTTTTATTATGTTTTGTAAGTTTGGACTCAAATTGAACTTAATTGAATCTTTTAGCATGATTCATATCTTACACTGTTTCTGTATTTGGGTCATATCTTGGGCTGTAGGTGGTCTTTGGAGCTGATTCTAGTGGCATTTGAAAGATAAGAGAGAGTTATATAACTTTCATGAAGACCTCAAAGGCCCAATCACATGAGTAAATAACTCAAATTGGGGTTGAAGCAAGAACTAGAGTACTGTTCCTGACAGCTTGACCTACGTATACTAATCATCACAGATTTTGGGCTAGATGTTGTAAAATGGATTGAAATTTGGATGTTGAATAGTTAAGACCCATATCTACAACTTTCATGTTGAACACTTTTCCAGAATCGGATTCCTTGAAGGTGATATTGGGTTTGGAAGTCAGAATAGAGGAGCTATGACTGGGCCTGGATAGTATGTAGTAATTTGAACGTATCTGGAGTTGTAGAAATGATATTGGACCCAAACCAAAGCCATTTGAAAGCTAAGATCCAGGCATACAACTTTCATGAAGACCACTTAGTTCAAAAATGACGAATTCAATGACTTCAGGGCTGCATGATTTCGGAGACAAGGAATCTCCATAATTTCCCACTCATTTAATGTCATTTGGCATTTTCCACTCATTTTCCAATCATTCAACCACTAATGACTCAGCCCCCTTGACATTTTGTATCTCTAATCCTCTATATAAGAGGTCCTTGGCAGATCATTGAAGGTATTGAGTGTTAGTTACCAAAATGATACCATTTTGTTACTAGGTTTTCTTGTAGTAATTTTCCTTTATTCTAAATGAAAGTCATGTTCTTCTTCTTCTTCTTCTTTCTTTCTTTCTTCTTATCTATGAGTAACTAAGTTTCATTTTACTTGGGTGAAAGGGTGAAGCTCTTGGTAATAAAGTAAGGTTAGATTTATTCTTCTCTTGTGCTTAAATGATTTATATTTTCTAGTAACCATTATACGTATTATAATTTGTTTCTTATAATTTAGAAATCATCTTTGTAAAGAGGAGTTCTTGATTTGTTGTAGACAAAATATTGGTACAATGAATACTTTAACCCATTTATAAGTGATGGTAATATTTTTAGGAAACATAATATAATTACGTGTATTATTTTAATGGACTTTTAACGTTATATTTTCCAATTGGAACCTCCATGTTGCGAGGATTCTAATTGAGTTATAAAAGGAATTAATCTTACTTTTACTTTATTTACCAAGAGTGGATCATTTTTACCCAAGTAAATAATTTTTACTGTAGTAACAAAATATTAACCTTACCTTAAATAATCTTCATCAATTCCCTGTGGATCGACCTCGGACTCACCGAGAAATTTATTACTTGAAGCAACCTGCACTTGGGTTTGCAAATGCGACAACTAAAAATTGTGCATCAAGTTTTTGGCGCCGTTGCCGGGGACTTGATTTGAAGACTGAATTTTTGGTGTAAAAAAAAAAAAGAATTTGTATATATACTAACATACTAACTAGTGGGGGATCCTCTCCCTTTTTAATTTCTGTGCATACTAACTTAGTGGGGGAACCTCTCCCTTTTATTTTACGCACTAACTTAGTGGGGGAATCTCTCCCTTTTACTTATTTTATTATTATTATTTTTTTGTAATTTACTTTCTGCACTTTATTTTCTGCATTTTAATTTCTGTATGCGATGGGGTAATTCTCCATTTTATTTTTTTTTTGTACTTTATTTTTTGTATTTATTTTCTATCATTTATTTTTTGTTATTTATTTTCTGTCATTTTTTTTTTGTTTACTAACTTACTAACTCTCTTACTAACTATCTAACTTTTTACTTTTTCTGCTTCTAACATTTTAATTTATCTGTATACTAACTTTTTAATTTTTATGCTTATTAACTTATTTAGTGGTTGGTTTATACCACACCTTTGTTAATATTTAATGGACAGTTTATATTGCTATCTTGTACATTTTATTTTATACTGTAAGTTACTTGTTTATGCTTAGTTGGTATCGTAATTTAAATTCTGGTCGTTTGGTTAGAGTTAATCTAGGTACTTTACATATTGATTTGTTTGAATCACAATCACACACATTAAGCACAATGACTGAAAACGAAAGTGTGCATGATGAACATGAAAATCAACCGTTGCGAACCATGCGTGAGTATTTGCAACCATCCCAAAATTCTAGTCCATCATGTTTTATCTTTCCAGTCAATGCCAACAATTTTAGATTCAAGCCAGGTATGATTTCTTTATTTCCTAATTTCCATGGTTTAGAATCTGAAAGCCCATATTTGCATTTAAAAGAATTTGAAGAAGTATGTACTGCTTTTCATAATCAAACTTTCACTGAAAAGGTTGTTAAGCTTAAATTGTTTCCTTTTTCTTTGAAAGATAAAGCAAAATCTTGGCTTAACACTTTGAAACCAAGATCAATTGGCACATGGCAAGAAATGCAATGTGAGTTTTTGAAGAAATTTTTTCCAACACATAAAACCAATGCTTTGAAAAGACAAATCCAAAATTTTTCCTAAAATTCAAATGAAGCATATTTTCAAAGTTGGGAACGTTTTAAAGATTTGTTGAATTCTTGCCCACATCATGGTTTTGAAAAATGGCGCACTATAAGCTTCTTTTATGAAGGGTTAACACCCGAAACCAAGCAATTTGTGGAAACAATGTGCAATGGTGAATTTCTTGATAAAGAACCCGATGAAGCTTTAGACTATTTAGACCATTTGGCTGAAAATTCTCAATCTTGGCATGGTACTAATCCTTCTGAAAATTCAATTAGATTTAACCTTGCAAATGCTAATAAAGGAAAATATCATCTTAATCAAGAAGAAGATTTAAATGCAAGGTTTGCTAGTTTGGCTAGAAAGGTTGAAGCCATGGAATCCGGGAAAGTAAAAGAAATCAAATCTATGCAAAATGAAGAAATTTATGACATTTGTGATGAATTAGGACACTCAACAAATGAATGTCCAAAAATTCCTGTTTTTAAAGAAGTTATGCATGAGCAAGTAAATGCAATGAATAATTTTAAAAAGCCATTCACTTCTTCTTTTTCAGATACATACAATCGGGGATGGAGAAATCACCCGAATTTCAGTTGGAGGAATAGCAACCAGCCACAATTCATGCAACCACCACCTCCTCAGGTACAGCAAGATTCTCAAAATCCTCAAGGATATACACCCTATGTCCCACCATATAGGAAAAACCTTGAAGGAACATTGCATGCATTCATGGAAAAACAAGAGGCCATCAATAGTCAAAACACTTAAGCCATGATTGACATAAAAGACACTCTTGCTAAACTTTCTTCTGCACTTGCCATTCATGAGAAAGGAAAGTTTCCTTCTCAACCTCAACCAAATCCCAAGGGTCAGTTTAGCCTAAATGAGGGTAGTTCAGAAAGTCAAAAAATAGATCAAGTCAACTCAGTGATAACTCTTGGGAGTGGAAAGGTTGTTGACAAACAAATTCCTGAACTTTTTGAGAAAGATGATGAGTCAATTCCCAAAGATGAGGAAGGAGTTGATAAGCCACCTAGCCAAAAGGAGATCAAATCCTCGTCTTCACCCCATTTCCTCAAGCATTAAACAATTCAAGTAAAGTGAATCATAACAGTGACATTTTTGAAATCTTTAAACAAGTGAAGGTCAATATTCCTCTGTTAGATGCTATCAAACAGATTCCTTCTTATGCCAAATATTTGAAAGACTTGTGCACTGTTAAAAGGAAACATAATGTGAAAAAGAATACATTTTTGACTGAACAGGTAAGTTCCATTATTCAAAACAATAATGAGTTGAAATATAAAGACCCTGGTTGTCCTACAGTTTCATGCATTATTGGTGAACATAAAATTGAATGAGCTTTACTTGATCTTGGTGCTAGTGTTAATTTGCTTCCATATTCGGTTTATCAAAGAACTCAACCTTGGTGAGTTAAAACCAACTTCTGTAACTCTTCTACTTGCTGATAGATCAATTAAAATTCCAAAAGGAATAGTAGAAGATGTGTTGGTACAAGTTGATAAATTCATATATCCTATGGATTTTATTGTCTTGGAAACTGAACCTATGGTTGATAGTTCTAAGTCAGTTCCTGTTATTCTTGGTCGCCCATTTTTAGCAACATCTAATGCTTTGATAAATTGCAGAAATGGAGTGGTGAAGCTAACTTTTGGAAATATGACACTGGAGCTTAATGTTTTCAACATGTGCAAGCAACCACATGAAGTTTATGATGACAATGAAGAGATTGAAGGGATTGAGGCCATTATAGATGATCATCTTCAAATCAGGAGTTCTTCTGACCCATTAGAAATCTGTTTAATTAATTCATTTGATTCAGCTACACAATTAGATGATGATATTTCTAAAATATGCTCTTTGCTTGACTGTACACAGGAAATGGAATACAAAGGATGGAAGCCAAGATTCGAAGAGCTAAAATCCATGAATGATGATGCCCATGAAAAAGTACCCACACTGGAACTGAAGCCATTACCTGATGGGTTGAAGTACACATTTTTGGGAGAAGAACAAAGCTCTCCAGTGGTAATTTCCTCATCCTTGACCAAAGAACAAGAAGGTAAGTTGATAGAAGTACTTAAAAGGCATAAAAGTGCAATTGGATGGACATTAAAGGATATAAAAGGCATTAATCCATTAATTTGTACACATAGAATACATTTAGAGGATAATGCTAAAACATCTCAACAACCTCAAAGAAGATTAAATCCACACATGAAAGAGGTAGTTAGAGCTGAAGTTCTTAAATTACTTGATGTTGGAATTATCTATCCTATCTCTGATAGCCAGTGGGTAAGCCCTACACAAGTTGTGCCTAAGAAATCTGGAATAACAGTGGTTGAAAATGAAAAAGGAGAATTAATACCTACCCGAGTCTCATCTAGTTGGCGTATGTGTATTGATTTCGAAAAATTGAATGCGACCACTAGGAAAGACCATTTTCCATTGCCTTTTCTTGATCGATTCTAGAAAGAGTAGCAGGACATCCCTACTATTGTTTTCTTGATGGTTATTCAGGGTATAATCAAATACCAATTGCATTAGAAGACCAAGAAAAGACCACTTTTACTTGTCCCTTTGGCACTTTTGCATATAGAAGAATGCCTTTTGGTCTTTGTAATGCTCCGGCAACTTTTCAAAGATGCATGCTAAGTATTTTTAGTGATATGATTGAGCATTTTTAGAGGTTTTCATGGATGATTTGACAGTTTTTGGAAATTCTTTTGAAAATTGTCTTGATAATTTGGAAAAAGTTCTTAAAAGATGCGAAGAAAAAGGATTTGTGTTAAATTGGGAAAAATGTCATTACATGGTTACCTCAGGAATAGTGTTAGGTTATGTGATATCTTCTAAAGGAATTGAAGTTGATAAAGCCAAAGTTGAATTAATTACTCATTTGCCTTTCCCAAAAACAGTCAGAGAAGTTCGTTCCTTTTTAGGACATGCAGGATTTTACAGAAGATTTGTAAAGGACTTTAGTACTATATCTAGACCTTTATGTAATCTTCTAACAAAAGATACACCATTTGATTGGACTCAAGATTGTCAAAAATCTTTTGAAAAATTAATCGGTCTTTTGACTTCTGCTCCTATCATGCAATCTCCTGACTGGTCTTTGCCTTTTGAGTTGATGTGTGATGCTAGTGATTTTGTTTGTTATTGTATTGTTTTAGGCCAAAGAAAGGAAGGTAAGCCTCATGTAATTTATTACGCAAGTCGAACTTTGAATAGTGCACAAATGAATTACACCACTACTGAAAAAGAACTACTTGCTGTAATTTTTGCATTAGACAAATTTCGAGCTTATTTAATTGGTTCATCCACTGTTGTTTTCACTGATCACGCTGCTGTTAGATATTTAATGTCTAAACAGGATGCCAAACCTAGGTTGATACGGTGGATCTTGTTGCTTCAAGAATTTAACATCACAATAAAAGACAAGAAAAGAGCCGAAAATGTTGTTGTAGATCATTTGTCAAGGCTGACAACAGGCTCATCTTTTGATAGCACACCTATCAATGATTCTTTCCCTGATGAATTTTTATTTTCTGTCAATTCTATACCTTGGTTTGCTAACATTGTCAATTTTCTTGTAACAGGTAAGATGCCACCTCAGTGGACACACCAAGACAGAAAAAAGTTTTTGATTGAGGTGAAAATTTTCTTTTGGGATGACCCATATTTGTTTAAATATTGTCTGATCAAATCTTTTGGAGATGTGTACCCGACAATGAGGTAAGTAGTGTCATTAAATTTTGTCATTCGAAGCATGTGGAGGTCATTTTTCTTCAAAGAAAACAACATGAAAATCTTGCGGTGTGGATTTTATTGGCCCACTTTATTCAAGGACAGTTATACTTTTTGCAAAAGTTGTGAAAGTTGTCAAAAATTGGGGTCCATTTCTAAAAGAAATATGATGCCTTTGAACCCTATCCTTGTCATTGAAATTTTTTATTGTTGGGGAATTGATTTCATGGGTCCATTTCCATCATCTTTTGGATTTATGTACATTTTGGTTGCAGTTGATTATATCTCAAAATGGATTGAGGCAATTCCATGTCGGCACAATGATCATAAAACTGTTTTAAAATTTTTAAAAGAAAATGTTTTGAGTCGATTTGAAATTCCTCGAGCTATCATCAGTGATAGGGGAACACATTTTTGCAATAAACCATTTAAATCTTTAATGAAGAAATATTGCATTACCCACAAAATTGCAACCCCTTATCATCCTCAGACAAGTGGACAAGTTGAATTAGCAAATAGGGAGATTAAACAAATTTTGAAAGAAACGGTTAACCCAAATCGTAAAGATTGGTCTTTAAGACTAAACGATGCACTTTGGGCTTACCGTACTGCTTTTAAAACATCTTTGGGCATGTCTCCTTATCGGTTAGTTTATGGAAAACCTTGCCATTTACCTGTAGAATTGGAGCATAAAGCATTTTGGGCCATTAAAGCTTTCAACTTAAGTCTTGATGATGCTTCCAAGTTACGCAAATTGCAATTGAATGAACTTGAGGAATTAAGAAATGATGCATATGAAAACTCAAAGATTTATAAAGCGAGAACAAAAGCTTTTCATGACAAATCAATTTTCAGAAAAACTTTTGAAATTGGTCAAAAAGTTCTACTTTATAATTCTCGTCTTCACCTATTCCCTGAAAAATTGAGATCTAGGTGGATTGGTCCTTATATTGTCAAACATGTGTATTCTTATGGGGCCATAGACATTGAGAATCCTAGGAATGGTATTGTATTTAAGGTTAATGGACAAAGACTCAAACCATTTCTGGAACATCAAGTTGTTGAGGTAGAATCCATTTCTCTTTCTAATCCTTGTTATGAGTAGAATTTATTTTAATGTTGTTTCTTTCTTTTTGCAGTTCTTTGTGTTCCCGGTTAAATGGCGGATAACGGTACTCCGTGACTCTCAAGTCGGTTTGTTTTTCAATTTCCCATAATAACTGATTTCTTCTCCTTTCAAAATGGATGTTATTCTCTCAAATCTAAGAAAACATTTTCCTTTTCTCCCTCTAAATGCTCTAACAAAAGTCTATGAAGCTAGGTATGAAAGACTGAGATTGTTAATGTATAAGGGTATCCCAGAAGATATACGCTGGATAATCGAAGCAAAGGTTCGTTTAGCTGGTGAATCTTCAGATTCATTTGTCCCATACATGCCTGGTCTCGGTAAAAGTTCATTTTCAAAAAGGAGAAGAGCAAAAAGAATGAAAGTTTGTTACAAGTGTGCACGATGGAATTGCAACACGCGATGTCACTCTTTGGGGATGGTTTCTGTAAATAGAGAAGATAAAATATTCTTCATTAAGAATGGACTGAGTAAGGAGTCATTAGATAATATCTTATTGACTCTTGAGACGCATTCTTGTGGAGTTGTGCAGCGTGAACTTCTTAGTTTGTGGAATCTCTTCAAGGATGAACAAGAGCATTATAGTTTTGGGAATCTGACTCAAAAAGACCCTGTTTGCCAATTTAAAAGAGAATTGGATGGGAAGCTTATCCCCGACTCATAGAAGGCGTTTAAGCCGTTTCTGGACGTGAAACTAGAGGAAGATGTGAGTCACAATCACAACAACATGTATATATTATCTTGTACATTTTTCAAAAAAAAAAAAAAAAAAAAAAAAAAAAAAAAAAAAAAAAGGAAAAAAAGAAAAAAATTGAAATAAAAAAAAAAAAATAAAAAAAGAGGGCGAAACTTCGGTTGTACTTGGTCTTTAATTAGATTAGGAGCCCCTGCCAGTGGAGTAGCAGACCCGTCATTGACTCGGGTGGACCTTCGCACGCCGGTCGGTAAATAAGGTTCGTGTGCCATGCTCTGCAGAGAGCCGCGCAAGCATTCCCAGGTTTTAACCAAAGGCTCTGCTTGTTGATGGACAGAAAGAAGCGTCCCGTGTTTGCATTCTCGCGTGACAATGCCTCTCGAGCTGGATCCTGTGATTTAATGCCATGAGCTCTTCAAAGGACCTCTCACCGGGCCGTGGTCGTTGGTGGTAGGCCGTCGATTACACACTTTAATTAGTGGCGTCGTAGCTCAATCCAAAATATCCCACAAGCGGGAGGGAGAAGAATGCCCAGATTAGCTGAGCCGTCTTGGTATTACTGCACTCATGACGCGCAGTATAAAGATTTGCCATGCAACCTGTACATAAAGGTATGTAATCATTTGTTATTATTATTTTATCTTTGTATGATTTTATTGAATTTTGTTTTGGACAGATGATCCTTTAGATGGGATCCTTCGGGGGTTTCTAGACTTCTTTACCCTGATGGTTTTCTTGAAGTAAAAAAAAAACAAAAAAACAAAAAAAAACAAAAAAAAAATTTAAATTTCAAACTTTTCTGACACCAGTCAACCTACCTGTATAGGAGCTATTATTACTTTTTCTATCCTCTTCCCTATTTAAACACTCCTTTTTCTTCAATTTCCTGCAACTCATAATCATTCAAAGAAAGTGTGAGTGTAGAAATGGAGGGAGCTCCTTCTTCTGTTCATAGATTTGTCAGTATCTGTGTATTTTGTGAGACAAGTTATGGGAATGGTTTAGAGTTTGTAAACGCAGCAAGCACTGTTGGTAGAACACTTGCTGCGAGGAACATTCGTGTAGTATATGGGGGAGGTTGCATTGGGTTAATGGGGGCTGTATCACTTTCTGCATTTGTAAGAGGTGGTCAAGTTTTAGGTGTCATTCCTGAACCTTTAACTCGAAGGAACATCGTTGGAAAGACAGTTGGATTGAAAATTAAGGTATCCTCTATGCATGGATGAATGAAGGCGATGCTTGACAACTCTGATGCATTCATTGTCTTACCTGATGGTTTTGGTACTTTGGAAGAAGTATTTCAAGTTGTCTCTTGGGCCCAATTGAACATCCACCATAAACCCATAGGTTTGTTGAATGTTAATAATTTCTTTGATAATTTGTTATCTTTTGTTGACCATGCTGTGGAACAGAAATTTGTCACACCTTCAGCAAGACAACTCCTTATCTCTGCTTCTACTGTTGATGAATTGATTGATAAATTAGAAGCATTTGTTTATGAACCTGATCCAGTAACAGCTCAGATAGATTGGTCCGAAGGAAGCGGTGAAGGAAATGGTGAAGGAAGCAAAATGAAAAGAAAACCAGCCAAGACACTCCAACTATTTAAATAATTACAAGCTTTAGTTTTATTTATCGTACTTTGTTTCTGTTTAAATTTGTGTGAGATTTTTTTTCTTTTCTTTTCAGTAATTGCAGCAACAGGTAATATATTCTATCCTTTACCTATCTATGTTTTGACATTGAGGACAATGTTGTGATCTGGTTGGGGGGAAGGATGGTTTAAAAAAAAACCCAAAAAACCCAAAAAAAAAAATTTCAAAAGTGTGTTTGTGATTATGTTTGTTGTGTTTGTCATCAATTTTTTTTAACAACAAAAGTAATTAGGGATGGCAGAGTAAAGAGTAAATTATTTACTCTTGAGACGCATCAAAAATTGGTGGCAGAGTAAGGAGTAATTAGGGTAGTAACTAATTTATGTGGAAGTAGCAATTCAAATTCAGGGAAATTTGCATGATTGAGTAAATTGTCTTCTTTCTTAAAATTCACATGCTTGGTTATGGATGTTGAATTGGTGGACTGAGAATGATGGAATTATGTCTTGTGAGATTTTGAGCCTATTGATGAATGGATTGAACGTTTGTACCATTCTTTTCTTTCTTGTGTGAATTTTACTCATGGAATTGTTGCTCTAGAACTTGCTTTAATTCTTTTTGAGACTACATTTTCATATGCATACATGAATATGATTGAGGCATTTTTCTTGAAATAGCTACTTTAGCCAAATAGCCAACCTTGTATATATTTTCCTTTGCTTAACCCCTTTGAGCTTATTTGACTATTCTTTGTTTTGAACTCATTATGTGCTTTAAATGAAAAATCATGTTCTTACTTGACCTTAGGGAATAAGAGAACAGTAATTTTGTCATTCGATGAGTTCTTGAACAAGTGTGGGGGTGTGTATGCAAAATGGTTAAAAAAAATGTATATATAATGTTCTTTTTGTAAAAAATAAAAAAAATCAAAAAAAATGTAAAAAAAAAGAGGGTCAACAAGGTATTAAAGGAAAGGAAAAGAATATGTAAAGAAAATTTGTATTAGGTGGAGTTGGGATGAATTTTCATGCTTGTTAATTGAACTCAGCTCTCATGTTCTTTTATTCTCTGGTGTTTAATTTGTCATATCTATATTACCTCCTCCTTTACCTTGACCCCATTACAACCTTGAATAAAGTCTTCATGATTTGTGTGTGCATGTGTTCTGAGTAGTGGAGAAGTAGAAGATAAGCAAGCTTATGGTAATGCAATTTTCATGGGTTGAATTGAGTGAAATACCTACCTTTTAAACACTTGAGGGATTGAGAGTGAATCTTGTGAAAATCTATCATTCTTGACTCATATTTTTCAATTCAAATAACCTTGCTTGTTGATTTGAGAAGTGAAGATATGTTACCTCATGAATGTTTTGATTACTTGAATGATTGCTCTTCATTTCTAAATATTATTAGAAATTGAGTCTTTTAGAGTGTTTAGCTTTTGAGTCTGTCTGTTCATTTTTTTTTTTTTTTTTGAGTGATCTTGTGTGTTTTGCTCAGGAGTGCAAAAAGCTAAGTGTGGGAGAATTTGATGATCACATATTTGATACATTAATAAGCTTTTATTCTTAGTCATTTACACTCTTTATGTACTTAATTGATTGAGTTTTATTATGTTTTGTAAGTTTGGACTCAAATTGAACTTAATTGAATTTTTCAGCATGATTCATATTTTACACTGTTTCTATATTTGGGTCATATCTTGGGCTGTAGGTGGTCTTTGGAGCTGATTCTAGTGGAATTTGAAAGATAAGAGAGAGTTCTATAACTTTCTTGAAGACCTCAAAGGCCCAATCACACGAGTAAATAACTCAAATTGGGGTTGAAACAAGAACTAGAGTACTGTTCCTGATAGCTTGACCTACGTATACTATTCATCACAGATTTTGGGCTAGATATTGTAAAATGGATTGAAATTTGGATGCTGAATAGTTAAGACCCATATCTACAACTTTCATGTTGAACACTTTTCCAGAATCGGATTCCTTGAAGGTGATATTGGGTTTGGAAGTCAGAACAGAGGAGCTGTGACTGGGCCTGGATAGTATGTAGTAATTTGAACGTATCTGGAGTTGTAGAAATGATATTGGACCCAAACCAAAGCCATTTGAAAGCTAAGATCTAGGCCTACAACTTTCATGAAGACCACTTGGTTCAAAAATGACGAATGCAATGACTTCAGAGCTGCATGATTTTGGAGACAAGGAATCTCCATAATTTCCCACTCATTTAATGTCATTTGGCATTTTCCACTCATTTTCCAATCATTCAACCACTAATGACTCAGCCCCCTTGACATTTTGTATCTCTAATCCTCTATAAAAGGGGGCCTTGGCAGATCATTGAAGGTATTAGGTGTTAGTTACCAAAATGATACCATTTTGTTACTAGGTTTTCTTGTAGTAATTTTCCTTTGTTCTAAATGAAAGTCATGTTCTTCTTCTTCTTCTTCTTTCTTTCTTTCTTCTTATCTATGAGTAACTAAGTTTTATTTTGCTTGGGTGAAATGGTGAAGCTCTTGGTAATAAAGTAAGGTTAGATTTATTCTTCTCTTGTGCTTAAATGATTTATATTTTCTAGTAACCATTATACGTATTATAATTTGTTTCTTATAATTTAGAAATCATTTTTGTAAAGAGGAGTTCTTGATTTGTTGTAAACAAAATATTGGCACAATGAATGCTTTAACCCATTTATAAGTGATGGTAATATTTTTAGGAAATATAATATAATTACGTGTATTATTTTAATGGACTTTTAACGTTATATTTTCCGATTGGAACCTCCATGTTGCTAGGATTCTAATTGAGTTATAAAAAGAATTAATCTTACTTTTACTTTATTTACCAAGAGTGGATCATTTTTACCCAAGTAAATAATTTTTACTGTAGTAACAAAATATTAACCTTACCTTAAATAATCTTCATCAATTCCCTGTGGATCGACCTCGGACTCACCGAGAAATTTATTACTTGAGACAACCTGCACTTGGGTTTGCAAATACGACAACTAAAAATTGTGCATCAGTCTTAGTCATAATGTTGAACCTACCCATTCAAGAGAGTTGGAACATAGAGCAAGGAACACAATTTCACAAAATCAACCTTTCTCTAACAAACTGATGGCTTACAAAATCTCTAGGTGTTTCAAGTATCTAACTAATATTGAAGCCTATGATGGGACCATGGACCCTTAGGAACACTTGGATGCCTACGTTTTAGAACTTTTGTTTGCTGGCGGTGATGACTATCTCATGTGACGTGCTTTCCCATTCTATTTAAAGAAAGCCATCTTGAGATGATTCACCAACTTAGCTCCAAGGTTCGTGGATAATTGGGCCAGCCTGTCCTCGAAACTTTTGCTGCCCTTCACCTCTAGCAAAGTGTAGCCTAAATCCATTTCATGCCTCTCCCAGATCAAGCAAGGAAAATGGGAGTTTCTACGAGACTTTATATCCCAGTTCAACAAGGAGATTGTGAATGTTCGCGATTAGGATGAAAGACTTGGATTACACTACATGAGAGAATGGCTCCGACCTAGGGCATTTTCTTTTTCCCTTGCAAAGAAAGAGCCCAAGATCATAGACGAGTTCTGTGTCCGTGCCGACAAATACATTAATGCTGAAGGTGGTCTTTGAGCTAAAAAGCATCTTGAGAAAGAATATGCTAAGCCCAAGTCCGGGGAGCAATCGAACTAACAGGGGTAGAATTCAAAGCCACCCTTTAAGAGGAAATACGACAACTATACTCCCCTCAATACTCTTCGGGCTCAGATCTATCAGGAGGTCTTGAACACCGAGCTCTGGGATGTGCAGAGAACTCCCTATTTGAAGAAGCATTCGCGGAGAGACAAATCCAAGCACTACATGTGGCATGACGATCATGGTCACAACACGAAGGATTGTACTAACCTCCAAGATGCCATTGAATCTCTCATCCAAGACAGCCGTTTGGGCTAGTATATGTACTATGCCCAGAACCACAATCAAAGGAAGGGTCATTATAGGAAATGGAGCAATAGCCCTCGAAGTCCCTCTCCTCCCTACCAAAGAAGATGTTCTCTGGCTAGGAATGAGAACCCCGGGCCACGTTCACCTTGAGTTAGTGCCCACAGTCAAGATAGAGCGCAACCTTGAAATGACAACCATGAGGATTATTATCATCACGCTGAAGTAACCCGATAATTATGTAATACTTTTTAATTGTTACTTCTGCCATGCAAGAAACATATTCTGATATTAATAAATCAGTTAATTTTTCCAACTGTTATTTCATCTAAGTTAGTACCTCGGTAGTGAATTTGTCCTCAAGTACTTCAGCCTAACATCATCTAAGCCAGTACCTCGGCCATGAATTCAAATCCACGAGTACTTTGGCCTAACACAGCCCCCAAGGTTACCTCACCTTGGCAAGGTCCGAGAAATACAAGTTTCGAAGAGAATCAGCTATTCCGATATCTATACACGATGGCCAAATAAGGGAATCCACTTGACTATTAACCGAGCCCAAGGAGTGCATTCAAGGGTTTTCACCCATACCTTTTTTGAGCCTGACCTTAACCCATAAACCGACTAGGTTTACAGAGGTTAAGCGTATTCTTACTTATTGTCCAGATAGGGGAATCCACTTTACTATCAATTGAGCTCAAGAAGCGTATTCAAGGGTTTTCACTCGTACCCTTATGGCCTGACCCTAACCCATAAACAGACTAGGTTTACAGTGGTTAAGCATAATCAATTGTAGCCCAGGACCATGGACTCCACACTAAGAGGCTTCCATGTTACATACACCTAAAGTTTGACTTTCAACTATTCCTAAACGAACTCGACCACCGAGATCGAGCTTTGGATTCATCTCGGTTAAGCAAAATGAATGTTCTTCAAACTAAACGAACCTGACTACCAAGATCAAGTTTTAGACTCATCTTGGTCAGGCAAAACGATTGTTCATCAAACTAAACGGACCTGATCACCGAGATTGAAGTTTGGACTCATCTCATTCAGGAAAAATGAGTGTTTGTCAAACTAAATGAACCCGACCACTAAGATCGAGCTTTAGACTCATCTCGGTCAGGCAAAACGAGCATTCGTCAAAGGAATGAATATCGAGATCGAACGTTGGACTCATCTCGGTAAACTACATGAGCAAAGCGCTTACAAAAGTAAATACCAAGATTTGGTGTTGGATCCATCTTAGAATTACAAAAACAAAATTATGCAATATAAAGAGCCACCAAGATCAAGTAAGACATGGAGTTGAAAGCCAACTTTACAAGACAAAGAAAAGCATAATATCCAAAAAAATAAATTTATTAGTATTCACATTCCAAATAATCTACTTTACAAGAAGGACCTATAAGCTATTCTCATGCAAGGGTGCCCATTTGAAAGAAGCCAAAAAGGTAGTCTAGTAGGATGATGATGATGATGATCAAGCATTGACCATGACCACTTCAACGGTTCCTCAAGATACGAGCACTCATCTCCTCCCTTTTGGTCAACAGGAGGAGAAGGCTTCATAATCTCACGACTCTAAAACACTTCTACACACTCAAGGCATGGTGAGCACCTTTGGTGATAGTCAAGGGGGCAAAGAAGGGAGAGCAGTGAAACCCTTTCATGCCTCACAGGAACTACAACAAAAGCCATGAGTCTTCCTAGCAAGAGTAGGATCTTTTTCCATCGTTGCATACACTAGGAAAGAATGACTTATGTTATTCGGAGATGTGGTAACCAAGCCACATAGAGCAGTTACTTGGCCCTCACCGAGCCATTACGCTTGGAAAGAAAGACTTCATCCAGAAGAAAATGTAGGGAAAAAGGGAACACCTTTAAGAATTTGAGAAAGAAATGCAAGATGATTCTAGAAAGGATATGCCCCTCAACATGCTCACAAGAAGCAAAAAGGGACCACCCTTAGGAAAAGACCCAGTTTCAAACATAGTTAGAAACGAAAGAAAGGAATAAGTGATAACCCCACTTCCTGCAAATATTCCCTATTTATAAATGGAGTTATGTGCTCTGATTGGCTCCCAAAAAAGTGAACCGACTGCATATTAGAAGCCATGTTTAATTGTTTTTCCCCTGTGATTGGCTGTAAGATCAATGAGCAGTTGGAAAATAGAACAGAAGACTACTATTGCATTAAAGTAACTTTAATTCCCAATAAATGCAAAGCAACGATTCCTGAGACTGCACAGATTGCTACAAATCAATGGGACATTAGTTCCCGAAGAGTAATAAAGTTCCTATTAAAGTTCTTACTTTCCTTTAAGTAGCAATCAACAGAGGGGCTATGGAGGAATGCATTAGATGAACATCAGACCACGGATCCCAACATGGATGTGGATCCCTAAATGCTTTAACAATTTGAAGTCTTACTACTGAGATCGAGAGTTGGACCCATCTCGATAAACTACGTGAGCAGATTTCTAAGTGTAAAGTGAACACTGAGATTAATCGTTGGACCCATCTCGACATTACAAAGGGTAAAATTTTAAGAAGTGTGAAAAAGACACCGAGATTGAGCATTGGACTCGCCTCAGTAAAAGGAAAATATACATAAATACTAAGAAAATGCTAAGCATTGAAATTAAACAAAGAATGCCCGAGGTCGAGACTTTTCCAAATACATCAATAAAGCCCCACGTAGGGGGCAAGGGAATAAAAAATCAAACATCTGAAGGTGGGGCTTGAATCTTCCAAAGTCACCACCGTCGCCTTAGACCATGCTACCTCGATCTGTGCCACCTCAGTCTACACCACCTCGGCCACAACAGTCCTGGCCCCTTCTCGTCCAGCCTCCAGAGTAGCTTCTATCATTCCTTTGCATCCACCCTTTCGTCTACTTGATCATTTAGGGCAACACTAGGAACAACAACATCTACAATCTGGCCATCCCTGACTTCTTTCAGTGCACCAATCTTTTCTTCATTAAGACTGGGGTTGAGTAAACGGAGTTGGTTAAGAGCATTCTCAAATGATTTCACCATAGACCTCAACCAGTCATCTACCGTTTGTATAAGTTATTCATTCAGCCTAGTCTTGGTCTGGTGCAGAAGTTCACACTGATCCCGAACACCAGTGAGAACGGACTTAGTCAAGGCTAAGTTCTCCCTCATTGCATTGTCCCGAGTCGTTGTTTCGCTAAGTTAGACTCGACGCGCGTCAGCCTTAGCAGCCTTAGCTCGGAGCAAATCCATCTTAACAACTTGAGCCTCAAGAGAAGTGACCTCGGTAACATCTGTGGTAAGGCGGGTGACCTCAGCTCGGAGCCTATCCATCTTGGATTCATGCAACTTAAGCTCTTTGACAGCCTAGGCTAGCTCCTTGTCCTTCTCGTTACCTCAATGGCAGCCTGGGCTAGCTACTTATCCTTTTAGGCAATATCCAGCTCAAGTTTTTGCTTTTCACCTTGAAGGATATTAAGCTCCCCCTCTAAGCTAGTAACCTCTTGGACGGACTAACAAGCCTCCTCCATAAATCGAAGGAAAGAGATAATATGCAAATCCCGGAGTTGGGCCTCATGGAGGAGCTCCACCATGTCATGCTTGATCAGTACATCGGTCTCGATGGGACTCGGTAAGGTACCATCAATGAAGTTAATAGGATCAGCTCCCCCTCCCGAGTCCACACCGATCCAAATGGAAAGTAGAGCAGAGCACCCCTAGACCGTAGAGCACCCTTAGACTATGGAGCACCTTTAGGCTTCGGAGCATCCTCAGACCCTAAACCAGCTGGGACCTCGAATACCTCGGGCTCCTCTGGAATGCCCTCAATGGCCAACCTCTTACCCTTTTCATCCCTGTTGCTTTCAGCCTGTCTCTTCTGAGATCGCGATGGTGGAATAGGAGAACTGGTCCCAGCATCTAGAATATCAGTGTTTGAGGGGGTTGAGGGAACTACCTCAGTTAAAGGCATTAGGACTCTAGCAACCGGTGGCAGTGGTACAGCAATAGTCACCCTTAAAGGAGCCGTCAGGTGATAGGCAAATTCTTGGTCTTTTCAAAAGATAAAATCTTATTTTCTTGACCAAAAACTTGTTTAGACCATTTGTACCGCAAGTGCACGGGTCATTCAAGTAATATAGATATAGAGTATAAGTTCGTTCCCACGAGAATAAGTTTACTTCTAATGCTAAGTATTAACCAATAGTTTACCTAATTCTATTCAATAACATAAAAAATAGAGAAAGCAATTAAACTAAAGACTACAAAGCGATAAATGAAAATAAAATAATGGATAGAGTTTAAGAAAATCCTTTTTCACCCCTTACTTCAACCAACAATATGCAATCCTTTTTATAAACATGAACGCAATGACTAGGTTAGCTTGAGAATCTTCATTAGCTAAAAACTTATGTCTAGGTAAATTAACCATAGTTTCATTTACCCAATTCGCTAAGTTTCCTTGAGAACTAGTGCAAACTCCACTCATGAACGGTCTATTCTCAATCACACACTATGCATGGCTAAAAGGTATATTTCTATCCAGTTAGCGAATCAACTCATCCCGCCATTGGAATAAAATCAAACATGCATCAAGTATACATTAGATCTAAAATCCAAATTCCTATGTCTAGGTTCATCAGACTTCAACAAATCATTCAAAAGCTGATCAAACCTTCAAAAGCATTAAGGACCATATGATTGAACAAAACCATACATCCATACAAACTCAAAGGAGAACAAAATCATTAATATCCATAAAAAGGATTCAAAGCATTCCTAAAACAGCTGCTACATCATTGAACTTGAAAATACAAATCAAAATACATGCTCAAATGATGAGAAAGAGAAGAAAACAAAGAGAGAAATGAGGAAAAGCTTATGGATGTTGCTATTGATGCTTGAATCTCATTCCATGAGGAAGATACCCTCCAACCTTGGCTCTCTTTGCCTCTTTCAGCCTCATAAAATGAAGAACTAGGCGCAGCTTCTTTAACTAAAAAGTCATCCTAAGAAAATCTGATAAAATTCTATTTATAGGCTCAGTTCTGCACCTCACGCCACGGTCCCAACTTACTTACGCCACGGCCCGCATTGAGTCGGTCACCTAGCGCCGCGGCGCACAATTCTTTGTGCCGTGACCCGCTAGCCTTGGGTCTCAGTATGGCAATTGATGATGCAGCCTTTTGCGTCGTGACTCACACTAACCAGCGCCACGACCCTCTCTCTTGGAATGCCTCCTTGGCTTTCTCTTGGGCTTTTGAGCCTTGAATCGCTCCAATTCCTCTGTTTTAAGCCCATCATACATTAGAAAAATCATCAAGTTAAATATAAATTATAAATCCACTTAATCATTTGCATAATATGCACAATTTGCTCATTAGCATATAGAGAGACATCCAAAGGAAATTTAACTAATATAAGCATAAAATCTCCCATATATGCATAATAACAATGACATAGCATTTTATGAAACACAATTATGGGGCACAAATAAATACATTACATGGAATTATTATTAGGGCCCGAGATCTAGACGCCCCACCATTCTTGGCCGATAACTTCTCAACTAAGTGCTGAAGTTTGATTTGTGGAGCCATGCTTTCTACAAAAGAAGGAAAAGTGTTACAACACTTAGACAAATATTAAGTGCAAGAAAATAATCGCAAAAAGGAAAATGTGCAAGACGAGATACCTAGCAAGGCTTTTACAGAATCGGCGCGCTCATCTAGGATATCTTTACAAGAGATGACCCTCTTTTTTTTAGTGCAATCAATCAGGAAGCACGGGACTATGGCCTTGGGAGGAGAGATCTGGGAGATTGGAGTCTCTATCTCTTCATTACTCTGCTCCCAACCAGCTTTGGTCCATTATAAATAAAGGCGTGGTTGGCCCTCTAGGGTGACCAAAAACGGTGTCGACCCTGGAGCCCTTCTACCCTGAAATAGTCCCTTTTAAAATTCTTAAAGGACTCTTGATAAGGATTGAAGACTTTGCGCCCACTTTGCGCTCGTAGGGTGACCCAACCTTTGAGCTGATTGTTCCTAGAGGTCGACAACCAAGAGAAAAGGTCAAAGAAAGAATTGACCGAGTACGACTAATCGAGAACCTGGTAAATGAGCTCAAATTCTCAGAATGGAGTTGAGTAGGCGCCACTCGTAAGTGAATATGGACACCCATCTCGAACTCAATGAATGGAAGTTGCACCGTGATCAGAGTGAAGAGAGCCTCATACATATACATGAAGTGCCCGCCCTCTGTACGGATCGAGCACACCCTTTCTTCCTCCAGTGGGTGTCAGATTACAAATTCCTGATCTCTAACCCCTTCCACATTGAGTTGTAAAACTATTATTTTCCAAAGGCATCCTTGGCCATCTTTATTCTAGAAGGGATGCCTAGAACCTCTTAGTCCACCCACTGGTATATGTTTGTGTTCCATGGAAAAACGAGTTCCCTCTACTCCATAGGTGCAGCCCTCTGAATTTGCGTTATACCTACAAAGGACGCACTCGAGTTAGACTCTAAAGAATCACTTAAGTCTTTTAACGCCATCAAAAGCTAGGAGAGCGGATGAGTAAGCCCATACTTGGCCAGCTCTCTAGCTTGATCTGCTCTCCGGAGCGCCTCAAGGATCCTTACCCTGACTGAAGAACTTGGACCCTTATTAGAACCCCCACCTTGGGCTTGAAGCCTCTGTTGTGGCTGAGGCAACGAGGATAATGGAGAAGTCATAACCTCCACTGATGGGCCACTCTTTTGGACCATTTCCTCACTCCCTGACATTTTCCCCCACAAAATGTTCACAAGAAAAAAGGGTAAAAGTGATGAGTACCTTGAGTTTTGAATAAGAAAAGAAGCGTTAAATGATGAAAAAAGTACAGAAGAAGCTTTGAATCATCAACAGGCACTACAATAATCACCGAAAATCACCTAGGTTGCCAGAGAAAGTAATCTAAAGTGCAAGAATAAGTAGAAAGTACAAAGGGTTAAACCCTATCCCTATTTATAAGCGTTGAAAAATCACCCCAATCATTGCCATTAATGGGGGCAGATATGCCTTTTCAGTGAAAGCGCCTTATCATAATGCCTCTTTTTTGAAAATTGAAAATGATTAATCATAACTCTACAAGCCCCAAATAATGGCAACCATTGTTCCTCAGCTACGTGGTGTACTATTTCTAAGCAAAAGCAACTCAAAGGACAATGCACAGAATGTTTGATATTGAAATGACAAGTGACATTTGATGACATTCTAACCCAGATCATGGAAATAACACCACTATTGTCAAACTTATCTCAGTAAATTAGACATAACTTTTTCTTCAAGCATACGATGTGCCTAATTATAGTGGCAATTGAAAGCTAAGAAAAATATCTTCAAATCTCATGTTGACAACTTTCCTTAATTAAGCTGCTATTAATGTGAAACTTATGCCCAAAGTAATGGTAGAGTAAGGCTTGACCTAATTTGCCTTAGATTCCTTGAAAGATTATAAATAGAGGGCAACGCCAAGGATTTAGGATAGCAACAATAGAGGCAAATAATCCAACTTTTGAGGCTAAGAGAAGTTCACCATTGAAGTTTTCAAATACTTTTTTCTTCTAAGATTTTCCTCATGATGTTTATTCTATCCTTTTTATTTGTTTTGTGCTTCTATTGCCATGAGTGGCTAAATTCTTTTCTTACTAAGCTAAAGATGTAACTTGGTTTGGATGATGATGTATTTGAATTCATTGATTTAATATTAGTTTCTTTTTATTCAATTGAGTGTTTATTGTTGTTCTTAATGCTTTTATGAATTGATTACTCATAAATTGATATTGTGGGTTGTGTTGAAAATTAGAAAGTTTATGCATGACTTTGACCATATGATAAATGCCATAATCATGACTATCTAGGAATATAAGTTATTGGTTGTATGGGTTTTATTCTAGATTCCATAGATTGCATGATGCCTTTAGTTCTTGAGATTCAATTATGGGATTGATTGAGTTTTCAGAATTAAGGAGGATTGATACATCAAGGAATTGGACATAAGTTATATTAGGGAATCTCTCCATCAATTGATTAATTAGAACTTAATCAGGTTGGAATCATAATTACAAGTTGAAAAAATTAAGTCAAATCGGATCCTTAGCGCCTTTATCATTGAATGTTACTCTTTAATTTGTTATTGCAGTTTCTTATTTGTTTTTAAGTTATTTAATTTGCTTTGTTTTGTTTCTCTTCTAGTTATTTGTCATACTATGAAATTCTCGTTGAATCAAATCTTTACTTAGATAATAGTTGGATTAGTGAAAAAGTACTTAGCAACTTGTAACATCCCAATTCTGATATCCTATTAAATTTGATCTATACAAGAATATTCAGTATTGACAATGTTACCACTAACAACCAAACCCATAATATTCACATAAATAAATAATTATGGAGAGCCACGTTCCAATAGTTATATATATACATCACAGTTTCAAAAGGGCATATTGTCATACATAACTCAAAACAAGCTAAGCAAATATAAACTATATACAAGTTTAGTCCAAAACGACATCTATGTTATGCTAGTCCTCATACATCTTCTTCTTCTCTTTTGAAGAACTTGCACTGGATTTACATGGCAACATAATCGGGGTGAGAAATTGTAATTCTCAGTCAAAGTATTCAAATACCAACATTTTATATAATCATACAAATTACACAACCATTAAGTCAACACTTCAATCATAGAAGTACGCGATCGCCCATACAATTACAATGTCATGAGTTCATTTCATGGTGGCAACCGCCCATACAATTGTCATGTTATGCTTAATTATGTCTAATATTTATGTCTATGCAAGTCCTAAGAGTGAATGCAATTTAAGGATGTCATGAGTCCACAGACGTATTGAGGATATTACCCACCTCAACTACTCTAGGATATGTTATAGTATGTCATGGATTATTAGCTGTAGTGAGGATATAACTTACCTCCACTACTCATCAACACATACAGAAGATATTATTCACCTCCACTAATCAACAATCATGACAAGGAATTACTTACCTCACTGTTCAATCAACATAAAGAGGATATTACTCACCTCTGTACTCAACAATATAGAGATGATATTACTCACCTTAATATGGTTCACAATCTCATCATGCAACACAATTACTAATTACCTATAATAATTAGCACCACAATTAATTTACATACATCTCAAAATTTACTTCATCCAATACTCCTAAAAGAGTCTCATTACTCATTAAGAAGCATAAAAGAAAGTATCACACAAGTGAGTCCCTTCATTTTCCTCAAATAAGGGCTCTGTTATATTCTTTCTAGTGAAGGGCGCTCAGACGCTCACACAAGAATGCTTAGGCGCTCGACGCTCGCTTAGGCGCTTCCACACGAGCGTTTAGGCGCTCGTCGCATAGCAAACACATAAGTTTGTTGGACATTAGGTGCTTAGACGCCCATAATCTCAGCGCCTAGGCACTTGTTGCCTGATGTAGAAACTACAGAATTCTGTAGAATTCTTTACTGTTCCATTGAGGAACAAAGGTGGTCCACACCCTTAAATCTCAATTTTACTTGGTTTCTCACCTCAAGTAAGATCCATTAACACATTACAACTCTTAAACCACTTTAATTTCACTCCAATATACCACTTTATGAATCAAAATTCAAACTTAACCTAAACTTTGAAATTTGGCCTAAATGAAAATTAAGGCATCTAAGTGATTAAAAATTCATCCTAACACATCCACAAATCAGTTCTTTACTCAACCAAACTATCCTCATCAAGAATCAACTCAAGAATCACAAAATCACTCTTCAAACCTCCATTTCCTTATTAAGCCCCTCAAGAACCAAAATGAAGGAAATGAAAACAAATAATCCAAACAAAGTTTTCCCGTACCTCAATGGCCTGAAATAAAGTCTAAGAGCAGCTCCTCTCCACCACTAAGCTTTTCCTCCTCTTTGGTTGAAGATGGACCTCTTTTGGCTCCTTTGTTGGTTCTCCTTTGGTGCGCTTCCCTGCTGTAGTCATGAGAGAGAGGTAAAAAATGAGAAATTATCTCCCTTTGAAGACTTATAAAGGTCAAGGCAGAAACAAGCCTAGTCATATGACCACTTAGTCACTTAAGTGACTACACTGCTATACTTCAATCTATTAAGAACACTTGGATGTCATCAAATCCAGTATTCTAGCTTCCAATATGTTTTAAATAAATCCTAAGATTCATAAAAAAAAAATGTGTTACACTATTTCTATAATTTTTAAAATCTGCTGGTAGTCAATCCGGTATTAAAACACACAACCAGTATACTTAAAAATGTCAAATAACTCTGATTAACCTCAAACTTTAACCACATCTACTTTCACATATTTGTGACTTAGAAATAAGTTCTCCACACTTATTTTCATTAACTAAGCAGTCTAAGCTAAAATCGGGACTAAAAACAGTTATATTTCACATATAGTGCTACAACAAAGTGACTGAACGTACTTAGATGATCACAAAATTTTACAGGCATGACAAACTAGTATTAGGCTACCTTCGGAATCATATACAAGTCTATTATGTTTATCTAGGGTGTTACATAACTTAATCCTCGTGGGAACGATACTCACTTATCACTTTATTACGTTTGCGATTTGGCGCACTTGTCAAATTAGTCAATAAGTTTTTGACACCATTACAGGAGATTGAGTGATTTAGTCAATATCATTAGTACCTAGGAAAATATTAATCTAGGCATCATTTTTTTTAAATTTTTGCTTTAATTTTTTTGTTTTTCTATTTTAAATTGGTTATTATTTTTCATTTTATGTAAGGTAAAATTGATTCAAAAGCATTTCTATTTGATCCAGAAATTAAAAGGACAGCAATATCAAATAGAAAGGAAGCTAAAGAAAGAAAAGAAGCTGAAAAGGAAGCCATGGCAACTGAGAACACACCTCCTAGATGACGCATTTTGGGGGAATATTCTACATCTACTATTGAAAGGTGTGGCACGAGCATAGTGCATATTGCAATCCAAGCGAACAACTTTGAAATCAAACCTTCTTTCCTTATCATGGTTCAACAAAATCAATTTGTGGGAAGTGATCTAGAAGATCCAAATTGGCACATTGCTAACTTTTTGCAATTGTGTGACACAATCAAGGTCAATAGGGCAAGTGAAGATGCCTTCGGACTTAGGCTTTTTCCATTCTTTTTAAAGGATAAAGCTAAGAATTGGCTACAATCTCAACCTCAAGGAAACATCACTACATGGGCTAATTTGGTTTGGATATTCCTTGTCAGATTCTTCCATCCATCCAAGTACATGAAAATAAGGAGTGAGATCATATGTTTCTCCCAAAAAGAGGCCAAATCACTATATGAAGCATGAGAGAGATACAAAGAGTTACTAAGAAGATATCCTAACATGGATTTGATGACTAGCAACAAATTCAAATCTTTTACATCAAGTTGAATCCTCCTACGAGATCTATGGTGGATGCATCAGCTAGTGGTTCTTTGAATACAAAAACTCCTGAAGAGGCTCAACAACTGCTTGAGATAATAGCAGCTCATGAGTATTAAATGTCAAATGGAGAAGGAAGTAATGGAATTGGACTCTTTGGATGCTCTTCTTGCTTAGAACAAAACACTCTCTCAACAGCTTTCATTCCTTACCAAGTAACTAGGTCAAATGCAAGTAAGTGTAGTGAATTCTAATTCTCCATCTTTGATATGTGATTTTTGTAGAGGTAATCATGTTAATGGCCAATGTGAAGCTAGTGATTTAGGTTTAACATCGTAAGAGAAGGTTAATTACATGGGGAACCCTCCAAGATCTCAATAAATCCTTATTCTAACATTTATAATCTGAGATAGAAGAATCACTCAAATTTCTCATGGAGCAATTAAGGAGTGTAACAAAATAGCCAACAAGGTAAGACTACTTATTGGGAGGTTACTATTGAAAAACTCTCTAAGCAAACATCCACCTTTGTCTAGCAAACCTCAGATTTCATGCAAGGGACAATGGCTAATTTCAATATTCATGAAGCTTCTATTCGAAATTTGGACACTCAAGTAGGGTAACTAGGAGCCCAAATGTTGAGTAGTAAGCCATATGGTTCATTTCCTAGTGATATCATTATTAACACAAAATATGACCTCAGAGAACAATGCATGACCATCACCCTTTGGAGTGGTGCAAAGCCTGAAGAGAAAGTTAAGAAGCCTATGGAGGAAGTTATCAATGAACAAGTAGAAGAAGACTCTCCCTCAGGTTAAGGTTCAAGCAAAATTATCCAAAATAAAGAACAAATCAAAAGAAAAAGGAGTTTGACTAGGATAACCCTTATGTCCCATCACCTTATGATAGAGTCCATATCCTTAGCTATTGAAGAAGCATAACCAAAAGAAGCATGTTTCTATATTTTTAAATATGTTTCAAAAACTGCACATCAACATTCCATTTGCGGAAGTTCTATAGAACCAATGCCCAAATATCTCAAACTTATGAAAGGGCTTTTATCTAGGAAGAGGAAGCTAGAAGACGACATCACTATGACACTTACTGAAGAGTACAATGCTATTTTACAAAAGAAGTTGCCACCGAATCTCAAAGACCCCAGTAGTTTTACTATTCCTTGTGATATTGGTGCACAATTTTTAAGAAAAGTACTTTGTGATTTGGGTTCCAGTGTGAACTTGATGTCATTGTTTATTTATGAACAACTAGGTTTGGGAGATCCAAAACCTACTTTCACCATGTTACAACTTGCTAACAGGTCACATTTATATCTTTGGGGTGTGGTTTAGGATGTGTTGTAACGGTGGATAAATTCATTTTTCCTATGGACTTCTTCATTGTAGATGTGGAAGAAGACCACCACATTCCATTGATGTTTTGGGAGGCCATTTTTGGCAACATCTAGGGCATTGATTGATATATCTACGGGTGAACTCATTTTGAGGATGGATGGAGATTAAACAACCGTCAATATTTTTGCTAAGTCTTAACCAACATTATATCTCTATGCCCCTGTTAATTGAGTTGAAGATAAGTCTTACAAGGATTTGACTAGCAAGGGTTCCTCACCATTAATTGATGTTGACCCTCTCATTTCTAAGATTGTTGAAACAGAGAAGGGTACTCCCACTATGCATGATTCAGTGAAAATTAGCTCATCTTTTGATCAATTAAAACCACCATGATTCAGTGGAATCTCTCATGACAAGGCACATTTAGGACAACCAGTACCTTTTGGAGTTCAAAATACTTTTGGAGGCATTTCAAATGTCACTGAATAAGGATCAAAGCATTATTTTGAAAGAAGGAAAGAGTTATCCTCTTTCTCTTACTTTAAGGCATCTTGATTAATTTAACTGACAACGTCAATCTAAGGACTATAAATAAGTACTTCTTAGGAGGCAACCCCGAGTTTTCTTTCCCTTTCTTTACTCATTTTTCTTTAGATTTACTAGTTTTAGTTATTTCAGTTATTGTTTTTGTTTGGTTCATCTTCAAGCTTAATGCGTATTAATTTGACTTTAATTTTTTCTTCAAGGTGGTTGGAGGATTCATGTAGAAGGAATGAGTTTTGTGGTTGATTATGTAAAAATAGTGACATAGAGTTCGCAAGGGGAGTATTCCTTATCTCTAATTTATTTGTTTGTGTGTTGATCATGAGTTTGGAATTGTGATTTATATATACTTGGGAGATTGGGGCGTAGCTGCAAACTTTAGGATTTTAGTGTGCTTAAACAAAAAACTACATGGCTCCCCATGTCTTTTGACACAGGGCATGTGAATTAGGAAGGTTAGATTATATGGTAATAGAAATCACACAGCTCCCTTGTATCCTTTGACATGGGGTCATGTGATGCCCAGGTGTCCCAATTTTATCTCACAAAGAACCGCACACGAGGCCGTGTCTTTTGTACAGCAATAAGGATTTATCAGAAAAACAGAGCCCCATTCCTTTGTCTTTTCAGGAAAAAAAAACACGGCCCTCCATGTCTTTTGAACTAAGCCTTTGAACTCAATATAATTTCAAGTCTAGCTACATCTCTTTTTTTCAGTGATTCATTTTCAATCTCCCATTTTTACTTTTACCAAGTACACCAAAAAGTCTTTTCACAATCAAAAGCTAATGTCAACATACAGGAACTTTTAACATGCTACTCAGTCCAAGGTTATTTTGCCAAGAACGTAGAAATCCAATTTATATACATTACTAAAATATCCTATTTATCTAGAAATTTTAAAATGTCCATATTTTGGTGGATCACTTATTAGATTCACACAAAAACCCAAGGAGTCCTAAGTTATATAAAAAAGGCCTCTCTTAATTTCTTTTTCAGTGGATCTTTGTTCTTGCATAAGAATGGTAAGCTCGATTCCTTGGAATTTCTCTGCTATAAATGCTTAAATGCCATTACAGATTGTATGAAACTTGGACACAACTAATACAACTGGCAATTACAAGCGAGGCTGAAAACTATTTCTGAATCCTAAAACTGCCAAATGAATGTGCAGCAACAACAAAAAACACAAGAAAGGAGAACTACCTAACACAAATACCAGAACTCGTTTTAACCAAACAACACAAGTTCAAACATCTCATCAAACAAGTTGTAGGAAAGTATACAAATACATCATTTAACATGATTATACATACTCAAATCACGTGACCACACAAGATTACATCTTCAACCCAAATTTAGACTGAAAGCAAAAATAAGAAATTTCACCCTTAAATCAGCTCTAAAAGTTGAGCAAGAATTGATAAGGATGATTCTAGTTCCTCCTTCCCATGTACTTGAGCACCTTTCAAATTACTTCCCACTCAACCAAATGTAGCAACTGAGAAACATGAAAATGAAAATCATTGAAAATCTGAAACGAAAATATGTATAAGATTCAAGTTTTGTATAATTGAAATCAACACAATCAACAATGATCTACATCTACGTACCTAGAGTAGATTTGAGATGAGATTGAGAGCTACAAGGGATTTTAGAATTTCCACCTCTGTTGATAGGATTTGAAATTCTTCATTTTAGATGCATAAAATAAAATTCCTAATTAAAATTTCTTAAGAATTTTAAAATTCTTTACTCAATTACCCAAACACAATATTTTATGATTAAGGATTTTAAATTCCTTAAAAAAAAATACAATTCTTCCTTAAAATAATTTATCTAAACACAATCTAATGGAATTGGGAAATAACTTAACCTATGACTCAATTCTACATCTTAGAACCCAATAACCCATCACCAATCAATGACCAAACTCAGCAAATTTTTTTTAAAAAAGAAAATTATAATATTTAAAATTTATTATTTATATTATATTATATAAATATCATAATATTATTTGTCTATAACCCACTTTGGTGTCCAATTTTTGTTTTTCTAAAATTATCATTTTTAATTACTAATTTAAAAATTCAAAGATAAATACAAAAGATGATAAAATTGTAATTACATCTTATTACTAATTTATTTTTTATGCAATATTATTACTAATTTAAAGATTTAAAAATAAATACAAAGTGATGCGTGAAATCTGCAAGTGTACGGTATCGTCGTCAAGTAATAAAAAGATCGAATCTACAGGGACTGTGTCTATGAATATCAATTAATTAATTAATTCAATTAAGTTAAACAAAAGGGAATATGATTGTTGATAAAGAAGAACGTAGCAACAAAACAATTAAATAGAATCAAGAAAACAGAATTCAAAACAAAAATAGCAAGTAATCAAGGATGGTATTCAGATTCAAGAAAGCTTCCAAGATTGGGATACCACAATGATACAAGATAAATCCTAATTGACAACCATTTTTATTAAATTTGAAATTCAATTGAAGGTAAATTACCCTAAATTAGTTAATGTTCTTTCTCAAGATACAAGATCCGTACCCAATTAAATCAATTCCTACTCTCGTGGTAATTGAATTTAAATTGAACCTATTACGCTTTGTGGTAATTCATTGAATCCTCGAAAGGCTAAAACTACTCTCGTGATTTAGACCTTAAATTCAATTCTTATGGTTCCAACACTTAGGTTCACATCTCAGTACGTCCTTAAATGCCTATGAGATGCAAATAAGTGGTCAGTAAATTCACATGAATAAAAGCAATAAGAATTGAATCAATGAACAATCAAGATTAATAAAAGGGGAAACAAAGTCAATTAATCATTATCAAAGTATCAAAGGGCATTGCCCAATCCTAGAAACAAAGGAAACTACTCAAACATAGAGAAGATGAGACAAGAAATCAAACTTAAAAACATCTCAAACCCGTAACAATGGAAGAAGAAAGGAGAAAGATGAAGATCAAAAGCCAAAGCCTCCAATGTGCCTCCACCAAAACCAAATTAGAACCCCCTCATTCTATTCAGAACATCTATTTATAGCCTAGGATTTTCATTGGCTAAAAGGCCCCAAAAGAAATAAAAATAAAAACTAAAATTCTGCTGCGCGCTGCGAACCACGGTCGTGGTTCATTCCACGGCCAGGCCGTGGAACTTGCTGTCAGAATTCCAGTGGATCATTCCACGGCCAGGCCGTGGTTCTCTCTGCCAGAATTCCATAGGGCCGTGGATCTCTCTGCCACAGGCTAATTTTGCATGCTGTTGAGTTCCACGGCCGTGGTTGGTGGTCGTGGAACTCTCTGGAAGTCTCTTTTTGCACCTTTTTGCTATCCATAAAGCTCCAACTTTAATCATGCAAGCTTCCATCCATTCCAAGGCCAATTTAGCATCAATCCTACACAATAACACCACAAACACCGCAGTTATCCAAACTAAGGAAAAACAAACAAAAAGAAAAACTAAAATGTCTAAAATGCCTAAGAATACATGCAAAATAAGAGCAAAACATGATGTTATTTTATACACATCACAAAGCTTAAAAGGTCTAAAAGGTTTTTCAAAAGCTTCAAGCCTAAAAGGTAACCTGTCAAGCCAAAAAGGCTTTTCATATTAAATTTGTAGTTCATCTTTATCATTCTTTTCCATGTAAATGTAGCCATTTCTACTATTTAAACAAAATTGATTAAATTGATTCCATAGATTTAGTCTTATCTATTTACCATATATACACTACAAAAAATACGTTAAATTATGACAATTTTTTTGTGGGAGTTTTCAAATTCCACAAATTAACACATATTGTGGGGATTTTTTTATTTTTAGTAAAGGTTATTAACCCCTACAAATTAAAAATGCCTGAATTTTATATTCCCTCTAATTTTTTTTGCCTCCCACGCATTCTCCCTCTCAGTTTGTCGCTCTCCCTCTCACTCACCCTCTAATTTTTCTGCTTCCCTCTCACTCTCCCTCTCGCTCTCCCTCTGACTCACTCTCATTAGCAAATATTCCCTCTCATCAGTCATCAGCAAGATCTGGTGCAAAGGAACCCAGATTCGCCTTGCACTGCCGCCATTGTCAGGTTTGATTCACTCTTTGTTCCTCTCACTCTCACTATTTCACTCTCTGCCTCTCTCTCGCTATCTCTCGCTATATTTAAGTTTCTATTTGGATTAAATGGCGTAAACTTGAAAGAAGGGACATAGATCTAAATAATGTATGTATGTATGTATGGCTTAATCGCGTGCTGTCTGACACGCAGCTTTAAGAAGGTTTTTCCCCGTCCTCCCTCATTTCTTTCTCTCAACCACGCATCTCTCTCTCTCACCTTCACCCCTAATCCTCTCTAATCACTTTCAAACCATCCAAACACTAACCCAATCTCTCTCTTTACTCCAAAACGCACCCAACCACAATCTCTAGCTTCTCAATTCGTGTGAAATCCTTCTTCAGATACCCATTCGCAACCTAGGGCACAAATTTGGGGCAACACTTGGGAATTCCTTGATTGGTGCGTACCAGCCCTTAATCTTCCTTCAATTAGGTAATTTCTTCAATTCCTAGTTGTCCAAGGTTAGGATTCCTTTATTTAATCTTCCTTCAGATTCGTTTATGAAATTCCTTAGCTTTTCTTTATTTTCCCCACCGTATATGACTTCCTAACTATTGATACATTGGACTTTTCCACCCAAGGAGGGACAAGGCTCTTGAGAACTCTGCAGTTTTATTCTTTTTGCCTGTAATTATCTTGATTGGACTTGTGATTTAGAGAAATAAATTGTGTACCAGTTTGACTGAAGAATATGCTTGCATATTATAATCCTCCTGGGCAAACAAATATTTTTTTCCCATGTTAATAACTTTGCAGAAGCCATTTTATTTTGTCCAAATAAATATTTCTCTATAGAACACGTATTCAGAAATGAAGCAGTTAATCAAATTAACTCGTCTTAATGAGTTCTACTAATAGAAAGTATGTCTGAACTACTAAATTACTGGGGTATAAGGGTTTAATATTTTAGATATCTCTACTTATTCTCGAGTTTTTCTGATTTTTGATTAATCATATACATATTAAGCCATGGTACAAAATCTTGAAAATGAGTGATAGTCATCTTTTTAACTGGCTAGTCCTAATATTTGTTTTTCTTTTCTTTTCTTATCAAACCGAGGCAGTGTTTGCATCTATTTTTTGAGTTGGTACCTGTTAGTCCTTTATATCATTAAATCCTTTATATATTCTATGCTTTATTGACAGAAATGAAGTCTATATATATATATATGTGTGTGTGTGTGTGTATATTTAAATTAGACATTTGTATTTGGATCGCTTTAAATGTAGGGACTTGAAAGCTTTTAGACACCACGAATGCCACTTTCAGATATTCGTATACTAGGATATTTATCCAGATTTGTATATCTTTTTTTTTTAATATGATTTATACACATTACACACACTGATACCAAACTGCATGCCAAGTGCCAACAAAGTTATACAGGATCTAATAAAGGTTATGAAAAGCTAACATATGTCAGCATTTGTTACCTTGATAATTTCAAGTTTCTTCCCCACTTGATATTTGTTTTCTGTTTTTTGTTTTTTTTTAAATTTGGATGTATATATGTCAGAAAGAGATGCATTTGGTGATCTTGTTACCTCCCTTAAAAGGTCACATATGTCCTCCTTTTTTTCACCAGTTATAATGCCCACAATAATCGATTAGACTTCTTACCAAAGAGAGGAGTGAAAAATGGAATTTTTTTTGTTAATTTTAGTTCTCATTTCAAGTACTTTTGTGTGTTGATAACTTTGTAGTGATTTTATTTTGTATTGGTTTTATGGTTATATTTGAACAATATTGTGATTATAATTTTCATGACAATTAATATTGTGATAATAATTTTATGCAAACACGATGCTGGTTGACAAACACGAAAAATGAAGTCTGTTCAATAATGCCTTTTTTTTCTTTATGTGAGATGCTTTCAACATTAGAAAATTGAATAGCTGCTAGAGTTTTGGAGGACTGGCTTGATTTTTGCATCAAATAATTTAGGTGAATAGTTACATGTACTTGGAGAAAAGGAAACGGACAAAGTCCATACGGTGAACATGCTATTGTTTTTGTTTTTGTCAAGATAGTTGATCTGGGAACCTTACAGTTGAATTAGCTGGCAGTTTCATACATTGAACATGCTTCACCACCCATTCTTTCTACGCCTTCCCTCAAAACCTCGTCTCTTCGCGGTACTTCAATTCTTCTGGTCTCAATTTTTAGAAAGGGTTTTCGATCTGATTTCAGAATTTCCTTGTGGATAATTCGCGTGATTATGGATCTGCCTCCTGATTTTACAAATTAGAATGAGATTTTGGTTTAATTTTGAGTTATAGGCATATGTATGTTGTTACTATTATGCATTATTTGGGACTTGGGAGCAGAATTTCCAATGATAATATTAATATATATTTTTATACAAGCAAAGTTTCATTTGAGCTTAGCAATGCTATAGTAACTGTGATTATCAGTATTTGTTACTTAATTTCAAAATTAATTTATTATTCCATGTTTTGACTTCAGGGACTGTTGATCTTGAAGCTTCTGAGCCTATTTCAATAGTATATAGCCGGAGACGTAGGTCGAATAAAAGGAAGGATACAGGGAAGGCAGTGGCCATTTCTGTCAGTAGCACACCCATTCTGAAGATCTCTAATAGTCGGTAATTATCCCTTTGTTTTATACAAGAATTTTTCTCTTTGCAATTAGTTGGTGTCCATAATTAACGCTGATTGCTATTTTCTATCAGACTAACCAAATTTAGTGTTTGTACTTTGTATTTTAGCTATTATGTTAAGAAAAGCACTAGTTGTAGTGTTGTACTCGTTCATCAAAATATATAAAGATTAATTTGCATACGAATTCAAACTTGTCAAATTCAAATTCACAGCAGGACGGCCTATCCGCCGCCCAGAAAGATTGAAATTGAAATCTGAATTGAGTATTGGCTATAGTTTTAACACATTGGTTCTTGTGCACATTGATTCATTATTTCATGATTCTATTTATCTCTTTGTAGTTTCTTATCAAATGTCTTTTATTATTTCAGTCAAGTGATGCTTCAAGTGAACCTAGTACGCCATTGGATGCAAGAAGATCATCTGGTGGTAGTAATACAAACCACCAATAGCATATTTAGTGTTACTTTAGGTTAATGATTTTAAGTTTAAGTTTACGTTATAATTTATTTAAATTCGAACTTGTGTTTTTTGTGTTAGCAATTTGATTCATTTATATTACTTTGTTACAATTAATTATTTTGATTTAAACGTTATTATAATTAAAAATTAAATTTACTAAATCTTTCTTTTTAAAAAAGGTTCATGAATAAATTTATAACAATCAAATAGCGGTGTTTTCAACCTCTGCCAAAATCAAGAACATTCCACCACCAATTAATAAAAAACTTTTTTTTGGTTAATTTCAAAATAAATATGGAGGTTAAAAATCGTTATAATTGATTAAAAACCGCCGTAATATATTGTGGCATAGATTTAGTCTTATTAAAACCCCCATATTTACCATATATACTTGAGTACATTGATAGGTAGAGCTTGCCTAATAATTATTCAATATTTTATATTATACTCAAGGCCTTTTATTTTAAAATATATGAATTTCTTAAGAAATGTGTTTTTTATTTTTTAAATAATTTAATAAAAAATAATAAGAAAGGAATCACTATTTGATATTAAATGACAAAAAAAGAGAGTATAATCTCAAACTAAAAAATGAAATTAGTATAAAAATATAAATTACACAATAGTTTACATTATGCTAAATATGAAACATGATTTTGCAAATATTATGCTAAATTCATTTCTAATATGGAAATTACTTCAATAAATTCATATAAAGATGTATATTTTCAATAATTTAGAAGGTATATGGTTCTTCAATACCTTCACAAAAAGATATATTTTTTAATATGTACATTACTCTTTGCAATAATATTAATTATTTAGAGGGAAAGAAAATTTCATTTCTAATTATTTTTTAAAATAAATTTTCCATATTATTTTTTTATTTCTTCAAATAATATTTATTATTTAGAGATAGAATATTTTTTCTTTAGCTTTATTTTTAATTAAAACAATAATATTTATAATTTATAAATAGAAATTAGAGACAAATTGTAATAATGATGGATGAATTCCGTCTCTAAATAATTTTGACTTTTAAATTAATTTGTTAACCAAATAGAGACAAAAATAGATATAGATTGTATCAAAGACGAATAAATTCTATTTCTAATAAGCAAAATTAACATTCCGTAGATAATTTATTTTTTTCATCTCAATTTTTGCCTCAATTAGAGATTAATTTTATCTCTAAATCAGATTTTTCTAATAGTAATCTGTCGATGCTTCAATTAGCTGAAGTTGGATGGTTGGCTTTGGTTTATACTCATATCTGATCTAAACAACAAAAAAAACAAAACAAAACAAAACAAAAACATGCTTATATTCATTCATCCAACCTTGATGTTATGCTCATGTTAATAAATACACAAAAGGCATGTTGCTCTTTCTCTTCTCATTCCCTATCTCTCAAATGCATTCTCATTATACATTTAATATTTTTATGATTTTGTTTTAACTTCTAAATTCTATGTTTTTATCCAAGTTGTTGGGTTTACGAGATGGATGAAGCCAAGGGCAGTTTGAGCTCCCTACCCCTTTTCTTGATGAAAACTTATGAGATGGTGGATGATCTTTTCACGAATTCACGGATTCGATTGTTTGCTACTAGTAAAAGTTTTATTGTATAGAATCAACTGGTATTTAATCAAACAATCAAACATATGGGTTTAGAATAATTGAACCCAAAACAATAGAAATTTGCAAATGATGATTTTGTAAGAGGTCAATTGCATATTTTTGAAGATTCATATATTGAGGCAAACCAATTCATATATAGCCATTCTTTACATAATCTCCAAGGACAAAGGGCTTTTAAGCTAACGAATATGATGTTAGAATTTAAATGATGAGATAGAGAATCTCAAACGTGATAAAGAACTGCTCCTTTATGGAGATACAGAGACATGAGTGGCAAACATATAAGATACAAATATGTTGCTCAGAGGATCATTTCAGAAAATTGGAAAAGAAGCAACAGAAGACTGGTTGAAGTCTTTATTCAACTCAACCCAATATTTCTTTTCTTGTATTTTTTTTATGCATAATAAATTATATGTTAGGAATTTCGTTCGTTTAGGATAGCTTCATTATGGTGGCTGTTAACTATTGAACAACATTTAATATTATTGGCATATTCTTATTTAATTTGTAGTTGCCTTTCCAAATGGTATTTGCTCAGAAATAAAATGGCACATATTCTCTTTCTTTTTTAACTTTATAGTAAAAGGCTCTATCAAATATGCAATATAGGTTAAAAACTCTCATACCCCAATATTTTAACTTTATAAATATTTCTATGAAAGTAGAAATTTCAGCTTTGTTCAACATCTCACGCGTATGTGAGCTGTGGAACCATCATATCAACTATTTCTAATTTTTTAAATTAGGCACATCAACTTATACTTTCATCTCTTTCATTCTGCCGTTTCAGCAAATCTTTAGGAAACAGTGTCTTTTTAGTTTCTCACACCAAAATTGCTTACTCAACTCTTTACTTTTTTTTGCTTTAAGTAACCATTCAGTATTTCCATTTACTAAGTCAAGTAACTTGATTTGACAACGCATACTTGATTTGACAACTCTCTTTGCTCTTCTTTCAACCTGCTCCCTTTTAAATGCCAGACTATCCAAGGTATCAATTTTACAGCATTTTTATGCTCTAGTTCATCTCTTTCAATTTATATTTACTTATGGCTTTTTAGATAACTAAAATATGATATCAAAATATAAAAGATAACAAAAATATGAAATCAAAATTTATTTTAAACACCCATGAAACGCGCGGGGTCTATATCTAGTATTTATAAATAATTAGTACATGTGTAAGCTTAGCAAATAACAAGATTGAATTGGGTTAATTTTTAATTTTAATGGATCAAATCAATTCACTTGTAAGGCTCAGGTACAATTTTTGCTACCAGCAATCTTTTTTTTGTAGAACCTTATGACATGTTTTGATATTAAAAAAAAATGTAGCCAGAATTTGGCCAAAAACAATGCAGAGGCAAATATGATTTATCAGAAAAAAAATTCTTCAAATATGGATGATTAGGACAACAAAAGCTGAACCTTGTGCATAAACAATGTCTTGTAAGAGCGTTTTTCATAAACAATTGATTCAGGTACTCCTTACGACTTTTCCTCCATATAATAAAGAAGTGGCACTAGGTTATAGAGGGAAGATTAAGGAATATAGTGAGAGGACTTGAAGTATAAGAGCATGTTTGGGTAAGCTTATTTATGCTTCCCAACAGTTTTTTTTTTTTGTTTAAAAGGTTTTTTTATTGTTTATATCATGTTTGGAAAATTATGTAAAAGTTTTTATACGAAATTTAATGTATTATAGTAATTTTTTTTATAAGCTTATAATTTGAAGCTTTTGATTTTTTATTATAAATTATTTTAAAAATTTTGAGATATAAATATCATTTTGTTCTTAATTAAATAATATTTTAAATCATTTTATATTTTTTTTGATAATTTAATACATAAAAATAATTTTTTATACTATTCAAACAAAATAAATTATTTTAAAATTATTTTTTAACTAATATATCTAAATATAAAATGATTATATTATAATCGATTATAACAATAATCAATTATACATATAATCAATTATTAAAATAATCAAAATTTTCTATTTAATCCAAATACACTAAATCTAGTGAAAATTAATTACAAAAAGCGTTGTCTTATTAATATATATCTAATAATACTTATAGGGAAACATTTGGTTATTAAGGGGACAATTATGTTGACTGCCCCCTCAGCCCCCTTGCATGTTCTTTAGCCTCCCCTCCCCTTAACTTTATTAAACAAAAAAAAAAAAAATTAATCCAAACCCAACTCAAACCAAAGTTTATTTTAATCCAACTTACTTAAAAATAGATATAGAATACAACAATAACCATTTAAGTCTTTTTTTCACCAGGTCGGATACATGAATTAAAAGATACTATTGTGTTGGGTGAAAAATAGATAAACTATATATATATATATATATATATATATATATATATATAAAGAATACATTTAAAAATATATTACGTTTTTTAAAATTTAGTTTTTTATAAGCTAAAGGAGTGCAACTTCAAATTCTTGAGCTGGAATCGCATAATTTAATGAAACTAATATTGTGCTTAACATGAATAAACTAAGGCCAATCAAACTTCGTATGGTCAATTACAGCCATCGCTGTATCTGTGGACCATCTATCGTTGCGTTGGAAACTTCTACACGGCTGATTCCTCTCTACATATCAATTAGCTCAATACACCCGTTTTTAATTTAGATACAATTTTCGTGGTCCAGGATTTCTCATACATAAAACATGGTAGGTGTTTGATGACTACCGCTAGCTGTACTCCATCGAAATAAATCCCTGTAATTCCTATCATGTTCCATACAATCCAGAAGAACAAATTTCCCTCCATCAATTAACAAAATCAAATCTATAAGCAATACAATTAATTTCATGCAGCACAAATTCACCATCAAATTAACAAAAATCCACCAATCCAAGCGGTTGAAAATCCGTGAATGACAATGAAGCTAATCCCTCAAATGTATTAGTTCACAATTATTGCACAAACAAAAACTAACTAAAAAATCAACATCTCTATATAGCAATCCAAACTCAATCACTTAAACCCTAAAAATTAACTCAATTGTTTCGTAGCCTTGTTTCTCTTTGCCATCGATCTCGTGACGCAATCATACTTGCCACGACTTTTAAGTTACTAATTTCACCATCTATTTTTCTCTGCATACAAAATTCTTACTTCAATTCATTAAAAAAGAAAAATAAAAACAAATTAAATTCTAAATAAACACACAAATAAAACTAGAATTTTAAACCCATATAAACATCAATTATGTTAAGACCATGTGCTTCCACTTACTTTTGCACTACCCTCTTACACTTATGTCTATGCTAGTAGGTTGCATCAATCGCTACACTGCCCACTTCTGACTCTTCCTCCTCACTACCATCCACCTCAGTCTAACCTGATGCCCTTGACTTCTCATTGTCATTGGCCTCAATTTCACAACTAACCAAGGTCATTTCCACCTTGGCCTCAAGTTCTACCTCTTTGGGGCTCCTACCCTTCTCACTCGTATCAATAGTAAATAAATTCATCAACTCTAACCTAATATGTCAAAACTCTTAATTTGTTCTTTCACGTATCCTAATAGCTTATCAATGTCACTATTTAAATTAATAGCAAATTTCTCCAACATTTCCAGCTGACCAATAACATATTGTAAGGCCAAGCAAAAATATTGATGAGACCACGACAAGTGTACCAGATCGTCAAGTAATAAAAACGGTGAGAAAATCGGATATCGTTCTCAGGGATCAATAACCAATTACCAATTTACGAACTTAGCTACTATTTAAACAGAACTTTGGTTCAAAGGGAGCTCTAATGAAGCTAACATAGTAATGAAAGAACAAAAGCAATAACAATTTTTTTGGGATTTTATCTTTGGCAATTCAACAAACACTTAATATGCCATACGACGAAAAGTTCAATTAATAAAAGAGTTGGGATCAAACTTCATCTGAGTTCACTTACTGCAAATCAATTGGGATTAACACAAGTTAAAATTCCTATTTTGTTACTGAATTCTTTAAAATAATCAAATCCTAATTCCTTAGGCAATTGATCCTTTATTCCCAAATAAAACCCCTAATTCCTTAGGTGATTCCAAAAAGAAACAAGCATTAGGATTTATAATTCAAGAAGGTAACGAGCAAATCAATGACTATTCCTAACTTAGAGATAAGCAAGGTTCATAATCTCATAGCATAGTTATACATCAAATTGCCATTCAACATATAACCCTAAAAATCATTCCAAAGTTGATCAATCTTTAGAAAGCAATAAGAAAAGAGATCATAAACTCAAAATAGAAACAACAACTTATTTTAATTGAATCCAATGTCAAAAACAGTAAAGATCCATCAAAATCCACCTAATCCCAACAAAGGGAATTTAGCTAGACATGAAAACAGCAACAACAATTAAAATAAGAGAGGAAATCAAAGAAAACTCCATGAGTTGATGAAGGTCCAAGTCGTTTCCACGTCTTCTCCCTTCAAACCACCGTAGAGCTATCCAAAATAGGGTTTTCTCCAAGTATCCTCCATTTCCAGCAGCCAAGAGACCCTCTTTCTGGAAAGAACAGGCTTTTCATATGTATTAGGAGCAAGCAGGGCGCCTGGCGGTCAAAAGTCCAGCACCTGGCGCTCAAGAGTCCACTTAAAACTGAGTCTCGGGAAGGTGAGCGCCTGGCGCTCAGAATTTGGGCGCCTGGCGCCTGAACTCCAGGAAATGTGCCTGTTATATGTTGAGCGCCTGGCGCTCTGAATTTGGGCGCCTGGACTCCAGAATATGAAGCTTTCTATATACTGAGTGCCTGGCGCTCAGCATTTGGGCGCCTGGCGCCTGGACTTCAGTGAATGTCCTTTACCCTATTGAGCTTTATCCTATTTCCTTTGGTGCCTACAACCAAAACATTAACAAATGAGATAAAACACTAGTAATTCTAATCAGAATGACTCAATCTAACAAGTTAGAATGGATTAACTCAAAAGATAAAAATAAAGTTGTCTTAAGATCAAAACAACGTCAAAAGTTAGGTTAGGCGGTGAAATCCATTCAAAAAGCAATGGAAAAATAGATAATCTAGTAGATTATCACAACCCCAAACTTAAAACATTGCTTGTCCTCAAGCAAAACAGAAGAACAAACTAGCCAAACAAAAAGACAACTCCACAACTCAAACACCAATGATAAATGTCTAATATGCATACCTTTATAGGTGTACATTGAGGTTGTTTATCTTTCTTTTAAGACTTAAGAGGTCGTTTTAGTCCATGTTTTATGTGTTTTATTGAGTCTTTAAGAATATTTTCTTAATTAATGTTTTTTAGATTAGTTAATGATGTTTTGATGTGTTTTATGTAGTTTGGGTGCAAGTCATTGAAGCCATTGAAGCCCAATTGGAAGCTGAAGCTCAAGTCCACATATGGAAGTCATCGCTTAGCCCCAATGTTGTGGCGCTTAGCCTGAAGAAGCCAGAAGATTGACTGATGCACGATGCATTTCAGTACATGTGGTGCTAAGCGCCCGTAAGATAGCGCTAAGCACAACTACTTATGACGCAACAACATAGTCAATTAATTCGCGCTCAGAGTGGATAATTTTGCCCTAAGCGCTGATGCATCTGGAAGAAATCCTAAAAATAGGATATTGCGCATTTGGTTGAGCATTCATTCAGGAAGGGATTCTGGAGGAAAGATTGAGAGCTTTTCTGGACGTGGCTGGGAAGGAAGAGCATCCATGGAGTTTTCATCATCTCTTACCTCCATTTCTTTTTATTTTATCACCTTGATCACGTCTAGCTAATCATCCATTTGTTGGGGTTAGATATATCTATTTCTGAATCTCTTATGTATTTGATTTGATCATTCAATATATTTCTCTACTTCTTTATGAGTGCTTAATTTCTATGCTTAATGCTTGTTGTGGCTTGATTATCCATGACTTGATGTTTGATTTGGTAAATAATTTGGAAGTTGATGCTAGGTCTAGATCTGAAATTAATCACCTAATAGGTCTTGAATCTGGGAATGAGTCTTGATTTATTAGTAATCTTTTAATCCTTAATCTTAATGCAAATTCACTTCTTAAGTCACCTAAGGAATTAGGACTTAATTGAGGAATTTAGGCTCTTTTCATCTAAGGAATTAGGATTTGGGTAATTAATGGATTGATTTTCATAATTGAAGTTAGAAATTATATTGTTTGTCATGTCATTGCATTTGGGAAAAGATTAGTGAGTTTAACCCCAGCATTTTATCTTAATCGAATTCAATTTCATTTGTGCTCACCAAGTGTTTGAGAAAATTACAAAAAGACTTATTTCTTTTAATTTCTGATTTCATCAATTATTGCTTGAGCTCCCTTCTTTCCAAACTCATTTTTTAGATAGTGATTGTTGTGTTATGTGCTAGTATTTGTCACGATCCTTGTTGGGAACGACAACCCACTCATCTCTTTATTACTTGCATGACTTGGTATACTTGTCAAAGTCCTCTTAACAAGTTTTTAGCGCCGTTGCCGGGGATCGGTGTTTCAATATTAGCATAACCATTTCAGTTACTAATCTAGACACAAATTTATTTTTCTTTTCTATTCTTTTGACTTTTGATAATCTCATTGTGTGCTAATCAATTTTTCTAGCTTGTGTTGTTTATGCGAGGTAAAACTCCGGCCGATCAACTTCTTTACGATCCGGAAGTAGAAAAAACAGCTAGGAAGAATAGAGGTCAGACAAGAAAGAACAAGTTGTTACCCAAGACTACACAACAACAACAACAAGAAGCTTCATCTTCCACTTTGGTTCAACAAGTGGAGGAAGAGATGGCTGGCAATGGTGATAGAGCTCGGAGGACACTTGGGGATTATGCCAACACCAATGCAAACCGGCATACCTCTAGCATAGTACCTCCTCCGGTCACTGCCAATAATTTTGAGATCAAGCCTGCTCTCTTGAACATTATGCAGCAAAATCAGTTTGCAGGGATGGAAAAGGAAGATCCGAATACTCATATCTCCAATTTCATTGAGCTGTGTGATACGGTGAAGATCAATGGTGCCATTGAGGATGCAATCTGCCTAAGGTTGTTCCCTTTCTCTCTTAGAGATAGAGCTAGAGCTTGGCTCCAATCTCAGCCGAGAGGGAGCATTGTTACATGGGATGACTTAGAAACCAAGTTTCTAGCAAGATTCTTTCTTGCATCCAGATTTGTGAAGACACGGGGTGATATCACAAGCTATGTTCAACAAGAGGGAGAGACTCTTCATGACACATGGGAGAGGATTAAAGAATTACTCAGAAGATGCCCAAATCATGGGTTTGATGATCTTATCTAAATGCAAACATTTTGCAATGGATTGAGACCGTCAACCAAGCTTATGTTGGATGCCTCAGCTGGAGGTTCTATGAACACCAAGACACTAGAGGAAGCATTGAGATTGATAGAAGCTATGGCATCTAATGATTACTTGATGCACTATGATTGAGGCACCAACTCAAAAAGAGGAGTGTTGGAGTTGGATTCAAAGAATGCTATTTTGGCTCAAAATAAGTTGTTGACTCAGCAACTTAAGGCCATTAACAAGCAACTTATACAGCTTCCACAGCAAATTCAAGCCATGCAAACCACCTATATACCGCAACAACAAGTAATGAAATGTGATTTTTGTGGAGGTGATCATGACAATGGAAATTGTGAGGCTACCCCTAATTCTTTTGAGGAAGCCAATTATATGGGGAACTATGGGAGGCAAGGAAACTATCCATATTCCAACACCTACAATCAAGGGTGGAGGAATCACCCGAACTTTGGGTGGAAACAAGATGTTGGGTCACCAAGTAAACCTCCAACCACACAACCACCTCAGGACCGAACTTCTGCTTTGGAAAATACTCTCAATCAATTCATGCAAATGTTTATGTCCAACCAGAAGAACACAGATGCTTCCATCAAGAACTTGGAGATTCAAGTTGGACAAATTGCAAAGCAATTGGCAGAACAATCAGGAGGGAGTTTTTCAGGTAACACTCAAACCAATCCCAAAGAGCATTGTAAAGCTATTACATTGAGGAGTGGTAAAACCCTTGAGAATGTGTGTGGTGATCCTTTGATTGAAAAAGAGAGAGATATTGAAAAAAATGAGTCAATTGATAAAACAAAAAGCAAGACAAATGAGAAAAATGGCAAAGAGATTGAGAGGGAAGAAACTGAAAAAGAAAATGAAAATGAGAAAAGAGAAAAGTTAGTGGATGAGGAGTCTATATTGAGGAAGAGCAAAAGTCAACTTTTGAAAGATGGAGGTACACCTCAAGAGATTCCATCATATGTTAAAGTGTCATACCCGCACCCAACCAAGAAAAAAGAGAAGGAAGAACAATTTGCTCCCTTTCTTGACATATTCAAGCGGTTGCAAATCAACATTTCTTTTGCTGAGGCCCTTGAGCAAATGCCAATCTATGCCAAGTTCATGAAGGAACTTCTCACAAAGAAGAGAAGGTTTAAAGAGGATGAGACCGTTGCCTTGACGGAAGAATGTAGTGCAATCCTTCAAAGGAAGCTGCCTCCAAAACTTAAAGACCTTGGAAGCTTTACAATTCTTTGCACAATTGGAAGCATTTCTATTGGTAAGGCTTTATGTGATTTGGGGGCAAGTATCAATTTGATGCCACTCTCAATCTTGAACAAGCTTAGTGGTGGTGAGGTGAAACCAACAAGGATGGCACTACAACTTGCGGATAGATCAATCAAGCGACCTTATGGCATCATGGAAGATGTTCTTGTGAAGGTTAATAAGTTCATCTTCCCGGCAGATTTTGTGATCTTAGACATGGAAGAGGATGTTGAAGTACCTCTTATCTTGGCAAGACCATTTTTAGCAACTGGCCGGGCCTTAATTGATGTGCAACAAGGGCAGCTTATGTTGAGAGTGCAAGATGAAAAAGTGACTTTTAATATTTTTGAAGCAATGCAACACTCGAATGATAAGGAAACTTCTTATCGGGTAGATTTGATTGATACTACAGTTGCAGAATCTATTCAGCACAATACTCCAACTTCACCTCTTGAAAGAGTGATTGTGAATGCTATTGAGAATCATGGTGAGGTAGATGATGAAATCATTGAGGAATGCTTGCAGTATCTAGAAGCAAATCAAGCAAAGAGTGCTATCAGTAAGATGAAAGAAGAGCTGAGGAATGACAAGGTGGAGAAAAAAGCAAAACTAGAGTTGAAACCCTTGTCATCTCACTTGAAATATGTCTTTCTTGACAATCAAGATATAAATCCAGTGATAATCAGCAGTTCTTTATCAAAACTTGAAGAAGAGAAGCTTGTAAGGGTACTCCGAGAGCACCAAACTGCAATTGGATGGACTATTTTTGATTTAAAAGGAATAAGTCCAGCTTTTTGTATGCATAAGATCAAACTCGAGGAGGAATTCAAGCCGGTGGTGCAGCCGCAAAGAAGGTTAAATCCCACAATGAAAGAGGTAGTGAGAAAGGAGGTCTGAAACTCCTTGAAGCCTAAAATGATTTATCCCATTTCAGATAGTGCTTAGGTGAGTCCGGTTCAGGTTGTCCCTAAAAGGGAGGTATGACTGTGGTGATGAATGACAAGAATGAATTAATTCCCACTAGAATAGTCACTGGTTGGCGTATGTGCATCGACTACCGGAAGCTCAACCAAGCTACCTGGAAGGATCATTTTCCTATTCCATTCATGGACCAGATGCTTGAGAGATTATCCGGACAAGCCTATTATTGCTTCCTTGATGGCTATTCCGGTTATAATCAAATTACAGTCAATCCTGAAGACCAAGAGAAGACAACATTTACCTGTCCCTATGGAGTTTTTGCATATAGACGGGTGCCATTCGGTCTTTGCAATGCTCCCGCTACTTTCCAGAGGTGTATGCTTTCTATCTTTGCTGATATGATTGAAAAATATATAAAGGTCTTTATGGATGATTTCTCTATTTTTGGTACTTCATTTGATCATTGTTTATCTAACCTTGCTAATGTTCTTAGAAGATGCATGGAAACCAATTTAGTCTTAAATTGGGAGAAATGTCACTTCATGGTGCAGGAAGGCATTGTTCTTGGCCACAAGATTTCAAATTTGTACAATGTATGGAGGTAGATCAGAGCTAAGATTGAAGTGATAACAAAGCTACCTCCACCATTGAATGTGAAGGGCGTGAGAAGTTTTCTAGGCCATGCTGGCTTCTACAGAAGATTCATCAAGGATTTTTCAAAAATTACAAAACCATTGTGCAATCTTCTCATTAAGAGTTCTTCTTTTGATTTTGATAATGAGTGTTTGCATGCTTTTAATTGTTTGAAAGATAAATTGATTTCTGCTCCTGTTATTGTAGCCCCTGATTGGGAGTTACCCTTTGAACTCATGTGTGATGCAAGTGACTATGCAGAAAGAGCTGTATTAGGGAAAAGAAAGGATAAAATTTTTCATACAATTTATTATGCAAGCAAGGTCCTTAATGAGAATCAAATTCATTATGCTACAACTGAAAAGGAATTAATTGCCATAGTATTTGCCTTAGAGAAATTTCGTTCTTATTTGATTGGATCTAAGATTACTGTGTTCACTGATCATGCAGCAATTAAATATTTGCTAACCAAGGGAGAATCAAAACCTAGACTGATTAGGTGGATTTTATTGTTGCAGAAATTTGATCTTGAGATTAAAGATAAAAAGGGAAGTGAGAATGTGTTAGCAAACCATTTATCCAGGTTAGAAAACTCTGAAGTTACTGCTAAGGAGAAAGACATTATTGAAGAATTCCCAGATGAGATGTTGTTTGCAATTGAAGAAATGCCATGGTTTATTGATATGGCTAACTTTAAAGCTACAAAAGTTATACTAGAAGATTTCACATGGCAACAGAAAAAGAAATTCTTTTGGGATGCCCAATATTATATTTGGGATGACCCCTTTCTTTTCAAAATTGGCCCTGATGGACTTCTCAGGAGGTGTGTGTCACAAGATGAGGGGCAGAAGATACTTTGGCATTGCCATGATTCCCCTTGTGGAGGGCATTTTAATGGTGAACGTACTGCTGCTAAGGTACTTCAGTCTGGGTTCTATTGGCCTTCCATCTTTAAAGATGCATACAACTATGTGAAGGGTTGTGACAAATGCCAAATGACCGGCAATATCTCAAAGAGAAGTGAAATGCCTTTGAATCCCATTCTGGAGGTTGAATTGTTTGACTGCTGGGGCATTGATTTTATGGGGCCATTCCCTTCCTCTTATTCAAACCAGTAATTATTAGTGGTTGTTGACTATGTCTCAAAATGGGTTGAAGCCATGGCCACTCCTGCAAATGATTCTCAAACAATGCTTAAATTCATCAAAAAGAACATCTTCTCTAGATTTGGAGTTCCCAGAGTGTTGATCAGTGATGGGGGCACTCACTTCTGTAACAACCAGCTACAAAATGTTCTCTCCAAGTATGATGTCTGACACAAAGTGGCAACTCCATATCACCCGCAATGCAATGGCCAAGTGGAGGTATCAAATAGGGAGATAAAAAGAATCTTGGAGAAGACAGTTGGTCATTCAAGGAAGGACTGGGCAAAGAAGTTGGATGATGCTCTTTGGGCATATAGGATAGCCTACAAAACTCATTTAGGTTTGTCACCGTATCAGCTGGTTTATGGTAAGTCTTGCCATTTGCCAGTTGAGCTGGAGCATAAGGCATTTTGGGCCTTAAAATTCTTGAATTTTGATCCTCTTTGAGTGGAGAAAAAAGAGTTAATCAGCTGCATGAACTTGATGAAATGCGTGTGCACGCATATGAGAATATGGGGGTATACAAACAGAAGATGAAGGTCTACCATGACAAGTACATTTCACAGAGAAAATTTTATCCAGGACAACAAGTGTTGTTGTTTAATTCCAGTGAAGTTATTCCTCGGAAAATTGAAATCTAAATGGTCGGGACCATTCACTTTAAGGAGGTGACATCCTACGGAGCAATAGAAGTGGAGGATCTAGCTTCTAAAAGGACTTTCAGGGTCAATGGACAGAGACTGAAACCTTATCTTGGTGGGAAAGTAGAAAGAGCAAAGGTTGCTCTTATTTTGCATGAACCATAAAATTTAGAATGCGTCGAGCTAACGACGTTAAACTAGCGTTTACTGGGAGGCAGCTCAGGATTTCTATCCCTTTTTGTGTTATTTTTGTTGTTTAGATAGGTTGTTTTATTTTAGTTTTGCATGCCTTCTCTAGGAGCTTTCATGATTGAATTACTATGTTTAAGTGTTATTTTGGGGTTTTGGGTGAGTTTGAGAGAAATGTATGGATTTGGGGGGTTATTCTGATGGTTTTGAAATACTACTATTTTTGCATGTGGCGCTCAGCGCCAAAATAGGGGGCTTAACGCCACTCACGAGCTGGAATCAGTCAGCTCTCTGATTCTCTGGGGCTTAGCCCCATTTGAAGGCGCTTAGCCCCATTTCTCAGTACTCTGTCTGTTGCACTTGCGCTCAGCGCCAAGTAAGTGCGCTTAGCGCCACTTGCGAGCCAAAATTAACCCATTCTCTGATGCTATGGCGCTTAGTCCCATTTTAAGGTGCTTAGCGCCATTTCTCAGTGGCTTGGCTGAAGCATTCAGGCTTAGCCTCAATCATGTGGAGCTTAGCGCCACATATCATTAAAAAAAAATCTTATTAACTTGCGCTAAGCGCAGTTTACCTTGCGCTAAGCGCTGATCCTCGTACAGAGGGGCGACAGTTTCCCCATTTCCCCATTTCCCCATTTACCCATTCATTTTCCCACCGCCCCTCTTCTGTTCCCCTTCTCCTTTTCCCAATCTTTCCTTCCTCTCATCTCCACGCATACCCCCTCTGCTCTCCTCCTCTATCTCTCCCTCTCCTTCTCCTCCTCCTCTCATTCTCCATTTCCCTCTTTGCACCGATTCTCCATATCTTCTTCTTCACTTCCACCCACACTCACTTCCACTTTCACCCACTTTCCTGCCATCACTTCTCTGCATCTTCATTCACGCCCGTGTTTTTTTTTTTTTTTTTTTTTTTTTTTTTTTTTTTTTCTTTCCTTTCTTTTTTGAATCTGTGCTTCCCCTCGCTATTGAAATTGGTTCTTCGTATACTCGATTTTTTATTATTTATTTATTTTTTTCTTTTATTTCATTTTCTTTTCTTTTCTTTATTATCTTTGTTTTTGTTCATTGATTCAAACCGTATGGTGTTCTCTACCTATTGTTTGGAACTTGGCACTTTCATTGGATTTGTGGGGGGCTTACGTTTAGCCTATGGATTTGGGGGTTTAGGGCTTTTATCTGCATTGGTAATACTTCTCTGGTGGAGTTGATGTTTTTGCCATTGCCCCTGTGTATTTTAAGCACTGTTTATCACATTTGATTTATTCTATGTGCTTATGTATGTAAATGCTTCTCTGATGCCTTTGGATTTTGGAAATTCTACCTGGGGAGCCAGGGTTTGCCTGTTTACATACGTGTCTATGGCTCTATAGGTTGCTTAGATCATTTGAGCATGGATTTCTGCGTGCTTTTCTCTGCATTAGTGATTGCAGCATTTGTAACTTGCATTTTCCCCTGTATATTTGAAGCATTTGCATCTAGGATCTTGTGGTGTTCTGTGTTTCTAGATTTTCCAAGTGGTACAGCGCTGAGCATAGCTATTTAATTGTTTCAGTCATGGCGCCACCTTCAAAGCTTACCTCCAAGAAAAGAAAAGGATCATCCTCTTATGATACTGACAGGTTTCTATCTCTCGAGCACCAACAGAGGTATAACGACATTGAGAATAGGAACTTTCTGACTGAGCAAAAAGTTGTCCTTGCTGCTGGTGAATATGCAGAATTTCAAACTGAGTTGAGGAGGCGCGGTTGGCTCAAGTTGTCCACTTACCCTGAATCAGCTAATGTGGCCATTGTACGAGAGTTCTATGCTAATGCCATTACTGTGGAGGAAGGTTTCCCACAGCACAGGAGTTATGTCCGTGGCAAGACCATTCCATTTGATGCACAAGCAATAAATCAGTTTTTGGGCACTCCCACTCCTTGGGCCCCATTGGATTGTGGCTACACTGATTGGAAGAATCGGAACAAGGACTACCAACAGGTTTTAGACACTGTTTGCAAGCCTGGGGCTGAATATGTCACTAGTAGATCAGGGCAAAGGTAGAAAATCCTCCGAGGATGCCACCTAAGAGGACCACACCGAATCCAGTTCATTATATGAACAACTAATCCAAATCAGAATTGGACTTTGGAGGGTCAAGAAATTGATGATGATTACAAAGAATTCTTGCAACCACTAATGGACTTGTGCAAAAAGGAGAAGGAGCAGGTGTTTCCTCCTCAAGAGGTGGAAGAAGAAAAGCAAACTTCCCAAGTGCAGAAAGAGGAAAAAGAAGACACAAAGAAGGGGAAGAAAGTGAAGGCGTGCAAGAAAAAGATTGGAGAAGGTTCCTCTAGGAACCCTTGAGCTAAATTTCTCTTCACTTTGCTTGAATTTAATTTTGAATGAATAAATGTTACCATGTTCTTTCTATTATTTTTGTCAAAATGTCTTGTGTTTATGTAGTGTGTTAAAAAAAAAGAGTTTTGAGATTATCACTCTTAGCAATTTCATTGTAGTACATTTCTTCCATGTTATTCTCTTCCATTGAAGTTGACATTTGTGGTTGCTGTGCTTCTGTGATTTTGTTTTCATAAGGATAGCATAGCTTTGATGTTTGGTTTGAATTCTTGTGACTAATGACTATGGCTAGGAAATCTGGAAAATTCAATGGAAATATTCAGCTTTACCTGTGTGAGTTCTTTGGGCCTTTGATGATAAATTCTTTGTGAGTGGCACCATTGGAACTTATACTCTTGATTTTGCTTGAATCTGATTTGAATTCAAAATTCACTTGCATGTCATAGAAATGATCAGGGCACTTCTTTTCTACTTGCCATTCTGACTAAAAAGCTTACCTAAAATTTTTTATCCTTTGTGATACCCCATTGAGCTGAAAAACAATGATTAATTTTTGTGGATAACTCATATGCCAAAAAAATGAAAAATAATGTTCTACCTACACCTTTTTAGATAAGAGAGCATTTTCTTGTGTTTGGGTTTAACATAAGTTTGGGGGAGTATAAAAAAAAAGTGACAAAAAAAATGAATAAAAAAATGACAAAGAAGAAATTCAATAAAACACACACACACACACACACATATATATATATATTGATGCAGATTTAAAAAAGTGAAAAAAAAGTAAATAAATAGAATGTCAAAGAAAAAATTCTCTTATTCTCTTTGGTGATTAGCTTTGCTTATCCTTCATCACTTTTCCTTTAACCTAACCAAGTTACATCCCAAGTAAAGACCCTTGTGACTATGCATGCATGTGAATTGTGTAAGAAGAATTAAGATGAAAAGCAAAATTGAAGTTGTAGGGTTTTAATGTGTGGTTTTGAGAGGAACACACACTCCATACACTAGAGTGATTGAGAGAAACAGCTACATCTTGTGAGGAGTTGAGTTTCCATTGTTTTGACTGTATTGCTGATGCCATGATTATTGCTCTTTCAAGAGTGAAAATAACTATACATTTTTGCTATGACTTCTTCTGTATGAGCAAATTCTGGATGCAAGTTCGCTATGGATGAAATCTTCTTTGTGAGTTTCTCATCAGTGAAGTTTGTATTACTTTGTCTTGTTGAGTTGTGATGGATCTCATTTCCTTTTGAATTTTGTTTTTTTGTTAGTTAACTTGTGTGTTGAGTTATTTTTCTTTATTTTTGAGTTTACTTTTGCTTAGGGACAAACAAAGTCTTAAGTTTGGGGGAATTTGATAAATGTCTAATATGCATACCTTTATAGGTGTACATTGAGGTTGTTTATCTTTCTTTTAAGACTTGAGAGGTCGTTTTAGTCCATGTTTCATGTGTTTTATTGAGTCTTTAAGAATATTTTCTTAATTGATGTTTTTTAGATTAATTAATGATATTTTGATGTGTTTTATGTAGTTTGGGTGCAAGTCATTGAAGCCATTGAAGTCCAATTGGAAGTTGAAGCTCAAGTCCACGTATGGAAGCCAGCGCTTAGCCCCAATGTTGTGGCGCTTAGCCTGAAGAAGCTAGAAGATTGATTGATGCGTGATGCATTTCAGTACATGTGGTGCTAAGCGCCGGTAAGATAGTGCTAAGCGCAACTACTTATGACGCAACAGCATAGTCAATTAATTCGCGCTCAGCGTGGATAATTTTGCGCTAAGCGCTGATGCGTCTAGAAGAAATCCTAAAAATAGGATATTGCGCATTTGGTTGAGCATTCATTCAGGAAGGGATTCTGGAGGAAAGATTGAGAGCTTTTCTGGACGTGGCTGGGAAGGAAGAGCATCCATGGAGTTTTCATCATCTCTTACCTCCATTTTTTTTTATTTTATCACCTTGATCATGTCTAGCTAATCATCCATTTGTTGGGGTTAGATGTATCTATTTCTGAATCTCTTATGTATTTGATTTGATCATTCAATATATTTCTCTACTTCTTTATGAGTGCTTAATTTCTATGCTTAATGCTTGTTGTGGCTTGATTATCCATGGCTTGATGTTTGATTTGGTAAACAATTGGGAAGTTGATGCTAGGTCTAGATCTGAAATTAATCACCTAATAGGTCTTGAATCTAGGAATGGGTCTTGATTTATTAGTAATCTTTTAATCCTTAATCTTAATGCAAATTCACTTCTTAAGTCACCTAAGGAATTAGGACTTAATTGGGGAATTTAGGCTCTTTTCATCTAAGGAATTACGATTTGGGTAATTAGTGGATTGATTTTCATAATTGAAGTTAGAAATTATATTGTTTGTTATGTCATTGCATTTGGGAAAAGATTAGTGAGTTTAACCCTAGCATTTTATCTTAATCGAATTCAATTTCATTTGTGCTCACCAAGTGTTTGAGAAAATTACAAAAAGACTTATTTCTTTTAATTTCTGATTTCATCAATTATTGCTTGAGCTCCCTTCTTTCCAAACTCATCGTTTAGATAGTGATTGTTGTGTTATGTGCTAGTATTTGTCACGATCCTCGTTGGAAACGACAACCCACTCATCTCTTTATTATTTGCATGACTTGGTATACTTGCCAAAGTCCTCTTAACAAGTTTTTGGCGCCATTGCTGGGGATTGGTGTTTCAATATTAGCATAACCATTTCAGTTACTAATCTAGACACAATTTTATTTTTCTTTTCTATTCTTTTTGCTTTCAATAATCTCATTGTGTGCTAATCAATTTTTCTAGCTTGTGTTGTTTATGCGAGGTAAAACTCCGATCGATCAACTTCTTTACGATCCGGAAGTAGAGAAAACAGCTAGGAAGAATAGAGGTCAGACAAGAAAGAACAAGTTATTAGCCAAGACTACACAACAACAACAACAACAAGAAGCTCCATCTTCCACTTTGGTTCAACAAGTGGAGGAAGAGATGACTGGCAATGGTGATAGAGCTCGGAGAACACTTGGGGATTATGCCAACACCAATGCAAACCGACATACCTCCAACATAGTACCTCCTCCGGTCACTGCCAACAATTTTGAGATCAAGCATGCTCTCTTGAACATTATGCAGCAAAATCAGTTTGCAGAGATGGAAAAGGAAGATCCGAATACTCATATCTCCAATTTCATTGAGCTGTGTGATACGGTGAAGATCAATGGTGCCACTGAGGATGCAATCCGCCTAAGGTTGTTCCCTTTCTCTCTTAGAGATAGAGTTAGAGCTTGGCTCCAATCTCAACCGAGAGGGAGCATTGCTACATGGGATGAATTAGAAACCAAGTTTCTAGCAAGATTCTTTCCTGCATCCAGATTTGTGAAGACACGGGGTGATATCACAAGCTATGTTCAACAAGAGGGAGAGACTCTTCATGACACATGGGAGAGGTTTAAAGAATTACTCAGAAGATGCCCAAATCATGGGTTTGATGATCTTATCCAAATGCAAACATTTTGCAATGGATTGAGACCGTCAACCAAGCTTATGTTGGATGCCTCAGTTGGAGGTTCTATGAACACCAAGATACTAGAGGAAGCATTGAGATTGATAGAAGCTATGGCATCTAATGATTACTTGATGCGCTATGATCGAGGCACCAACTCAAAAAGGGGAGTGTTGGAGTTGGATTCAAAGGATGCTATTTTGGCTCAAAATAAGTTGTTGACTCAGCAACTTGAGGCCATTAACAAGCAACTTATGTAGCTTCCACAGCAAATTCAAGCCATGCAAAGCACTAATATACCGCAACAACAAGTAATGAAATGTGATTTTTGTGGAGGTGATCATGACAATGGAAATTGTGAGGCTACCCCTAATTCTTTTAAGGAAGCCAATTATATGGGGAACTATGGGAGGCAAGGAAACTATCCATATTCCAACACCTACAATCAAGGGTGGAGGAATCACCCAAACTTTGGGTGGAAACAAGATGTTGGGTCACCAAGTAAACCTCCAACCACACAACCACCTCAGGACCAAACTTCTGCTTTGGAAAACACTCTCAATCAATTCATGCAAATGTCTATGTCCAACCAGAAGAACACAGATGCTTCCATCAAGAACTTGGAGATTCAGGTTGGACAGATTGCAAAGCAATTGGCAGAACAATCAGGAGGGAGTTTTTCAGGTAACACTCAAACCAATCCCAAAGAGTATTGTAAAGCTATTACATTGAGGAGTGGTAAAACCCTTGAGAATGTGTGTGGTGAGCCTTTGACTGAAAAAGAGAGAGATATTGAAAAAAATGAGTCAAGTAATAAAACAAAAAGCAAGACAAATGAGAAAAATGGCAAAGAGATTGAGAGGGAAGAAACTGAAAAAGAAAAAGAAAATGAGAAGAGAGAAAAGTTAGTGGATGAGGAGTCTATATTGAGGAAGAGCAAAAGTCAACTTTTGAAAGATGGAAGTACACCTCAAGAGATTCCATCATATGTTAAAGTGCCATACCCGCACCCAACCAAAAATAGTTGTCACTTACTACCTTAAAATAAGGGAGTACCGAAGTGTTCGAATGTGAAATGTCATTCTATTCTTTCACATCAAATGTAACCTCAGATATATTGTCATTTGTTTAAAAATTTTGCTATTCACACACCACAATGTACATCATTATTCACCTCCTGATTATCACATATAATAAATGTTAATCACTGCATAATACATCAATCACTACATAGTAGTAATTGATTATCATCTTCAATTATCACATGACACATGTTGATTACTAGTTATTGATATTTTTCCTTTGTTTAGGTATCATGTATCCATGCTCAAGAGGTTTATAAATATCCCCAAAAGTTCCAACATTTCCTCATAGCAAAACCAGAGCCTGAGCCAAGAGCCTTCTGATCAGACTCCTATTAGCAGTTCACTTTCTTTATCTAAACCTTCACCATGCTTATGAAATACCTAACTCTAGTTTACACTCATCTAAACTGGGTATTAGGTTTCCTTCTATGTTATCCCTTCTACAAGCTCCACGATTCTCATATGCCAATAATTGGAGAAGAGGTGAGTATATGCCATTATGAATCCACCCCTGGCTTAGAGCAATATGTAGATTGCGCTGTGTGTCTTTGCAAACTTGGAGAAGGAGAGGAGATTAGAGCGCTAAGGTGTGACCATGTCTTTCACAGGGATTGCTTGGATCGATGGGTTGGTTTCAAGATTGCCACTTGCCCTTTTTGCAGAGAATCAGTGGGTCCAAAAAGGGCTATCAATGAGCTTGGAGCTGAAGTTCTATTGTTTGAGTTTTGTTCTATCGGCACTGATAACCGTGACACATGGTGGCTACGATGAGTGACGAAATGAGCAAGCAATGCACATAAGTATAGACTAATGACTTGTCGACCGGGATGAGGATCACTTGCCTCGTTTTCATATCTTGTTCCTTTTTTTTATTATTTAAATTTTATTAAATATTTTAAATTTAATTACATATTTTTTATTTTATTTTTATTTTAATTTATTTTTTATTTGATAAAATTTAAATAAAAAGACAAAAAATAGGACAGCAAAAAAAGACAGATGATCTTCATCTTGTAAGCTATGTCCAATAAAATAATTATTTAGTTTAATTATCTTTTTTGCTATGCAAAGAAAATAAAAAAGTCAATCTGCTTAGTGTAGACTAAAAAATAATCAATGGAAAGCATGGCTGGTTTACAAAACGCTATTCTGGCAGGAAAATTAGGCGCACTGTACGTGGTTCAAAAGTGTACATGTGTAAACATAGAGGACTCTCCTAAATGACATAAATACTTTATATGAAGATTGTTCAGCATAGACTTAAAAATGATCAATGGAAAGCATGGCTGGTTTAGGAAACGCTATTCTGGCAGGAAAATTAGGCGCACTGTATGTGGTCCAAATGTGTAAATGTGTAAACATGGAGGAACCTCCTAAATGACATAAATACTTTATATATTTGAGTCGAATATTTGAAAGTAACCACATGCAATATTATTCATAAATTTTCATTTGCAAGGATTTTGTTTTACATATTGTTGCCTAAACAAAATCTTGAACAGGCAAAACCACTTTTGATAGTCAAAATACAGAGATGGAGAGTTGAAAAGAATTAAGTAATGCTGGGTTTGAGACTTTGAGAGAAATTTGGCAAATAGAATTCCAACTGAGCAATGTTTTTAAAATCGGTTAGACCGTTGAACTGGTGAATTGAGTGGTTCATAATTTGATCAATTAAAAATAGGTAAAATCGCTAATATTATAGTCATATAATTTTTTTTAAAAAGATAAATAGTTAAAAAATTTAAATTAAAAATTGATTGAGTCAACTGAATGCTTCAAATAGCTAATTCATTGCCTTTCATTGACTTTATTAAATTTTTACTAATTTTTGACAGTTCAACTACTTATTTAATTTTTTAAGTGAATTAGAATCAGTAGAGTGACTGATTTATGGTTCAACCGATCAAGTTGAATCGATTTTAAAACACTGCAACTAAGCATACACAAAGGCCCTTCCATATAAGTCCTTAAACTTTTTGAAATTTGCATTAAGTTTTAGATTCAGGTGCTAAGTCTCAAACAGAATTTTGCACAGAATTCGGATTTGGATGATAAGTCCTTCACCAAGAAGCTAAGCAACCAATCGAGGATGCAACACCTACAATGTCTTCACGAAGCACAAGATAAGTTGATTTTACTATCTTTAGAAATTGTAGTACTTCACTAATAAAAAATTTCATTCTTATATTTTTTATTTTAATTTTATTTTTTTGGTAGAATAAAGTTTAAAGAGAGGAAATGTTATATCATTTCAAGATCAAAGTATATGCAAGTCTCAATTAAGCCTCAGAGTGGTATTTACCATTTTAATTTTAACTTTTTTATCACATTACTTTGATAATTTCCTTTTTTTTTATAAGGATAATGCATTCGAGTTTTTGTTGGTCACCTAATATTTGTGGATTCCACCCATTTTCAAAATACAACAGTGTATGGATAGTTTAGAAATTGAGAAATGATTAATGCAACAAAGAAAAAAAATCTCATAAAGCTCACAATGCAAGATGTAAGCCATTGTTGAGGAGGAAAAAGAAAAGGAAGGAAGAATGAAAAATGATTGATAGTATCGAGAGTTCCAATGTTTTGCAGCACTGGTCTAATTCTTGAACTGATAAAAAAAGAGGATCAAAGTTTTGAGTCAAATTGGAGCTTTATAAATACCTTATATATTTTAAAAATATATGATAATTTATAATAAAAAATATAACATTGATGTTAAGTATATAAGTAAATTCATAGAAAAATAATGAAATTTATCTAATATGATCAAAATAATTCACGATTATATAATAAATCAAGATTGTAGAAATATATTAAACAAAATATATTCAACTTACAGTATATAATTTAGATATAAATATCTAAATATGAATATACAATATATTATATATTAATTTAAAAATCTTTACATATGGGTTCAAGTGTATTATATATTTATCAATTTAATTAAATTAAGAAAAAACCACTTGTGACCAAGTGGTATGTTGTGCGACTATCAAAGGTTCATTTCATGAAATTTTGTTATAACTGTTTAATGGTTGAAGTTTATTATATATATAATAGTATAAGAACAAGAATACTAAACTAAAAGCACTTGTGTCCGAGTGGTAAGGAGGCATGAAATTCAATTCTTCATGCAATTTTGTGGCAATTTCCTTCACCTGGTCTAACCTATCAAACACGGTTTGACTGGTTTAGAGCCAGTTCATTAATTTAAATCCTAGTTTTTAGCAGAACGGTTTTGAGGCTATGACTAGACTAGCTAGAGGATTGGTTCATGATTTAATGGTACGACCAACCGACCGGTCCAATTTTAGAGTTATGATTGGATCGGTCTGACCGGCAAATCTACTGGTTTGATTTTTAAAACTATTGAGGATTAGATAGTAAAATTAAAATTGAAACATAAAATTTGAATGTTAATTTCAATTCTTTCAGAATTAGAATTAGTCGAGAATCTTAAATTTTATGTTTGGAGTTGTTAAAGAATTAAGATAAAAAATTGTAATTCTAAATTCAATTATAATTTTATTATTTAAAGGTATGATATAAAATATTAAAAAATTATTTACAAAATTAAAATTAATAAAAATATTCATAAAATAATATTTTTATAATATAATAGTTAGTTTTTTCATAAAGAAATTTTTCATGAATTTTTTTAAAAAAATAAATAGTTATTATAATAATTTTATATAAATATAAAAATAATTTTTTATATTAATATAAAATCTCAATAAATATGATTATTTATAAATAAATGTGGAGAGAAAAAATTTAATTTTTAAGTTATAAAATTAATAATTCTTAAAGTATCGATTAAGAATTAGAAAGACTTAACTTAGTTATTTTTTAATTTTATAGAATTAGTTTATAAATTATAATTTAATTTAAATGATATTCTAAATATAAAAATTAAAATTAAAAAATTTAATTTTAATTTAAATTTAATTTTATATTCAATTTCAAGAGTTAAATGGACTTAAGATTTGTTATTTGTGTAAATAACTAAACCATTAGAAATCATTGTAGGTGTTTGAAGTGAATGGGTTGGCAGCCCAACTAGAGCGATTTTAAGGCCCAATATAAGGAATGCCTCAATAATCGGTTATTTCCATTCAATGTGTGGTATTACCACTCCTCCTGGTTACCCCCTCAATGCTCATAACTAACAAACCTCCCTTCATTGCAAACTTATGCTCATTCTCTCCTTCTCACTCCCTTTTAGAGCATTTCCTCTTATACTCAGTTTGGACTTAAGTATCTGAGCGAGATTGGGGGGACTTATTGCCCATTTCTCCCTTGCAGGTACCCCAAGTGCTCTTTCACTCGAAACTTAGAAAGAAGCCTAAGAGATTCAAGCCCATTCCATACTAGAACTAACATTAACACCGTCTGTGGGAACTCATTGATTTCCTCAGCTGAGTGAAGATGGCTTTTGATTTAGAATACCCTCAGCAAGCTCTAGATGTAGTGGATAACCCCAAAACGGCGTCACGTCAAAAAGAAAGAAAGAAGAATAAACCATATCAAATCTTTAGAAAGCATTCAATAAACCAAACCGATGGCAGACAGTAATAAAACAAAACTCAATCTCAACATAAAAAAGTCTTCATTTTCAATTGTCGATTTAAACTAATAGTACAAATTTAACGCTAGCATATGACAAAGGCAGCACCATTTCTTAAGTCAACAATGCCACTGCATTCTCATCTAAATAAAGGTATGAGGAAGAACTCTGCCCAAAGTAGCTGCAACAAGAAAAATAGCATCAGCAACAAGATAAACGGGCAATCATTCATGTCCAAGAGTATGCTAGCTTTGGACAGTGTTGAATTTTTTACAAGATAAAAATAGATCAATATATGATTAAGCCCACCAACTTTTCTTTTATCTTTAATGATCAAAATACTAAGAGCAACAGCTCATTAACATAATAATTTTCTTTCAGGTAGTAGCTCCCAAAAATTTGTGAAGGAAATTAATTGGTTTCAGAAGGTTCATTTCCTAAGTGGGCACCACCACCTCCCCATCCATTTTTTGGCCATTTAAGCAGCATGATATCTAGACTTCAACTCTTATATGTTTGGAATTTAGATGGAGGGATTTTGACGGGAAAGGCAAGAGAGAAGTTATTCTTCATTTGAGTAAATATTCTCTTTATTTGAAAACTTTTAAAATAAAAGGAATGAAATGAGTGATTATTTTGTAACCTTTCAAGTTTCAATTATCCCCTATACATTTTTATTGATATTTTATAACTCTATTAATTTAGAAATGAAAAATTAACCTTCTATTTCCTTTCACTCCAACCACTCCATCCAAACATAGGCACCAATGAGCTCTAAGAAGTGGAGGTTATTGTAAGGGAACTAAATTGGTCCCTTCCAACTATATAGAAACCAATGAAACTATAAACACGCTTTATGAGAAAAATAGCATGTTTTGTAATAATTTGTAATTTAAACCACGACGTAATAATAATTATTCATACAATTTGATTTTTATCAAAATGAATTTCGTTGTAGCTAATGTACTCCAATCTTTTCAATTGGAAGTCATTTGAAATCAAACAACTTTTTCTTTTCTAAATCAAAGGAAAAGCAATCAGATACAACTATTCCTTTGGAATAATAATTTTATTCTATAAAGTTCATTATTAAGCAAAATGTATTACTCTTGAAAATCAATTCCTCAAATGATAAACAGATTATAAAGTTAGTGATTACCTTCCAGATAAGCATAAAGAATGATTGTAAGGCAGCTTTGCTCTTCAGATCTACAGATTTGGCATGATACAAGAGGATTAAAGCCAAAATGGCATGTCCCAGAACCTAACAAATTGAAAGTGAGAATAAATTTCAAACTTTGCTGAAATGATCAAACAAGTCCGCAATCACTTGATATCAATCTGTATAATGATAGAAGCAGTAATTTGAACATTTATGGAGCAGCCTGAGCTTTCTCATGAAATAATGCCTCCTTGAAAGAGTCATTTTACCTTTGACACTAATATCAAGAGCATACAAATATAAAGTCAGGATAGTCTAATGTAACAAAGATATTGATTTCATAGAAAGACACTTCCTTATTTTAGTATAGACAACTGCTATAATACAAGCTGATAATGTTAAACAAAATTGGAGTCTGCTGAACTTCCATCAGTGATGTAGTTCAGAATTTCAGAAGGCATGAGGAAAAAACAAACAATTGCTAAATTTGAAAATACTAAGTTACCAAAGTATCTCCTATTCGATAGGCGAGAGAATAATTTTTTGGGACACAGTATGGAGACCATTTCCAACAATTGCCAAATTTGATAATACCAAGTTACCAATCACTATACAGTAAAGATACAGCATGAGAAGGAATGAGAGTATATATAGGATTATAGATCTACTCTTATTGAAACTCACTATTTCACAAACTCTGTTAATTAAAATTACACTCCTATCCATGCATCCAAAAAAATAAAAAAAAATCACACAACTATCCCTTGGCACAAAAATTTATAACTAGTACTTAAGAGGAAGAAGGATAGTTCCTATACATAACTGCAATCTATATAAGTAAATAGTACATTACCGTAGAAATTTTGCTCCAGAGGAAAGGAGATGTTGCACCCACCAAAATGGTAACTCCATAAGCCATTTCAAGAAGTGAAACACAAATCCAAAATACCTGGCAAAGATTAATTAGGTACATGATGAGAGGACAACAGCTAGATATTGAATGAGAGGAACATACCCGCTTTTGACCTAAACGAATTGGCAAAGTTTGGATGCCAAATTTTTTGTCTCCTTCAATGTCAGGTAAATCCTATATAAAATCCATCCAAAGGTTTTACATCAAGTACACATATCGAACCAAAAGTTTGATGTCGAAAAACAAATGCTTATTTTAAGAAACTAGAAGTTTTTACCTTGGACAATGCTATAACCACAAAGAAGAGACTCACGATTGTAGTACAAAAAATCAGTTGTCTTGGAAAGGTAGCTGGCTTCTTGAACACGTTGGTCTGGACATTTTGACATGTATTAGTAACCAGAAAACATCAGACTTCCTTGGAAGCTAGATTTGCTAGATAGGAAACTAAGGAGTGAGGCTATTGGCACTTCAAATTAAATGCCTATTCACACTCCCTACTAACCAATCAAAATTTTATTTTTTCTTTTAAAAAAATCATGAGTAACTAATGAAGAGTGTAAAAAGACAATTGAAAGTGCTAATAATAACATCCGAAACTAAGATGCAATTGTCAGACACCATGCATTTTACCAACACAATAACACTACTATTGTTAGCTAAAAATGCCCAGAGGCTTTTATGGTGGACCTATTATGTTTGGGTCCATCCATGAACCCCGATGGTAGCAAGTTATGTCTTTTATCAAATTGGTCCATTTGTTGTTTTGCAAATGAGTCCTTGTATAAAATTACATTTTGGCAATAAGTCCCTAAACCTAAATCAGATATGCAGCTCTGCCATGATTCATGAACTTCATTCTAGAGCTTTGGATAGGTTGATTTTCTGGATGGGTGACAGGGATGGGACGGGATAGGGTGAACTTCCAGCTCGACTGTCTGTGGTTTCCCCCATCTTTAACCTGATGCACTAGCTTTGGCAACACTGGTGATAGAGGGTGGTGAGGGAGACCTATGAGATGGTATTCGTGGATAAAGCATTGTGTCTTTCTGGTTTGAGGGATCGTAATCCGTGAAGATTGAGCTGCAGTGGTAACATGTTATGACTTAAGCCCATGAGAAGAGCCCAAACCCAAAAGACTAGTCCATTAGGTGGGAGAACTTCATGGCTTAAGTACCACATTGAGCTTCCTTAGTTACTCAATGTAGGACTCATAACATTGCCACCCCCTTGAAAAGCCGGCGTCCGCGACGGCCCACTCTGGCTGCCCACTCTAGGTGCCCACTCAGGGTAGCTTTCACTCTGACCCTCTTGGTGCAGGTAGCCCTCTCCCTGATCGCTCCTCCCTAGGTCGCTCCTTTCCAGGTCGCCCCCTCCGCGTTAGCCGACTCTCAACGAAAGCACAAATTGTTATGACTTAAGCCCATGAGAAGAGCCCAAACCCAAAAGACTAGTCCATTAAGTAGGAGAACCTCATGGCTTAAGTACCACATTGAGCTTTCTTAGTTACTCAATGTAAGACTCATAACATAACACAAAGATTACAGGTACCTTAATATTTGTCTATTGGTATGATTTTTGCTGTAGGTTGAGCAGATTTAGGAAGGTACCATAGTGAATGTAAGTTGGTTGTGCTGCTCTAATTTTTGTAGTTGTAAGATTTGATTTTTACACTTAGTAGTGGACAACCATTTGGGAAAATGATGAAGGTTTAACCTCTTAATAACAGTCAGTCCATGTGAGGTCGAAGAGGGATAAATAACAGGGTTGTATCTGACATTGGACCTAATCCATAGATGAGGACCAAACTGCAATTATTCATTTTCTGGGTTACCTACTACTCAGGTTGTATGTAATTGATCTTAGCCCTTCATCTAAATTATTAAAGATCCAACGATTGAGGTTTTAGGGACCATCGATGGACCCAAAGACAGAGGGTCCATTGTATACATGGCCAAAATGCCCCATGCTTCTCTATCTTTTTAAGTTTCTTCCTTTTGATTCTTTCTCGGTATAATATTGTAAGAAGGTAATTAGTGAATATAGACCTACCTACGAATAGATGGTGGTTTCAAATAGTTTATTATGAATTCAAATAAGTCAAACTAAACACGTGGGATAAAGATTTGTTGTTGTTATTATGTGTACAAGTACAAATGCTAATGCATGCACCTCACAACAACACATCTTTAAAGAGCACAATTCAGTATGACAAAACCTGCACGTGAAGAAAATATCCAATTGTAATTACTGCCTGATTAGTTAAAATGTTCGTTGCTGCAAGCACTGGAGATTTCTTCCATCTTAACAAGGGCAACTGAAAATTTTCAGAGACAGTGAAGTTATAAAAACAGTCAGCAATGTAGTCACCATCAAATAAATTTGCAAATATGAGAATTTCAGAAAGTATGAGCGAGTGTCTTTAAATCCACATACTATGTTTTGCCACAAGGCTCATACAAGGGTTGAGTAAAATCTATCAGATAGCACATGTGGATATAATTCAACAAGTGGTTGATAGAGAGTATACACACACTCATGCTCATGCTCAGCTGGAAGCTGAGCTAGTATGATTTCTAAGCCTTCAATTAGTTAGTTTGTTAGAGATTTAGTTATCATTACTGTTAGAGCTATGATTATCTAGAGTTCCTCTTGTACAGTTAGCTATAGTGTATAAAGTGCATAATACAATCTTAAGTTCACTTTCTCTATTTTGCATCAATACAATTCTCTCTCAAATTTTTTCCTCCTTTATCCCTTTTTCTTTCTTCTTCACACATCACAGAAACTTCAACAGTGATTAACAACTAGTAAGAACTAAATTAAATTTTTATCAGAAGAAAATCAATATCAGATATCACATCTATTGTTTTATTAATTTATTAATAATTTACTACTTGAATTAATTGATATTTCTAAAATGGAATCTCACGTTATAATAAACACACAAGTGTCACATAATTCCAACTATTGAATCCCACCTCCAACGTACATAGTGTTCCTCCAAGGAAAATTAGGAAAAGTACATATTAATGGCAAATAAGCCCTAAATACAAATAACAAGTTATTTTATGGCTAGCATTAATTTAATAATTTATTTTATCACTCTAGGTTTTTAATTTTATAAACGAATATCTAGTACATGCAAGTTCAAATTAATTTATTTTGATTTTAAAAAAATTATTGTCAAAATATCCTAAAAATAAAAGCTTTTAACAAAGAGTTCTATTAACAATTGTCTTAATGACACTTGTTCAGGAATCAAAATGAAAAGTATATTAAAATAAAATATATTTAACACATTCAGAACTCAAAAAGTTTTTATTGTTTTCTTCTTTAAGTAATTAGAAAGATTTAATATAGTGTATTGAATGCTCCTTAACAATAACGTTATGGCACCCTCGAGCAAAACAAAAAACAAATTATGTGCAAAATAAATAATATAAATATACTTTTAATCTTAAAAAGTGTAATCTATGCTCATTCAAAATTTAATGATTTTGAGTTAATTTTGCTTGGTTTCTTTGTTGTAATATTTGTATGCACTTCTAATTTAAGTTTATATACATAATTTGATACATGTAAATTGCGTAAATAAAGTTAAAAAGAAATAAAAAATGTCTTTTTAATTTAGTTTGTAATGTTATGATTGTGTTTTTTATGACATGAAAAATCTATATAATTTTTTTACTCCTTGTATTTTTATTTTACAATTTTATTAGAAATTTTAATTCAATTTAATTATATTTCGATAACCTTTTTTAAGTTTTAAAAAAGCTCTTCTAAAATTATAGATACAGTCAGGCCATGTATAAATCATTTTAAATTAATATCTTAAAATTTTGATGATTAACTAAAACTAATGTATGGTGCATTTTAATTATATTAGAATTTTTACCTTTGATAGTTTTAAATTTGATAGTTAATGTTTAATAATATAGTCATTAACTAGTTAGTAGGGAAGGTAACACTTGTGCTGATCACAAATTGGATCTTCTCGCAAGAGTTGGGTTATAAGAAGTTAGCAATCCTCCTACAGAGTTGGCTAGGCTTATTTTTATTGACATGAGTGGAGTTTCCATACCCTATCTGACTTTACTAATGTAATTTCTTTTTCTTTGAGCTTCGGTCCCATTGTTTATCGAAAAAAAGTTTTAATTTTAATTGTTAATTTTTAATAATACAGGTATTAATTAACAAATATTCCATGCATTACACATATTTTTTAAATTCAGTTAGAATCTAAAAAATATATTTAAAAGATAATATTTATAAATAGAAAGAAGAATCTATATACTATTGTATAAAACAAAGTCCAAACAGGTATTGGCAAAAATACATGGCAGTTTGATTTTGGGAGGTTTTGTTTCTTATCAATCAAACACTATTGTTATTGAAATTTGATTTTGAAATACTTACCTATCTTATCTTGTTGTACCCAAATTCAATATCTTTTTCTTATCCTATTATAAAAGTTTTAATGATTTTTTTCTTCGTACTATTGAAACGTCTTTCTCTTTTTTTTTTTCCTTTTACTTTTTTAATACTATGTTCAAATTGTAAATGATATATAGTTAATCATTTTTTAAAATTATTTCTCATTGCTAAAACTTTATAATTAATTTCAAATTATAAATTGATTACAAAAAGAATGTCACAAGAGTAACAATAGTTACAGAAAATCATGTTGAAAAAAATTATATTCATCTATTATATTGTAATATATTAACTTTTAATAAACCACATATATAGCAAACCAAAAAAATAAACTACATATATACATAATATATTATGAATTACCTTTAAAAATGTCTCAACCTGAATATACTAATATTGATAATAAATAAAATTAAATAAATCTAGAATATAATTATATATATATATATATATATATTTTACTATGATAATTTGACAAATACATTAATTATTTAATAAGCATGTCCATTGGATAGGTTATCAATCTAGTATGCATAATAATTAGATTAAAAGAGAATTTAATTTGAATTTTGTTTTAAAAAAGAAGAATATAAAATGACACATGTGATTCTTTGATGGAGAGTACAAAAAGAAATTAAGTCACTCTTAAGTAGACATACTCTAATATAATTGAAAGAGGTATATTATTTTTTAAAGTAATTGTTTTCAAGTAAGGTTAATAATTAACAATGTCACTATTAATGCTTCTCAAGACAATTTTACTACTACTAATAATAACATATGACTGCAATGTACAATACAAATGAATACAATTTATATTAATGACTATTACATAATTATTCCCTAAATAATATGAAGATAAAAATGAAGTTTTATTTTTTAATTTTTTACCAAATATCTCACTGGCTTTATTTTTAAATACCTCAAAAAATGTGACTCGCTTATCACTTTATTGAACTGCTGTTAGCGGTAAAAAAGAAGTTTAAATGCATTTCAAATGAACTCACATCCAATGAATAAGTAGCCCCAAGCACAGAGTTGATGAAAAGAGTCCAAAACAATGGCCATGAACCTACAATCCATGCAATCCAGAAGCTCTGGAGAAGAGAATAAAATAATAAGCCTCTTTCTACCATGTCAATAAAGTTTATATTGTTTGGGTAGACAAAAAATAAATAAAATGAAATAAAGCTTATCTTGAACAATATATCATTGGGGAAAGCACACCACAAAAAGTGAACATATATACTTCCTATCATATCTTGTCCATAGACTAAATTATTCAATAATTAACATATATATTATCACTTTTAATATAAAATAATTATGTGACACAATAATCTATACAATTATTTAACTGATGATTAGTTTAATCTATGCATCTATAGAAGTATTTCTCTAGACGATGATGCATTAGTTTATTTTCTAGGATATCAGAGTTCATGGGCGTGTGCAACCATGCAACGACATAAACACTTCATCCTAAGTTTTGAATGAATAAGAACATTATTTTATTGATCCAATGTTTCGCAGTCAAAATTCTAGAGGAAAGATAGAATATCGCGTGGAATTTTACTAACCATTAGAAAGACCTAAAAGATCATAGATTTTCCCCAAATTTAAGTCTCAACATGAAGAAAACAAAATTGGTGGCTAGACAAAAGGCAAGGCCATAGAGAAGAAGACATAAACAAAGAAAAATATTAACGTTTTAACTCAACGTAGAACACAGTTTGTAACAATCTCTGGCCGTAGGATCAAGAATCACCAACGCGTATATAGAGAAAGAGCCAAGACTTTTTTTTTAAGTTTTAAATTTTCTTACAACTAAAGATATTAAGAGAATAAAACAAACAAAATGTAAATAAATATTTATAATGTCCAAATTTACACTATGTAATTGACCAACAACCAATAGGTTCCTTAAAACTAATAGAAACAAAATTTATATTAATAATTGGAGGAAAATCAAGCAGGTGACATGATGTGTATCCAAGTTACCAAAAATGATAATTCTATATATGGTACCAGAATTAAAGATGATACAACAATAATGACACCAGTTCTGAAAGAATACTCCCCAGATGGCAATGGAAGATATGGCTTATTTATCTGCAATAAAACATTTAGCACATATCAATAATAAGACAACCCATCAGCAAAGTGTGTAAACTATAAAAGGTTTCGTATGTTTTCTTGACATTATCACATGCTACAATAATTGATGAGGATGCTCGATAAATTTACGTATTTTAAACCAGAGTTTGATGGCCAAAATCAAATAAATTGCTCAAGATGTGCATATAAGCACAGATATATGCTTGTATTCACCTAGTGTATATACGTACGTAAATATCCAACTTTATTGACTCCATTGATAAACTAGACAACAATTCTGCCACTATCATCTTTCTGTTACTAGAAAATCCAGAAGTCCAAAAGACATAAAATAAAAAATAAAACATGTATTACCTATCCAGATTGTTTATTTCTATTGATAAGTTTCATACCTTGTCTATTTCAACATCACACAATTGATTCAAGCCACAATTAAAAATATTCATACAGAAGGCCGCTACCACAGCCTGAAATAGAAAACTCAAAAGTATTAATAAAGTTACAGAAAATAGCACTAAACATTTTAAAGGGGAAAATAGACTATAAAATAGCTATTAGGCATTTTGAAGGGGAACAGACTTTTTCTTTTGTCACATATAGGCACTTTTTAATGGCCAAAGAGTTATTAAATAGAAACATTACTGGGTGAAGTGTCATTTCACTGAATTTTCAAATAACTAACATATTTGAGGCCTCACCTGCAACCATGCAATAAAAAATACTAGAGATAAATCTGATAATTTCTCCACTGCAAGGAGAGACACAGAAGTTGCGGCAAATACCTACACAAACAAAGTAAGCCCTTTTATTAAAAGATTCAGAAGCTTGCGTTTATCTAAAAATAGAGGTTCATACAAATGAATTAGATTCATAATAACAATCGAGCGTTAGTTACAAGATTTATTCTAGAAAAACTTTAACTTAACTGTGGTAATTGCTGAGTATGGCCTGCTAAACCTGTAGAAAACATCCAAGGCATCTTTGACAGAGTCCCAAATGCTTTTTGGATCTCGATCTTGGGGTTGATACTCAAGTGATTGTCCAGAGGTTGCATTTACAGCATATTTTCTGTCACATTCTTGACATGTAGATCCTCCCTCAATGCCTTTGTAATGATGCTTCAAATTATGTCGCGAAGACATCATGACACAATATTCTTTTTGGACTTTCCTAGTTTTGTGCCATAAAGTTGTTGTTACATAAGAACCTAGAATACGAAAGTTTCAATGTTAGTAGCATTGACCTTAAAAATTGAAAAATAGAGATTATTTCTTCATTTAAAATGGAATAAAAGTTGGAAGAGTAGTGCTATTTCACATGGAGTTTTTTTTTATGAAAAGCTATGAATGATGTACCATGGTTTATTTTAGCATCACCTTAAAACTTTTTCAAGGGATTCACTAGAATCAATTTCTCTCGTGTAATTGTTCCATGTCATTTGTAACACAATTTAGTAGAAAAAATTTTCATGACATTTATCATTTTCCATGTTGGAATATAGCTAGATTTTAATTTGATCACCAAGTCTCAATTCCTAAAATCAAGCAATGTAATACCCCGATCCTATATAGGATTTTCGCGTTACTTGCGGTTTCTTTTGTGTGAGCTTGGGCTGTTAGGATTTACCTTGTGAGACACCTTATTTCATCCAAGAAGTTATTTGAGTTAAACTTGCCTTGATAAATTTAAATTGAAGTCATTTTGACAAATTTTATTACTATATGCCAATATGGATCGTAAAATTTTCTAAGTTCTAGAACCTAGTACCTATAAGGAGGGCTTTATAAAATATACATTTTCTTATAATTAAAATTGGTGGTAATTGATCTTTAGATGTTAATGAGTTACCAAATGATTTTTAATAAAATTTTAAGACCCTTTAACCTATTCTTTTTGAATAGTGGAAGTTCTAAAAGTTTAGGGTTTAGAATTTTTAAACTAAAATATAAGTTTTGACTTATTATTCTTAAGGATCTTTTTTTTCATTTGGATCCAAAATGGGAGTATTTGTTTATTTACATTTATGTTTTAAAGTTAATGGACATTAATTTTAAAATAAAGAAATGTAAATAAATAGTGTGCTAAGTACATAAGCTACCTACCAAGAGTGCTGAGCAAGCCTATTTTGTATATTTGACCATGACCCTTATTCTAACCAGACCATTCGACTCTCTCCTCCTCTCATCTTCTTCTTCTTCTTCATCATCATCATCTTCTTCTTAGCCTCTATTTGTGCTTTGTTCTTCATGGTTGTGAGTAGCTGACGCTCATTACGTTCCTCCTTCTCACTGATGTGCTTTTCTAAACGTGGAGTGTATTGGTTTGGGAGAGACTCAAGCTATCCAGTCCTTTCTCTTCATCTTTCCAGTCCTAAAGGTAATCCTAAGACTTACAATTCCTTTATTTTGTGTTTTGTGGTAAGTTTTGATATAGGTATTAAGGTTTGAGGAGTTACCACTAGAACTTAGGGTTTAAATTGGGGATTTTCATAACAAATGTAATTGTTGGTTAATCTATGGCTCTAGAAAATAATCTTTGGTGTTATTATTTTGTTTATGGTTTTAGATTCGTCGGAGGTTCATTCCGGTGTTACCGTTGGTTTCGCGACAATTGGCCCATTTGTGTTGTAAGTTGATAATATACTCTATCACTTGTTTTATGCCTTCAATATTCCCTTTAGATATTTACCTATATGGATCCAGCCTTATAACTTTGATGATATTTGCAATCAATCTAAAAATCCCAAGAGAGATATGATTAGGGAAACTTGTCGGTTGTTTAGGTTTGAAGATATTTGGCTATCCTACATATGCTCATGCAAATGATGAAAAACTTAAGACAAGAGAAGACAGGTGCATTTTCTTGAGGTATGCAAAATGAGTCAATTTATCAACTATGGTACATGGATGATCCATGATCACCATAATTTTTTGTTACAAATCTACTATGGTAAATCAGAAGGTAGAAATGAATAAGACAATATATGGTCAAGACATCAACCATAAATGGATAAGTTCTACCCATCCTTAGCTTAGGACATGCTAAGGTACCAACAATTTAGCTCACATTTTGCTTTGAATTGCATTACTTGTAATTGTATAAGTTAGAAAGAAGTCTACTTGCAAAATGTAATAACAATTAATGGTATGCATAAGATATTGTAACTACTTCACATACAATTTCAACTATTTTGATATTTTTTATAGTTACTTGGATAATTATAATGATTGATGATTTATTATGATTTTTGGTAAATTTTGATTTTGGATAATTATGTGCATAGGAAAATAGAATTTTTTTTAATAAAATGAAGGCGTCTAGTTGTGGCAAATCCCAACTAGATGCCTAATTTTTTAAATATTTTTTAAAATATTAGAGATGGACGTAGAAACGAAAAATATGTTTCTAATTTAGAGAAGGAAATAGAGATAAAATTTTTTCATCTCTAATTAAAGAACTGAGACGAATATTGGTAACTGAATTGCAATAGAATTTTAAAATTTAGAGCAAAAAAATATGTCTCTAAATTAGAGACAAAATTAAATTTTTCGTCTCTAACAATTAGAGACGCCACTCTTACCGACGAATTAATTTTTGTCTTTGAATATTTAGAGACATAATTTTAACATTTTAGAGATGAAATTTGTCCGTTTCTAAATAGGATTTTTCTAGTATTATTGGTATATCTCAAATTCCCACATTAACCAACAACTAGAATAAGAAAGTAAGTATCTATAAAAGTAGAAAGTGACTTTTAAGTTATAACATAATTTTAATATGTTATTTCTATTCTAACTTACTAATTTAGGTTTTAGTTATTGACTTTTATTAAAATTTAATTAAAAATATATTATTATATTATAATAAATTAATAATTATAATTATTATAATAATATATATTATATTATATATAATTAAATAGGTCAGGCCGGCTTGCCAGACTTAAAAGACTTATTAGATGGTTTGAGACCTAACCTTTTTAGTTAAATGAGCTTTTAAAAAAACATTGACCTAACTTATTTAGTAAACAGACCAGATCAGGTAAGGTCTCAGGCAGACCAAGCCATAGGTCTCTAACGAGCAACCTAACCTATTTCTACCCCTAGTTGTTGACAAGGTGGAGTTGAAAGTTGATGTCAAGAAGGAGTATGTTGTCGATCATCCCTGTAATTTAGGACAAGTTAGTCCATAAGTCAAAGCAAAATAGATCCTATGACATTGCCACCGAAATACAAAAGAGGAAAATAAAAAACAACATCATAGACTCAGTTGCATGTGCATTAGATATTTTAGATGCAAATCTAGCTACTTATGCATTGGCTATGACTAATGATGTTATTGGAGTTAAACCTTTCACTTACAAGGATGCATTGAAATGTCTAGATTCAATAGAATGGATTGATGTAATGAATGAAGAAACTTATTCTCTTTGAAAGAATTGAACTTGAGAGGTAGTACAACTACATAATGGTAAAATAGTTGTAAGCAATATATGGATTTTCAAGAAGAAAGAAAGAGTTCTATAATGGAACCTACGAGGTCAAAGCTCGACGATTGGCAAAAGATATACTCATAAGGATGGAGTTGACTATAATGAATCCTTTTTTAGTTATGGCGAAGCATAGCTCTATCTAGCAGGTTGGTTTATGGGAATGAAGTAAAGGAGTATTTTGGTTCACGAACCTCTCAATCATCACTTATTTACTATAAGTTATGTGAACCATTGTGTTTGTGTGTATGAATACATATCTATTAACAAATACACATATTTCTTAAGAATCATTGTGTCTTATAAAAGAAGACGTGTTGGATCAAATTAACTTTTATCATTAGGTCAAAAGCTATATTTATTAGTTAATGCGCGACTTTATCTTTTTATTGTTATAGCACATAGTATCGCATCTATAACGTACTGTGAATGGACTTAAGAGCTTCACAATACACACATGTCACACTGACAAGTTAGACTATATATTAAACACCTTAATGTGCACCTATACTCACGGCAAGTCCAATATAGTGGTTGGTGTTCTCCCATAAAATCAACAATATGTATTGTTAATTTACATAAATACTCATCCCTTAAGAACCATTGTAGTCACGTTTGTTCTTTTAAATTAAATAGACATAATCCTTAAGAACCATGTAGACATGTTTGCTTATTTAAAATAAATAGATACATGGCATAAAAACTATGAAGACATGTATTTTTTATATAAATAAATAGACACAACTTTGAAGAACCAATAATTCCAAGGGGTTTAGTTATGAACCAACATGTGATGTATAAATAGACACAAAATCATATATTCAAATCTTAATTATATCAATTACTTAGAGTTAAGTTACAAGAAATATCTTTATGAATCCCTTAGCCTTAATGTGGATGGCCTTATCTTTAATTGGATTGGAAAGATAATTTAATTGAATTACTTGCAAATTAAACTGAACAACACCTAACCACAAAAAAACAAAATCTTAAGAACCATTGTGTCTTTATAAAAAGCCATGTCTTTTAATTTAAAATAAACATACACAACTTTTAAAAATAATTGTGTGTCTTTATGAAAATAAATAGTCTTTAAGAATGAACCACCACAATCATACTTATTATTTTCAAATTAATTTGTCCAACATTCACTACTCACATTTTTTATCCTACTGACCTCACAAGATTTTCCACAGTAACAAAATTACTTCAAATGTTTTGCAATCAATGTAAATAGGTTGCTAACAGAAAGATTTTTCAACAATGACAATGATACTCCGTAAACATTATAACGACAGGTGAAGAATTCAAATTATGAAGCATTCTAATAATTGTTGTCCAAAAGGAACAAAGGGAAACTAGATTCGACAATTTTATCAGTTTTCTTATCACAATAATTTTCTAAATAATATTATATAGGATTTGTTATGCCAATATAGAAGCTACTATCTAGAACGAGGCTGACTGGCATAGGTGAACACCATACATGTGTTTATATATAAAGAATGAAAGGGAAAACATTAATTTGACCATCGCGGATTGACAGAAAATGTAGAAGATTGAGATTGAGATGATCATGTAGTTATTATAAAAGGGGAAAAAGTGAGAGAGAATAGTGATATGTTAGACATACTTGCATAGTAATTGTTGGCACATTTTTTACTCCTCCAGCTACTTCCGCCTGGCAATGGCTCCTCGTGTTATTAAGCAAATATAAAGAAAAATGTAACAAATAACCAAAATTTTCAGATATATTACATGGAGTAAAAGAGAGAGAAAAAAAAAGACTTACAAACATGTTTTGGGATTTAATAATTTTTTGTGCAAAAAATGTTTTTGAAAAATGGTACAATGTTAAAATGTTGTTTTCCATAACTATAACTATTTAGTTTACTAAAAAAAAAATAACAATAACTGTTCAGTGCACACAGTCAATTGCTGGATCTTAAATTGGAGGGTTAAGATGTAAAAGCAGATAAACCAGTGGTAATGGAAGAAGCTCCCGGAAAAGACGCAAGAAGCATGGAAGCCATCCAGATCAGTAAGTTTTCAGCAGAGCTTCAGTTTCCGTCAGTTCTGCAGTTTTATGAAATCAAAACAAACCCAGCTCCCCTTTGACCTCTCAGAAATCAGATAGAAGAGAGACCTATATTAAAACCATGCAATTGTGAGTTGTATTCAAGACAAGATCGTCCTTTGTCCTTTGATGAAAACGGTGAGCTGTTATGGCAATAAATAGGAAAACTTTTCACTGTAGCTGATGTATATCACATATTTTTCTTTAACAACCTTAATTTTTTTATTCCTCATATTAATTATAAATATGATAAAAATAATATAAAAATATTATTTTTCTTTCTTTAATCATTGTTCTCTGATGCAATACCGTCAAAAGCATAAGTTTGTTGACCGACACATTTATTAAATAAGTATAAATAAAAATAAAATTTATTAAATAAGTATAATTTAAAAAATAATTATTAAAATAATATAAATTATGACTTTCACTCACTACTTATATTTATATTATATTTTTTTATATTTTCTATTAAAATTGTAATTAAGAGTCATAATTTTTATGTATTTTACTTTACTTTTTTAAAATTTAATATAAAAATTATGATTTTTATCACGATTTTAATAAAAATAATAATAATTTAGATATAAATTGTGACTGAGAATTAGAATTTATATTATTTTAATAATTATTTTTTAAATTATATTTATTTAATAAATTTTATTTTTATTTATACTAATTTAATAAATTAATCTTTGTTAGCCACAAGATTAAACCCAACTTGAAATAAAAAATACTAATAATTACGATTAAATTATGATGTAGTCTTGCGGTTATATTACATTTATTATAATTATAAATAATTGTAAAAGAATACAGTCAATGTGATACAATTACGATCGCGATTGAATATTATTAAAACTATAATATTGTAAATATTAGTTGCGTATCACAATGTAAAATTTTGATGAAAAGTATATTTTTTTCCAATAAAATAACAAAAGGTCTATGGAGTAATTAAGCTGAGCCGCCAAGGTTGAACCCTTCTGATTAAAACAAAAACAAATGAGAAGAATTTCAACTAGGCGATGAAAGGTGCTGACACCAGTGGGGTAGCCAAATGCTGCCTGAACTTTTTAAAAAAAAATATTTACTATAAAAATAAAAATAAATATTGGCTCTCTTGTTTTTTTTTTAATTGATCAAAGCTTTTTTTTATTTATTATTATAGGTACATTTTACTCATTAATTTTTTTGCTCTTATTTTGAAATTTTTTAAGCATTGAACTTTTAATTTTACTGTACAAAGAGTCATGAAGCTTTTTGAATTGTCGTGTAATTATTATTCTTTTTATTTGTATTTATTATTATTTTTACTTTATGTAGCATATTTATTTTTTTCTTTTTGGTTTCATATTTTTCCTTTCATGAATTCCATTGTAAAATTGAGGTTAGAAATTTCTTATTGTTCTCCTTATATACCTTTAATACTTTTAATACTTACTTTTATGGTTTGACTTTATTAATATTTCAAATTTAAATTTATGTAATGTAATTTTATTGAACACTTTAAGTACTATAACTATAATTATTTAAATAAATTAATCAAATAATATGATGTTAATTATAATATTTTTAATACGGTATGTTGGTTTGGATAAATTCATTAAAAGAAGTAATTTCTCATAATAAAATATACTAAAATTTTTCTTAATTAAAATAATAAAGAATTGAGACAAATTTTAAAAAAAATTGACAAATTTTAATTTACATACAAAAATTTCATCTAGAATCCAAATAAGAGAGATAACGTGTAAAATATTGTTATGAATCATTTAGTCTTAACGAGAATGGCCTTATCTTTAATTAGATTGGGAAGATAATTTAATTGAATTACTTGCAATGGACAACACCTAACCACAATAAAAAAACAAAATCTTAAGAACCATTGTGTCTTTATAAAAAGCTATGTCTTTTAATTTAAAATAAACATACACAACTTTTAAAAACAATTGTGTGTCTTTATGAAAATAAATAGTCTTTAAGAATGAACCACCACAATCATACTTATTATTTTCAAATTAGTTTGTCCAACGTTCACTACTTACATTTTCGATCCTACTGACCTCACAAGATTTTCCACAGCAACAAAATTACTTCAAATGTTTTGCAATCAATGTAAATAGGTTGCTAACAGAAAGATTTTTCAACAATGACAATGATACTCCATAAACATTATAACGACAGGTGAAGAATTCAAATTATGAAGCATTCTAATAATTGTTGTCCAAAAGGAACAAAGGGAAACTAGATTCGACAATTTTATCAGTTTTCTTATCACAATAATTTTCTAAATAATATTATATAGGATTTGTTATGCCAATATAGAAGCTACTATCTATCTAGAACGAGGCTGACTGGCATAGGTGAACACCATACATGTTTTTATATATAAAGAATGAAAGGGAAAACATTAATTTGACCATCGCGGATTGACAGAAAATGTAGAAGATTGAGATTGAGATGATCATGTAGTTATTATAAGAGGGGAAAAAGTGAGAGAGAATAGTGATATGTTAGACATACTTGCATAGTAATTGTTGGCACATTTTTTACTCCTCCAGCTACTTCCGCCTGGCAATGGCTCCTCGTGTTATTAAGCAAATATAAAGAAAAATTTAACAAATAACCAAAATTTTCAGATATATTACATGGAGTAAAAGAGAGAGAAAAAAAAAACTTACAAACATGTTTTGGGATTTAATAATTTTTTGTGCAAAAAATGTTTTTAAAAAATGGTACAATGTTAAAATTTTGTTTTCCATAACTATAACTATTTAGTTTACTAAAAAAAAATAACAATAACTGTTCAGTGCACGCAGTCAATTGCTGGATCTTAAATTGGAGGGTTAAGATGTAAAAGCTGATAAACCAGTGGTAATGGAAGAAGCTCCCGGAAAAGACGCAAGAAGCATGGAAGCCATCCAGATCAGTAAGTTTTCAGCAGAGCTTCAGTTTCCGTCAGTTCTGCAGTTTTATGAAATCAAAACAAACCCAGTTCCCCTTTGACCTCTTAGAAATCAGACAGAAGAGAGACCTATATTAAAACCATGCAATTGTGTGAGTTGTATTGAAGACAAGATCGTCCTTTGTCCTTTGATGAAAACGGTGAGCTGTTATGGCAATAAATAGGAAAACTTTTCACTGTAGCTTATGTATATCACATATTTTTCTTTGACAACCTTAATTTTTTTATTCCTCATTTTAATTATAAATATGATAAAAATAATATAAGAATATTATTTTTCTTTCTTTAATCATTGTTCTCTCATGCAATACCATGGCGTCAGAAGCATAAGTTTGTTGATTGATGATAACTTCTGGAAATGAAGTTATTTCACTTAATTTTAAATGTATATGAGCATGCTATCCTTAAGTTTTAGAGGCTAAAGGTTCAATTCTTACATGAATTTGATGATTTAAGCTTGTTAACTCAAATGATTAAGAATTGAATCTTTGAGGATTTTATTTAAAGAAATTGGATTGATTATAATTTGATGGACTTTAACATTGTCTTGATGTAGGTATTCAACATGAAAAAACTTTGGAAGGGCCAAGGTGTTGGGTATGCGACCAAAGTCCCACATTGGCTAGAAATAGGGTGCATCATGTGTATATAAGTATGGATATATATCTCCATTAGTATTGAGACCTTTTGGGGTAAAAGCCCAAGAGCAAATCCATGAGGGCTTAGGCTCAAAGTGGACAATATCATACTAATGTGGAGATATGTGATGTCCCTGGTCCTTACAATTGGTATCAGAGCCGATGGTTCGGCTTGGATGAGCTTGGTATGGTCGGTGGTTGATGGATCCATGTGAAGAGTCCCTTGTGTCGAAAGTCTTCCTAGCGATGTGGAGGCTAGGCGGCGTGTTCCGTTGTAGCGACGGCGGTACAAGTATCACACCGTATCAAAGTCATGCCCCGAAGTTAGCAATGGTGGATGAATCCTCAAAATGCCGAACGAAAGTGGTGGGCTCGATGGTCCTTTGTTCGAGGGGAGGATTGTTGGGTATGCGACCAAAGTCCCACATTGGCTAGAAGTAGAGTGCATCATCTGTATATAAGTATGGACATATATCTCCATTAGTATTGAGGCCTTTTGGGGTAAAAGCCCAAGAGCAAATCCATGAGGGCTTAGGCCCAAAGTGGACAATATCATACTAATGTGAAGATATGTGATGTCCCTGATCCTTACACAAGGAACTCAAAAAGGAGCTCAAATTTGGAAAAAAAATGCAAAAAAGGAGATGCTGTTGCCAACCCACGCCTAGGCTTGACAAACCCACGCCTAGGCGTGGGCGTGGAACTCTCAGGTTTTCAGGAATTTCAGACAGAGACACTCGCGCCTAAGCGTGGGAAAGTCACGCCTAGGCATGTCCAATACCGGACATCACGTGTTTCATAACCACGCTTAGGTGTGGTGAAAGCCCTGGTCCGCGAATTTGACCCTTTTTATATGATTTTTGAGGGGATTCTGCAGAGGCTGTTTTGGGAACCAAAACCACAAAGTTAAGAGAGCAAGTGAGAGGAGGAGGAACCCATTTGGATTGAAGGTGACTCAAGGGAAAATCAAGATTAAGGAAGAGGATCAAGCTTGGAATCTCTCCATTTTTGTCAATTCTTTTCCTTTACCTCTTGATTTGTAACTTGATTGATCATTTTATTTCATTTGTTTTCTTCTCCTTCATGATGTGTAACTAAATCCTAATCTAGGGGCTCTCTAGGATCTTGCTATGGATTTGATTAATGTGTAATTAGTTGGGTATCATTTCAATGAAATTGGTTTTGTTCATCCATATCTATGCTTAGTGCTTGTTATTGATTGACTATCAATTGCATGTTTTTAATATTCCAATTGAACTAGAGATAGGGTGTTGTGAATATGGATATGATATGATTGATGTATGTTCAATTACATTCTATTGCCATGAGTGTATTGATTAGCTAATGGGATGGACACATACCTATTAGTCATGCATGACAAGTGTTTGATATTTGGTCTCAATGAGTGATTCTTATGTTAACTCACATGGACACATAGTGGATTAGCTAGGTTTTGCATGGGTAATTGTCTTAGACATAGGCTCTTATCTATTGAAGGTTATCAGCTAACAAATATCATTTCATTGATTGGTGCTTGTTGATTGCAATTATTCATTGAAGTAGCAAGTGAATAGGGACCCCTAGGCTTTAATCATTCTCATCTTCTCTTGTGGAATTGGTGTTTAGTGTTTTCTTATTTTGTTTATCTTAAATTGTTATTTTAATTGCAACCCATTCTCACAATTCGTTTGCTTGGATAAAAATTTGTGAATTTTAGTTAAGTTTAACATTCTTCTGATTATTCAATCTCTTGGGACACGATATTCTAACTCTCCTTTATATTACTTGTCCACCCGTCACTACAAGAAAAATCATGATTTGCGAAGGATAAATCCGCCGCAAATCACATACAATCCGACGCAAATGATCTTTTTGCAGTGGATTTGCGGCAAATTTTAATTTTTGCTGCAAATTTGAGGCGGATTATGCCGCCGCAAATCCGTCGCAAAATTGCTCCGGCGAGATGCCGAAAATGGTACTAGAATGTCGGTAATTTGTGACAGATTTTATCCGCTGGTAATTTGCAGCGGATTTATCCACATGTAATTTGCGGCAGATTTTGTCCGCCGGTAATTTACGGCGGATTTTATCCACCAGTAATTTGCGACGGATTTATCCACCTGTAATTTACGGAGGATTTTATCCGCCGATAATTTGCAGTGGATTTTGGGGCGGAGTCATGCGTGATTTTGCGGTGGATTTTGCGGTGAATTTTTCGGCCGCAAATTGTTGAATATTTTGAATGTTAAAAAAGAATTGTTCAAAATCCATAATTATATTATTAATACATACAGCACTCAAATTTTAATTTCAACCTGCCAATGCATTCAAAACAACACTCAAACATCAATTTTAACTTGTTAATGCAGTTAAGCAATCCATAAAATAAACATAATCCATACAAAGTTTCGTCAAATACAAAGTTTAATAAGAACTATCATAATCCTCAAACATCAATTTCAATCCATATGATCATTATCATTGTCATCTTCATGATCATCTTCAGTATCCTCATTGTCTTCTTTTATTGGTGGTTGTTGCTGGCTTGGCTGAGTGCCAGCGGCTTGCAAATATGATTTCATCATATTACCAAGCATTTGTTGTTATTGAAGTTGGTATTGTTCAAATCGCATTCTCCACTCCGCCTCACGTTGTTGGTCACGTTGTTGGCTCCGTTGCTCCATTTGTTGTTGAATCTCCTGAACTCGATCCAACATCTCCTGCTGCAACTGCTCCTTCACCTGATTAACATATATAAATACAAATTCATTAATCATTCCACAAATAAATTATTTAACCTAAAATACGAAAAATGGAATGATTGAGTACATCCATCAATATTCTAAAAATCAATTAATAAAAAAATATTGCAACTATTACTTAACTTGATTAATAACGTGTTCACGAACTTGACTCAATCCAGGCCTTGAGGAGGATGATTCTTCATGGTCATAGATAGATGCTTGAGAACCAAGACCATAAACAAGCCCCTTTTTTACCCCGCCAACAGTCTGAATCCAAAGCTCACGACTGGTCAGTTGTGTACCAGATGCTCCTTCTTCATTGGAGCACTGAGAAGATTATTCAGATTCCTTTACTTTGAATTCCTCCTAAAGATGGAAATAAAAAAATTGTTATGGCTATTATTATAAGATGAGTTAATATTAAAATAAAAAATTTTAAGTTAAGAAATACTAACATATACATCCTGAGCTTTTGTAGAAACCCATGCAGTACGGTCTTCTTTCCTCAAATGTACGTGACAAAAGGTCTCATCAACTGTAGGCTCTCTACCCCAAGCCTTAGCCTGTAATAATGAGAAAATAAGTTAATAACAAAATAATAAAATATATTACTAAACAACCGACGATAATAGTTACCAATTTTGCGCATGGGTGCCGGTAGAAATGCAACTACCACGTGTGTGCAAGCATCCACTGAAGTGTCGAAGCACGATTCATCTTTGCTTGCGACATTTCTCCTTATACACGCTACTAGCCCAAGGCTGCGCATAAGTCTTCCCATATGCCTTCTCCAATCCAAAAGGCCTTTCATTTAAGTTGCGTGCTTGCTCTAGTAAACCTGATAGTCTCTTCGAACTACGACTATTATATGCCTTTCGCATATGGTTATGATGCTGAGGCATCCACCAAACATAACCCTTCAAAAATATGTTGTAAATATCGGAGACGCTTAAAAATTTTACACTATTACAAGACAAACAAACATAATTAAATAGATAAAAAATGATACATACTTGAAACTCTCGAAACCACATTTCTCTAGTATCCTTGGGTATTTCTCCCCAAGATGTCCAAGGTTGATTATACCTAGATTGTATAATCTTTGTTATGGCATCAGCAGCAGGTTTAGATGGTAGAAACCTACGATATAATTTTAAAAAGGAAATGTAAATATTCTCAATAAAAAAAAATTAAATGCGCATAACTATAAATAAATAACAAGTACTTGTACACATACCCAAAATCACCATCGGGCTCAACAAATGTCTTATTGCTTTGATTTGTTGCAGAAATAGGAATATGAGAATCACGGTAACCGGTGACTCACGGTACCCGGTGACGGGCCAATAGTAGGTGACCCAGAATCATACGATGTACCATGTAGTGAATGTGAAGTATGTGACGGACGTTGTGATCCAGGTGTGGGTATCATAATGTACTCAGAAGGGTGGCTGAAGCAAACCTGTAGTGGGTAATATTGGATCTCGGGGTGGAGATGATCTTGATGTTTGCCCCCTAGGTGGCCTCCCTATATTGATCCTAAGACGTCGAGGTTGTTCCTTCTCCTTCTCCTTCTCCTTCCCTTTCCCCTTATCACCTCGTGATGATGACATCTACACAAATAATAAAAATATAATGTAAATAAATTCCAAACACAACACAATAATTAATGTATAACTAGTAATTACAGCATATTAATATAATTCTATACTCACAGTTATGAGGAAACATTGTCCTCATCACTATTTGTTTCATTTTCATGATTGGAAGATGTTTCATCATCGTCGTCATTAAAACTTTGCTCATCTTCATCGTTTTCATCCTGTCTACTAGAACCAACATCTTGAACTATATCAAAAACTACATTAGTGTCTTGCAAATGGTCAATGAGATCCACATCAATAATTGGATCCACAGGAGTCATAGTATCATCTTGAAATGTAATTTCTTGAGCACTTTCAATTTCAACTCGACCTCTTGCCTTAGTCTTTATTACCACCCACCATTGGACCTTATCCTTTTTCTTTCCAGGAAAAGGAACGTAATACACTTGTCTCGCAGAGAAGGCAAGGATAAAAGGATCAAACCTCTCGTATCTTCTAGTGTGTCGAACCTCGACAATCTTATAATCTTTGTGAACTCTTGTACCTCTATTAATCATAGGATTAAACCATTCACATTTAAAAAGAACAACTTTTTTTTTTGGTTCCCCAGGATATTCTAACTCAACCACATCTTTTAGTATTCCATAATAATCATTTTCATTTTCACCATTGCTTGAGCCTTTAACACAGACGCCACTATTGATTGTTTTCTTCCCATCTGACCAAGCATCTGTGTGAAATTTATATCCATTGACAAAATATATTGGCCAAGATGTCACACATTTACTAGGCTCCCATGCCAAATCATGCAAGTAAGAATTATTCACCATATTTTGTGGATTGTGAACCTAGAAAAAAATATTGTTAATGTTAATGATCTAAATCATATATAATGATTGGGATCAACAATTTAGTAATGTTTAAATACTTACATAACTTTTGAACCACTCTATAAAATCTGCATTTATTCTTTCATTTGAATGTTCCTCAGAATGTTGAAATGTTGTAAAAAAAACACCTTGAAAAATTAAAAGTTTATGATTTGATTGTTAGTTAGCAATACATTTGAAATTTAAACTTAACTTATTAGTACCACTTACTTGAGGTATGGTTCAACTTCTTCACAATTTAGCAAGATGTGCAATGTCGCAGATTTCATCTCAGCATCATTTAGCCATTGTATTTTTTATGTTCCATAACCTCGGCCAGGTTGATTAAAAATTGACAAAGTCGATTCCATTGACATATTTTCATCTGTATCATCATTTCGTCTAACTCTAGTTCTCATTGACTTAACATGAGGCTCAAAGTAAAATGAACAGAAATGAGATATCTCTTGAATTAAATAAGCTTCACAAATAGAACCTTCAACCCGAGCTTTGTTCTTAACCATTTTCTTTATCTTGTTTAAGTACCTCTCGAATGGATACATCCATCTGTATTGAACTGGCCCACCTACTCTTGGTTCATAAGGTAAATGGACTGGTAAATGTTCCATGGAATCAAAGAAACCCGGTGGAAATATCCTTTCCAATTTACACAAAATCACCGGAATGTTCTGTTCCATTTGAAGCATGTCTTTTTCCATCAAAGTTGTTGAGCACAAGTCTCTAAACAATTGACTCAATTCAGTCAATGGCTTCCAAATTTGATTTGGCAACAAAGAAAAAGCAATTGGAAGCAAACTCTCTATAAACACGTGACAATCATGACTCTTCACCCTAGACAATCGTAATTGATTCATGTCCACACATCTAGCTAAGTTTGAAGCATAACCATCTGGCATTTTTAAATGTTGCACCCATTCACAAACAATTTTCTTTTGCTCTTTTGTAAAAGTATAATTAGCCTTTGGTTTCATGATCTTACCATTTGGAAAATCAATAAGCTCTAATTCTGGTCGTTGACAATATTCTTTTAAGTCCATTCTTGCCTTGATATTATCCTTTGTTTTGCTCTTAACATCCATAACAGTGTTGAATATGTTATCAAAGACATTTTTCTCAATATGCATGACATCCAAATTATGCCTAATTAAATTATCCTTCCAATATGGTAACTCCCAAAATATGCTCTGCTTAGTCCAACTATGATAAACACCATACTCGTGGTGTTTGCACGACTGCATTTCAGTTATTTTACTAAAGACACTAACAATCTCACTTAATTCATGTCCAGATAATCTTGGTGGAGGCAAATCAGTCACCACAGTTTTCTTCTTAAATGCATTTTTGTTTCTTCTAAACATATGATCAACATGCAAGAATTGACGATGACAGTCAAACCACGAATTTTTTCTCCCATGTTTCAAAGTGAATGCCTTTGTTTGATCCATGCAATATGGACATGCTAATTTACCTGCAGTCATCCATCCAGACAACATTCCATATGCTGGAAAGTCATTTATTGTCCACATCAATGTCGCCCTCATCATAAAATTTTGTTTGCTTGACACGTCATAAGTTAAACACCCGCCCATAAAATTTTCAGTTCATCAATTAATGGTTGTAAATAAACATCAATCTTGCTCTTGGGATTGTTAGGGCCGGGAATAATGCATGTTAGGAACATGTATGGGGCAGTCATACACATTTCTGGAGGCAGATTATATGGAGTGACTATCACAGGCCAACAAGAATAAGGAGAAGCAGATTG